>OY856410.1:587948405-589148405 GCA_963693085.1 Alisma plantago-aquatica
GGAAGAAGAGGATGGCTAGGGCTAAATACAGGTGCAAGAACTATGTGTTTAACCCTAAGAACCCAAGCCTTATTTATAACATACCTGAGATGGTCCCACTCTCTCATAGAACTTTCCACAAGGATGGAAACACATGTTCACTCTTTTACAAGAAGAGACACTCTCCTATTTGGTTTAGCAAAATCATTCATGTAAGTATTACAATACAAATATGAAAGTAATTTAACACTTATCCTTTTGCACAAAAAGATACTTAAGACGAAAATAATTCCCATGAGCCATGTGCCTGAGCACGGAGCGGCCCAAAGAGGTGAGGTGAGGTGAGGTGTGGCATGGCAAATGCTCTTGCGTGTGTGTACCTATCTTGTGGTCCCCATAGCCACCATAAGGGTGAACATAGCTCCTCTAGAACTTTGGCAACACAATGTCACATGAACTTCCATATGAAAGGTAGTGCTCCATCTTAGAGTTGTACACTATGGGGCTAAGTTTCTCTTCTATATGAACAAAAGACAAAAATCACTTTATCCCTACTCACTTGCACTAGATGAATCTAATGTGGGCTTTACTCATGCAAGCCTTTAATTCGAAGAAAGTGATTAACGCTAACAATTTGCCACAAAGTCAAAAGTATAAAGTTCTCTTTCCATTCAGCCCTCGATAAAACACTTTCATCATGATACCTTTCATCCTGAACCATACATAAGTTATCTAACTTTACTCCTACATGAACTAGGTAAGCATACATCTTAAACCTGAACCTTCGGTGCAAGAGTGTCCATTAGTAACAACAAAATAAAGACTATGACAACAAATGTTTTGATACATTAAAGGACATTCATTTACATCAAGTACCATGATTGATATTAGGTGAAAAACCAACTCTCCTTTTGTGCCACACAACATCAATCATTTAGTTGGTGTATCCAAGGAAAAAAACTAACATTTTGTCCTAGGTTGTGACACTATTCAAAGGCAAATCTCTTACTAACTCACAATCATTACACTAGCAAGATTCCAAAGGACATACACTCGGATGCAAGAAGCATCAAAGTATATTACATAGTGCCATCCAATTAATTTGACACCTTGTTACTACAACTTTTAACCCAATTTCTGGGATCCACACTCATATATTGGGTTTCTACTACCTACAAATTATAAGGGGTTTTATCAGTCCCATCCTCGACATGGATTTCTCAACTAAGGCCAAGTCAAGACCTTTATACAACATATGTATTGTATTTTGTTTCAATGTAGTATACAACGACAATCCCATTAGACGCCAACTCCCTTATGGACTTAAGTATGACTTGGACGTGTCTATGATGTTTCTAACTATACTGGAAACTTCTTATTTTGGTAATAACAATTATACTATCAAAACAAATTGAGATTATAGGAAGCAACTTCATTACTATATGTAATCTTGACATGAGTCCATGTTTCCATTCATCTTACATCGCAATTTTATCTAAATCACACAACTCAAATTGAAAGGTAGACTGAGAAAATATTTTCTGTTTCTTAGACCTCCACGCAACAACACCTCCTCCAAATAGGAAAAGGCATCTTAAGACCAATTACTCCTACAGTTTATGGAAATTTGACTTGCATCACTATATCTTTCTACTATAGGGTTACTTTCCATTATAAATCTCAAGATACTAATTCCCTTGATGTACATCAAAACTCTATCAAGAGCTTCCCAATAAGTCATGTCGAAACAACTTATGGATCTACTTAACTTGCTCACAACATGTGTATTGTTTGGTCATGTGTAATTCATAAGATACATGAAACTTTCGATAACATACAAATATTTTAATTGAGATATAGGTACAACACTATCAATTTTTAATAAGGCCTTTGGATAAATCATATAAAATCTTAACAAATTTACATGATGTGTACTCAAATCTCTTTAGTATCTTCTCAACATAGCAACAATGAGATATAACAATACCATAAACAAAACTAATATTTTTAATCTCTGAATCACATCATAGAGACCCATATTTTTCATACCAAGCTCGCTAAAAAATGACTATGCCTCATTTGCTACTTTCATATTGGAACCAAAAAGTAAGACATCATCCACATACAAACATAATGAATATTCACAACCATAATAAATGAAGTGAAAAAGATGATATCACAAAATCAATTTTTTATTCCATTGCTTAGGAATTTATTTGAAACCATACAATGACTTTACAAATTTACACACCTTGAACTCATTCCCATGACCCACAAACCCTGAAGTCATTCCAGCTATATCTTCTCTTGAAGATCACCATGTAATAATATGGTCTTCACAATCATCTAGTGGATAGAGAGGTTATAAATGGAAGTGTGACATAACATACAAATTGTGGTCACGATGGAAACAAGTGAATATGTATCAAACCTTCAATATGTGTATTATTCAAAATCAATCTAACCTTATACTTATTGATTGTCTCGTATACATTGAGATTTTTTTAAAGATCCATTTACAACAACCTACAAAACAATAAGTAGGAAAATCCACCTGTTGGCTGACAAAAGGCAATTTCAACTATGATTTGCGATTGCCAACCAAAAAATAATTTATAGAGGCTAGAATTTTGACACTGGCTATTGATTTGCGATTGCCAACCAAAGAAAATAAATGAAAACACTATGTACTAACTGCATCCAAACGCATTTGTAGTTTGCCGTTTCAAATTCACTTTTTTGAAAACCACTGCTCTTCTAATCATACTTCATTGCCAAAGACATCCAACCAAAACAAAAATCTTAACTTTTGCGTTCTCCGCAATTCCAAATCACAACCCACTATCAGGAAATGCTTTGTAAGCTATCTTAACTTCACAGTTCACATGCACAGCTCTCTTAGTAAACTTTTGGGGTAGTTGAAATTGGCTTTTGTCAGCCAATACGTGGTGGTGACCTCTGCCGCTGCTTCACAATCTGAACGATGTCGTTTCTGGTGAAAGAACGCACCCGACGAGAAGGTCAACATGTATCGTCTACTTTGGTTTAGGAACTAGTAAACATGGCTGATTCTTGGAGCCTTGAAGAGTCTGCACCGTGCACGATTTTTGTCAATTACCTAATCGAATCAGGACGATTCGAGGGCCCTGGATCGTTTCTTGTTCCTCTGTCTTTTCTTGGTAGAATTTGAACAGCTGCAATCCCGGGAATTGAGGACAGCAGAGGGTCACCTATTCAAAGTCAATGTCAGGGGCCGCCTTAGAAATGTGATGCCCTCATGTTTCGCGTGAGATTACGTTTGCAATGGAGGCCATCATTTAGGATCCGCATGCGTGCGAGTCCCGATTGTGGATCCGAAATGCTTTCTTCCTAAACATTCTGCAGCGACAATTAGTACAGTGACCATGAGTAGGTATGGACTACTTACCAAGTGAGGTATCCATTGTCCTGTACGTTTCCGTCGCATGTCGGTCACAAGCTGCACAGGAAGCTTCGTTCTGGCGTAAAGAATTTCCTCCCTAACGTCCTGTCTTGGCGGTTTCTAGTAGGGGTGACAGTGGGGATAGGAACATATTTGTCCATTCTGATCAGAACTGTTTTCTCCCTAATAACTGCCAACCACTAAAATAATCATGAATTGAACCCTATCTTCGTTCCGCACGTGATAATTAAACGAATGAAAACGACAGGTTAGCTACTATATACTGGAATGCTTATGCAGTTCAATTGTTTGATTCACGTGTGAGATAGCTTCGTGGGGGAAAAAACTGAAATGCCTATCAGGTGGAACATCAAACGGAAATTGATTTTAGAAGCCACTCTGGTTGGATGTTAGTCACGCCACCGGAGAAATGTCTTCTTCTGCTAAGCCCGTGACTTTATGCTGCCATGCTGTTAGAGCCCCTAATTTTTTTTAATATAAAATAGGTTGTATTCATCCCGCTTTCTCGGGCTCAAAACACGCAGTGGTTATAGAAACCGCTTTCGAGTCTCTGTCTAGAAGAAACATATGCCTACCTGCCCTTCAGTGACGTTTGCATCACCCTTATCTCTTCGAGTTGTTGTCGAAGATCTTGGGATCTATGAACCTGTTGGATGGATCGTGTTGTCTTATCCGCTTGAAACAGGTATCGCGTGAGATTTAGGAAAGGAAGAATAGAAGACTAGGATCAATTCAAAATGATCATGCAATCATTGCCTTAGTAGTGATGATTATGTTAGGAATCAAGTTGGGAAAGTGACTACTATACAAAATTGAAGGTACAAGATTGACGGCTCAAAACTTTTGTTAAGGGCTGGTTTGGTTGTGAGTAAAATGAACCCACTCTTGTGGTTGCAAAACTAAAAGACATGAAATCAATTTCTAACTTTTCTGTTTGGTTTGATAAGTTTTAAATGTAATCCGTTGTTCTATTTTTGTTTGGTACAACTGCAGAGGACATATTAGTTCATTCCGTTCTCGTTTTGGAATTAGTCGAAACCACATAAAAATGAAAATGCGAGGACTTGCAGCTGCACGACTTGGAGTTCAGCCTAACCAAACGAGCCATAATATGAGAAGAAAAAAAAATCCCCAAAAATTGACAAACAAGCACTGCGTAACAAAGATTACAACTCACACCATCTAAATTTTAATTATCTTAAGATCTAACTAGTCCTTCCACTCAAGAACAAAGATGTGAAAGAAAATAATCACACCCAAACTGTTAGAATAGTCCTATACCGCTGAACTCTGGGGAGGTCCTGGGCTTATAAGGTGTGTGGTCCCTTCACCCATTGCCAATTGGTTTTGGGTTGAATACCACACATTCTAATATGGTATCAGAGCGGACCCCATGAGACAAGTGTGATGACCACACCATACCTAAAAAAAAAGAACAAGTGCAAGCATACAAAAGTGGCTGCACTTGAGGGGGATGTTAGAATAGTCCCATACCGCTGAGGTGTGTGGCCCCTTCACCCATTGCCAATTGGTTTTGAATTAAATACCACACATTCTAATACAAACAATTCTAAAATATTTTTCTTAACTTCTCCTCATAACACTAATATCACCACTGTGTTTATAAACACACATGTGTCCTTGCTTGTTGCCGGTGTGACTGCTGGTTGGACCACCTATGCTCATGACAAGGTGGTTGGACCGCCTATTCTCATGACGAGGTAGTATATCTCATTGTTATTTGTGGTACTCATTCTAGTTGCCTTTTTCAACTAAGACTGCGATGTGTCACCATCAACCAAAACTCTCTCCGCTCGAGAGCATATGTGGGTTCTTCTGTCATCAGCTTGGAAAACTTTGACCAGAAGAAATTTGCTATATCACTATGAAGAAATAAATGAGCCATTTACTCAGAGCTAGGTTGTTCGCAACAGTTGCATGAGGATACCAAGGGAATGTGAGATCTCTGGACATTGTCGTCACTCGTCAGTGGGAGTGGCCTTCTCGAGAATATTCCAAATGACAGTGTTGGCTCTAGCGAGAAAAGAAGTGTTCCACATCCATTATCTATGGGACTAATTAACGTCTGCTTCAGTTATAATTCGATCGGCAGATCTCGAAGTAAACTGACCCATGGCGTTTGGGGTCCAGAGCGTATGATCATCGATATCTATAATAGCCACTTTGGATGATATAATAATTTGAATATCGCCAACGCTAATAATGTGGGAAAGGGATTGCCAGTCCCACCCACCCTCCTGCATCTAGAATTCCATCACCTTAAAGTCGAAAAGATGCATCACTTATACACGAGGTGAAAGGTCATAGACGTTGTTGGCACTTGGCACCACCTTCCATCCCAAAAAGAGATGTTCCTCTGCCCACGACCCAGCGACAGTGAGGAAGCATCTCAGGGAAGCACCTCCAAAGTCTTTGCAGTAGGAAGAGAAGAATGATACTTGTTTGAGGTAGGGAGGATAACAGCCTTTGTGGTTCTTAAACTCACTCGAGTACTTCGTCCTACTGAAACTTGCCCATCTGGAGTTCCCCATTAAAATCTCCCAACGCGCCTTATATCTGTAGGATTTGGCAGACAGTTGAATAGAGGGGGAGACCAAGTCGGCCATCATTAATGGGCCTAGTGATAATATCCCATGCAACCCAAGCACGCCTACTGTTGTTCGCACGATCAGCCCATAAGAAAGCAGAGAACATCGAGTTCAACTTCTTCATAATATTGGACGGAATATCACATGCATCCATCGTATATAGAGACATAGATGAAACATGAAAGAGTATAAGCAATAAGTACAAATAGCTTCTTCCTGCGAGAGAATAGCCTCAATGTCAGCATCTTGTAAAAGACGTTCATTCATCTTATCATGATTCTCACCAAATTCAATCTGCAGTGTGTAGAACATCTTCCAGGTCTTTTTTTCTTTTATAGGACATTGCCAAAAGATTCACCATTCCACACCTTGAGGGTCTTCTTCAAATGTTGTTGTTTTCCTAATGCACCAATAATGTACCACCAACTGAGGGTACATTTGAGTGTCCTCCACTGATCACATAAAATGTTCTCATTCATAATACACCTACAATATGCTATAAATTGAGAGATGTACATCCTCCATTGACTAGACAAACCATTGTAGTTGTCGCTGCACTAGTAATATGCCACTGAGATTCATATCTCCGTTGATCAGACAAAATATGTCACTGTGGATGCATCCAATGTGTCACTGACTTCCAATCACTACTTCACCTCAAAATATATTTAACAACCCTCTCTTATCCATGAGACAACTTCACTATCACTGCGCCCAATGTATCCCCAACCGTCACACAAAACTTCACCTTTAGGTGAAGCAATTGACCCTCTCTCCTTCAAAGGAGAGCTCCACCAATTACTCTTATTCTCCGACTCCTATACCACATAAGAGCACCAGAAGCAACATATGACACTATGTTAATTCTCACCAAACATCTATATAAAGGCCTCCACGTTGTGTGGTTGCAACTAGGACTCCTTATTATACAACTTAATTATAGTAGTCCATAATCCTTTAAGTGCATATGCATATTTTTGCTAGATATCTCAGCTAGTTCTAGAATGTCAAATGAAGCATGGAAATCTTTGCAAGGACATGTTGATTCTTCATCATCAATTTCTCCAAAGTTTCATACATGTCTCACACCCTAGAAGATGGCCCTAGTTCGTCAAAGATACACCCCTAGTCTTAAATCCTTGGCATATCGATAAATTGGAGAAGTAGACCTTATAATTTGTTCTGGTATGAGTCAAATTTAACAATGTTCTGCTTGAACTTTGGGGGGTAATAAGTTTTCACAAATGTGGATTTTTATTTATTTTTGTCTATTGATTATGGCATTTCTACTAAGAAGTGTTTCAAAGTGGCATATGAAAGAATTTATATCATCATTTCTATTGAACATGATTTCCCTTAATCTATAACTATGTATATTGGATCTGGTGAGGAACAGACTATCAGAACCTTTAGCCACAAAGTGTAGGGAAATATGGGTACAGAGCAGACAACAAAAATAGTATTTTTAATTCAATTTTTCTAACCAATAGATCGATTCAACAATGTTGTATCTAGGAAAGAGAGTGCAAGATTTACCTTATCCTGGAGCAAATCCATTGACTATTCTTACAGAGAGATATGCTTCCTTCTCAAGAAGCACACAAAAAGAAACCATAGGCGTCCTTTTAGTGTAGCACAGATGGACGAAGGTTGACGATGTCCTCCTAATATGGCAAAAAAATCTTTCACACCTCTACGTAGTGTACGTGAACTGTCGAGAACTCTACATTGCACTTCCAGAGTCAACGAAAAGGAGTTGTCCTTCTATTTGTCAATGTGCTAGCATCGACTTCTTTTCCCCTTGCTATCTCTCCCTTTTGAGTAAGACTGCTAGGCTCTCTCATACATTACCAAAATTATGAGATGAAGAGTCTTGAGACAATCTCTTGACTTCCTTTTTAGACTTTGTGTCTCTTGTGTGTCTTGATCCTTGACCACCCCTAATATAGGAGTGGATGGGATAGGGGTTCAAAAGCCATGGGGATATGAAAGATCAATTCTCATGGTTCACGATGCTGCAAACAATCAGTCAGTCAAATGGACTATCCAGTCAGTTGACTGGCACACCATTTGTTCGAATGGACTGTCCCAGTCTGTCGAATGACTTGTGGCCAACAACAAATAACATTGTCTTTTTATGTGATGATTAATGTACATCGCTATGCATATCATTAATCATTTGATCTAGTTAGACTAATCCTTTGATCCAGTCAAACTAGTCATTTCACTTCCAGTCGGTCGATTGGACATTCCAGTCGGTCAATTCAGTATTTTGACCATTCACTAGGAATCAGGTTCAGTTAGTTGGTTGGACCTGCAATCAATCGACTTGTTGGTTCCATCAGCGAGGGTCAATTAGCTTCAATTAGTTGATTGGACATTCCAATCAATGGATAGCACATCAGTCAATTAACTAACAAAGGCAGTGTTCTTTCATCTGATTACCTAAACACTTTTAGTAACCAAGTTAAATATTATCCATGAGTAAACTCCTATTCCAAGTGCATCTAGTGCGTGTTCTCCTATAGGTCCCATATTATGTTGACAGTAAACTCCATAACCATTATGTCTACACAAGCAATTAGCGGTATCTAGAAACACACCCTTGATACCCAAGTAATTGGAAAGTTGGAGAACAACTTCAACCTACAATCTGTGATTAGTGTTAACATGAACATATAGTTCCTTTATCTCTGATATCTAGATTAAATTTGGGACATGGAAGTCATCCTCTTAATACTCAATCTATGTTTCTTGAAATAGAGAAGACTGTTGAGATATAGTGAGTTCACATTTCATATATTGACTCACACAAGCATGACCATGTGTTTCTCAACCTCGCTTATCACAACCCATGGATATCAAACTCTCAATAGGAGGGACAAATCCCATATACATCACTCATAGTCAATCCTCATGTGTCACAACATACCCAATCACCATCTTTATGGTGACCCTTATTTAGAATCACGTTGGATGGTGTCAAAGTTCATTGAAAGACATGTGATGAGTGTACTTTAGCTTTAAGATCCACAATGACCACTATCACTTTAAAATCCGAATCTAACTACCATTTCATGGTTTTTATGTATCACTCTCAAGGTGGGTCCATTCGGTACACCGTTCTCTAACATGTACTTGTGTGTTTGACTTGATATCCAATATCATGACTAATGAGACTCTGTCACCAATCAAAACACATTCTAGTCTTATGTATTATTTTTCATCTATTTTTCTTCCACATTAATATCAGACGAGGGATATAACAAGAACATATGCACTCTTATTATACATATGATCTCATTCTTCAGGTCTTAACCTAAAGACATATATCATCGAGTAACATCTAACCTAAATACATATATCATTGAGTAACATCATTCTTTATATATCTATTACATGTGCCACTATCTCATAACTGAGATAGGAATAACAAACATAATTACCTATATTAGTATTATCAGTTCAAGTGCATGATGCCCCATATAATCATAAAATGATTATCTCGTAGGGCATACATACCAACAAACTCCTACTTGCACTTAGAGCCAATCACCCACGAATCCAATTCCAAGTGGTTCACTACAACCATCACATTTCTACTGTGTAAGTGCCTTTGTTACCAGGTAAGCAACATTTTCTTCTAGTTGGTGCAAATCTTCACATCTCCTCATTGAACGATCTTTCATATGAGATGGAAGTGTCATAGTATGGAATCTGGGTTCCTTAGCCTATCCAATAGCTCTATTGTTTTTGTAGAATCTCTACTACGTAGTCAATGGTTGGAACCACCCCAATTTCACTAATGAACTTCTTGATCCATACAACACCATTATTGTTTCCAAAAAAATAATCTACTTGACTTCAATTATAATCAACAACAACTATTTGTTGCTCAGAACCTTTCCAACTTACAACTGTATTATTAAGGCAAATTTTTTTTGCAATTTACATGTTTGTCAGTTCGAAAGCTTGCATCAGTGCAACACTTTACATACAACTCTTCCTTATCACCATAATTAAGGAAATGATCCTTAGTTCCACTTAAGTATGTTCTTTATGGCAATCCATTGACCTTCTTCGAGACCTGACTGATATATGCTCGTCATGCCCAAGCATACGAGATATCAGGACAAGTTCATAACATTTCATACATGATAGATCTAATTGTAGAAACATATGGCATATTACTCATATGCTCTTTTTCTTCACAAGAACTAGGACATTAGGCTCTAGAGAGACTAATTCCATGAAAAATGGGCAAATCTTCTCTCTCTGAGTCCTGCATGCTGAACTCCTTCAACAATCTATCAATGTATTTACTCTTACTTAGGACAAGAAGCTTTTTAATATAGACCTTGATTCCCATTTCATAGGATTCTTCTCCTAAATTCTTCATATAAGAGGTACATGTTAATTCTTTAACATTTATAGGGTAGGGATCTCATTCCTACATACAATATGAGGAATACAATTATGCTCCCACTAACCTTCTTGCTAAACACATGTTTCATATTCAATTTGACTCAAGCCAAGATCTTTGACTACCTTTTCAAATCAAAGATCCCAACTTCGAGATGCTTGCTTCAATCCAAAGACTGAACTTGGTAGCTAAGCTAAAATGACAAGCATGATCCTGATGGATGTCATCCATGATGGTCTTTAATACCTACTTGCATCCTATGGGTATTACCTCTTTAGTTGGATCCACCAAGGTTCATAACTTGTTGGTGTACACATAATCTATCTTAGATCTCATGGCCTCAAGCCGTTTCTTAGGCTCTAGTTCCTAAATAGCATCTATGTAGGTTGTTGTCTCATCATCTATGACCAACTCATTGCCTTATTGGTTGTAAGATATCCAAATCTTTAAGGCTCACGGTCTTTCCTACTAGAACTATGAGGTTTATCTATTGCATGAGGAGCTTGAGATTCCACAATAGTTGTGACTCTCCTTGTTTCTACTGTACTTCTATAGGTTCAATGATTTCTGTTGGTCTCAAACTTCTTCAAGTTGTCCTTCTCCCCCATTGTTTCCTTTGAAATAAAACTCCTTTGGTGGAACAAAAAAATCCTAGAAACAAACACTTTGTTGTCAGATGGAGTGTAAAAGTAGTATCTCTTGTGATATCCAAAAAATAACATTTATTCGATATGGGACCAAGCCTTTTTAAGATACTATTTTCTCTCATAAGCTTCACATCCCTAAATCTTCATAAAAGACACATTGGGACTTTTCTCATGCCACTATAATATGTTGTCTTTTGAACCAATTTATATGGTACACAATATAGTGTGAAAGATGTGGTTTCTAAAGCATATTCCCTAGAAGGAAGTCAGAAGATCAACTAGACTCATCTTTAATTGCACCATGTCCAACATGGTATGATTCCTTCTTTCAGATACATCATTATGTTTCAAGTGGAGTCCACTGTGATACATAACCACATTCTCGTAGAAGGTCCTAAAACTCTTGGTTCAAGTACTCTCCACATCGATCATATCAATGTGATTTAATACTAGAAACCTCATTTAGCATTTTTTCTAAAAGGTCCACATAAATCTTTATATATACAAGTTCCAATAGATCACTTGCTCTCCCACTGTTTCTAGTGAAAGGTGCTTTTGTGTTTTGTGCAATAAACAAGTCACATGTCTCTATTGGTTCGAAACCAAAAGAGTCTAGATAACCATCTTTATGTAACTTAGAGATGGGTTTCTTATTTATGTGCCTTAGACGTCAATTTCATAGGTATGTTCTACTTGAGTTATTGAGTCTCAGCCTTTATGTATATATGCTATATACTCTTGTCTCTAGAACTAATCAATATAATTCATGAGACATTTGGGCATCGTCATAAAAGATCTTGTCTTCTAAATGAAACATCCATCATTCATTATATGAAATATTAATCCACTCTTGTTCAAACAAGATAAATCACATTTCTATAAATGACAAATACACAATATCAATTCTCTAGTTCTATTACAAGCCCATTGGGATGAGATAAATGATAGGTTCTAACTACAATGGCAACAACTCTTGCTTCATAAGTTCCATCTCATCCTTTCTTTAAATACTTCTTCTAGGAGCATGCTCCTTATAAAATATGTGAGATCCTCATCCAGTATCCGATATGTAAAATGATGAAGTAGTGATATTTATCTTAGTTGCATATAATCTGAAGTAGAGGTGTCCATCATGTTCTTCTTCTTCTCGAGTTCCTCTATGTAAAGAGGGCAATTATTTTTCTAGTGTCTAGGCTGGTGACAGTGGTGCAATTTTCTTTCTTACTCATTCCTCACTTTAAATTTAGAAGACATGTGATTTTAGCTAGCCTTAGAACTCTTTCTGGCCTTGCTTTTGCCCTTAGAGTTCCTCTTTCCTCTATTGATCATCATCACATATCTAAGATTGTCTTTCTTCATTTGTGTCTCGATAGTTCTCAACATGCAAAGCAACTCAGACAACAATTTAGTGAAGTTGTTCATGTTGTAGTTCATGAAAAATTGGCTATATGATTCAGGAAAGTGTAGAATCACGTCTGCGACCACCTCTTAACCTATAGGAAATCCAGTCCCTCTAGGTTTTCCATGTACCCAATTAATCTGATCAAATGGGGCCATACTGAATCTCCGTCTACCATATTGCACTTAAAAAATGCCTTTGAGATATCATCTCTCTCTTGTCTTGCCTCTTTAGATGTGTTTCCATCTCGATAACATCCATGTTCTCATGTTGTGTCTACAACTCAGAGTTCCTTGATCATAGAATCAAGCATTTGACATCTACAACATCCTTGGAATGCTTCTTATAAGAATTACTTTCATCCTTGGGAGCGTTGGAGCAGGTTCCTCTAGATTTCGTGTCTCGATGACATAGAGCTTGTGCTCTTGAGTGAGAACAATTCTCGAAGTCCTGAACCAAACATGGAAGTTATTCACATTCAATTTGTCATTCTCAAGGACCGATCACAATGGAAATGTGCTGGTGTTTGCCATTTATTTTTACAATAGAAAATTTGCATTTGTCAAAACACTTTTGATTTGATTTGAAAATATTGATGATATTAATTAGGCTTTTAATTAATTGTTTCTCCCACCATTTTGTCCAAATTAATGGCACTCACCATCAATATGGAAGATTGCAGCATAACATCCTCTAGTGAGACAAGATCCAAACAATTGAATTATTACCCAACCAACGTCAGTGTCCATAACCAATTAATAAGGTAGGCAACATTCTGCAATTGGATTCAATAAAATTTCTTGGATAGATGGTATGCACAACTCCTAGTCGTTGTCCATTTGTATGCTTCTAGGCACTCATCTCATTAAGGTCACCTAGTTAAGCCTAACCCAAAAACCAACACGATAAATATACACCCTGCTTGACAAACCCACATAACTACCATCACACTTCTATGAGATAGATGACACCCCATGCTTGGTCGATCAAGATTTTCATGTGTACTGCATATGAAAAGCATCTAAGATTTAATGTTTATTGAGGAATTTTATTTATAAATACTTATACATATCCAATCACCACATACTTATAATATGTATCATATACATACTACAACCGCACATACAACATGCAATCACAAACATACGAGCGTTGGTTATGGCCATAATCATGCAATTCTTTGGAGCCACAAAAAAATTATGACCTCCTAAGGTCATACATTATATGTATTTACCTATGTTGGAACTTCTTATGTTGGGAACAGATCGGTCGCTCGACTAGACCATATAGTTGATCGATTCATCCTCATGTCAGTCTACTGGTCTCCATTGGTTGCTTGACTGGTTCCTGGATCAAGCGGTTGGTTGAAATCTTCCAATCGATCAGTTGACCCTCCAATCAATCAGTTGGCTCCTGTAGTTGTCAATTCAATCGACTTGACTCCCATTCGGTCAAATCACCTAGGCCGAACACCTTCTTCTTGCCAAAATAAAAACTAATACTAGACATATCTATATATTACATTGTGAAAGGAGAATACCTCGAGTTACATTCAAGGGGAGAATAGGAGGTTAAACATAGATTACATTTGGAGAAGAAAGAAGAAGACTCCATATGAAAAATGAATTTATAAGATAGAAAATAAATCATCCAACCACACAAGCATCCAAGTGGCATTGGCAATAATCACACATACATCCACCATCAAAACAATTTTAGGGCGACACATATGTAGTGAATATATATCATATAATATATATTGGATCTATGGGACATTCCCCAATGTATGCGATATTGAATCAAATATGCAAATTAACCATTTAAATATTTGTATTGTATGCAAAAAATAAGCAATAAAACTTAATTTGAAAATGTATTGATTTAGATCCCAATGCATCGTAAATTGATCTGGTTTTGACACCACTATAGAGGAATATGGGGATAGAGTAGACAGTGGAAACAAAAAAATTTCTAACAATATATCCAAACCAACAAATCACATCAATAATGATTTATCTAGGAAAGAGGATGAAAGACATACCTTGTCCTAGAGCTAGTCCAATGACTATTCTTACAGAGAGATGTGTTTCCTTATAAAGTAGTACACAGATAGAAACTATAGGCATCCTATTGGTGTAACACACATGGATAATGGTTCACATTGTCTTTCTAGTATGGCAACAAAAGATTCCACACCTCTACATAGTCCACAAGGACCACTGTGAACTCCAAGTTGTGCTTCTAGAGCCAACGGGAAGGAGTTGTCCTTGCATTTGTCAACATGCTAGAATTGACCTCCTTTCCCCTTGCTATCTCTCCCTTTCGGGTAAGACTGTTAGGCTCTCTCACATGTTATCAGAGTTGTGAGATGAGGAGTCTTGAGACAATCTCTTGACCTCCTTTTTGGACTTTATGTCTCTTGTATTTCTTGATCTCTAGCCACCCCTCCTTATATAGGAGTGGATGGGCTAGGGTTTCCAAAATTTAAAGGATACAAAAGATCAGATATAATGGCTTGATGACTATTGCTAATAACTAGTTGTTCCACTCGACCGACTAGACTATCGAATCGGTCAATTATCTTGTGGTCAGTATCACAATAACACTATCTTTTAATGAAATGATTAATGCACATTGTTACACATATAATTATTCATTTGACCCAGTCAAACTAGTCCTTTGACTCATTCAAACTAGTCTCTTCACATCTAGTCAGTCGATTGGACATTCCAATCAGTTGACTAAGTATTTTAACCATCCAATAGGAATCTAGTTTAGTCAGTTGGTTGGACCCTTCAGCTGATCAACTTGTTGGTTCTAATTGCTAGGGCTAGTAAGCTCCAGCCAGTCAACTGGATATCCTAGTCCATCGGCTAGCATACTAGTCAATCAATTGGACACTCAGTCAGTGAAGTGGCATAGCGAGTGTTGTTTAATTTAGTTACCTAAACACTTTTAGTAACCAAGTTAAATCTTATCCATGAGTGAACTCCTACTCCAAGTGCATCCTATGCGTGTGACCCTATAGGTCCCATATTATGTTGGAAGTGAACCATAACCATCATGACTACATAAGAAATGAGTGGCATCTAGAAACACATCATTGCTATCTAAGTAATTGGAAAGTTGGAGAACAACCTCAACCTGCAATGTATGATTACTGCTAACATGATTGTATAGTTCCTTTGTTTCTAATATCTAGATTGAATATGAGGCATGGAGTTGTAATCCTCTTAATAGACAATCTATGTTTCTTGAGCTAGAGTAGACTGTTCAGATACAATGAGTTCATGTATCACATATTGACTCACATGAGCATGGCCGTGCATTTGTCATTCTCACTTATCAAGGATATCAAACTCTCAATAGGACGGACAAATCTCATCTACACCACTCACAATTAATCCCCATGTCTCACAACGTACCCAATCACCATCTTTATGGCAACCCTTGTTCAAAGTCATTTTAGATGGTGTCAAAGTTCATCGAATGCCATGTGATAAGTGTAGTTCCTTTAGGTCTAATAGCCAACATCACCACTATCACCTTGAGAGATGGTTTTGAATACCATTTAATGATTTCCATGTATCACTCTCAAGGAGGGTCTACCCAAACACTATTCTCTAACACATATCTGTATGTTTTATCCTAGCTAACAAGACTTTGTCATCAGTCAAGACACATTCCGGTCTTATTCATTATTGCCATCTACTTTTATTCCACAATAATATATGACCAAGGACATAACAAGAATGTATGTACTCTTATTATACATACGATCTCACTCTTCAGGTCCTTAACCTGAAGACATATATCATGGATTAACATCATTTGTTAGACATCCATTACGCTTGTGTCATTAACTCATAAGTGATATAGGCATAACAAATATAATTATCTTTATTTATATAATAAACCAAGTACAAGTTATGCATACAATCATCAAATGATCCACTCTATGGGCATATATACCAATACAAAGCAACTAATTGCCCCTCTTGAAGCCTTTTGAGACAAAAATGTCACATGTGAAGTCAGATTCGATTCCTAAAGATGTGATCAAACCCAAAAAAGTGATGCATGCCTCTATTAAGGATGTTTCTGATGCTTAGGGTGCCACGATAGAAAGAGAGATTTAATATTATCTCGAAACAACTGATTTAGCATATAAGTTGTTGTAAGCTTATTTATTAGTTTTATTCCCAATAATAACTCCTTATTGGTATGTAATTTCTCTTCTCAAGTATAAGTTCCTATTGGTATTGCTAATTTGAAGATTAGAATGGATATATCTTCTATTTAAGACAAATGTTCTCTCAATATGAAAGTATTTGATCTTCATAAAAGACAATCTTATAATGTCAATTCCCTTTGTTGGTTCTACTCCAAGTGGGATTCCAAATCTAAGTATACCCTGATAGGTGTTAAAAAGACAAACAAAAGCAAGAGAAAAATTTCAAACTGACGGAGTGTTATATCTCCAAAATGTTTAAATAATTGATGTCATATGATGAAGAAGAAGAGGTTGTCACTCAGACTAGTCGGCTATGGTTACCAACATTTCCATTGGATAAAAATAATATTATTACCAACATAAAATGTTACAAGACTATGTAGTAAATGTAATCAAATTAGAGTCAATGAAGGATTGAGAAGAGTTAATCCTCGTGTTTTCTTTCTATCTGGAACTAAGTTGAGAAGAAGGAATATATATATTAGGTCATTCAAAGATATCAAGATAACTATAAATGGCTATCTAACTATGAATTCCATCCTTTAGGAAGAATTATTATCCAGGGAGATCTCAAGTATACTGATATTAAGTGTTTGGAAGAATATGAGAAACACATGCACCTTATCATTTAATGATTCTATTTGTTTCTAGATACTACGATTTGTGGCTGGAATGAAGCAAAAGAGATATGAGATACATGGTAGTCTAAACTCTATAGCTAATAGTTCTAATGGGCCTTGGTCCACCACATGTGACTTCAATGTTGTTAGTCTTGTTTCAAAAATGATTGCTAGGACTAATCCTTCCTATATATATCCATGAATGATTTAAATAGTTTCATTGTTAACTAAAGTCTATTTGTATATGAGATGAAATGTTTCTTATTTAGTCTAGATAACAAGAAAAAGGGAAGTAATTTCACTACTTTCAAGATAATAGATTCATATTTAACTATGACTATTGTAACATACTCAAATCTAGGTATGTAGCTCAACCTTCCCTTTGTTGCTCTTTTTAATCATGTTAGTAATAGATCCCTTTCCCCTTTAATTAGACTAACTAAATGTATTTGGAGACAAGAAAATATAGTATTCTAAAAAACCACATATTATATAATGTTAATGATAAATAAATTACTTAAGTCTCTAATTTTTGATTAATTGTAAAAATTCGTAATTAATTATTGTTAACCTTAATTGACATTCTAAAGCCAATCATGATGGAAATTAATATAAAAATGTGAAATAACATATCAAGTTAATTAAGAAATACATTAAGTGTGTTAATTGAGTACTTAACCTACAATTAAGATATAAAATGCATAATGGGTTCAAATAAAATCTGATTTTAAACTCTAATTCCTCACATCTTGATTAGCATACCTACTGATTTTTCATATTAATTAGACATCAACTATATAATGAATTCCTTGGTTTCAAGTTATAGTTTATGTATACATTAATTCACTCAATATTTACATCTCACTATCATTTTACGTTTCTTTCCCCAACCACTTAACGTATGTATCACATGACCAAGGTTGTTTCTTCGTCCTCATGCAGACCGAGTCTTGCACCCTATACACCTACTTTAAGGAGAGATCTGCGACACCTCCTCCTCTTCTTCTTTGCTCCCTCATACTCTCCTATTCCTTATCCTCCTCCTCCTCCTTCTCCCTCATGGCCCTAGAAACCCTAGCCAGTTGCCCTCCTCCACCCACTCGCAGTAGTGCCAAGTAATGCTAGGTAGAGACGAAAATCACCAATGGCTTTGAGCTTCACTAGGAAGTATCGAGCCTCTCTGGGATACACGATAGCACATGTTATTGTCCTCCTCCAACCTCCAGCTCCTTTCTAGATCCAAACCACCTCATACAACCACACTGATCTCCCCTTCGGGCTCATGCATCCCACATTGTTGTGCCCCAATCTTAGATCACTCACTATCCTCCCCACATTCAAGAAAGCTGCAACCACCTTCGGCCATTGCTCTAAATCGTTCCTTCCACCTTCCACATCTTCATCTCTAGGATTGTTCTTCTCCAATTGGGTGTGTTTGGTTTCCTTTGTTGTGGCTCCACCTACTTCCATGACCACCATCATCACCCCTTCATGTTCCTCAACCCTAGAACCCTAGCCCCAATCAGCTCATGCACATCCTCTTTTCAATCTAGGACACATGTTAGTGAGTTTTGAAGCCCACTGTGTTGCCTTCTTCTTCTCCTTGTAATGTAACCTAGGGCTACAATGCATATTCTTCAACTCCAGTAGCCTACGACAAGGTTTCCTTAGCCTCCTTTTCTCCTCCTTATGCCACCACATGTTGCAGTCTAAAGATCCCAATGACATCTCACAACCATGGACTAATTAGTTTGTGATACTGATGCCTTCAACCTCACCGATGCTCTTTGACCTCCCCCTCCCTCTATTCGGTAACCTTAGTAGTAACCAAGACATGAAGAATCTTCTCATTCACATTTATCGCTAGAGGGTGCAATTGTTGTAAAGGCCTCTACCAAAGGTGCCCCCATCATCATATTCGACCAACTACATGAGCAATGATGACATGGTTTGTTGTTCTACATCAATTAGGGTATGATCTAGAATGGATCCATTGGCAAATAAGTCTCTCTCTCGGTAAGTCAGTATTCATGTTATTGTAAAATTCAATTCTTGATATGTCAATATTCATGTTACTGTAGAATTCAATTCATAGTAGAAAAGATAATAGAAACACTAATTTAGTATAGTACATTAAAAAATACATAATCTAAATATTTATATATGTGTTATCTGGTCACTGACCCAATAATATCATGCTATCAGATATGTATATTAATACACAACAAACCTGTCAGCTCTGTACCTTTTAATAACTGTATGCTCAAATTTCAAAATTTACTTAATACATGTATAGTTGATGAAACGTCATCTATAAAATAGAACCCCATATGTTTTTAATGTAAGTATCACGTTAGTACGTATCACTTGGACATTTTTTGAATACCGATCAAATCAACACACTTTTATTAATAAAATTGAAAAAAAATCCAATAGTTATATAATGAATCAACAAAATTAGTAAGTACATTTAAGAATATTCAAAATACTAGCTTCCACAATTGTGTAAAACTTTAAGATATGTGTATATATGATGGTAATTATAAATACTCATGAATGTAGAAAGATCTATGTAGATTGGTCTATGCCGAATACAGTGGAATGTGAGAGAAACTATGCATTTAAAAAGATCGATTTATAAACATAAGTATGAATGATAGTTGGTTAACACTACTATAAGAATATACTTTCATAGTATATACTCATGTCTAAGGCATATTCAAGTATTTGATAATAAAATGTGTTTACAGACCTACATGCTAAACATGATATCACAAATAATATGGAGTCACATGGTATTATAGAGATAATAAAATTCAAGACCTAGATGGGAAAAATGCATATTATTACCCAATCCACACGTGACCTAGACATATCTAGGTTTATGTGACTGGAAGTGAATCTTGTAAATAGATTTAAAATCCTAAATGGATAACCTAATTCTAAACAATAAAAGTTGGATAACATTTGGTTTTAAACCAAATAGAAATGATATTCTTATACCTTGTACCTTGTATATCTTTCTGTCACTCCGTGTGGATTTGTCAATTTCACCCCTAAAGATAGGGTTACACAGGAGGATCATGTATCTAAAAATCCCTATTTATGTTTGGGCACTTAATTGACTATAATTCCTAATTTTCTATGTTAAGGCATATTGTTAAACATTACTCCTTTTTAATCCTAAATTGAAGTTCTACCTCCCAGAATTGATATCATTTGAAGTACTGTGAATATTGAAATATTCTTTTTTATGGGTCTTTTGACCCCTCTTGTAATGCTTACAATACATGATGAGAATGATGACTGGAATGCTAGTCTTGCCACTCTATTTATGCATACTACATGTTTGACTAGAATATCTAGAATAGTGGTACTTATAAACAACCATACAATTATATAGGGCTCATGTATTCCAGCCGAGGTGTGTGTTTCCACCCTTACTTTTTAGACCATGATTCTATGGTGTTGTGGCCCTATTTTAGGTATATTTAGTCTAAATTTTTTGAGCATGCAAATATATTATTTATTTGTAAATTGTGAATGTTTTCTATGACTAGATATTTATTTTATTTTAGTTATATATCTCCATAGACATTATGCCTAAGTCTCTTGATTTGATTCTTTTTGAACTTACCTAATTTATTAGGCCCCACTTTCATGAGAATGTCCTTTCTATACTATAACCCAATAAAATGCCCAAATGTTGTTTGTATACACATACTCAATTTTGTTGATACCTGCCTTTGTTTCCATTTTTTGGGTGATGTTCCTCTTCCACTTGGGTGTTGGTACATTAAAGGACAAGGACTCAGGAAGACCATATTTTTGATGAATGTAAACTCCAAGGTAGCTTGGAAAGGCCAAGTTTGCCTTTGCAAATGTCTTGCATGTTATTAGATTTATTAGATGTATGCATTTTTACTTTTCTATTTCCCCTTTTATGGCGAGGAACAATTGTAAATGAACCTGCATGTAAATTTGTGATAGCTTTGTCCCCATTGTTTGTTCAGTTTCTTGTTCTGCAATATATACAATTTGGAAAATAATCAAATTCCTCCTTGTTGGTATGTTTGCCCATAGATCCAATCATATGGTGAATGCAATGTCATAACCTGTAAATGATTTGATTAATAATAAATGCAATCTTCCAATTTATTCAGTTTATTAAGCTATGAAATAATGATATAACATAATAAATGTCTAAAGAATGATATTACTCAAATACGTATGTCTTTAGGCTAAGGACTTGAATGATGAGATCATACAAATGTCAAGAGTATATGTATTCTTGTTATGTCCCTAGTTGGATGTTATTGTGGAAGGTTAATAGACAACAATAACACTTAAAACTAGAGTGTGCGTTGGTTGATGGCAAAATCTCATTAGTCATGGTATGAGATATCAAACCAAACACATAGATACTTGCTAGAGAATAGTGTATCAGACATGCCCACCTTAAGAGTGACACATGGAAACCATGAATGGTAATCAGAGTCATCTCTCATAGTGATGGTGTTGATTGTGGTTCTTAGACCTAAAATCACTACACTCACCACATGTCATTTAGTATGCTTTGACTTCATCCACTGTGATCCTGAATAAGGGTTTCCATAAAGGTGGTTCTTGGGTGCATTGTGACACATGGGGATGACTGTGAGTGATGTAGATGGGGTTTGTCCCTCCTATAAGAGTATGATATCCTGGCCAATTGATAAGCGAGATTGAGAAATGCATGGCCATGTTGATGTGAGTTAGTATGTGATATTGAGCTTACACGTATCTCAAATAGTATGCTCTAGTTCAAGGAACATGGATCGAATGTTGTAGAGGATGACAATTCCATGCCTCAAGTTCAATATGGATATCAGAGACAAAGGAACTATACAATCTATGTAACACTAATCACAGAAGATAGGTTAAGTTGTTCTTCAACTTCTACAAGTACTTGGGTAGCAATAAAGTCTTCGTAGATACCAAATATTGCTTGTGAAATCATTATATGATTATGAATATCACCGCCAACATAGTTTGGATCCTATCGGGTCACACACATAGGATGTGTTAGAATAGGAATATAATTGTGGATGTGATTGGAAATGTTCTGAATCAAATTGGTTACTAAAAAGTTTAGATAATCTATTGGAATAATATTGGAATATAATCTAAGTTTATTGGTTGAAGTGTTTAAGCCAATTAATTGTTAATTCTGATGGCTATTCCCAAGTGATTGACTGGAGTCGGGTGACGAGAATTAGTTAATCAACTAATATGATTAATTAGTTAATTATGGATTCTGGAATAATTTTTATTTGTTCACGAGTGACTCATTTTAAATGCAGTTGCATCCCTTTTGTTTACCCAAGGGTTTTTAGAAACCCTACTTCCTTTTCTCTACTATTTATATGGGCATGACGGTTGGATTTAGTGATACACTTAAAAATGCCAATGCTCATGCTCTTGTATGTGAACCATAGCCGTCATCATCCCCAAGTGAGAGAGAAGGAGAGCAACCAACACTAGCACATCATTAAGTAGAAGGCTACTTCTCACTACTACATTTTTGGCCAGTAACGTCACTACCCATAACGTCATTTTTACTAGAATAACTGACCTAATAGACTATTGCATCGACTTTATCATAAAAAAATGACCTTACAGGATTCCTGCGGTGAAAATTCACGCAATTTTGGCTTCGCGCCTCGATCTATAGGGTCGGTTTTTCCAAATAACGGATGCTATAGGGTCAACAAAAAATGCGGGCACCGCTTTGGAAATCTAGGGTCGGTTTTTTTCAAATAACTGACCCTATAGACCCTGACCTCTAGGGTTTGTTTTTTCAAATAATCGACATTATAGATGGTCTCAAAAATTTCGGGCATCACTTAGTCTCTAGGGTCGGTTTTTTTAAATAACTGACCCTATAGACCCTGACCTCTAGTGTCAGTTTTTTCAAATACCCGACCTTATAGATGGTCTCAAAAATTTTGGGCACCACTTAGTCTCTAGGGTCAGTTTTGTCAAATAACCGACTCTACAGACCCGCCCTGTAGCGTCGGTTTTTTGAGATAACTGACCCTAGAGGGTCTGTCTGCGTTGCTTACTAACCCTGCTACCCGGTCGGCCCTTTCATTCATCCAAATCATGAAACCCTACTGCTACCATAAGGGAGAGTAGAGAAGCGTGAAGCCCTGCTGCTACCATAAGGGTGAGTAGAGAAGGTCTGAACGTGGAGGTCCTAAGAGAAAAGAAGGTCTCACCCACGCCGCCGCCACCCAAACACGAAGGTCCGAAGAGAAGAGAAAGCTTCCCACCAGTGCCGCCACCTGAATGCAAGGTAAGCATCCTGCTCCCGCTCAATTTCTTGCTCGTATTGCTCGATATACTACTTGTTGAGAAGGGCTATGGCCGACCGTGCTTGCCTCTGTTGCTTCCCGACTTTGCGCTCGTTGGTGGATAAGAGGTAGGGAGAGGAGTTGGATGGAGGAGGGTGGAGATAGAGAAAAGGGAGGTAGTAGCATAAGGTCAAGGTGGTGAATGACATGAATGAACAGAGGGAATGCTAGTTTTCCATTTCAGACTAGGTAGCATGTCCGTGCTACCCAGCACAACCATGGTGATAGTCAAGGTGGTGAACGACATGAATGAACAGAGGAAAGGCTAGTTTTCCGTTTCAGACTAGGTAGCACGGCCGTGCTGGGAAGAACGACCGTGGTGATGGCATGGCCATGCTGGGTAGAACGGCTGTGGTGGCTGAGTTGTTGAAACTTAAATATATGTCAATCTTGCATTTGTTAATTCTTCATGCTCCTCTAAAATTGATGTATATTGACCCCTAATTAATACATTATAACAGAATTGAATCGTGCATTTGTGTTGTTGCAGGTGCTATTGACTTGCTGTTGATTTGCATATATTTCTTCTTCAGCCTTCAAGTGAGGTATAATATTCTCACTCTCCCAATGTGCCATTTTATTTGACTAGTAAATCAACCAATAATAAAAATATGTATTGTTTCATATCTACATTTTGTTATCAATCACATATGTGTAATCATTATATACATTCCAGAATATAAGGGTGGACATTGTGTAGTCTCAGATTGACAGTTTAGGGTTTATAGATGAGATCATCAATGCATGATGTTTAACTTAATATATAAATATGACAATAATACACTTGTGCATGTATCAACTTAGAAACTCATTCAAAATTTACTCATTAGGAGTAAATTTTGGATAGTCCTCAGTCTGGGTCTGTTTTTGGATCTTTAATCTCACTTAGGATGTAACTGTTTTTTTTAGGAATGGTAATGTTTATATTAAAAAAAGACACATCAAGCAAGCAGAGACACTTAGGATATAACTATATAATGTATGTTTAGTTTTGAAGAAAATTTCAGTTGGATTTCCTCATTTGTTCTCTGGGTACATATATGAGTGGTTATTTTCCATTTACATCGGTGTACTTGGAGAACTTAGGGGAAATGCTGCTGAAATTTTCTTCAAGACTAAACATACATTATACAGTTACTAGTGAGATTAAATATTTTAAAATGGGATAGGTGGTACACTTTAGTATAAAATACAACACCTAAGTATAAATGTTGTAGATAACATCGATGGATATTATAAATGTCAAGACCATGCTGAAGGAATTTTACTTGACTAACAACTCAACCAATACTAGAGGCATGTATTCTTTGTATTATTTATTTTATTATCATTCAAACACATAATATTTTAAATATACATCATATATCATGTACTATCATGTATAATTTTATCACTTGTGCTTTTATTATCACTTGTGTTTCTTTTATCATGTATACTTACAGGTTCTAAAATAACAAGTGAAGATGAACATTCTGAGCATGAGCACCATGAGGATGGTAGTGGTGATGCTAAGAAAAGTAGAGGTCCCACACTGATGAGTAGGCTGCAGGAGCTCAGGGCCAAAGGGAAGAAATTGCCAGTCCAATTTGATGTCACAGGAGCACCTGTTGGGGAACATGCTAGTGCTTTCAAGCATTACGTAGGGGCGACCGCGCACAGTAAGGTGGCAATAGATATAGAAAATTGGCATGATGTTTCTAATTCCTTAAAAGACCTCCTATGGAAAGATATATCTGTGAGTGGAAGTGATATTATTTTAATATATTTTTTGTTTATTGATTCTAATTTAGTTTGCTTGGAATTAATTCCTTTTCAAGACAACATTATTGCTTCTTTTGTATGTATAGGGTGTTTTTCATCTAAATGAAAAAGATCACAAGAAAAAAGTGCTACAACATTGTGGTGTACAATGGA
The DNA here is from genome assembly GCA_963693085.1 of Alisma plantago-aquatica. NCBI lineage: Eukaryota > Viridiplantae > Streptophyta > Magnoliopsida > Alismatales > Alismataceae > Alisma > Alisma plantago-aquatica. Next base: position 587,974,068 of record OY856410.1, read on the forward strand.
GGGATTTTAAGATATATCTCACAAGAGAATTTATGGATAATCCTAAACAAAAGAAGAAAGCAATAGATGTATATGTTTTTATAGACCCTGAGGTGTGGGAAAAATTTGTTGCAGCTAGGAAATCGGAACAGTTTCAGGTAATAAAGATTGTGATGTAATGTATGAATCTTTAATTTTATACAATTAATGTTTACCAAGTCTAAATTGCAATACCTCATTTTAAATGATTAGGCTATTCACCAGGCCCAAAAGGAAAGACGGGCCAAAAATGCGCATGACCATCGCTTGGGGCCCGGTGGTTATGCCTTCTGCCACCAACTACAAGAGAAGCAATCCTCTTCTGGAGAAGAGTCTAGTACAACTCAAGCTGAGCGTCCACCTCGACACTTGACATGGATTGATGTTAGAAAGAATCGAGCAGGTGAAATTGTCAACCCTGCAACTAAGGAGGTGGCACAAAAGATGGTAGGTTTATCCCAACTAAGTAAAGAGTAACTCCCACAAACTTAGACTTATTTGTATCTAATTGATATTGTGATTTAATATTTTTATTAACTATGAATAGATTGATCTCCACGAGCAAAGGAAGGAAGGAAAGTTCATCCGAACTGGCCACATGGATGAACTATCAATTGCTCTTAGTATGAAGGAGCATCCTGGCCATGTTACGGGATTAGGAGTTGGCATAGGATTCAAGTATTATTTTGGCCCTTCGCAATCTAAAAGAGGTCATGTAGGAGATCTTCTTGTTGGCTTATGAAGTGTGATGTGGAGTTCCAATCCATCTATGTGGATGAAGTAGAGACGTAGACATTGAGTTTCCTACATTTGGAGGATGGATAAGGACTAGATGTACACAGGATGAGCGATGCACATCACCGCACCGAGGGACGTAGTTGGACTTGCTACGGGATGAGGTATATCCCTACACTGTCTTTCCAAATAATTCATTTTTGATGAGATCTTCTTTTAGGGTATGTGGAGAAAATTTTATTCTTTCTGCTGTACTTGTCACCTCCACAAAACCCAACACTCCTTTCTCCCATTTTGTTGAATAGGATTATCATAAAGTGAGTTTTACATAATTATTTTCTCTCTCTTGAAAATTGAATGATATTAATAAGCTATCTAATTAATTGATACTCCCAAGCACTCACTCTATTGTTTTTATCATATGAATACTCAAATTTAGATATAATGCAAAACATAGATGCATATTTAGGGTGATCATGTGTTTTCAACACCTAATTATAATATGGTAGTCAAACATTTTATTTTCAGTCCAAAACTTTATGATAGTGAAATAAGTAGATTATCAAACTCCACCTAAAATTTCATTGTCATTGGATGTACCAATTTAAAGTTATTAATGTTTGATTAAGCAGATATTAGTTTCATTCATTATTAACATAAACCTAAGTTTGAGATATATGTATCCAGGCCACCACACATAATGTGTCATGAAACTTTAGGTAGCCATCTAAGGAGGCAAATACGTGGGATTTTGATCCAAGACATTGCTTGGGGATCCGACAATGATGACCTCATCTTTAACCTCCTACAGGACATGGTCTTGACTCCCAATATCCCAACCACCTCTCCTTAGCCATAGTGCCCACATTATGCCCTCTCCCCCAATTTTGAAGAGATGAAATCCTCCTCTTACAGAGATGAGTTCACCAAGCCTTTACTCATGCTCCCTAAAGCACGAATCTGGGAGAACCATCTCATGCTCCCTCACTTATCTCACATGTCTGCACACCCATTTTAGGACTTCCTTCTTATCACCTCCACTCTGCTATTTAAGGCCTCCATCACCTCCTCCACTCTACCTTTAATCATCCCTTATCCTCAATTTCTTGTGATTTATCCCTACCCAATAATGCCCATTCTCATCTTCATCCACCGCTTCCCAAACTCCATGATGACAAGAGACCTTGATGTGCTACAATTAGTAGCCACCTTCACCATTAAGAAGTTCAGGAACAACCCTACAATGCCTTTATCACACCCACATCACCTCCTCCCTCCCTCAACACCTTTCTTTGGAGACCTACTCTCCCTTAGCTCGAGGACACATAGCTTCCAAAGGAGTTGTGACATGGCACTGTGCTGCTCGATGTAGAGCAACATCAATAGGGTGTCACTATCTACACCTTGTCTCCAACACCAATCCTTGCAAGCAGGGCCCTCACCAGAGGAGGAGTCAAGCCCTTGCTCTATCTAGAAGGAGGCAGTGAGGGGTGATAACATCTAATTTTTTACACTTTTCACACTTAATTTTTTACCTCTCCAAACATATCTTTTATAGAATTTTCCACTTATTTTAGCACTTTTATGACAAGAACCTTAATTGCACATTTTCCCATCCTTATAGGGCCACATCAAGCCATGACCGCGGTCAACACCTTGACTGTGGCTCATCAACCAAAGAGGACCCTCACACCGTGGTTGATGCCACCAATCACTCCGATGATGCCATGACCGCGGTGCAACACACCCCTTTTGGTCGCGACCCACAACCCATCCACGTCAACCTTGATCGACCTCAACCAAGGTAGCAATGCGACTGAGGTAGGACTATGAATGAGGTGGTGCAATACCTCAACCGAGGTACTAACTCGACCAACCGCTGTGGTGACCTTGACCTAGGAGAGGCCTCGGTCGACCGCAATCAAGCCTCGATCGATACCAAGCCTCGACCACGGTGTGGATGGTTAAGTCGGTGGGAAACATCTATAAATATGCCACCCACCTCAACTTGTCACATCATCAGATCATCAAGGACCATGAAGTGATGCCAAATTCCATACCCACTCTCATCCATCAAATCTTGGATCTCCATAGGCGGAAGCTGAGGAGAGAGAAGATTGAAGGCCCCTCTCCCTCGAAAGGAGAGCTTCCACACCGTCCATTTCAGATCTAGATTTGAAGGAATACTTTGGTGTATCGCCATCTTCTCTCTCTCTCTTCTAGATCTGTCATCTCTGTTACATTGTACCCCTTTCCTCTTCACGGTTATGATGTATCTATCATTTTGTAACTCCGTTATGTTTCCCGTTAACATGTGTGGCTAAACACTTAACTCAGGTTGGGAGTAGCCACTAAGTCTCTCCCAACATGTACATTCTTGCTTCCCTTTGAATATATATATGTATATATGTATATATATATATATATGCTCTTATCAAGTTTATCTCCATATGCTTGTTATTAATGCTTCACTTGTATTCTTAGATACCATCTTGTGATGTTTGATCGTTGGTACCTCAAAAGAGTAGTATCTTCTTTATCTGGTGTTATGGAGTAGTATGAATGCATGGGAATGTTGGATTGCTAAGGCTTATGGTCATATGGTTTGCTTTGTGGTTCTAAGGTTGCTATCTCGAGAGGGAGGTCACCTTGGATCCTATATCCTTATCTCGAGAGAGGAGGGAATAGACACTTCTATGACTGCTTGTGATCTTGATAGGAGTATAAAAAGGAGAGTGAGGTTTGCATGTTGGTGAGAGACCTTAGTAGGTGAAACTCGATCCGAGTTCCCTTCCATATCATTATTTCTTACCATTTGTCCTTATTTTCTCTTGTCAATTATTTTCTATCTTTATTTTAACTTTCTTTGTTTTGGCTTGAGCACCATTCCTTAGAGAACAACCCTTTTTAAACCATTTTTTTATCTAGAGTATATGAGTGTGAGACTCTACATAGTTAACACATGCTAACCTTGTCCCTCTAGTTTGACTCCGATTACTACGTCAAACCCCTTATAATAGTTGCGGGGGCTTGAGTGTCGGGTTACTATCTTAAGAGTCTGACTACTCTAGATCCGCTCCATTTTGGGGCGCGCGATTTAGGCCGGTCAACTTTTTGGCGCCATTGCCAGGGATAAGGCAAAATGGCACTGTTAAGAACTTGAGTCCACTCACTATACTCCCATGCCACTGCACAAAAACCTTAATTTTGCTACCCTGTGATTACATAGAATAGTTTGTTTTAACATGTCCAATTTTCTAACTCAACTTTGCGTTCTATTCAAGGAACCTGGAGGGAAGTTGATCTGTTTGATTTTTCACATTAACCTCGAGTCACCATACCGCCTTGTGTGGATGATACTCTCACTGGGGATGAATGAAATGCAAGAGTTCAACATGACCCCCCACCACCAGGGAGGGACTAAGATAGAGATGGTCGTTACTCAGACAGTCGTCAATGTGAAGAAGACCGTCGGTAAGAAGAACGTCACAAAGAAGATTGACATGACAAAGAACAACGCTACTGTTGCCATAAAAGGCACCATCACAATTACCGTGACAATGAATGTGAGCGTGATGATCGAGACAACGAAAACAAAGATGATGAAGAAGGAAAGACTCTTAGAGAGTTGGCAACAACTAGGGCCAACGAATCTAGATTCCCGATCGTCATCCCACACTTCAATGCAGCAAACTTTGAGTTGAAACCAACTATAATCTCGATGATCTAGAACAAACCTTTCCGTGGGAATTTGAGAAGTGAAAATACATACCATCACCTTGATGTTTTCAATAATATTTGTGATACCATCAAGATGAGGGGAGTTCCTCAAGAAGTGATATATTGTAAGGGCTTCAACTTCTCTCTTAAAGATAAGGCTCTATCCTAGTACCTCAACCTCCCCCACCAGTCCATAATGGGTGGAGACCCCTTGCAGATGCCTTTTTTACTAAGTTTTATCCTACTGAGAGAACTATCCACAATATCCATAAGATCACTTCTTTTTGCATAAAATCCGGGAGAAAACTGGAACGAGGCATGGGAATGCTTTCAAGAGTATCAGAGGGATTGTCACACCATAATTACCGTAAGGGGTTCCTAGTGACCACCTTCTACAATGGGTTGACTGCTATTGAGAGGACTTCACTAAACGCAGCTACTGGTAGTGACTTTCTTAGAAAGAAGCTGAGCAGAACTATGAATATAATAGACAACATGGTTGCACTACAAGAAGGCATGGATTACGAAAGGAATGATAGAGGATCGGTGAAGAAAGAAGGGTCTGAAGTACTATCTATTGAAACCAAAGTCATAGAAACTATTACAGCCCAAATTCAGCAAATCGCCACTGATGTCAAATAGCTGAAGGATACTGGGGCCAAAGGAAAGAAGCATACTGAGAAAGCCATGAAATGTGTTACCTGTGCAGAAGCAGGACATGCAATTGACAACTATATCTATATCCGTCTAGAAGAGAGTGATGAAAGTGAGAGTGAAGAAGAAATTGAGAATGACTCTTATGTTAACTTCAAGCGATAAGACAATCCTGGGTTTAATTATCGCAACAAAGAAGCTGTGGAGAATGCACATCAATTGTATAGTTCGTCTAAACCTCCCCCAAGATTTGAGAAGAAAGGAGTGCCAACCCAATACACCAAGACTACCAGTTACCAGATGAATAAGAACAACTATCAAGGTCATAATAAAAATGTGAGTCGACAAGGGCAAGGACAAGGCCCAGGGTCAAGCCAAGCCAAAGACAACAACTAAGATGACATGATTGCTCAACTATTTGACTTTGCAAAAAGGCAAGCGTCAGTGAACGATCAAGTCACTCAAAGTGTTCTCACAAATTTGGGAGTGCTAACTACCATGCAAACTCAGATGGTGGATATGCAAACTAGCTGAACTTATGAAAAATCCTTCAGGGAAGATCCCATCAAATACTGAGACTGACAAAATGGCTACTCTCTGATCTGGGAGAACATTGGAAAATGCTAATACTAACAACACTGAAGAAGGAGGAAGTCATGCTAATCAGTAGTCTGAGAATGAGGAGGAAACAAAAGAATCAAAAGGGAAAGAACAAGCTGTAAGTGGAAAAGAAGCAGGGCCACATGAAAAGAAGAAGGAAGGAGAGGAAAATAACTCCGATCCTATGGGAGATAAAATGTCCTTTCGAAGAAAAATCCCTACGCCTCAAGAGTTCCTTTCCCTTACAAATTGATAAAAGCACACTTGAAGAATTGGTACAAAAAGTTCATGGAAGCTGTAAAGAAGCTACACTTGAATGTGCCCTTTCTTGATGCAATAGATGAAATGCCAACCTATGCAAAGTTCTTCAAAGACCTGATGACGAAGAGAAGAAGAGGCGACCACATCAAAACTATCTATTTGGAAAAAATATCAAGTGATTTTTTTCAAGCCGAGTTACCTACCAAGAAGAAGGACCCCAGAGCATTCAACATACCTTCCTGCGTCGGAGACAATGTGGAGAGAAAAGGGTTAGCTGACTTGGGAGCAAGCATCAATCTAATGCCCTTGACTATAGTACAAAGGCTTGGGCTGACAGACATGATAATGATGGGGATGAAGACCGAGTTAACCGATCATACCTTCACAAGGCTAGTGGGAATAGTTGAAGATGTTTCGATATGGGTCAGATGATTTTTCATACCATGTGATATAGTGGTAATAGACATGGTAGATGATTCTAAATGCCCAATGATATTTGCAAGGCCTTTCCTTGCAATGGGGAGAGCCTTCATAGATGTTGCTGAGGGAATCATCACACTGCGAGTAAGGAATGATCACTTGGATTTTCGATACAAGATGCCATGAGGGGACTATCTCTATATGAGTCAGTCTACTTCATGGAAGATACAATTGGTATTGCGAAGAGGTACAAGAAGATAAAGCAATTGTAGATCCATTAATGCTATCCTTAAATAGCCCATACCCTAAAATAGAGGGTGAAGAGGTTGTAGAAATCTTGGATTACCCGAACCAACCCGAAGAGGAATCTGGAGAAGAAGAAGAGATAATTGATACAGTGAAGTACGCTTCGTTGGAACAAATAGCTGAGGAGAAGGAAGCACCGAAGCCGAAGCTAGAATTGAAACCTCTTCTAGAGGGGTTGAAATACAAATTTATAGACAAAGAAGAGAGGAATTTGGTTATTGTCAATGCCAACTTAACAGACGACCAGATGGATAAGTTGCTAGATGAGCTGAGGCTACTTAGAAAAGTCATAGGGTATTATGTGGAAGACATCAGAGGTCTTAACCCGACCTTATGCATGAACAAAATTCACCTTGAAGAGATAGCCAAGCCCCTAGCTCAACCACAGAGAAAGATAAATCAAATGCTAAAAGAGGTTGTGAAGAAAGAAGTTATAAAGCTACGAGATGCTGGGATCATCTACCCAATAAGTGACAACAATTGGGTTAGTCCTATCCATGTGGTACCCAAGAAGGGTGGAAAGATGGTCGTACGAGGGGAAGATGGAGATGAAGTAGCAATGAGGAAAGTGACATGATGGCATATGTGCATCGACTATCGTAAGCTAAATACAACCACTAAGAAAGATCACTTCCCTTTTCCATTTATCGACCAGGTCCTAGAGCGGCTAGATCACCATGACAACTTTTGTTTTCTGGATGGATATTTGGAATTTTACCAAGTACCTATTCACCCTGATGATCAAGAAAAGACCACCTTTACCTGCATCTACAACACTTATGCCTTCCGAAGAATGTCATTCGGCTTATGTAACTCACTAGTGACTTTTCAACGTTGTATGATCCATGTAACGACCCCGCCTCCTGGTATCCCCCAATTAAGGGAGACCAAGAGGTTAGAGTCATTATTCCAATTTCCAGATCAAAGGTTCGACAAATAATCAATAATAATTATGAAAACTCTACCAAGACTATACTAAAAAGTTGTAATAAAATAAAACTTTGCATACCTTTTTAAAACTTTGGATTGCTAAACATTTTACCCACCACTGAAACTATTCTAACTAATCCTCCTTGTACTTTAATTCATGTATTCACAATATGACAATTTACTATTTGTCCTTTTGGGATTTTGTACCTAAACCGTCGACAAACAAAACTTCGGTCAATATAACGAATTATATTAGTATGTGGGGGAATACAAAAATTGTGCAACTATGGTAACAATGTAAGAAACCAAATATCATTTAACAATCAAGGTTACGTTTTAAGCAATACTATTCAACCCATACCTATCTCCTATCTTTGTACTGTCCCTGCAGTGGACTTGGATACTACCTCTCTCATATGGTAGATCCTTACCTCCATGGTCCTACCTCACAGGTAGCCATTACTTAGGGTTGTGAAGTCGCATGGCCCTACCCAAAGGTAGCCCAATCTCTAACTCATGGTGACTTGATGGACCTACCTCGTAGGTAGCCATGTACTAAGTCATCCAATGACCTGATGGACCTACCCCAAAGGTAGCCATGTACTAGGTCAACCTATCAAGCTATAGAGGGGACTAGGATCTGAGCTAGTAGGCATATATATTAGGTGATAGTCATATCCACATTATAGTATGCTTTATTTAAATTCATCCAACAATTTAATTCAAGAAACCAATGAAAACTTTGGAAATCCTCAAAAAACTAGATCGAGATATTCATAAGCATAACCACATACCTATGGTTTTGAGACAAAATCAATCAAGTAAAGAAAACCCAACCAAGCAAGCAAGTATGCATAGAAATCCTAAAATAAATATACAAATTTCCTTTTATCAAGATTTATCCAGACCCATCTTGTTTCTTAGGATTTCTATTCCAATTTTAGGGTTTCCTTTGCAATTAGGGTTTTGCCTCCACTTTTAGTATTATAAACCCTAATTCAACAAAACTACATAAAAACCTTAAATTTCTCATCTTATCACTCCTAACAGGCTTAGGATCATTATCTAGTAATATATTTCCATAATCCAAAATAAACATGGTTTTTCTCCCTTTTACCCTAAATTAGGGTTTCTAAATGTATTATCCTTCATACATAGATTAAAACCCTAAATTAGTCAAATTTTCATGTAAAACAGATTGAAACTCTACTTTAATATTCAACAGGTTAATACTTCTCAAATTAACCTATTAAACCTCAAAGATTCATCCTTTATACTCAATTAGGGTTTCTAATTACCTTTTAATACATTTTCTATCAAATTAATATACTTTTGTAAAACGAGATAGAATTAGGTTACCAAACCATTTTTATCTTATTCCTTGTATTTTTCTGATCAACTTTCATATATAAAGTTTATTAATCCGAGATTCTTAGCAATTTCTATGAATTTCGCAAGAAAAACCTTTTTCTGGAATTTTGGTCAGAGAGAAGAAATTACCAAAATTTGTCGGCCGCTCGATCGATAGTCCGATGATCCACACTTTTAATCTGACACTTCACGTCACACATGGATAAATTAAGTCGGCTCCATCTTGGATCGTCGGTTTGGCACGCAGGACTACCGTGGATCGCTATCCAACGGTCGTTGTTCGTCATCCTTGTCTCCCTCCTTGCATGAAACTGCAGCGGCGCCGCGATGAAGTTGTCGTCAGAGCGGGAGCAATCTGGAGGTAGAGAGGGCGTCGAGGCTCGTGAGGCAGCCGGTCGGGATCGTTGTGAGTTGGAGAGTCGAGTGGGGGTCTATTTATAGGGCTAGGAGGGGTACCTTTAGGGTTTATCCATCGGCCGCCGCCCTCACCTTCGAGTGAATTGGGTGTTTCTTCTAGATGCATCGAAAGCTCGACAAAATAGGGTCGAGAGGGTTCAGGATCCTCTCCCAGACTCAATGGGACAAAATCCAGGCTTGCACATGCCTTGGATTGCAAGGAAATCGAAGGGGAAACTTCCCCCAAATTGGCCTGGAGTCTGAGTTCTTCAGGAACTGGACGATGAGTAGCATCCGTCAGATCAAGATCCAATGACCCTCATCCCTTGCACTCAACCAAAAGGAAAATAAATTCCTATATTCGAGATAATTCCATATATTTTAGGATAATTTGAGAAAATCATAACTCCTAATCCGTAGCTCCTTTTTACCCTAAATTTTGAGGGAATCTCATTAAAGACTTAATTTTTTATCATGAAAAATTTGGGATTATTATCTAAAGATATCAGGTCTTTTTCTTTAGTTGCAAGTTATCCCTTAGTTATATACCTTTTTCACCTATTTTCTCTTGCCCTTGCCATTATATTATTATCCCGAGTTCCTTGAACCTCAAGGAATCTTAATGGCTCAAAATCCCATCTTGGGAATATTCCTTAGCCCTTTACTTATCTTTTATCCATTTTCTTATTTATTTCTTTTTTTTTCAATTGAATTCCTTTTTCCTTTCTTTTTCTTTACCTTTCCATTGGGCTCAATAGCCAATAAAGCCCACTAAGAAAACAAACAAGGCTATTATGAAAAAAAATCATTCAATTAAACAAATAACTCAACCATTGATTTCATTTATCAGTAAAAGGAGATTTACAAGTCTCATTACATGGTTTAGAAAAATGAGGTTATAACAATCCATGTTTTCAGACTTTCTGGAAGACATTATCGAAGTCTTTATGGATGACTTTTCTATATACGGGACAAATTTTGAAGCCTTCTTGAGAAATCTATCTCTGGTGTTGCAGTGCTGCGAAGAGAAGCACCTTATCCTAAACTGGGAGAAATGTCACTTCATGGTTTAGGAAGGTATCGTGCTTGGACATAAGGTCTCAAAGAAAGGAATTGAAGTGGATTTAAGAAAAACTGAATCCATATCAAAACTCCCACCACCAAAGTCAGTCACTGGAGTGAGAAGCTTCTTAGGACACACAGAGTATTATAGAAGATTCATAAACTTCTCAAAAATTGCCAAGCCATTATCAAATCTGCTGATAAAGGATGCTGAGTTTGAGTTTACCACTAAATGTCTAGATGTCTTTAACACCCTCAAAAGAACATTAATGACAACACCTATCCTACAAGCAATTGATTGGGAGTTGCGTTTTGAGATCATGTGTGATGTCAGTGATTACGCCATCGGGGTAGTCCTTGGGCAGAAGAAAGAGAAGAAACATCATGTGATTTGCTATGCGAGTAGAACCCTGGATGAAGCCCAAGTGACAGACAAAGAAATGTTGGCTATCGTATTTGCTTTTGAAAAGTTGAGATCATACTTATTAGGATCAAAGGTAAGAGTGTACACTGATCACGGTGCAATAAAGTACCTAATGCAAAAAAAGGACACCAAGCCAAGGCTTTTGAGATGGGCATTGTTATTGCAAGAGTTTGACCATGAAATCATCGATAAGAATGGGAAAGAAAATGTTGTCGTGGACCACCTGTCGTGAATAATGTTTGATGAAGAAAACCAACTATATGTGAATGAAAACTATGCCGACGAAGATCTTCTAATGGCCCAATCGAAAGAGCAGAGCTTACCTTGGTTCATCGATATCTATAATTATTTAGCATGTGGGCAACTTCCAGCAGAGATAACATATAAGCAGAAGAAGAAGTTATTCTCTGAGTCAAATAATTACTATTGGGATGACCCACTATTGTTTAAGAGATGCACTGAAAACCTTATAAAGGAAATGATGGAGGGGAGAGGATGACTGCAAAGGTTCTACAATCAGGATTTTACTAGTCCACTCTCTTCAATGATGCTGTGTCATTTGTCAAAACATGCAAAGAATGGCAACTCACGGGGGACATAAGCCGAAGAAATGAAATGCCAATGTCAGACTGGGTGGAAGTGGAAATCTTTGATGTATGGGGAGTCGACTACATGGGGCCTTTTCCGTTGTCAAAAGGAAATCAGTACATTCTTGTTTCTGTCGATTACATTTCCAAATGGGTTGAGGAAGTTGCCACCCAAACATGTGACTCCAAAGCAGTCATTAAGCTTTTTGAGAAGACTATCTTCCCACGCTTTAGAGTGTCACACACTGTCATAAGTGATGGAGGGTCACATTTTGGTGAGAAATAGTTTGAAGCTCTGCTAAGGAAGTATGCAGTGAAGCATAAGGTCGCAACGCCATACTACCCCCAAACATCGAGGCAAGTTGAGGTATGAACAAGTAGATCAAACTAATTTTAGAAAAGTCTGTCAGTCGTACAAGAAAGGATTGGTCCATGAAACTGGACAAAGCACTTTGGGTGTACCACACAACATATAAGACACCAATAGGTACGACACCATACATGTTGATCTATGGAAAATCTTGTCATCTACCAGTCGAACTCAAACAGAAAGCCCTATGGGCAATAAAGTTTTTGAACATGGATCTCAACAAAGCTGGTCAGAAAAGGTTCCTTCAGCTCCAAGAGCTCCAAGAGCTGAGACTGCATGCCTATGAAAATATACAAATTTATAAATAGAGAACAAAGGTTTGGCATGATGCCCACCTGAAGAACAAAGATGTGCATGAAGGAGACAAGGTCTTTTTGTTCAACTCCAGTATTAAGTTATTTTTAGGGAAGTTGAGGACAAGGTGGTCATGCCCCTTTTCTATAGTTAAAATATACCCATCGGGGGTAATGGAGATAGAACGAGAAAAGATGGAAACCTTCAAATTAAATGGATAAAGAGTGAAAAGATACTATGAATACCAAGCCTTTATAAGGAGAACATAACTCAGTTTGGGGGAAGCCAACTCAGCAACAAATGGAATGAATGAGGAAACAACTGCACATGTGGGAGGATAATGAAGACAAGATGAGAGAGAAAGTCAAGCTAAAGACTTTAAACAAGCTCTTCTTGGGAGGCAACCCAAGTCTTTGCTATTTTCATTAGTTCATGCTTTCCTTTATCTCATACTTCAGTACTATGAGCTATGTACCTCTCATTTTCCTATATTTTAGTTTCCCTTTTTCTAGTAAGATGTAATTATTTCTTATTTTTAATATTTCTCTAGCTAAGAGGGTTGTTTGGAAGAACAAGTTTTGCCTTAATTGGTTCGATGGTATTTTGGTACGGAAGGACCACAATCGTGGCTTGAGCATCGATAGAGGAGGGGTACACTACGGTCGTTGTACCCGTTCCTTACAGCAATGGGCCGCGGTTGTGGCGTATGTAAAGAAGGAATCTGACCATAGTCGCGGCAGTCCTCACGCCGCGATCGCAGCCCCCTAGGGTATATATACTTAAACCCTTTGGAATAGGGTTTTTCTTTCACTCATTCTCTGAATTCCCGAGCTTTTGAAAGAACATCCTTGATGCGAGTGTGCGAGATGGTAACCGAGATCGATTCTGACCTCCACCAATGAAGCTACGCCTCTGTCGCCGCAAGCCCTGGTTCCACCTTCGACATTGTTTAGCATCCTTTAACTTAACCAAGGTATTCGCCTGATACTTTCTCGACTACCATCGATTGCTAGTTGGCATTTTTCTCATGCCTCACCATTTTCTGTTGCATTTAGTGACATGTTGGTTAGAGAACCCTGCGACAACCACCGTGGCTCCACCTCATTTAGCCCAGTGATGCTCGCCGACATCTCATCCCCATTCATGAATTTTACGATGTTGATTTAACCTAGGTTAGGGTTTTGGAATGTGATTCGACTGTGGGACCCCGTCACCTTGGCCTCAACCGATGGTTTCTTGAATTAGGTTTTGGACCAAACATCTTCTCCAATTGAATATTCGATCCAACACCGCGATCACAACACCTTTTCCTTGGCCACAGTTGTGACATTCCTTAAGCATAAAATCGGTCGAGTGATGACTGCCATCACGGTCCTTCTCGACCACATCAAGGTACCCTTTGTTGCTTCATGGCTGGGATCACAACATCTCTCTTTTTAGTGTAATCCACCACGGTCGTAGCACCCAAGGCCGCAGTCACAACATTTCATTTCAATTAGGCTTTGTGATGCCGCAGTCGCGGCACCTGCCGTGGTCGTGACTCACCTCTTGTTTGAGGCCATGGTCGCAGTCCAATGAAAAATTGAACTAGAAATATATATTCACATATACATATACATGATAATAAAATAAAACTGATGATGATTAATTAAAAGCTAATTAAATTGTGCTAACAGCAAAATTCATGTGAAACTTTCAGAACGTCTACCTCAACTGAAGATATGTTGATGAAGAAAGTGACTTCACTAAAGGGGGTAGAGGAAATCCTTGAGAAGATCACAAATGCACTAAAAGACAATCTAGACCTCTCCCCGATAAAGAGACTCCAGCTAGAACTACTGAAAAATAAGTACGACTACATCCTGGACCACAAGATGCCAGAAGAGTCAAAGGAGTCCCCTAGTACATCTAAGATGGAGACCTTAGAATATCAACCTTCAGAAGATGAACTAGGGAAATTTGACAAGAAGAAGGTGGAACCCAAGGAAGCCTAAGGCAGCAAAAAGAGAAAGGTGACTGCTGGGGAGAAGATGAAGGGGCAGGAGAAAGAAACATCCATGAGGTGGAAGAGAACAAGGAGGTGGCCCTAGACCAAAAAAGGCCTACTTTTGTGCCAAGAGACTCTACACACCAGTCACAGTTTGAATGGCTACTGTAGGCCAAGGGGTTCAGGCCTACCAGATACTTGGACGTAGAAGACTTCAAGAAGATGAAAGTCTATGATAGGATAGTCAACTTCATGGAGGGTGCGAACCTATGTACCCTATGCACCTCTAAAGCCTCCTTGCTAACACAACTGATGGTGGAGTTCCTGTCATCCCTAGAGAAATTCCCAATCACTAATGGGGAACGCAAGAAGGACGACTATGACTTCAAGATGGAAGTGAGACTTGGGGGGGAGTCTCACACAATTACGCAGGCCATGTTGAACACTATATTCATAAGAACTACTGAGGAAGCACAGATCCGCTCTGCCATACCTGGAGAGAAGAACATGATCAAGTACAACAACCACAAGATGTGGGAAAAGGTGATAGGGGAGTTAGAACACAACTCCAAGACCTCCAAGGCGACCCTCATCACATCGTGCTTCATCCGGGTGATGCATAAGATCACTCCTAACACCATATTAACAAGATCAGACATCAGAGGTGTGACAAAAGAAGACCTCTTCATTATATGGTCCACATTGAATAAGAGGCCAGTGAATATAGATAGAATTCTCATTGAATGGCTATCTGCAGCAGTGGGAGGCGAAGTAATACAGACAAAGGAATTCTGCATGGGAGGTGAAATCACTGAGATTGCATATCATTTCATAGATGTAGACCTATTGATGAGGTATAAAAAGATGAAGGGGCACACAAAGATCGACATAAAGTCCCTCATTAACATGAGGATCTTAGCATAGAACGAAAACAAGCTCTTCTACAAGTAAAGCAGCTCAAAGATGCCCCTCCTCCTCCCAGAAATGACGTACTATGACACCTACAAGCTGCGGCCCTCTCAAGAAGATGTAGATAAGATGTATTAGGGGGCTATCAACACTACAGTGGACTCCTAATCTGCTACTAGTGACAAGGGCGACAAAGCTAAATTTCTAGAGATAGAGATAAAGAAGCTAGAGGAAAGAAAGAAGCTGGAGATAAGAAAGAAGAAGAAGAAGATAATTGAAAAGACTGTTGCCCCGAGCCCATCCTCACCACACTTCACAGCCAAGACGACAATGAGTGAGGGGTGTCAACCTGAAGACACAACCATAGAAGAGGTAGAACATGCACCCCTTGAAGTTACAACAATAGAACAACACATTGAGGCCGAACAAGAAAACAACCAAAGACGCGAGGACTTTGAGGCTGTATTGGATCATGTGATCCCAGAAGAAATCTTACAAATGTCGGTACAACTAGAGGCAAGCATTCCCAGCCCAACCATACAAAGTCCCCAACCAAAGGAGCCAAGAGCATCCACCATACCTGTGGACCCGCAACAGCACCACCCGCACACATTCAGTGATGTATTGGGTAATAAGTTTGATGTAATGTGGAAACACATGTATCAAACTTTTGAATTAAATGTAAATATTACCTCCACCCTATGTACGCTAACTACACAGGTACAAACATTGAACAAGAGGACTGAAGTGCTTCCCTAGTTAATGCAAGGGGTGATCATCACCCATAACGCTCTAATGGGGGTGCTAAAGACTCTCACTAAGGAGATAGAGGACCTCAGGAAGGAGAGGGATGCCATGCGAGTAGATATAGAGCTGATGAGAAAAGGGTACGAGGAAGCACTAGATGACCTCAAGAAGAAGCGTCAATGCTTAGATGAAGAACGTCGTCAGCTAGAAGCCAAACGACTAGAAATTGATGGCTGGCGGCAGAGAAAGAAGACCAAGCGTCTGACGAGTCCTTCAACATTGCACACTTCCTCGAGCCCTTCGAGCCTCGAAAAAGATGACAATGACGTTGGGGGAACAGGTGTACGAGTAGCATCAAAGGAAGAAAACACCAACGTAAAAGCTTCTCTGATGGCTGAACCACATGCAAAAAAAGCACTGCCACAGTCAGATACTCATCAAGACAATAAGAGAAAGAAGACTAACACATTGTCGAGGGGTTTTGATCTGAACAATAGCCTAGATGAAGACAAGGCTGCACCAGAAGATCCCATGCAGGCCATCATCACCAGAGCAGAGAGCATAGCAATCAAAAGATCTCATGTCATGAGAAATTAGAGATCTAAACAAGTTCTTGGATGACCTAACATTTGAGATGGATATTTGCACTAACTTCTTGAAAGATCTGAAGCATTATGATCAAGATGACTCCTTCTATGGTGGAAAAATGGCTACGATGTTAGCCACACTAAATGCTACAGAACTGGAGCACCCATCAGAAGTGAGTCATCAAGTAAAAGACGTAGATGCAGAGATGTCCCCAATAGGTGAAGGCAACGTGATAACCCATACACTGACTGAAACAAGAATTCAACCTCCTACAGTAAAAGCACCACCTGCAGAAGCACAAGTAGCAGAAGAAAGTACCTCAGAAAATGAGGAAGGTGGGCTTGCTTCTTTCTTCATGAATGAGCCAGTCAGGAAGCGGAGCACACCAGTCAATGAAGTAGAATTAGGTGTGACTCCTCCTCTCCGCTATAAGATGGTGGGTATGGACATGACTACAATATCAAGGATAACATACATAGATGTCTATATCCTTGCCAATTACTGGATGATAACCTACCCAGAGCTGACGTTATCTATCACAACAAGGCTAGGTCCCTCAATAGAGATCACTTCAGAGGGATATTTTAGACAAGAGCATGCTACACAAGAAGTTGTTTAAAGTGTTGTTGCCACCATTTTTGAAGAATTCTTGCATCTAAGTTAAGTACAACCTCTGTTCATTGACACCACACATCTAGCAGGGCTCCTTTATGAAGACAATGCAAAGCTGCTAATGTGATCGAGCTACAACATGCAGTAAGTAGGGAAGAAACCAAATTTGTAATCTTGTCCATAAGGACTGTAAAGCATTAGGCTCTGATTGTCGTCAACCTATACGAAAGATGAACAACGGTGTTCGACTACTATGCAGCCAAACTAGACAAAACCTCCTTGATCTACAAGAATAAGGAAGTAAGATATATCCTGAAGGTGGCGCTATGTCTAAAAAAAGTTATACAATCAACAGACAACAGAAACAAGGGGATGTGGAAGAAGTTCTCGGTCTGTAAGAAGGTCCCCAAAGAAAAGGCCGGAACAGGGGACTGCACCTTCATCGTGCTAAGGATGATGAAATCCATTAATAAGGGAATCTCGCTGGAAGATCTCTGCATAGAAGATCTACATGGACTGTGTGGTATGTATGCAATGGAGGTTATCTGTGATCACTACTTCTTCAATGACCCGGTGATACCTCCAGTCATAGTACCGCGGAGGCTTCATCAAGAGATTCCCCTCCCAGAAAAGAAGACATGGAGGGAGGAAATCAAAACACTATGAATCCACCCTACAGAGCCAGCCAGAGCAATAGCTTGGAAGGAAGGATGGACAACTGACACTGGCGTGACTGTGGAAAGAATGCCAGGACCTGAGTTGCAGCAGCTTGCAGTTGTAGAAGACAAAGAAGAACAACCTCTACCGGGCCAATCAGAAGAAGGTGAGATTGAAGAAGAGGATCTACCCAAGGATAAACCAGACGGGTAGGCTGGGGAAATAGTGTCAACCTTCAAGGATTTTGACATATGGAGCTGTGTGAATCTATCTTTAGAAGCCCTCAATGCAATAATGAAATCCTTAAAGGAAGATGATGCTCCGGTAGATGCAATTTTTGAAAGGGATGACATCTGTGTGCTGAAGGACGACCTTTGAGATACATTGAAAATAGGAGGGTACCTCTCAGTCAACACCATGTCTGCTTACCAAGCTCTACTAAATGAAAACATACAAATGTGCACATGGCATATTTTCTTTTGGTGGTTGACATCCTACGAGACAAGAGATCAGGTGGAAAGGAATGCCTGCAACAACGTCTGGAGACGTCTCTCCCAGACTACATCTTCTTGCTGATACTTCATGACGCTAGTAGTCAACATATTCAAAAGGACTGCAATATTATATAACATCTCAGATGCAACCTTCACTCTAAATAAGAAAACAAATATGACTACTGCAAAGACAACTATAGAAGAGAAGGAAGTCACATGCGCTGAGGTGATTGTTGAAATGCTGAAAAGTCACGACAAGGGGTACAAACATAAAGAAGGCAAAGACTTTAAGAAGACATAATTCTTCCATAGGAGCCCTCAGCATGTGCCTCTATCAAATGACTACGGCTTCTACTATCTATCCTGGATGATGGCTACAACCACTTTGAATACAAAGGTGGAAAGAATGCAGTACGAGCAATACCACCCACTATGCAGAGTGTACGCTAGCATGCTCCTTGAGTCAAAGTGGTCCACCAAGACCAGCTAGTAGAAATAATGCAAGCATGTTTATATACCTAACTCTAATTTTGACACCTCGAGTCGGGGTGAATGATAAGTTTGGTGGAGGAGTTATAAACGGACATGAGAGGTACAATTCCATCCCAAAATTTGCAAAAAATTGAATTTTTTTACTTGTACATATCTTGGCACACTTGTACATATTTTAGTTCCTGCCAAGTTGATTTTGTGAAAAATTTATGCTTTAAGGAATTTTGTTATAAGTCACAGTTTTGCATAGTTACCTTTGAGTTCGTCTGTTCCCTTACTAAAGATTGTAGTGCTATCATTTCTAGAGAGGAATATATGAGCAACTAATGTAGATAAAAGTAAAACAAGAAGCATACCAATATAGTTTTATCTCATTCTTACAATAAGACGTTGTGTGTGTAACAATCCTAAACATACAATTCCCTTGGTAGCTGGAGAACTTCACCAAGCTATACTCCTGACCAACCACCCTAACTTGACGATTCCAGTATAAAAATCCTCACCTTCCCCGAGAAGGAAATAACTATCCCTTTCAAGTTTAAGTATCCCTGCTTTGGGATGAAAAGAGGCTTGGCCACCCAGAAGACCACATAAATACCCACTCACCCAAACCAGAGAGGAGGTATAAAAAAACGAAAAGAAAAAAAATGTATATAACGAGAGTTGTGCCCAAAAGATGCCAAGGGGTTCTACACAGCTGGTGTATTGTTGCACTCATGAATGCAGATATATCGTGCCTGTAAGTGGAACCTTGAAGCCAAACTTACCCACCTACAATCCTAAACGAACCTCACACAATCACCTGACTTAACGTCAGAAGCCCCTAAGGGAAACACTTTCCTTATGACAGTTGTGGGTGAGGGAAGTTCAAGAGAAAAGGAAAACACTTTAAGCAGGAAGCCTACCTGAACACATCAGCATAGGGCCAACTGAAAATAAAGGAAGAGTGTGAAAGCTACCCCTCTAGGAGGTGTTGTATTAATATAGCTAGTAACCTAATGCAAGGAAGGGGTGATACGTTGAGACAGAGAGACCTTTTACTACAAAAGGCTATGGAAATAACTCAAAGTTGTGCAACTCTAGTTATGAAAGGGGAGGAATGGGATTTTAGGATTGAATGAACATACCACAAGTGTTTTGGTGTAAGAATGAGATAACTCGGTAATGTTAAGTTTTGCAAAATTTTGTCACAAAATTGCTCTTCTCTCTATGATTTCAAACCTACCCTTAGCTTGAGGACATGCTTGATTCTAAGTTTAGGGGAGTTGATAATATCTAAATTTATAAACTTTTTACACTTATTTTTTTACCTCTCCAAACATATTTTTTATAGACTTTTCCACTCGTTTTAGATATTTTATGACGAGAATCTTAATTGCACACATTTACCATCCTTGTAGGGTCACATCAAGCCACGGCCGTGGTCAGTACCTCGATCATGGCTCATCGACCAAAGAGGACCCTCACACTGCAGCCGATGCCACCAATCACATCGATGACGCCATGATCGCGGTACAATGCACCCCTTTTGGTCACGACCCACAACCCATCCACCTCAACCTCGATTGACCTCGATCAAGGTAGCGCCACAACTGAGGTAGGACCGTGACCGAGGTGGTGCAATACCTCAACCGAGGTACTGACTCGACCAACCACTGTGGTGACCTCGATCGAGGAGAGGCCTTGATTGACCACAATCAAGCCTCGACTGATACCAAGCCTCGACCGAGGTAGCGCCGCGACCGAGGTAGGACTGTGACTGAGGTGGTGCAATACCTCGACTGAGGTACTGACTCGACCAACCACTGTGGTGACCTTGATCGATGAGAGGCCTCGATCGACTGCAATCAAGCCTCGACTAATACCAAGCCTTGACCGCGGTGTGGATGGTTAAGTCAGTGGGAAACACCTATAAATAGGCCACCCACCTCAACTTGTCACATCATCAGATCATCAAGGATCATGAAGTTCTACCAAATTCCATACCCACTCTCATCCATCAAATCTTGGATCTCCAAAGGTAGAAGCTGAGGAGAGAGAAGATTGAAGGCCCCACTCCCTCAAAAGAAGGAGAGCTTCTGCACCATCCATTCCAGATCTAGATTTGAAGGAGTACATTAGGGTATCACCATCTTTTCTCTCTTCTAGATCTGTCATCTCCGTTACATTGTACCCCTTTCCTCTTCATGGTTATGAAGTATCTATCATTTTGTAATGACGTTATTCTTCCCGTTAACATGTGTGGCTAAACACTTAACTCGGGTTGGGAGTAGCCACTAAGGTTCTCCTAACATGTATATTCTTACTTCCATTTGAAAATATATATGCTCTTATCAAGTTTATCTCCATACACTTGTTATTAATGCTTCACTTGTATGCTTAGATACCATCTTACGATGTTTGATCGTTGGTACCTTGAAAGAGTAGTATCTTCTTTATCTGGTGTTATTGAGTAGTATGAATGCATGGGAATGTTAGATTGCTAAGGCTTATGGTCATATGGTTTGCTTTGTGGTTGTAAGGTTTCTATATCGAGGGGGAGGTCACCTTAGATCCTAGATCTATCCTTATCTCGAGAGAGGAGGGAATAGACACTTCTATGACTGCTTGTAATCTTAATAGGAGTATACAAAGGAAAGTGAGTTTTGCATGTTGGTGAGAGACCTTAGTAGGTGAAACCCGATCCGAGTTCCCTTGCATATCACTGTTTCTTACCATTTATCCTTGTTTTCTCTTGTCGATTATTTTCTTTCTTTATTATAACTTTCTTTGTTTTGGCTTGAGCACCATCGTTCCTTAGGGAACAACCCTTTTCAAACCATCTATTTATTTGGAGTATATGGGTGTGAGACTCTATGAACTTAACACCTACTAACCTTGTCCATGTGGTTCAACCTCGATTGCTACGTCAAACCTCGTATAATAGTTGTGGGGGCTTGAGTGTCGGGTTACTATCTTAAGAGTTCGACTACTCTAGATCTGCTCCATTTTGGGATGCATGATTTAGGTTGGTCAAGGGGGTCACCAGTTTAGTTCCATGAGATGCCGGTCGGGATCAAGGAAGCCAACCAGAGGGCACCACCTTAGCTATGGATCACAGATCAACAATGAATAGCGAGGAGAACACCCACCACCTAGTCTAACTGGGTCCAATCATGATCCCCTATCTCAACAGGGTATCATGTTTTCTCCATCTAATTAATGGAAAACCCATTTATATTAAAAAATGATAGTAAATGATAGGAAATTTCGGATGATGGAACACACATATATCATTTTTATTAGAAAAGTACAAGAAATTCAAATAAAATACACATATACCTAAAATCGACTCCTCTATGATGTCATAAAGCATTAGTTGATTATTTTCTTTACCTTAAAATGATGGAAAATTATGTTATGATTTTACATCAGTAAATCTTGACTCATAAACCTGTACATGACATCTATATTCCATTAGATCATGAAACCCTAATTAGGTAATCCATAATGATGTAAAACTCCTTGAAACCCTAATGACACCCCTGTTCATTATAAATCATGAAACCCTTATTAAGTAATTCATAATGACCTAAAACTCCTTGAAACCCTAATATTATTTTCTCTATATAAATGCTAAGAATAATTAATGAGACAAGTATGTTTCTAACCCTATATCATTCCTTATAAATCTAAAATGAGATAACATCATGAAATGAACTCTGATCCAACATTAGGTTGATCCTAAAGACCCTAGTTAAGTAAAACCCTAGTCTTGGGTCATATGGAGACATAATAATGATGTACCCTTAACTTCCTTTTAGTGTAATCCATTGACAACATCTCAGTAGACTCTTTTGGAATCAATATCTTATAAGATGAGGTACGTGGGATTATTTAAGTATATGACTGGTTTTCCATGTGTGAAAATAAACATGAAGTATTTCTTGTCTTATTTGTGAATATTTCTTGTATGTAATGTACATGTAGTATGATATCTTCCTTGACACTAAGAACGTTGAATATGAGAAGGAATTGTAGTTATTGATAGTGTTCATTAATATCCTTAAAAGAGATGGAAAGAATTAATGTTCATTGGTATCTTCCTAGGGTACATAGTACACGTGGTGACCCCTAGAGTATATGGTACATGAGGAATGGTCTTGATAATATATGTGATATGTGCAAGTACACCATTGTAATCCAAATTCATTGAAATATGATTAAAATGATGTGCTGATCTGATTTTCACCTTAAATCCTATTTTTAATCCTTCTTTCTTTCCCAAGTTATTCAATTAGGCAAGAATAATATGTATGTGTCTCTTACCCATGTACACAACACCTAGTGTTGATATGCTATTTCACATTTTTTCTAAGTGCAAAGAACCCTTAAATGGAATTAAGTACATGAAAGCATTCATAGAGAATCTTGGAGGATGTAAAGTAGATTAGATACCTCCTTCTATTTTCTCTAGGCAGATTATACTTCATTTCCATTTCCTAGTTGATATATAAGATGTAGATCATATACTATGTACTTTTCCTTTATTCATATATAGTTTTTCATTCTAAAATAAATGTAAACAATACCTTTTTTCTTTATGAATTGTAGTATTTGTGTGGCATTATATGATTTTGTGAACAATGATCTACTTTCCAGTTATTATAGATGATAACCAAACATCCTCATGTTTTCCCTATTGATGTCTTGTTGGTATGAGTGCATTCATACCAATGGAGCATCACCATGGAAAGTATGTTGGATATGGGTTTGTCATAGGGTTGGTTTATATTTCTCCACTTTGCGAAGAGTGAATCTCATGTTGGGTCCCACTCTTTACAAAATTGTATCAGAATCCAAGCAGTCAATGACTTGACTATTTCAAGTTATCCAATGTTAGGTAAATATAGTAATCTTATATAGGTTATTGATATGCTTATCTCTGAGTCTTTGAATACTAACTAGGGTTTCAATGCCTAACTAAGTTATTCACTTCCACTCCACAAACTACCTATGTACTTGAGACTCAATATTGAGTAATCCCAATCACCCTAGAAATTCAATTGAAGTAAACATGTCACCATTTGGAGTTGACTATGATAACATTTGTTCCTATATTCTTTGTTATAGGATGCTATCTTGAGGACTACGATGTGTAGGTTGAATTGAATAGTACTCTTAACCCTAGGTACCCTACCCTCTCTATAGAAATGGATTAGACTACCTTGAATACATAGAGTTACACTTAAATGTAGTTCATGTGTTTCACCCTTTATTTGTTGTTTTATGAGGATGCATTGAGTACGTTTACGGAGAGGACTAAGCATACATGAATAACATGCATAGAACCTTGACTAAAGTTTTAGAAGGGTGATGATTCTCATGATAGTGAGTGATAACCAAACTGTCTCTATTATGGGCGGGCAGGCATTACCTTCAACATGGAGTATCTCAACATAGTTTTAACCAAATCCATCTATCTAAGAGTTGGATACCATGCTCATTGAGCTTGTTATGCATCATACATGAAAATTGGTTGATGAAATATATGTGTTAGTAGATATCTTAAGTTTTCACCTCTTTGATCTCAAATAGTGTGCTTGGTTTATCTAGTGATTGCGATGAGTAGGATGACTATATAGGTTACCTTATCTTGTGAAAGAACTATGGTTGTAAACCAAATAGTGATGGGAAAACCCTAAAATCTCTTCCTATAATGTTGGGTAATCTTATGACTCCCTTAGGTCTCATATGAGGCAGTGTGAATTTTGATTAAGAGTAACACAGGGAATGGTGGATGTCATGCCTTATTAGGGTTTGATAGATGTTGATTATACATAATAAGAAACACTTCTCCCTGCTATGCTTACATATGAGATATGTAGTTGTATGACCTTTTAGGTGTTAGAAGAATTATACCCCTTTTGTGGAATGAAGTGATGATATAATAATAGTATATGTCTTGTGTTGTGGAAGGTGGATGACTTGGTTCTCAGATTGATGATAGAGGAAATTTTTTATTTTCATCACAAAGATTTTATCACTAAAATGATTTTATTGTTAACTTATACGTACAAAGGAAAATTCTTCTAGATTTTTTCGACAATTTTTTGGAACCAAGTCACCTCTATAAGAAAGTTTGAGCGGTAGATAAGCCATTTATTAGATAAATAATTAACTGGTATGATCAATCTAAGACCATAGTTTTGACATGGTGTATAGAGTACTAAGAAAAAATTTTGGACATATAATACCTCGATCCAACCTTTTCCCTCTAGATGATTAGATAAGTTATAGGTTAATGCTTCTATGAGTGTAGCTTAATTTAAGTAATAATGGAGATTAATAGTTGTTGCAATATGTAAAACTTGGATAGCTCTCAGTGATAATGTCAAAAAAATGAAGATACCATGAGCCTTTCTAATTCTATGTCATTAGAGACCAAGGAAATGGAGAATCTTTTCATGTATGTTATGGAAGGAGAGTGCAACTTTTGTCAAGGCCTCTACTAAAGGTGTCTTCATGGCCATATTCAACCAAGTACACGAGCAACAAGGACATGTTCTGTTGATCCACACCAGTTGGGGTACGATCCAGAATGGAACCGTCAAGACTAATTCTCTCTCTCGGTAAGTCAATATTCAAGTTACTATACATTTTCATTCATAGTGTAAAAGATAAAGTCAACACTAGTTCAATATAGTAGACACAAAATACATAATCACAATAGTTATATATATGGTATCCGGTCATTGAACTAATAATATCATGCTATTGGATATGTGTATTAATATACAACAAACCTATCAACTGTGTATCTTTGGATAATTATATGTTCTAATTTAGAATTTACTTAAGACATGTATAGTTGATGAGACATCATCTATTAAATAGAGCCCATTCTATTTTATTCATAAGAATCACATTAGTACAAATCAATTGGACATTTTGTTGAATACTAATTAGATCAATACACTTGTCTTGATAGAATTAATTTTTTTTTGATAGTTATATAACAAATGAGCAAAATTAGTAAGTATAGGTCAGAAAATTCAAAATGCTAACTTACACATTATGTAAAACTTTAATGCTAGATACATGTATGTATGATGGTAATGAGAAATGTATATGATATAGAAAATACCTCTATGTAGGTTGGTCGACACCAAGTAAAATGGAATGTGATAGAAACAATGTGTTGAAGATTGATTTATAAACATAATTATGGATGATATGTTGGTTAAGATGAAGGTAGGAATATATTTCCTAATGCATACTCATAATTAGGGCATATTTGAGTATAATAAGATGAGTATACAGACCTACATTCTAAACATGATGTCAGGACTAGTATGGAATCACATTTCTTGGAGGCTCAATAAGGAATCACATGGTATTATAGAAAGAAAAAAATGTATGACCAAGATAGGAAAATGCATATTATTACCCAACCCACATCTAACCTAGACACATCTATATTTATGTGACTATAAATGAACCTTGTTAATAAATATAAAATCCTAAATGGAGTTGGAAAACACTTCATTATCCAAATAGTAGTGATATTTTTGTGCCTTGTGCCTTGTAAATCTTTTTGTGTCAACTTGTGTAGATTTGTTAACTTCACCCCTAAAGATAGGGTTAGACATGAAGATGAGGTATGTGAAAATCCCTATTTATGTTTGGGCATTTAATTTGACTATATTTACTAATTTTCCACATTGAGGCACATTTTTTAACATTGCTCCTTTATAATCCTGAATTGAAGTTCCACCTCTCTGAATTGATATCATATGAAGTATTGCAAATTTTGATCTACTATTTTTTTATGGGTATTTTGACCCCTCTTAAGGTGATTTTAATACATGATGTGAATTGTGACTTGAATTCTAGTCTTGCAACTCTATTTATGCATGCTACATGTTTGACTAGAATATCTAGAATGGTGGTACTTATGTACAATTATACATGTATATATAGTGCATGTATTCCTCCCTAAGTATGTGTTCCCAACATTGATTTTTAGGCCATGATACCATGGTGTTATGACCCTATTTTAGGTATGTCTAGTTTATATTTTTAAAGCATGCAAAAATATATTATTTGGAAGTTGTACAAAATGTTTATCTTATTTCAATTAGTACTCTCCCTAAATATTATGCCTCAATCTCTTGATTTGATTCTGGTTGAACTAACCTATTTCTTGGCCCCTTTTTCATGGGAACATCCTTTTTATACTATAACCCAATATAATGTCCAAATGTTGTTTATATACACATACTCAGTGTTTGTTGATACCTGCCTTTGTAACCTATTTTCTTGGTGATGTTCCTTTTCAACCTAGGTCTCAGTACATGAGAGGACAATGACTCTTGAAGGCCATATGTTTGGAATTTAAACTTCAAAATAGCTCAGAATGGTTGGGTTTCCCTCTGCGATGAGCTTATGTGTGAATAGATTTATTAGATGTATACTTTTACTTTACTATTCCACCTTTTATGGTGAGAAAAAATCATAAATGAATCATTATGTAACTTTGTAATAGTTTTGTTTCTGGTGCTTATTCAATATCTTTCTTAGTAATATATACCATTTCGCAAATAACCACATTCCTACTTTCCTCCATTTTGTGGAATAGTATATTTTTATATTTATTTACTTATTGAAGAGTGTATCTCCTATGGGTTCTCACTCTTTACAAGTACCTTGACAGTTGGACCAAATATCTAGGTGAAGTTTTCTTTACTATTTACAATGACCATAAACTTCTCATAATTATTCTTTGGTCAAATGAAATATAAAGGAATATACCTTTCAAGTTTGTGAATGTTTGTATAGAATATGAAGGTTTTCTAAATAAAGTCTCCTTGCCTTGTAATATTGATATTACAAATTTTCAAGTGTGTAGGGTAGTAAAACAATTTAAAGATTTAAGACAAAGTATCATTGTCTTGAACACAAACAAAGTTGGTACTATTGTAGATAAATCTAGAGCTCTAGAGACTCAAGCTTTGATTGCTCAAAAGAATGTTGACAACAAACCCAGTAATGACAAGATTAGAGAAGAGGCTAGAATGAAGAATTATGTTTCTCTTAAAGCTCTTGAGTTTGAAGAATCTTTCATCAACAAAAATGTATTTGTGTAGGGGTTGAAGCTTGGGGACCAAAAATGCAAGTTCATAATTCTCTTAAAAAGGAGAGAAAGACACTCAATATGTTCCTTATGTATTCACGGAGTTCAATGTAGTGACCCATTAATAAAACAACATATTATTGATTATTAATCTAACATGTCCACTCTCCCTAATGAACATAATACTGAATGGGATAAAGAATGGGAGATTCCAAGGTTTAATGATGAACTAGTGAATTTGTTAAGTAATAGAGTCACTAGAGAACAAATAGATAAAGTTATTTTTTATTATGACAGTGACAAGGGCCCCTGGTCCAAATGGATTTAATGCCCACTTCTTCACGACTACATGGAATATAGTAGATCATGACGATCTTAAAGTTGTTATTTATCATTTTGAGAAATGTAAGATTCTTAAGGAGGTAAGCATGACTTCCATTATCCTCATTCCAAAAAGTAAATATGTGAAGTCTCTTAAGGAGTAGGTGCCTTTAAAACTGTGCAATTTAGTGTAAAAGTTTGTATATAAGATAATGGCCATTAGAATGTATATGTTTATGCTTAGTGTCATCAATACTAGCCAATATTCCTTCATTTCAAGGTGGCAATATAAAAGATGCAATCTTCATATCTAATGAATTAATGAGTGATTTTAACAAGATGCTTGGGTGTATAAGATGTATAACAAAACTAACATCACTAAGACATATGGTTATGTCAAATGGGATTGCTTGTTGATCTTGTGAAGTATATGGTATTCCCAAATTTCTAATAGAACTAGATTTTGTTCTTCTTGATTCTATGTCATATCTAGTCTTGATTAATGAGGAACCATAAAATTGTTTTAGACCTTCGAATGCCTTACAACAGTGTAATTCGTTAGACATATGCATGGGTCTTAAAGTATCATCAATTATTATGTCTAAAAGAAGAAAAATTCATTCCCTTTGATTACTTAGAAACATATTCAAAATGTTCATGATTATTTGTAGACAATATGATGATTTTAGGGGAATCCATAATAGATAATGCAATTATTATGAATGAGGTGTGTACTAAATTTGGTAACATCTCATGGCTACACTTAAATAATTGTAGTACTCACTCTTCATTAGTGAACACACTATAAAGGATGAAATCTATGGCATTCTAGATATTGAAGAAGGAAATATGCTTCTGATATATCTAGGCGTACCTATGTTCTATGGTAGAATTTCCAAAGACTTGTGCCACCCTCTCATTGATAAACTAAAATATAATTAAAAGGCATGGACATCTAAGACACTCTCTTTAGTTGGACATGTGTAACTTATCAGGTCTACCTTATCTTCCATGTACTTATTCTAGGTCATTGCCTTTTCTCTTCCTATAAAAAAATAATGCAATGAGATAGATAGGATCTGTAGGTATCTGGGGTGAAGAATAGGATGAGAAACACATCCTTATTGGCTTGGGAAAAGGCATGTAGACTAAAAAGATGATGCAGTTCTTAATATTAGGAAGTCTATCAATGTTAGAAAGTCATTTTATTTAAAATTTTCTAGATTGCAAAAAGGAAAGAGTCTCTATGGATGAGATGGATAAATAATAAATATTTAAATGGATATTCAATATTCTAGTGTAAGACTTATCCTAATCATTTGTGGATGTGGAACAATGTTTTGAGGATCAACTTAGTATTACCAAATTTAGTAATTTTAATTTGGGAAATGGAAAAAAATTCAAGATGTCGGGGGACCCCTAGTTAAAGATTCATAAATTCCTCTATCAAGAGGTATATACTACTATTTGTCTTAATCTAGGTAAATATAGATTGACTACCTTAAGTAAGGTGATCAATAATGGACAGTGATGATTCCTAACTCTATAAGACTCTTGCCCATAAAATCATCTTGGACATTAATTGAAATCCTTCTCTGGATGAATGTGTGATCATGTTGAATGGCCATCCCAATATCAACTTGAACGTGTCTTGGGACTTGTTTACAATTAGTCTAAATTTCATTGGGAAATTGGATTTTGAATTCTCTTGCTCATTAGATATGCAAAACTAATGCATGGTAGATTATGATTATTTGCCTACCTATTGCTGATTAACTTAGAAGAATATGAAATTACTTTATCTCATTTTTCTTCCTATGTAGAAGAAAAATATAAAATACATAATCTTATTCTTTAATGTTCCTTTGCTAGAGTTATTCAAGTTATATACGTCTACAGTGAATTTCTCTCTGTTCAACCTTCTAGAATTAATTGCTTGAGTAGTCTGAAATAAAAAGTGGACACACATGCTTCTTGACCATTTTATACCATATAACGAAGTGCATAAATCAAGTTATTTTTTAAATCTTGATCCTTGTATAAGAAGAGTTTGGAGCTATATTATTTCATATTTCCTATCTATTGTATAGCTCTTTTGTATGTATTTGTTCCCCTTTTCACAATCTTTCTCATTTTACATATGAACTAGGCCTGTTCACGAGTGGTGTAGACCCTCCCCTGTTCTTTTCTTGATCAATAAAAAGGAAGAGTATGTTTGGCTTAAATAGGAGTGACTTTGTTTTATCTTGAATTTAGTTCTTATTAGGATGAGAAAAATATAAGTCTAGTTCCTATTAATTCTAAATCTAAGTGGAATAAGGGTCAAAATCCTTTGCCTACCAATAATTTCTCCCTTCAGACCATGAGGGAGACATTTCTCAAATAGTCATATGGATTAACTCCTAGACACTATCAATGAATATAAGGGATTTTGATAGATGAACATTCTTCTCAAACATGCCAAACATTCTATCATTTCCATCCATATTCTTGAAGTCCCACTTTGACTTCACTTTGTTCCCAAACAATTGAGAAGAAGAATGGGGAATCACCACTTCTCTCTCCATATCCACACCTAGAACATTGTTAACCCCCATGATGTGTCAAGAAAGCTATCATGGATGAAAAACACATTTATAATCTGTTGTAGTAAGTCTTAGAACCCATATAATGATGCTCCCCTATATATATAACTATACATGAAGATCACCTTTCTCCACTATGGATGTAACAACTCATCCATTGCATGACCTTTCTTCTTCACACTTTCACTATCCTAAAGAAGGCTTTGGAGTGACCTTTTCTGTCTGGGATTTGTCACTATGCACCATCTAGTGCATGTAAAAATTTATATTTCTATCGATCTTAACATCATAAAGAGAATCCCACAGATCAGACTACGACTATCCATGGAACTACTTTATGTCAATGTAACCTTCCCATCTACAGTTGTCATTACTTCTCCTACTACAACCTTTGAACCTTTCTATGATTCCCCTTTTAAAGAATTTAAATGATAAAGTGATGACACTATCAAAAGTAAAGGCACACTATTTTATGTGGAAACCTCCCCCTAAGATGAGAAGAGAAAAATCAAGAGGAAAATACCAAAAATAACAAGAAATATATAACAAAGATTACAACTCACACCACCCATATTTGAATACCCCTAAATCTAGACAACCCTCCACTTGAGAACAAAGAGAACAATCAAATGCATCACTAGACACTAGTACAAAAACTTCTTCTTAAATATTTGTCCTCATGGCACCACTATTTTGTGGGGTTCCAAAACACACATGTTTGCTTGCTTATTGCTATTGTATAGCTTATCGAGAAGCCTAGATGACTACCATTTACACTATGAATTCTACTGCTCTAGAACTATGATGTGATACTACCAACTAAAAACTCTCTTTGCCTTAGAGAATACATGTGCAACATGTCCTAGCTGGATAGATTGTTGTCATTGTTGATGCACCAACAATGTGCCACCGAATGAGGGTATAGATGTACAACCTCTGATGATTAAATGCAATGATAAATCAACAATGTGTCATCTATTGAGATATGAAAATACTTCACTAATTGTACATGTCACTATCATTGTTGACGTACCAACAATGTACCACTAACAATTGCATGTGCATTGCAGATGAAGTAGTCTGTTGTCAATCACATCCAACTTTCCATTGATTTCCAACTTCCATTTCACCTCAAGGAAAATTTGTTGGTCCTATCTCACCATAGGAGAGCTTCACCATCAATTAAAACAACGTGATACTGACTACCAACTGTTGATTTGTGTCAAGACAAAGTTTTTGGCCCTCTCAACTCCACAAGAGAGATCCACCAATTACACATTTTTTTGTCTCTTCTATCATATAAGAGCATGAATAACAAGCAATTGGTGGGAAAATGTCAATGGCCTCCCCTAGGGCCTCTACATATAGATTTTCATGCCAGATAGGTTTTACTAGGACTCCTTATTCCAAGTCTTTGTTCAACTCTAAATAGTAATCCATATTGCACACAGGGGGCCATTTCTTATCCTTTTGGATTTAAATCTTGTTAGTATTTGTAAAGCACAAGCTAGATTCCTATTAATCCATATCCAAGTGAGACATGGGCGGAATTTTTTTCCTACCCAACATATTAGATCCGTGCATTCCCTCATTGTTGTCATTCTCAATTCATAGTTATATGTATGAATTATTGATAAATCAAAGCGGACAATAAAAAATAGAATTTGTGCTTTCTTGAAAGTTAGGGACATGCATGGTTTGAGTATTCCCTTTATGTTCGGGCTTCAACAAGATCTACATAATGAGAATACACTCATCAAAAATTTTTATGGCAAACACTGGAGTGGAAATATGACTATGGGACATTAATCATCACATATAAAATTCATATTCCTAGTATTTATGAGTTATGCATTCCATACAACACAATTGATAGAGGTGCTTGATCGATTTGGAGGGTGATGGTTATGTACATGTGTAGATGATCCATTCAATTATGGTTATGGTGACACAAACTTGTACTTCATTCTAAATTGATGACCAGAATGCGAAAAACTACACTTCATTGTAAGTCAATGGAGCAATGGTGACCACCTAATGAACAAATCCACATAAGATCCTAAAAAGGTATGATTAATATAAGAACGAATCTAGTTTGGCTGCATAGTTCACACCTTTTTATTGGGTGAAAAAATCTAAATTGTCCCTTCTTATCATTCTCTTCATCTGATAATACCTCTCATATACACATACATTTTAAAGAGAGAAAAATGTCATTTGTGTTAGCATGTTGCATATTTGAGGTCATAGTGTGGTCAAATGCACCCTTTTAATTCAAGTATGTATGAGGCTGAAAATGTAGTAGAAGCTATGAGATAAGAGAAGTCATGGACTACTTGGATGAATTGTTGGGTCTCAATATATCTATAACCCCTTATTTGTCTAAGAAATTATTAGAAAGAAAATACATGTCAAACAAATTATGTTCACGTTTAACCAGTTAAGAGCCGATGATGTGTCCATATCGTAGGTGTTTTCATTGATTCTGAATGAGTATTCATAACATCTCTTATTCTTATGATAAAATGATGAATCAATATTCTGAACTTATAAAGATTTAAGGATGAACCCATGATAGGTATCGAATAGTGAAATCCTTATAACGATATGTACGCCATTTTCATAATTTTTTATGCAATACAATTTTCTCTAATAACTACCTACATGTCTGACTTGATATCCAATATCTTGATCTATGGTATTTGGTTAGGCATTGCAATACTCTATTCAAACTAAATAATTTTATATTGTTCCATATTAATTCTCAAATTTGGTATTTAAGAATTTTATTTCAAGTTACCCATAATATTACATGTTCTTATCACGTACTTGAAGTCTAATGTCTTCAAACAATAATGTAAGAACTTTTATCATGTTCATCAATCCCACAAAATAGAAAAGCATAAAAAATGGAATTTCCTTTAGTTTGTAATGATCATAACATAAAATATGACATGCACTTATTCAAAGATATCATCATGGGACATACATCATTATAAGCATGTGTTACTGGATCTTATGGGCAATATGGGTACACCATAAAACAAATAATCTTAGAAATGACACTTCTTAATGAGTTGATTGTCCCAGAATTCCATGAACTTGGTTTTATTTTCATACCAAATGTCCTATTGCCATACCCTGATTTTGGGACCTAGAAATACATGATTAAGTTATCGATAGAATAAAGATAGGGTTGATTTGTGTTACAATAAGGTTCTATCCAATTTTCATGATAATTGGATTTAAGAAAAAAGAGTATAGAGATGGTATTTTGTGCAATTTGGATATTTTTATATCATCCTTGTGGTTTGGTGATTTCATATGTAACTCAATGATATGAGCTGACAATCAAAGAATAACAACAAAGACAATATGATGACTCTGGTCAATGGATTTGAACCTTAGATCTAGTTTAGATCTTCACATTAAGAAAGCAGTGTAATATCGATCAAATGTGTCACAGGAAGATTCAATAGAGAAATTATGCCAGTTGCACTTTCATTTTTATAATTGAGAAAAAGGATCAACCTTATGGACCCTTTGGAAGATCAAGGAATGGACCAGGTGCCCTAGAAACCATTTCAAGTCCATTTGGGCCAATCATAGTTTACATATAGGTCCTTGAAGGACAAATTTGAGGATTTGGTATTTCGTTCTCATTGTAGATACTCCACATATTTTTAGTAGAATACTAACTGAAATATAGGATTATTGTAGAAATTTCAAATCATTTTGAAGTATCTAGTGGTCTAAATAATTAAAATACTACTGACCAAGGTTTTACTTGAAAAGAGAATTTGGAGTGGTTATCTAATTGATTTTGATTTTATATTTTTGCAAATAAAGGATACTGGTATATGTAACTAATCCTAAATCTTGAGTCTAAATGGAATCATATTGTGGCTAACAAAAATATTTATAAAACTGGACTTTTATGCAATACAATAAAAAATTAAAGAAGGGGGTGACTCCAGCCCAGTGCGGACTGGAGCGCTGCCTCTATTTTATAGAGACCAAATAGAGTCTGATTGAATAGAGGATTTGGGCGGCTATCTAGTGAAAAGAAGGATATAGAAATGTTGATTTTTCAAGGTATAGGGGTAGACATGTTCTATTCTAGGGTTTCTTCTCATTTTTGGACAATGGGAGAGAGGAACGCAAGAAGAAGGTTATGGGCTGCGGTGCACATGGAAGAGGTGTTAGGTCTCTTTTATCTATACACTTGGAATCATGGGTGCATTTCTTCCTTGGTACGGAAGATCCAACCAAAGTAGACAGTGGCCTCACTTCGTGTGCAGATAGATGAGAATTTGAGGCCGAGCTCGCCAGACTAAGCCCACGTGGCGGCGGCGGTTCACGTTCAGAGGAGAAGGGGACCTTCCCCTCTTCAAGTTTGCACGTGAAGAAGGCACCATATCTCGGTTCAGGATTCGTGTGTGCACCCCTTGTTGGGGACTCTTGTATGACATGGATTAACAATAGTCACTGGATCAAGTTCGAATGGCCACAGATCATTAAAGAGGTTATAATTGTGGAAAAATCATATCTTGAGCTATAGTTATCCTTTTTAAGGGCACAAAGTATCAAAAGAAAGAGTCTTGAGTGTACTAAATTATAAAAATGCCCCCAATTGATGAATTTAACATTTAAGCATAGATATATAACATGTACTAAAAACTATATGATTTCAACATTTTGTGCAATAAAAATAGCAAATGAGTTTAGAAAATTATGAAAATTTTAAAATAAATGTATTTTGATATGCTCAATATGAAACAAGGCCTGAACTTTCAGATTTGATTCTTTATCCATGTTTTGATATAAATCACAATAAGGGAATTATGGGTATCTCACCCATTAATTCATAATGAAATGATTTAAGATTTTTACCTAGGCCCTAATATACATTGTTCTACTATTTCTATTTTTTTTGGAATTTTTGTGTATATTTATACTGATATATGATATTTGTAACCAAGTGGCCAATATGTGAGATAATTTATGATTATTTATGAGACAACATGTATCTTATGTGTATTTAGTATGGAAAATGATTCTGATTATATATTACTTTGATTTTATAACAAA
Source organism: Alisma plantago-aquatica (assembly GCA_963693085.1). Classification (NCBI taxonomy): domain Eukaryota; kingdom Viridiplantae; phylum Streptophyta; class Magnoliopsida; order Alismatales; family Alismataceae; genus Alisma; species Alisma plantago-aquatica. Next base: position 588,009,814 of record OY856410.1, read on the forward strand.
GTCAGTAAGATCAATGTATGTGAGTTTATTTGAAGTTTATTAATGGTATATGATGTACATACTTATATATTAGGATATATGATGCATTTGGTTTATATGGATATATTAGTATCTGTATGTTACATAATGTGTGGCTTGAGTTTAATTTAATGTTTAGATTTTATTTGTGCTTAAAATCAGAGATAGTTTTAGTTAATTAAGAACCCTAAGTTGGTATATAAGGTTGGGATGATGGGGTTTGTGAATTTAAAATGGAGAAAGGAAATATACATGGACTTATAGAATTTTGTTGATGCCTAGGTAAATACAGTGTGAACCAACAAATGCAGACTATATTAAGGATCTCCTCAAATGAGGTATGTGGGCCATGTCCGTTGAATTTCATTATTATTATGATTTAGCCTACCCATATGCAAAGTAACTTAGAGAATAAGTCACTTTCAGACATTTAGATATTAATGTGCATCTCATATTCAATAATGGTTCTATTAATCAAATATTGGTTAGATGAAATTATGTTGTGAGGATATCAGATAATAGTTTGTAGATATTTAAGCTACTTTCAAATAATTAAGTATTCATTTATTCACTCTAGTTATTTTGCAAGCCTTTATACACATGAGTCATATATGGGATATTAGAGTTTAACTAACTGATCTATTAAATATGAGTTTCAGATGAAAACTTATTCAGACAACAAGAATCTACATTTCAGATTTAATATCTAGATTACTCATTGTGAGTAGTCATAAATTAGATATGCATACTTAATAAGAGCCTTAGATTGAATCCCAGTTATCTAGTTATCAAGATACATATTCAAATCTACATTCAGAGTTTATATTTAGATTTAATTCATAAAGTAAGAGCAGAGATTTGGATCAAGAATTTAGTTTACTAAGGTTTCAGTTTATTATCGAATAATAATGCATCAGTTAATTAAGACAAACTTTTTGAAGACCAGATTCAGATTCAAAATTTAGTATATGTTCAGTTATCATTATTTAGTTTCAGTATAAGATAAGTTCAGATTCAGAATTCAGTAAGTTCAAATTTAAGATGATTAAGTCAGAACCTTCACATAAGAATTAATGTTAAGTCCTCATTCAGTTAGTCCCGGGATGATCCATAGGCATCTGTTTCCAATTAAGAGGAGTGTTTACTCCTATTCAGAGGTACTTTGGTACCAATTCAGGGTATAGCCACACCAATTCAGAGACCCCTCTATGTCATTCAAAGGCATCTAATGACAACTCAGAGTTACTTGTACCATTCCAGGGAGTAGATACGCCAATTCAGGAGGACTTATCATATAACGGTGGCCACAAATCAGATAAAAGATAGAAATAAAATACACATGAATTTAATATAAGTTTACAACTTTTAGATATTAGTTCATCTTTCAGTTATATCATATTTATGTTTATCACATTAGAAGTTCAATGCCACTTACTTTAACCTAGGTTTCTCTTTGTGCATGGCTAGAGATGAGATGTCCGCAGGTACATATGTTCAAAAGATAGTCATGCAAGAGGATTGAGCTAAACATTAGGAAATTTTCTTGATGGGTGCCATCTACATGGTCCCAAAATTGAGATGAGATTTGTATAAAGTAGTAGCATGGTAATAAATTTCTTTTGTATATGATGATGTAATAGAGTTTCTTTCCTAAGAATTTATGATGATGCATTTTTTCACTAGTCTATGTTGGCTCTTGTCTGTTAGTATTGTTTTGTATATCATGTTTGTGGCACTCCCAATAAAAAATAAATTATGCTTCTGCTCATGTGTTATAAAAATTGGGGTGTTACAATATGGTATCAAAACTATAATGTAGATGGTCATCAGGGAAATTCTTATATTCTTAGTTTATATTGCCCCATTAGAAGCCAAGTGATCTAGATATATTTAGAAATATAGTTCATAATGCTAGTTATAAAAGAAGTGAGTCAAAGATAGTATACTTAAGGTTAAAGGTTTAACCAGACAATAGAAGTTGAGGTATGAATTATGGTTAGTGTTTAGATGCTTTAGACTTTTTTTATGTTAAGTTTAGATTTTTTCATATCATACCCTCTCTTTTTCTCACATGTTTGTGGTATGGGACACAAGCTTATGGGGTCTTGTGGAGGGGATGCTATATGCATAATTCTAAACTTATTATGCTTGTCTCATTCTTTCTAGTCCACATGGTATGGGACATGTGTACTATTAGATGATATAAATATGATAAGACATGGCACTTTTAGATGTATGACTGACTGACATGCATGGGAGGTGACAAAAAAAAGGGTTGACATAAAGTTTGAGGTATATGGTCACTTAAACCTAATTGCATACCTATTAGGACCCTATAATGCATACCAAAAGTGTATATGTTAAATATATGGGTGACTTGGCTCTAAAGTGGATTTATGATTGGAGGTAAATGAAGTATTTTTCCTACTATACCCCATGACAATTAGAGGACTTTTGATGTTCATTAGGAACTCCATGCCAAGGGGGAATTATAGTCAGAAGTCTAATCGTGATGGTTGTTAAAGAAAATACTTGAAGACAATAGAATTGATGTTGAACTGAGTTTAAGCTTAAGGTACGGTGATGGGTAGATGTGACTAAAAATCTTTAAGGATATACATGAGTATGTTTTAAGCCTATGGTGATACAATATACATGATAGCATGGATCTATAATCTAGAATCACTATAACATTGGATTTTAATGATTTTCACATGAGTTAGATCCTAGAGAAGTTCTTGATTAAGGTTTGATTCAGTATTCTTGGGGTTAAGAACAATTTCATGAAAAAGTAATGACTATTAGTACTTCGAATTCACCCAACCTAGAGCATCATGGTAACATGAAGAGAGTCATTAAAAATAATATCAAGACAAGACATGCAAGTAAGATTTTTATACCTTTATGGTTATATCCTCAATGTGCCTAAGATCTCAATTAGAGATATTTTAATAAGATTTTTTAGAATAAGTAAGATCTAAGGTTTGATCAATGTACATGATTTTGTCTTTTAGACGTTCAATTTGAGTAACATGTTGCAATGCATGTGATTAAGACTCCAAATAAAGATATGTCATGCTCATATCTTAGAACGACTAAGATCTAAGATGCTATTATAAGATTTGAATCCATTCAGTTATAATTATGTTTTCAGTATAAAATGCATGTATTAACATTTAAGATCATGGTAAGACTATGAGATCAGAATGCATTAAGATTCATACTATATCAGATTTAATTAGTTGAAATGAGATTATATGATTAGACCTAGGACTTAGTGCAAGTCAACCCAAGAGACATGAGGCTGAAGCACTTTAGTGCATGTCATGAGACCCAGGTACCAGAGTATAAGTCTCCAGAGGAAAATACATAAAAAAGAAACACTTAAGAGTAAAGAGAGAGTAGTTGTTTATGCTTATGATTTTCCTACATATTTCCAAATCGATTATACATGATAGTTTGATAAGGATGCTATACATAGTTAGTTATCCATGAGATGGTCATACCTTGAAGGTTCATGTGAGACTTTATGACAACCGTCAAGAGTTAGTAATATATGTGAAACTCTAAGGTGAGTAGCATCCTATAGTTCAACCAAATTTTGAGGATGAAATTCCAAAAAAGGTAGATAGTATTGTCACACACTGATTTTGGGACCTAGATATACATGATAAAGTCATTGATAGAATAAAGATAGGGTTGATTTATGTTACAATAAGGTTCCATCCAATTTTCATGATAATTGGATTCAAGGAAAAAGAGTATATAGATGGTCTTTTATGCAAATTGTATAGTTTTATATTATCCTTGTGGTTTGGTGATTTCATATCTAACTCAATGGTATGAGATGACAATCAAAGTATAACAACAAAGACAATATGATGACTCTGGTCAATGGATTTGAACCTTAGATCTAGTTTACATCTTCACATTAAGAAACTAATGTAATATTGATCAAATGTGTCACAGGAAGCTTCAATTGAGAAATTATGCCAATTCACACTTTAATTTTTATAATTGAGAATAGGATAAACCTTATGGACCCTTTGGAAGATCAAGAAATGGACCGGGTGCCCTACAAACCATTTCAAGTCCATTTGGGCCAATCATAGTTTACGTATAGGTCCTTGAAGGAAAAAATTGAGGATTTGGTATTTCGTGCTCATTGTAGATACTCCACATATTTTTAGTACATAACTGAAAGAAATATAGGATTGTTGGAGAAATTTTAGATCATTTTGAAGTATCTAGTGGTCTAAATAATTAAAATAGTAATTACCAAGATTTTACTTGAAAAGTGAATTTGGAGTTGCTATTTGATTGGTTTTGATTTTATATTTTTGCAAAGAACGGATACTAGTATCATTTAACTAATCCTAAATTTTGAGGCTAAATGGATTCATATTGTGGCTTATATAAATATTTATAGAAACTAGACTTTTATGCAATAAAAAAGGGGGTGACTCCAGCCCAATGCGGACTGGAGCACCACCCCTATTTTATAGAGACCAAACAAAGTCTGATTGAATGGAGAATTTGGGTGGCTATCTAATGAAAGGAAGGCTATAAAAACGTTGATTTCTCAAGGCATGGGGGTAGACAAGTTCTATTCTAGGGTTTCTTCTCATTTTTGGACATTGGGAGAGAGGGATCGAGGAAGAAGGTTATGGGAGGCGGCACACATGGATGAGGTGTTAGGTCTCTTTTATGCATACACTTGGAGCCATGGGTACATCACCGCCTTGGTAAGGAAGGCCCAACCGAAGCAAACGGTGGCCTCACTTCATGTGTAGATAGCTGAGAATTCTAGGTCGAGCTTGCCAGACTAAGCCTAGGCGGTGGAAGTTCACGTTGGGAGGAGGAGACCTTCCCGGCCCTCTTCGGGTTCATGGGTGAAGAATGCAACAAATCCTAGCTGGGGATCCACGAGTGCACCCCTTGTTGGGGACTTATGTGTACAACATGGCTTAACAATAGTTGCTGGATCAAGTTCGAACGACCATAGATCATTGAAGAGGTAATAGTTTTGGAAAAATCATATCTTGAGCTATAGTTTTCCTTTTTGAGCGTATAAAGTATCAAAAGAAAGAGTCTTGAGTGTAATACATTATAAAATGCCTCCAATTTTTTAAACATTGATATATAATATGTACTAAAAACTATATGATTTCAACATTTTGTGCAATAAAAATAGCAAAATCAGTTAGAAATTTATCAAAAATTTTCAATACATGTATTTTGGTATGCTCAATATGAATCAAAGGCTTGATCTTTCAGATTTGTTTCTTTATCCATTTTTTGATATAAATCATAATAAGGGCATTATGGGTATTTCACCCATTAATTAATAATGAAATGATTTAAGATTTTTACCTAGGCCCTAATATACATTGTTCTACTATTTCTAAAGTTTTTATGGATTCTTGTGTATATATATACTGATATTTTATTTTTGTGACCAACTGGCCAATATGTGAGATAATTTATGATTATTGGTGAGACAACATGTATCTCATGTGCCTATTTAGTACGAAAAATGATTCTAATTATATATCCCTTTGATTTTATAACAAAGTAGTAAGATCAGTGTATGTGAGTTTGTTTGAAGTTTATTATTGGTATATGATGTATATACTTATATATATTAGGATATATGATGCTTTTAGTTTATATGGATATATCGATATATGTATGTTGTATAATGTGGGGTTTGAGTTTAACTTAATGTTTAGATATTAAATGTGCTTAAAATCAAAGATAGATTTAGTTAAATAGGAATCCTAAGTTGGTATATAAGGTTGAGATGATGAGGTTGGAGAATTTAAAATGGATAAAGGAAATATACATAGACTTATAGGATTTCGTTGATGCCTAGGTAACTACATTGTGAACCAACAAATGTATACTATATTAAGAATCTCCTCAAATGAGTTACGTGGTGTTGGGTTTTAAGGGAGACAGAGAATGCAGTAGAAACAAAAAAAAATTCTTCTCCTGAAACTAGTATAAAGGAATCGCGTCAACGTCTATACAGTAGGAAGGATGGTTTGTCGAGGCGTACCTTGTCCCGAGGCTTGCTCGGTGACATTACCTCACAGCTAGTGCGGTCTTCACTTCCGATCTTGGACGATGTCTGTGCAGCTCCTGGTCTCACCGGGACTGTTAGGATTGACAGCTGTCCTCCGAGCAGCAAAAGTCTCCCGCCTATGAAGTAGTCCACACGGACCACCTGGAACTCCGATTGCCTTGTCGCACAAGGCAACGGAAGGAGTCGTACCCTCCTGTCAGTGTACTAGTCACCAACACACTCTCCAACAACCAGTTTGCCTTTCTGTAGTTGTCTTTCCCTTGTTGTGCCTCCCTTATCGGGTAGCACTTGCCCGGGCTCTCTCGGTTACCCCAACCAGAGAGAACGACAACTTTGCAGAGAAACTGGTGTTCTGAGTTTTACTTTGAGAAGCCCCCAATACCCCTATATATATAAGAGGGTCATGGGATAGGGTTCTCAACCCCGGGCAATGCGGGACTAAAACAAGAGTAGAAGGATCCAAGATTTTCCATAAAACAACCAACTGCGCCACCTGAACCGATCATTTCAAGTATGAAATGGTCAGTTGGGAACCTGAGCCGATCGGTTCACTCCTGAACCGATCGTTTGGGACACTTGAGCTGATCGGTTCAAGCATGAGTCGATTGGTTCATGGTCCTGATCAGTTCCCGATTGACTTTTCCTCTTTTGTTTCAAATTGATAAAATACCAATCCTTGTTCCAATCAAATTGGACAAGTGAAACGAAAGGAAACTTCTTGCCGACCTGACTTTCCCAACTTGCTCAGTTGGACCAGTTGAGTCGATCGGTTCAATCCTTGAACCGGTCAGTTCAACCTGTCCTGAGCTGATCGGTTCATCACATGAGCCAATCGGTTCACCAACCTGAGCCGATCGGTTCATCACATGAGTCGATCGGTTGGGAGTGCAGACTGTGTAAAATCAGTCAATTGTAGTTTCAATCAATCCGATACTCTAATCAATCAATCCAACACCTTGAATATTATGATATTGAGCTATCAATTGATTGAGTGTTTAATTGAACTACTAAACTCCTTTAGTAATCAATCTAAACACCGTTTGTGGATAAAATCCTCTTCCAGGTTAAATCCTATGTGTGTGACCATGCAGGTCCATTTCACGTTGGCAGTGAAAGTCCATAACACTTATGACTTCATAAGCAAAGAGCGATGCCTAGTCACACATCAATGCTACCCAAGTGAAATAGAAAGTTAGAGAATAACTTTCAATCCTACAATCCGTGAATGGTGTTACAGTGAATGTATAATTCCTTTGTCACTGATATCTCGAATGAACTCAAAGCATGGAACAGTCATCCAGTCAACGTTCATTCACTTTCTTGATCTCAGAGTAGATTGGAGGAGATATGTATGACATCAATATCATATACTGATTCACACATGCGTGCGCACACCTATCTCAATCCTAATCATTAAGTGGTCATGGATATCAAACTCCCTCAGGAGGGACAAATCCCATATCTATCACTCACCCCTCAAAAGCCCCATGTGTCAAAGCCACCCAATCATCACCTTTATAACAACCCATGTTTTAGGACTGCGTTTGATGATGTGAAAGTGTACCCAACAACATGTGTTGAGTGTAGTGATTTCAGGTCAAAGAATCACACTCACCACCATCACTGTGAGAACTGACTGTGACTACCATGTCATGGTTCCATGTGTCAAACTCACGGTGGATTTGTCCGGTACACTTGTTCTCTAATAAGTACCTATGTGTTTGGTTTGATATCTCCATATCATGACTAATGAAATTTTGTCATCAACCAACACCACAATTTGGTCTTGTGTGTCATTGTTGTCTATCTATGGTCCAAAATGACATCTGACTAGGGACATAATAAGAATGTACAAACTCTTAGCATCCGTATGATCTCATCGTTCAGGTCCTGAACCTGAAAGTATACGTCATTGAGTATTGTCATTCTCTAGACATTCAATTTGTTCTATCATTATCTCATATGACTAAACCAAAAAGAATTGGAAGCTTGCCTTTGATGTTTATCAAATCAATCTTAATGTATCCCACCAATCATCCCATGATTGGCTCTTAGGGCATACATACCAACACGTGGGCCATGTCTGTTGAATGTCATTGTGATTATGATTCATCCTACACATATGCAAAGCAACTTAGAGAATAAGTTAACTTCAGACATTTAGTTATTAATGTGCATCTCATATTCAATAATGCTTCTATTAATGAAATATTGTTCAGATGAACTGATGTTTTGAGGATATTAGATAATAGTTTGTAGATATTTAAGCTACTTTCAGATAATTAAGTATTCATTTATTCACTTTAGTTATTTCTCAATCCTTTAGACACATGAGTCATATGTGGGATATCAGAGTCTAACTAATTGATCTATTAAATACAAGTTTCAAATGAAGATTTCTTTAGACAATAAGAATCTAGATTTCAGATTTCATATCTACATTACTCATTATGAATAGTCATGAATTATATATGCATACTTAATCAGAGCCTCATATCCAATACCAGTTATCTAGTAATCAAGCCAGCGTAGCCCGGGCGGTCAAGCCAGTGCGCCCCTCATGAAGGGTCGATGGTTCGATTCCCCGCTCGGGTCAGCTGTATTTACCAACTTCTTGGGTCATCCGGGCTCTGGCACCTGTTTGGAGAGGGGGTGGGCTTCGGCCCATGCAGATCCAAAAAAAAGATACATATTCAAATTTAGATTCAAAGTTTATATTTAGATTTAATTCAGAATCTAAAAGCTGAGATTTAGATCAAGAATTTAGTTTACTAAGGTTTCAATTTCTTATAGAATAATTTAATGCATCCATTAAGTAAGACAAACTTTCTGAAGACCAAATTCAAATTCAAAATTTAATATATGTTCAGTTATCATTATTCTATTTTAGTATAAGATAAGTTCAGATTCATAATTTAGTAAATTCAGATTTAAGATAATTAAGTCAGAACCTTCACATAAGACATTATATGATAAGTCTCATTCAATTATTCTGAGATGATTTAGAGGCATCTGTTTCTACTTCAGAGGAGTGTTTACTCCAATTCAGAGGTACTTTGGTACCAATTCAGGGCGCAGCCACAAAGACATCTTGGTGTCATTCAGACGCATTTTGTGCCAACTCAGAGGTATTTTGGTACCATTTCAAGGCATAGATATGCTAATTCAGGATGACTTATCATATAATGATGGCTATAAATTGATAAAATACATAAATAAAATACACATCAATTCTATATAAGTTTACAGCTTTCAGATATAAGTTCATCTTTCATTTATATCATATTTATGTTTATCATATTAGAAGTTCAATACTACTTACTTTAACTTAGGTTTCCCTTTGTGCATGGTTGGGGATGAGATGTCCGCAGGTACAAATATTCAAGAGATAGTCATGACAATAGGATTGAGCTACAACATTCGGAGGTTTACTTGGTGGGGCGCCATCTACACGGTCTCAGATTTGAGATGAGATTTTTATAAACTTGTACCATGGTAATAAATTTCTTTTGTATATGGTGATGTAATAGTGTTTCTTTCTTAAGAATTTATGAGGATGCATTTTTAAACTAGTCTGTGTTAGTTCTTGGCTATTATTATTGTTATGTATATCATGTTTGTGACACTCTCAATAAAAAAAGTTGTGCTTCCGCTCATGTGATATAAAAATCAGGGTGTTACAACCATATTGTTATGTATGATGGTGTGTCAACACAAGTGTCACATAATTATATCACAACCTTATTAAACAAAGGGAACAATTAGTGTAGTGGAGAAATTCATCCACGTAAAATACTCTAATTCCATGATCATGTGTCTTGATTTTGAATGAACATAACGACGCATAAAACCAATTTTTGTGTTCCTCTAATGTGTCAATCCTTAGCTATAAGGATGAGTAGCATGGGTACACTAAAACGGTTGAAGATCTTATTTGTGGCATGATCAAGAGACCCTTCATATCCACACAAAAAGTGTGGAAGCACAAGATCATATCAATAAGGAATGAGTATGCTAATTTAACTCATCGTTCTAAAGGGCATGTTGTTCCAACAAGATTCTGTTGTGGATTCCAATAACATTTTAGAATACTTTTTTGGTCAGATTTAAAGAATCTTTTAATTTAATTTCAAAAAAGTTATATACATATGCGTAAAAGAATTTTCTTTCATGTAGAGTAATGCTTATAAAATGTTAACGCTAGAAGAACATAAAAAAAGAATGAGGATGGTATATTAGTGATATGGGGCATAAACTACGATGCATAAGAGAATATATGATATGTTTGTACCACAAATTTAGTTATATCATGTTCAAATTAATACCATTTTTTCTTGCAACATCTTTATAATTCTAAGGCGATATAAATTCAAAGAAGTTACATATTATAAATATTTTGGAACATATATTAAACAGTTTCAGTGAAAATGAGTCCATTTCCCAATAAGAACAGTTACAAAACCCCAAGATAATGGTGGTAACAATAAATATAACAAGTTTAAGTGTGCTATAATCAATTTTGTGAGCTGATCTTTCTTACACTTTAGTATATACTAGCATATTACACGTGCTAAGCACGTGTGTAGCTAGTAATAATATTTTAGTTTTAATATGTTTCATTGATATATTATGTTAAAATTAATATATAGACAAATATAAAGTAATAGGACACATGATGTTCACATCAAAAAATATTCATGTGTTTTATGTTTTACATATATAGAGCGGACATAACTATGGATATTATATTTTTCATATGTGCAATCACATCATAAAAATAGATTATACCATATGTATCTTTATATCCTTGGACCAATTGCATTTGCCATTTTTAATAAGTTCATATTTGATCATGTGTGTCACGAACATACATATGTATTAATGCTTCTTCTTAACCAAGGTAGATTTTAATTATATCATCCTATCTATTTATTCTTGAATATATCATCCAATATAAATGACTAATGCATCACTTTCTAATGCAACAATGATGATTCCATACAAACCTGTAATGATGTCTGCTGATATGAATGCAAAAAAAAAAATCACTTTCTAATGCTTTATATTAAATTTATACGGAAAAGAAAAATCCAAAGAAAGATAGGAGACATAGATGGTAATAAATTTAGAAAATGAACAGACGGCTCATGTGGGACACATTCCGCTTCGACTGGGGGTAGGTTGGCGAGATCTTTTGGTGGGACGCCGGGTTCCTTGGTCGCTTCCATGGCATTTGCAGCCGCATCGCACCAGTCTGTTGAGCTTCTTGGCCAGTTGGTGATGATTCTTCGGTTCTTGCGGCAGTGCCTCAGTCAGACCATCAACATGCAGCAGGAGCGGGTTCTGACTCGGTGGCTCTCCCAGCGCTGCTTCTGCTTCGTTTGTTGCGGGCAACATGTTGCTCCTCAGCCGGACATAGGATCAATCTTGAGAGCTTTCATGGAGAGTACACGGGCACCCACTCTCCTTTCCTCGTGAAGTAGAACACAGCGGTGTGGTGTCGTACTCTCTGTACCGGCTATGTCTATATATTCACGGAATGGCAGTGAGCTTCGTTGTGTGTTGGCAATTTCTCATTACACTGACTTTTACCTGTGATTATTACAGATAAATGTACATGTATGTATAGAATATGAGAAAATCAACCAAGAGAAGGCTGACGAACCACATGAATAGGAATATCAGTTGGTCCGAAAGCACACCGGCATGCAGCTGGAAGAGCACATAGGCATGCAGCTGGAAGAGCACACGTCACCCGTGTTTATTCATAGGGTAATAAGATAATGAATAGAATAGATTTGTCCAATACTTTGATTTTATAGTACGTGGAAAGCCTAGAAATTATACTATTTGCAAATTTAATTGGTTTTCTTGTGAAGTGGCTTGTGACGATTTTAAAATAACTTACTTTTGATACATATATTGTTGAAAATGCCACCACTATTAAACATAATAATGACAAATTACTAATTCATAAATCTTAGGAAAATTTCATGAGGATTGATGAGGAGTTCCATACATATCAAGTTTTGGCACTCAATTTTTCATATTATGGTTTTAACATGCTTAAAGAAAGGTCACATGTAATTGAAGGTCAATAATCCTACTATGGATATCAAAATAATACACAAAGGAGTGTGGTTTAGTGGAACCTCCCTTAGTTCTTTGAAGACAAAGCTCTAAATCTCACATGGTGCTTTTCTCCTTTCCTAAGATAAAGAGATTAATGTAGTTAGTTCTTCTATGAGACACCAAAGTGGATCCAAAAATTTTGATGCATTTTTTATAAACTAGGTGGTATTTTAACATGCAGCTGGCCTGACAAAAATATTTTAGTAATTGATACTCAATCATTACAAAAGAAGTAAAGGTTAAATTAGACACCAAAATAGTAATATAGATATTTTCATAAACCATAAACATGTAGCATTACGTTTCATGATATAAAAACGCATCTAAATTTTACTACAACTTAGGACTGAGAAGCATTAAGACAAGATTTCCACCTGACCGAGTCCTTTTGTGGGAACAAAAGCAATAGTTAGTTTTAGATCCTTATTCAACACCTAGTGCCCCTAAAGTGTGTTTACATCACCCATTCACATGATAAAGAATATATAGGTTAGAGTATCTAAAAGTTGATGCCGATATGATAATATGATCTAAAAACATAATATTATATTGATCAAATAGTAATCATAAATATACTAGATCCTGAAAGTATCAAGATTGCTTAAACATTTTTACCATTTTCATTGATCTCATAAAATTCCTATTCCTTATCTTAACATCATTATTCATTCATTTAGTACTTGGATTCATAACTTCTTTACTTGTTTCATTTGTAAATTCATAATCACTCATAGTTTGCTTATTAAGTAGTAGTATGGGTTGATATTTCCAATTGAGGATCATCTCACACCATGATCCCAATCTAGGATTTCCATTTTAGCACACATTCTTAACCCAGTTTGCAAAACTCTAACATACATATAATATGTGAACTTACACATGATAAATTGTTTCCTTGTTCTTATATTCACACATTATGCATCCAATATGTGGTTTACCCTTTCTTGTCCATATTCATTATAAATTATCATTGTTATGACTATGGCATGTATTAAGGTCATCTACTTGTGAGCGTCATGAGAACACATTTACCTTATCTGGGGTTAACCATTAGATACATGAATTGTATTTATTTGAAGTTTACTCTTTTATGAACGTATCCTATCCAATGTTAACCTTGGCATCTATATTATCATTACAAGATATCCTGTCCGAGGTTTATCACATTTTAACACATCCTCACTGAGGTTTTCCTTTCTTTAACCATATACTCACAATAGGTAAGTTTGACTCACTTGATATCATTAAATTGTCACAAAATTAACTACAAATATGAAAAATATTCTTATATATACTTGCAAAATAATATAATTTGACTCCTCATTTATCATGTCATGGCATGTAACATCTCTATCATAGTCTAGCATAATCATGAACCTCTAACATTAGACATTTCTAGCATTTCAGATATAACAAGTTTGTCATATAATCATAATAAGTACACAGTGATTTATCAAATGTATAAAAAGACCATGACAATCTATCCATTTATGTTCTCTTTAGAGTTATCCATAGGGTGTGATAACCCTCATGCCTTTATTTTGGGTCCATGAGTTCTTTGTTTGTTCAGTTCTTGCTACAACACTTGATTTCTTATTTAGGGTACAATTAGATAGGTGCAAGTTATTTTCAAGTCCATCTATACATGTAATGCAATTAGGTTATATTTTACTCGTTTTGATGTATTTATCCCCTTATAATCTCTCTTTACTTTTTTTTTGGTATGCAAGCTCCTTTGTATTACTATTTTGAACTTTTGTATGTACAATGCTCAGGTATATCTATACAAGATAGGAACCCTCAACAGGAAAGAAAAAAACCCCTGTACAACTAAACAGCCAACATAAGGACCATTTGGAGACCCCAAAGAATCCATGTACAATTTTAACAGGACTCCATAAAACCCCAATGAGAACTCTAGCAACATATCTTCAGAAATAGAATTCATCTTCAGCTAAAAGAAACCTCCAACCTCATCAAGGACAAGATTAAAATAGGGACCAATGTTGTTACCAACTAAGACAACAAAGTGGCTTTCACATCCTTAACTAGCAGGCCCTCAAACCAGTATAATAAAATGATCAGTAAAACCAACAAACTGAGACGCCAAAACATTCTACTTCCACCAGGAAGTCATAATAGTCCAAAAAAAGATCTTATAAAACCACCACCAGATCCACAAGAAGACAGGACATTTAACATCCATCAATAGATCTTCAGAAAAAGAAGTCATCTTCATCTTTAAAAAGATCCTTCAACCGCAATAAAGACGAGCTTAAATAGAAATCAAAACTACTTCCAACTAAGATAGAAAAACTGCTTCCACCTCCTTAACTAACAGGCCCTCAAACCAACATACTAAATCAATCAACAGATCCAACATATGGAGAAGACAAAACATTCTGCTTCCACCAGGAAAACATAACAGATCAAATAGAGAGCTTATCAAACCACCAATAGAAACAAGATAGGGCATTTAACATCTACCAGGAACACACAACAGACCAAACAAAGGGCACTTCAGTCTGTAAGGACCCAAAAGTCATTATAAATCAATTCCCATAGCTTGGACCATTTGATTTCCAAATTCTCATGTACTCTACTATTTCTCTTCCTCCAAATCCAATAGAGCGTGCACATTGCAAGATAATGATACTTCCTACCAATAAAGAAAGTTAGATCTTCCATATTGGAGGGCTTCCAGAGGCTAGGAACTTTAGAGACTTCATTCCAAATGCTAGTAGAGTAAGAACACAGAAATAGGCAGTGTATCATGCCCTCAGTACTCTGCTTACATAGGAAACAAAACAAGGGAGTACTAATACCCATATTCCTGACATGATCAGTAGTAGGGAGTCTGCCATGTGCTACTTTCCAAGAATGTATATGAAATCTTTTAGGAACATTTTGTTTCCAAATCCAATCATATGAAGCAAGAGAGGTCCCTTTTTTCTAATCGACTCCCAGACATCTCTTAGTTTGACATTAACATTGCCATCAAAACGAATGCAGTCAGCCTCCAATTTGGTTTTTCCAAACTCATGATCAGGCTATTAAGTTCCTTGTGCAGTCTGTCATCTGCAACCTTCCACTCACCATTATAGATAAAATGACTCACCATTCAATCATGAGCAACACCAAGCCTCAATAAACTCTGACTACCAAGTATGTCTTTAACAAACTTATTCCCTGGAACCCATGGATCACCCCAAAAAGATAAACTTTTACCATCTCCAATAACAAAAGCAATAGAACTCTTCAGGGAATTCCTCTCTCTAATGATCCTATTTAGATGCCAAGAGTAGTTGTTATTCCCATTAGCCAGCCAAAAGACTTTTTTTTTAAGTACTTCTCATGAATCCATTTGATCCACAATGAATCAAATTTTTTTGCAATATTCCAAGCTTGAAATAGAAGTGCAACACAGTTCATTTCTCTAATAGGTCTTAGACCAATCCCACCTTCTTTCTTTAGTTTAGTAAGGTTGTCCCATTATATAAGATGAATCTAATTCTGATCCTTAGTAGACCCCCAAATAAAGTTCCTAGTGATTCTCTCAATCTCATCAACTATAGAACAAGGGAGAGGAAACGTGGAAGTCCAATACATATGAATCATAGACAAGGTTGAGTGGACAAGTTCAATTATGCCTACCATAGAGAGATGCTTCGACTTCCACCCTTCAAGTCTACTATTAATCTTATCAATCAAAGGACTACAATACCTTCTAGAAAAATTGCTGACAAAAAGAGGGATTCCAAGGTATTTCTGACCAAGCTCACCTTCCTCAATGCCAAGGATACCACAAATCAAATCTTTATTCACTCTACTACTAAATAACATAGAACTTTTCTCAATTTTCATCTTCAGACCAGTGATACAATAGAACTCATCCAAAATCTTTTTCAAGCAGTAGTCATTCTTCTCATTAGCCTCAAGAAATCCCATGAGATCATCTGCAAAATTGAGATGAGAAATATCAAGATTATTCAAAGACTTAAGAGGATTAAGATCTCCATTCCTGATTTCTCTCTCCATGAGTTGAGTGAACACCTGCATGACTAACACAAAAATATAGGGAGCTAAAGGATCTCTCTGCCTAACCCCATTACTCAGAGTGAAGGCAGTATGTGGTTCCCCATTAATGAGAATCTCATATGAGATGGTTTGAAATATTTCTCTCAACCAAACACTCCAAGACATACGAAAGCCCATGATATTAATGATTTTGAACAGAGCCTCCCAAGAGATAGATTCATAAGCTTTGGAAATATCTAGCTTAATGCACATTCTATGTTTCCCACATTTCCTACTAAAATCATGTATAAGTTCATTAGATAGAAGAATGGCATCCTGAATGTTTCTACCTTGAACAAACACACATTGATTGTGGCTTGCAGTAGAAGGCATAACAAACTTCAAGCTATTACAAAGAATCTTAGTAATAGCCTTGAGAATCACATTGCACAAAGCAATGGGTCTTCAATTCTTTAGAAGATGAGAATCTTAGAATTCAGAATGAGAACAAGAAAAGTCATGTTAGCTTCCCTCAACAGCCTGCCAGTGTTGAAAAAATAAAGAATCCCTTTAATCACATCCTCCTTAGCATGCTCCCAAATTTCCTTAAAAAAACAACCATTGAAACCATCAGGGCCGGGACACTTATCAGTGTTGAGGTTTTTGAAAACATATGTAACTTCCTCCAGAGAGATTACCCTATCAAGTCTGAGCCTATGAATGTCATTCATTTTAGTAAATCTGAGATTGTCAAGTCTTGACACATCAGCAATGTGACCAGAATTGAAGAGATTGTAGTAATATTGTTGAATACTATTTTTGATGTCATTCAAATTCATATTTATCTTTCCATCAATCTCTAAAGCTCTAATATGATTTTTTTGTCTTCTCACTTTGATTGAGGAATAGAAAAACCTCATGTTAGAATTGCTTTCTTTGAGCCATTGAACCCTCAATTTTTGACGCATGATAGACTCCTCCAAATGTAAAGTGATATTAGCTTCCTTCCTATAGATTATGGCATTACTTTGAATACTAACACTTCTTGGATTCATATCCAGATCCTTCTGATCTTGTCAAGCTTTGCTTTCAAGAACACAAGCATTAACACTGAGATCACCAATAGATTTTCTATTCTAAACCAATAGATTTTAGAATATATTACTATTAGATGAACTGTCCGATGAACTAGCATTCCTACTTTTTGTTCTCCTAAACTTTTTTGGTTTAAGGAATCCATCTGAATCTTGAGATGATTTGGCTACATTGGTTATGTCATTAGAATTTGGAGGAGTGATAAGATCAACATCCCCTTAGGCTGGGGGCATTACCTCTTCTTCCACTTTAGATTCAAAGATCTCACTAGTACCATGATATTCTTCTTTGTTAGACTCCCCATTTCCTTTGTTAATAGGTTGAGTGTCATTCACATCTCCACTCGAAGAGTTGTATCTTTTAGGTGCACTAAGATCAATAGACAACTCACTACCAGTCTCCACAACTTTGGTAGTGTTATCTGACCTAACACATTCATCATCTTTATCTTCAGTATTAGAACCATCAGTATTCCCAGTAGTAGATTTACCTTTATCGACATTGACATTGATTGGAATTGCAGAACCGGGCTTCTTGGGAATCCATTTCAACTTGGCCTTTGGAACTTCCACAGCTACAGGGATACTATCATCGTGCCCAAAGAGATTACAGACTTGGCATGGTTTAGGCTTCCACTCGTATTCAAAATGAATGGTCTGAGTCTCGCCATCCTCATTCGCAACCTCTAAAGAGTCTGGGAAATCAAAACTCACCGGTAGTAGCACCTACATTCTTGCAAATTCTAGTCTTTTGAAGTCGCATGTCAGTCTTTTAGTCCTCACCAGATACCCAGATATGAGCCAATTCTTTCAAACATAGTCTTCTCACATAGTTCCAGAGGAAGGTCATGTATTCTGACCCAAACTAGTAGCTCTTCCATCTTAAACTTCTGCCATACTTGTCCAGGTCACCACTTCATCAAAACCAGCAGTTTATCTCTAAAAAAATAAGGCCCTCCTTCTGCTACTGTCTCAATATCCGACTACTCCTCAAATTGAATAAGGAAGAAACCATTGCCATGGTTTAGAACTTCAGTTTTGCCTTTGAGGATCCAGATCTAAGATAGATAATGTTCAAGAGCTGGAAGAAAAGGTTTGAACCCCATAACATACCCCACCAAGCACAACTTCCATTTTTCAGCATTTCGAATTGCTTCCTCCTTCAAGTAGAACAAAGTCTTGTCATTCACCTCAATATCAATTTTCTTCAGAGAAGTGTCATCTCAGAAATCATTCTGATACAGATCTACCCAAGTGATGCACAATGTGTTGGAGGATCTGCCATTCTCACCGGTGCCGCCACCCTTTGTACTCGCACTCGCACTCGCGATCGCTCTTCCCATCCTTGTCGCCTCGTTACTTTATTAACACATTGTAGAATATATTTGGGTTCTATTATCCCACTAGAGTTTTCTTTATCTATTATAAATATCCTTAACCATGATTTACTTCCTAATTATATATTTCAGTTTTATATCTTCTTTACACTGATTTATATATGATATGACACTTATACATATATTAATGTGGTTTGCTAAGTATATATTTTTCCCAATTGTATACTTTACCTTATTGATATGTTTCCCATAAAAATATTGAAAGTCTTGAAATCATCATCATCAAAGTAAAGTACTGTAATAGTGCCTTCATGCATAATCATCATATCCTTACAAAATACATTCATATATATATATATATATATATATATATATATATATATATATATACACATATATATATATATTAAATTCGTGCGTTGGTCAATCTCTCATACTTACAAATTCTATCATAAACTATAAATATTAGTAAAATATTGTAAGTCAGTGATATGCCATTATATACTTGGTAATATTAAAACCTAATTTTCCATCATATACTTATATTTTAGTATGTAAAATGTCTATAATACCCTTAAGGGATGTTTCTTTCAATCATGCATATATAATTAACTCAAGTGTTAGGACCATGTTAAGTATATTAAATTCGGCTTACTTCTATTTATCTGGTATCTTTCATATCTTATACAAATGTATATTGACCCCTAGTTAACACATGTACTACATACTTATTTATTTTCATGTTCATATCACTCAGTTAAAATACATTGATTCATTACCTTTATAAGACAATATACGTCAAGATAAATTTATTATGAACTTTATAGAAAAAATAGGACTTCTATTTTGAAAGATATAAATTTCTCATATTTTTCTTACATAGGTTGATAATAGTTGTCGATTCTAGATTTCATGAATATATTAGCGGTTGTCACCCTTTCCTTCTTCGTCTTTGTTCCTTTCATTGTATACCATCTCTAAGATTTGGCTAAGCTATGACCAAACCTAGTTATGTCCTTTCCCTTGCTTCTTACCCCTCATGCTTTGTTGTTTCTCATGTGTGGTCACACTAGCCAACTGTAACATCCTAATTCCCTTCCACCTACTACTCTTTCCTGAATGTTTACCTCCCTCTGAATTTGAATAAGTCTACACACTCTTCCCTCACGACGTGCCTCCCTTTATAGGATGAGGGGGATACAATTCCCCTCACCTCTAGCCACTCCCAGTGGCATCAGGACTTATGAGTTTTGTTCAACCCAGAGAGCTTCTTGCTTGTTCTTTCATTATCAATCCAGAAGTATAAGCAAAATGGGGTTTCAATTGGGATGGGAAATGTAACATCCCTGACCTGGGTAATGCTTTAACCCTAGATGTTTTGTTTAAGAAAGATAATTATATTCTTTCTTTTATCTTTTGAAAAGTAATTAAGGCTCAAGAGGAACTTATGTTTCAATTTTAGTCCTTTTTGAATAATGCTGAAAATAATGTTTTGCCCATTTTGGACTAAAGTGCAAATTACCCAGGTTGAGGGGTTAACTTGCAAATGTTACATGATAAATGTTCCTCAAGTATTGAAGCATCATAATAATGAAAATGATGCAGAGGTATGGCTGCCACTAGCCTGAGCACCAAGAAAGAGCTTGTTAAGCAATGTTTGTGCATTAAAACCTAGTTTTGATGTAATGTGTAATTTACCCAAAACCTAGGGTTCAATATACAAAATACCAATTCTAGAGAGTCCCTATAGTTTCTTGATATTATTTAGAGACAATAAAATCAGAGGAGCGTCTCATTTGAATCCCTTTGAAGGAGAGAGAATCTTGATATTAAAATAATCAAGATTTAATCATAATTGAAACCCTAATTCAATTTAATGCAAAAATAAATATATTAATGGAAGTGCCCTTCAACCAAAAATGGAATGGTTGAATTTACATAAGTTTGAACGTCCTTGTTCCTTGCAATGGAACCGAAATATCTATAGTGAGTGGAGAGCCCACTCACATTAGTTAAAGCAAAAGTAATATCCACTCAATTTTGGATATTATTATTATAATGGTTAAGGTGTTTAATTTGTCTTCTTTTAATTCATGGATAATGAAGAGGAATTACAAGGTGGGATAGATGGCTTCATATGAAAGGGATGTAGGGGAGTATGTGGCACCAATTTTGGGAGTTGAAGGAATTATTTATCACTTTCTCTCTCATTGAAATTCCCTTATATACATCCCATTTTCAACCCACATGAAAGGCTTTTTCGATTCCTCTCTCATTGCAATTTATTCATCATGTGTTTAATCTTTCTTCTTTCTCAATTTCCTTTTGATTAATTGTTGAAATCACCATAAGAATCACAATTGATTTCGAATGTTTGAAGCTTGAAGATGATTATGTCAACTTAAGCACACACCTCAACATAGGAATGGGCAAACAGTTTTCAAAACCGATTGTGCTAATTCGGTTTCAAAACCGATTGAGTTGATTCAGTTTCAAAACCGATTGAGTTGATTCAGTTTCAAAACCGATTGAGTTGATTCAGTTTCAAGACCGAATGGGTAATTGAACCTAAGACCGAATGGGTAATTTACTTCAAAACCAAATGGGTAATTGAATTCAAGACCGAATGGGCAATTGACTTCAAGATCAAATGGGTAATTGAGTTCAAAACCGAATGGGTAATGGATCTCTTGATCAAATGGGTAAATTGAACTTCAAAACCATTTGGGTACTTTGACCGTTTGAAGGAGTTCATTGTTTGGAGGTATAAATGGTTTCAAAATCATTTAGGATTAATTATATTTTATTCAAATGGTCTCAAACTGTTTAAGGACTTTGAGATCAAGACCGTTTGATGGTCTAACGGTCTTAAGACCGATTGAAGGTTTGGGGACCAAGACTATTTAAGGTCTAACGGTCTTCAAGACCATTTGAAGGTCAAAGTACTTCAAGACTGTTTGATGGTCAAAGTACTTCAAGACCGTTTGAAGGTTAAAAGTACTTCAAGACCGTTTGAAGGTCAAAGTACTTCAAGACCGTTTGAAGGTCAAAGTACTTCAAGACCGTTTGAGGGTCTAGTACCTCAAGACCGATTGGAGGTCTAATTAACTCGAACCATGTAAGTACTATTAAACCCATGATTGCTGATGGTGCATACTAAAGATAATTACAATGGTTGTACCTTTAAGGTGCTTAAGTGATTAATACCTTTTGAGTGGTTAACCTTTGATGCTTATGAAAGTAGTAACTCAATACACTATGATAACCATAGATGTATGCACTTAAATGAGGGGTGACCTAATTTAATCAAGTTGGAAGTAAATCAACATCCTAGAGAGGATGAGAGGGAGAGAGAGGAAGTCATACGTGTATATTAATTATGTAAGTGGCTAAGCCTCATCACTTTCAATATGAATAAAATATGTAATTAGGGTATGATCCTTGATAAAGAGATCATGAAACCCTAATTGAGAAGGTTGATGAGCCCTAACCCTAATTGAGGGCAATGCTAGGTGTAACCCTAATCTAGGGTAATGATGTAACCCTAATCTAGGGTAATGATATGATAAATCCCAATTTAGGGTAATATAATGAAAAACCCTAATTTAAGAGAATGTTCCATGAGACCCTAATTTCGGGTAAAGTTACATGTGAAATTGAAATCAAGGGTGATCACATGTGAAACCCTAATCAAAGGTGATGTCATATGAAACCCTAACACAGTAACATCATGTGAAACCCTAATTAAGGGTGATGACATGTGAAACCCTAATCAAGGGTGATGACATGTGAAACCCTAATCAAAGGTGATGTCATATGAAAACCTAACACAGTAACATAATGTGAAACCCTAATTAAGGGTGATGACATGTGAAACCCTAATCAAGGGTGATGACATGTGTAACCCTAATCAAGGGTTACGACATGTGAAACCCTAATCAAATGTGATGTCATATGAAATCCTAACATAGTAAAATCATGTGAAACCCTAATTAAGGGTGATGTCATGTGAAACTCTAATGCGGTGTTGTAATGTGAAACCCTAATTAAGGGTGATGACATGTGAAACCCTAATCAAGGGTGATGTTATATGAAACGCTAATGCAGTGATATGATGTGAAATCCTAATCAAGGGTGATAACATGTGAAATCCTAATGCAATGATGTGATGTAAAACTCTAACCCAGGGTGATACTATGTAATGATATATGAAACCCTAATATGAAATCCTAACCCTAATATAGGGTAAAGGTATGTGAAGTCCTAATTTTGGGTTATAGAGCATGAAACCCTAATCTTTGGCAATATGATGATAAACCATAACCCTAATTTTGGGTAATGGGATGAGTATTCCTAATTGATATGAATTTGGGAAAACCTAACCCTAACGAGTGAATAGTGATGCTACCATTACATTGCATGGTGATGATATGTAATTGATATAATTGTTATCATGTGTACTAATCATGCAGGTATCATGAAATGATGAACAAAGCCATGTATGAGCTATGATGTTCTATTATTGAAATGGTTTTATGGGCCTTGTGAGCCATAATATGCGTTGTTGCCTAATAAGAGGTAACAAGAGATTAAAGGGCTTTAAGAGCCATGTGAGATGCCTGTATTGCAAGTATCATGTTTACCTTGGTTAGATGACCTGGAGGTATGAGTTACCTGATAAGTGGTAACAAGTGTTCTTTGATGAACTAAGGGTTTGAATACCCATATTCCATAATCATGATGACGAGATGTTAAGGGATGAGAATGCCCCTGATGTAACAAGGGATTGAGATCCCAATGTTTTATAAAAGCTTTGAAAAAGTACTTGATAGAAGTATTACTCATTCTTTGTAGCATTTGATATAATAATTTATGTTTTAGAACTTGACTGATGCTAAAAGAATATGGTAATGTACTTAATTAATCAAGTGAAATCTTATCATGTAGAGCCCTGACCATAGATCCATCATTGTCAGTAGTTGATGATGGTGAAATAGGTTTTCCTACGGGAACTCCTGGAGGGCATACTATTGAGTATGTGGGGGTTATGGGTGTGAATATCCTTATGCCCTATTGGAGGAATTGACGTGATATACACATTAAATCTCTCAATCCTTCATTATATATGCCGAGATGGATGTATCACTAATCTCCTGATGCCGGGATGGATGTATCATGAATCTCCCGATAATCTTAATACTGGATCGATGCTAGATAAACATGAAATCTCTCGATTGTGAAGAGAGTAGAACCGTCACTGTAACTCTATAGTGAAGTTGCCAGTATACCCTGGAAAGCTATTTAGCAGAGACACAAGATGTCCCACATTTTGTCCTCACACTGACTGAGGAGGATGAGGTCATGAGAATCCGACCCTTCCTTGACCTATGTATGGTACCGATTACGATTTCGCAATGGTCAGTTGGAGTATGAGTGGTATACCTCATCTCCTCAGGGCTTAAGTATGATTGTAAAATGTAATCAACTGTGTAGCATATTTGCTTAATGTTGAAATACGAGAATCAATGATTGATGTTACTTTAGTTAGCATATCCTAGATGGATAAATGTTATACATATTCTTCAATTCCTTATTGGATAAGTGACATGCTGCTTTATCAAGATATAGTTGAAATAACTTGAATAAAGAATAATGCTCTAATTTGTTTAGACATTGATTTATCTACTGTTGAGTACTTATGATTCTTCTGCTCTGTTTTATTCTATTAAATTGCAATAATAATATTTCTGGCAGAGAGTTATATCTCTCGCTGGGACAATTTCAATTGTCTCACCCCCGTGGGATCTAACTTTTTAGGTAGACGCAGAAGAAGAGGCAGAAACCCTACAGCAGGGGAAGAACAGCAGCAACAACAACAACAGGGACAACAGTGACATTCCAGGTGGAGGCACTAGCTGTCATGTTTTGTATAGAGAGTCCTATGTGTCATCTCTGTACTCTCAGGTCCTTGGAATTTGTAGCTAATACTTTTAATGGATCAATATGAGATTTTTGTTTGATGCCTCGAGGTTCTTATGATGTCTGTGTATAGTTTTAACAAGTCTGTTGATGCTTGTAAACCTCGAGAAGAGACGGTACATGATATGTACTCATGAATCATAATGTAAATAAAATATTTTGGTTTTTGACAAAAGAGTTTTCCTGTGTTTGGATCTCTTTATAAATGGTTTTAATATTTAGTGATTTTTAGTAATCCGCTGTTAATGATCACTTCCACTTAGTTAGTGTCATTTCATCGCCACAATTTTATTGGTATCAGAGCTCTTGGTTCACTGAGTCTACAGAGACATAGGATTAAGGTTGTTGAGTTTGTTCTAGTGTTTTCCAGTATATCTGATAGTGTCTTCTGCCCATATAGGAGGAGAAGAAGAACTTAAATATGTCTAGATCACATGAAGAACATGCTGCTGAGAGCAACATTGCTGCACTAAGGAGAGGTGCAAGGGATCAGAATAGGGAGGAACCAGAACCTGAACATCCCTAGCTTAACCAAGCTGCACTAGAAAACCCAACTTTCCATGATCTATTTGGGCAGTTCATAGCAACCATGACCCATACGGCGGATAGGATGCCACCACCTGCACCTAGGGCACCAGCTCACCATGAAGGACAAGGATCCAACAAGACTTTTGAATGACTTTGCCAGGTTGGAGCCACAGAATATGCTGGTACAGCTGACCCAGTAGATGCTGACATGTGGTTGATCGAGCTGGAAAAGGCCTTTAGAATCCTCAATATCCCAGAAGTTGAGAAGGTGAGGCATGCAGTGTACCTTCTTAAAGGAAGTGTTGGACACTGGTGGACAATAGAAGAGGGCAAAAGGCCAGGTGTTGAAATCATATGGGTAGAATTCCAACGAGAATTCGTCAATAGATACTTCCCCAAGATGTATCTAGACGAGAAGATCTTTCAATTTGAGAGGTTAAGGCAAGGAACAATGAACATTAGCGAGTATGAAGCTAAGTTCATGGAGTTTTTGCGGTTCTGTCCGCATATGGCAGCTACTGATGAAGAAAGAATTCAACATTTTGAGAAGGGGCTGAACGCTGATTTGACCACTCCTGTGTCTGCGTTGGAGAACAGGGAGAGGTTCGCCACCTTTGTGGAGTCTGTGAGATGGATAGAAAGTTGGTGATTGAGAAGCGTCAGACTAAGAGTAAGAAGGGGTATACTCAGTTTCAAGGACATAGGTCTGGGAGTTTCAAGAAACCGAGATTTTCTGCACCAACAACACCACCAAGATTCAATACCTAGACGCAATGGACATCGAGTAGGGGTAGAGGCCGTAGTTTACCACCAGAGGGAGCCCACAGCTCTGCATCAGTATTTGTAACAGGACCACCCAAGACACAGAGGGAGAGTAGATGTTGTTTTATATGCATAAAGATGGGGCATTTGAGGAAAGATTGTCGAGCTAGAGATGCAAGTGTGACTCAACCTCAAAGGCAGAGTCAGCAAGGCTCTTAGAGGCGGCAATTTTCGAACGGTGCTAGAGGACGTGGAAAAGTGTCCCAAGCTGGTTCATCGGCATCCAACAACCGAGCCAGGGTCAACAATAAGCAACGACGAGATTCTATGTGATGAATCAACCCGAAGTAGTAGTCAACTGTCGAGTTGTGACATGTCAGATGGAATTATTTCATTCTGATTTGTCTTCATTCTACTTCGTATCTGTTTTAATTGATCCTGGTGCTACACATTCCTTTATCACTCGAAGAGTGATTCATGACTGCAACATGGTTGTTAGACATAGAGCAGATAATCTGTTGTTAGAAACCCCTTTGTTGGGATCTACAGTATTGCGGGAGGTGTGTTCTCCCTGCATTCTTTCCTTTTCTAAACATCGCATTCAGGTGGATCTTATACCACTTGAGATGCATGGGTTTGATATAATTCTTGGGATGGACACCCTAGAAAAGTATAAGGTTGTCTTGGATTGTGATTCCAAGCAAGCTGTGTTCGTAGATGACGGTGACACCTGGATCTTTCAGGGAGATAGAAAGATTCTTCCAACCTATATTGTATCAGCTATGGTAGCTGAAAAGCTGATGAGATAAGGATGCTTTGCATTCTTGGCCCATGTGGTAGATACCATAATGGAGAGCCCTAATCTTTCTGAAGTTCTGATAGTTAGGGAGTTTGAAGATGTGTTCCTCGAGGAACTTCCAGGTGTTCCTCTACCCCGAGAGATTGATTTTGAGATTAATCTAATCTCGGGCACGCAACCAATAACACAAACACGGTATAGAATGGCACCTGCTAAGATGGCAGAGCTCAAGAAACAGCTACAGGAGTTGCTTGAGAAAGGTTTTATCTGACTGAGTACTTCACCATGGGGTGCTTCGGTTCTCTTTGTTAAGAAGAAGGATGGATCGACGCGGTTATGCATTGATTGTAGACAGTTGAATAAAGTAACCATAAAGAACAAGTATCCTCTACTAAGGATTGATGACCTGTTTGATCAGTTGTGTGGCACAACTATCTTCTCTAAGATAGATCTGAGGTCGGGATATCATCAGTTGCGTATCAAGGAGAGTGACATACCTAAGTCTGCCTTTAGGACAAGGTATGGTTACTATGAGTTCATAGTTATGTCGTTTGGACTAACTAATGCACCAGCTACATTCATGGAACTCATGAATAGAATTTTTTGACCTTTTCTTGATCTATTCATAGTATTCTTCATAGATGACATCTTGATATATAGTAGAGATGCTCAACAACATGAGAAACACCTCCGTCAGGCTTTAACTTTGCTAAGAGAGCATAAGTTGTATGCTAAGTTTAGCAAATGCAAATTCTGGCTACCAGAAGTTTCTTTTCTAGGACACGTAATATCTGCCTCAAGTATCTGTGTTGATCTAAAGAAGGTAGAATCTATCCTGCAATGGGAACAACCAAAGTCACCGATAGAGATACACAGTTTCCTAGGACTGGCATGCTATTACAAGAGGTTCATTAATAACTTCAGTTCTATAGCTTTACCCCTAACCAAGTTGACTAGGAAGGAGGTTCCTTTTGTCTAGAATTACAAGTGTCAACATTCTTTGCAGATGTTGAAAGAAAGGTTAACAAGTGCACCTGTGTTGGTGTTACCTGAGCAAGGAAAGGGGTACATAGTTTTCTGTGATGCATCTAAGAATGGACTAGGATTTGTGTTGATGCAGGATAATCAAGTGATTTCTTTTGCCTCTCGACAACTTAAGAAACACGAAGAAAATTATCCGACACATGATCTAGAGCTAGCTGTTGTAGTCCATGCTTTGAAGATCTGGAGACATGTATTACCTCTATGGAGAAACATTCCAGATTTTCACAGACGATAAGAATCTAAAATATATCTTCTCACAACATGAGTTGAACATGAGACAACATTGTTGGATGGAGTTAATCAAGGACTACGATTGTACAATTGATTATCATCCAGGGAAGGCTAATGTAGTGAATGATGCACTAAGTAGGAAATCATCATCACCAACCTTAGATAAAACAAATTTGAACTCCTAAGTGTGCTTTAAAAGAGATATGCTTATCTCCTTGAGGCAAAACAATATACAACTTAAAGTATCATTGTTAGCCGGGCTGTTAGCTGAGATGCACATAAAACCTACTCTGAGACAGGAGATTAAAGAAGCACAATAAGCTGATACTATCATTCAGCAAATCAGGTCAGAGTATGGTAGTGAGAAATGGGATGGTTTTCATGAATAAGAGGATCAGGTAGTCTATTACCATGGTAGGATGGTAGTACCTGATGCCAATGACTTAAGGAAGTTGGTTTTGGAGGAAGCTCATTCTTAGATGTATGCAATGCATCCAGGGAGCACCAAAATGTATCGTAACTTGAAGGATATGTATTGGTGGCCAGGATTGAAGAAGGATGTGGCTGCGTTTGTTATGCGGTGTCCGGAGTGTCAGCGGGTTAAAGCTGAACATCAGAAGCCCGCAGGAACAATGCAACCTTTGCCGATACCGCAGTGGAAGTGGGATCATGTGACCATTGACTTTATGGTTGGTTTGCCTAGAACAACCAAAGGTCATGATTCCATATGGGTGATAGTTGATAGGTTGACTAAGACAACACATTTCATCTCTGTCAAAACAACCTACACTACTGAGAAGCTTGCACAAATATATATAGATGAGATAGTGCGGTTGCACGGGGTTCCAGTTACTATTGTTTCTGATAGAGGTCCCCAATTTATGAGCCATTTTTGGGAACAACTACATAAAGCTTTGGGTACGCAGGTGAGGTTTAGTACTTCCTTTCACCCATGAACAGATGGACAGTCTGAGAGGACTATACAAACTTTGGAGGATTTGCTTAGGGCATGTGTCCTTCAATTTGTAGGAAGTTGGGATCTACACCTGAGCTTGATAGAATTTTCTTACAATAATAGCTATCAGCACAGTATTGATATGGCACCATATGAAGCATTATACGGTAGACATTGTAGATCTCCTTTATGTTGGTATGAAATAGGAGAATATCAACTTTTGGGTCCTGAGCTTGTGCAGCAAACAACTGAGAAGATTAAAGTAATACAACAATAATTAAAGACTACACATGATAGACAAAAGTCGTACGCCGACAAACGGTGAAGACCTTTAGAATTCCAAGTTGGAGACAAAGTATATCTCAAGGTCTCACCTTGGAAAGGTGTCCTTAGATTTGGAAACAAAGGAATTAGCTCCTAGATTTATTTGGGCCTTATCCAATCATTGAACGGATTGGAAAGGTAGCATATAAGCTAGAGTTGCCACCTGAGCTGCATAAGTTGCAACCAGTGTTCCATATCTCCATGCTGAGAAAGTGTCATCCTGACACAGAGTTAGTTTTGCAACCTATGAAGGTAGAATTAAATAATGATATATCATATGTTGAAGGACCTGTGATGATCCTTGATAAAAGAATTAAAAAGATGAAAAAGAAAGGCATATGTCTTGTGAAAGTTCTCTGGCATCATCATGGCATTGAAGAAGCTACGTGGGATCTAGAGGAAGAGATGAGGAGGAAGTATCCTTCTCTTTTCTCTTGATGATTTTAGGGACGGAATCCTTGTTAGGGGTGGATAATTTGTAACATCCCTGACCTGGGTTATGCTTTAACCCTAGATGTTTTGTTTAAGAAAAATAATTATGTGCTTTCTTTTATCTTTTGAAAATTAATTAAGGCTCAAGAGGAACTTATGTTTCAATTTTAGTCCTTTTTGAATAATGCTGAAAACAATATTTTGCCCGTTTTGGACTAAAGTGTAAATTACCCTGGTTGAGGGGTTAACTTGCAAATGTTACATGATAAATGTTCCTCAAGTGTTTAAGTATCATAAGAATGAAAATGACGCAGAGGTATGGCTGCCACTAGCCTGAGCACCAAGAAAGAGCTTGTTAAGCAATGTTTGTGCATTAAAACCTAGTTTTGGTGTAATGTGCAATTTACCCAAAACCTAGGGTTCAATATGAAAAATACCACTTCTAGAGAGTCCCTAATGTTTCTTGGTATTATTTAGAGACAAGAAAATCAGAGGGGAGTCTCATTTGAATCTCTTTGAAGGAGAGATAATCTTAATATTAAAATAATCAAGATTTAAGCATAATTGAAACCCTTATTCAATTTAATACAAAAATAAATATATTAATGAAAGTGCCCTTCAACCAAAAGTGGAATGGTTGAATTTACATAAGTGTGAACGTCCTTGTTCCTTGCAATGGTACCGAAATATCTATAGTGAGTGGAGAGCCCACTCACATTAGTTAAAGAAAAAGTAATATCCACTCAATTTTGGATATTATTATTATAATGGTTAAGGTGCTTAATTTGTCTTCTTTTAATTCATGGATAATGAATAGGAATTACAAGTTGGGGGAGATGGATTCGTATGCAAGGGATGGAGGGGAGTATGTGGCACCAATTTTGGGAATTGAAGGAATTATTTATCACTTTCTCTCTCATTGAAATTCCCTTATATACATCCCATTTTCAACCCACATGAAAGGCTTTTTCGATTCCTTTTTCTTTCCTTGCTTTGACCGTGCACAAGGGAACTTAGGAGCAACAGGAGGACGTGCCCCAACCTGTAGGTAAGCTCCATAGTCATCTTCAACCTTGACTTCATGGTGGAAATCAAAATTCAATGCTTAATTTTTTCTTTTCTTCATTCAATCTTCAACCTTAGCCATTCATTTCACTCAAAGACCTGAGGATGAGCCTTTGGAAAATGAGGAAGCTTCATTTACCATTGAGAACGTGAAGCTTGAATCTTGGATTCAACTTTGAAGGCAGGTTATATAACTTGAACCCTTAAATGTCATTATTGCTTGTAATTTATTCATCATGTGTTGAATCTTTCTTCTTTCTCGATTTCTATTTGATTAGTTGTTGAAATCACCATAAGAATCACAATTGATTTCGAAGGTTTGAAGCTTGAAGATGATGATGTCATCTTAAGCACACACCTCAACATAGGAATGAGCAAACAGTTTTCAAAACTGATTGTGCTAATTCGATTTCAAAACCGATTGAGTTGATTCGGTTTCAAAACCGATTGAGTTGATTCTGTTTCAAAACCAATTGAGTTGATTCAGTTTCAAGACTGAATGGGTAACTGAACCTAAGACCGAATGGGTAATTTACTTCAAAACCAAATGGGTAATTGAGTTCAAGACCGAATGGGTAATTGACTTCAAGATCGAATGGGTAATTGAGTTCAAAATCGAATGGGTAATGGATCTCAAGATCGAATGGGTAAATTGAACTTCAAAACTGTTTGGGTACTTTAACCATTTGAAGGAGTTGACCATTTGGAGGTCTAAATGATTTCAAAACCGTTTGGGATTAATTATATTTTATTCAA
Organism: Alisma plantago-aquatica; assembly: GCA_963693085.1. NCBI lineage: Eukaryota > Viridiplantae > Streptophyta > Magnoliopsida > Alismatales > Alismataceae > Alisma > Alisma plantago-aquatica. The sequence goes on from OY856410.1 coordinate 588,041,375, forward strand.
ACGGTCTCAAACCGTTTAAGGACTTTGAGATCAATACCGTTTGATGGTCTAACGTTCTTAAGACTGATTGAAGGTTTTGGGACCAAGACCGTTTAAGGTCTAACGATCTTCAAGACCATTTTAAGGTCAAAGTACTTCAAGACCATTTGAAGGTCAAAAGTACTTCAAGACCGTTTGAAGGTCAAAGTACTTCAAGACCATTTGAAGGTCAAAGTACTTCAAGACCATTTGAGGGTCTAGTACCTCAAGACCGATTGGAGGTCTAATTGACTCGAACCATGTAATGCCTATTAAACCCCAAGATTGCTGATGGTACATACTAAAGATAATTACAATGGTTGTACCTTTAAGGTTCTTAAGTGATTAATACCTTTTGAGTGGTTAACCTTTGATTCTTATGAAAGTAGTAACTCAATACATTATGATAACCATAGATGTATGCACTTAAATGAGGGGTTGACCTAATCTAATCAAATTGGAAGTAAATCAACATCCTAGAGAGGATGAGAGAGAGAGGAATTCATACATGTATATTGATTATGTAAGTGGTTAAGCCTCAACACTTTCAATATGAATAAAATATGTAATTAGGGTATGATCCTTGATAAAGAGATCATGAAACCCTAATTGAGAAGGTTGATGAGCCCTAACCCTAATTGAGGGCAATGCTAGGTGTGACCCTAATCTAGGGTAATGATATGAGAAATCCCAATTCAGGGTAATATAATGAAAAACCCTAATTTAAGAGAATGTTCCATGAGACCCTAATTTCGGGTAAAGTTACATGTGAAACGCTAATCAAGTGTGATGACATGTGAAACCCTAACCAAAGGTGATGTCATGTCAAACCCTAACACAATAACGTCATGTGAAACCCTAATCAAGGGTGATGACATGTGAAACCCTAATCAAAGGTGATGTCATATGAAACCCTAACACAGTAACATCATGTGAAACCCTAATTAAGGGTGATGACATATGAAACCCTAATCAAGGGTGATGACATGTGAAACCCTAATCAAGGGTGATGACATGTGAAACCCTAATCAAAGGTGATGTCATATGAAATCCTAACACAATAATGTCATGTGAAACCCTAATTAAGGGTGATGTCATGTGAAACTCTAATGCAATTTTGTAATGTGAAACCCTAATTAAGGGTGATGACATGTGAAAACCTAATCAAGGGTGATGTTATATGAAACCCTAATGCTGTGATATGATGTGAAATCCTAATCAATGGTGATAACATGTGAAATCCTAATGCAATGATGTGATGTGAAACTCTAACCCAGGGTGATGCTATGTAATGATATATGAAACCCTGATATGAAATCCCAACCCTAATATAGGGCAAAGGTATGTGAAGTCCTAATTTTGGGTTATAGAGCATGAAACCTTAATCTTTGGCAATATGATGATAAACCATAACCCTAATTTTGGGTAATGGGATGAGTATTCCTAATTGATATGAATTTGGGAAAACCTAACCCTAATGAGTGAATAGTGATGCAACCATTACATTGCATGGTGCTGATATGTAATTGATATAATTGTTATCATGTGTACTAATCATGCAGGTATCATGAAATGATGAACAAAGCTAGGTATGAGATATGATGTTCTATTATTGAAATGGTTTTATGGGCCATGTGAGCCATAATATGCTTTGTTTCCTAATAAGAGGTAACAAGAGATTAATGGGCTTTAAGAGCCATGCGAGATGCCTGTATTGCAAGTATCATGTTTACCTTGGTCAGATGACCTGAAGGTATTAGTTACCTGTAAGTGGTAACAAGTGTTCTTTGATGAACTAAGGGTTTGAATACCTATATTCCATAATCATGATGATGAGATGTTAAGGGATGAGAATGCCCCTGATGTGACAAGGGATTGAGATCCGAATGTTTTATAAAGCTTTGAAAAAGTACTTGATAGAAGTATTACTCATTCTTTGTAGCATTTAATATAATAATTTATGTTTGAGAACCTGACTGATGCTAAAAGAATATGGTAATGTACTTAATTAATCATGTGAAATCTTATCATGTAGAGCCCTGACCATAGATCCATCATTGTCAGTAGTTGATGATGGTGAAATAGGTTTTCCTACGGGAACTCCTGGAGGGAATACTGTTGAGTATGTGGGGGTTATGGGCGCAAATATCCTTACGCCCTAATGGAGGAATTGATGTGAGATAAACATTAAATCTCTAAATCCTTCATTATATATGCTGGGATGGATGTATCACTAATCTCCCAATGCTGGGATGGATGTATCATGAATCTCTCGATAATCTTAATACTGGATCGATGCGAGATAAAATGAAATCTCTCGATTGCGAAGAGAGTACAATCGCCACTGTAACTCTATAGCAAAGTTTCCAGTATACCCTGGAAAGCTATTTAGCAGAGACACAAGATGTCCAATATTTTATCCTCACACTGACTGAGGAGGATGAGGTCATGAGAATCTGACTCTTCCTTGACCTATGTATGGTACCGATTTCGATTTCACAATGGTCGGTTGGAGTATGAGCGGTATACCTCATCTCCTCAGGGCTTAAGTATGATTGTAAAATGTAATCAGTCGTGTAGCGTATTTGCTTAAGGTTGAAATACGATAATCAATGATTGATGTAACTTTTCTTAGCATATCCTAGATGGATAAGTTTTATACATATTCTTCAATTCCTTATTGGATAAGTGACATGCTGCTTTATCAAGATATAACTGAAATAACTTGAATAAAGAATAATGCTCTAATCTGTTTAGACATTGATTTATCTACTGTTGAGTACTTATGATTCTTCTGCTCAGTTTTATTCTATTAAACTGCAATAATAATATTTCTGGCGGAGAGTTATATCTCTCGCTGGAACAATTTAAATTGTCTCACCCCCGAGGGATCTAACATTTTAGGTAGACGCAGAAGAAGAGGCAGAAACCCTACAGTAGGGGAAGAACAGCAGCAACAACAGCAACAAAGACAGCAGTGACATTCCAGGTGGAGGCACTGGCTGTCATGTTTTATATAGAGAGTCCTATGTGTCGTCTCTATACTCTCAGGTCCTCAAAATTTGTAGCTAGTACTTTTAATGGATCAATCTGAGATTTTGGTTTGATGCCTCGAGGTTCTTATGCTGTCTTTGTATAGTTTTAACAAGGCAGTTGATGCTTGTAAACCTCGAGAAGAGACGGTACATGATATGTACTCATGAATCAGAATGTAAATAAAATATTTTTTTCTTGACAAAAGAGTTTTCCTGTGTTTGGATCTCTTTATAAATGGTTTTAATTTTTAGTGATTTTTAGTAATCCGCTGTTAATGATCGCTTCGGCTTAGTTAGTGTCATTTTGTCGCCACAAGAAACCTTGGAGGTAGGTTAGGCATCAATATCACATTCCTAGTGGGATAATACTTGGGTGGAGTACCAACCAGAGATGGAAGATGGTCACGAATCCCTAGGAACACAATCAAATGACTAATAGTTGACTTCATAGCTCCTTTTATATCACCTAACTAGAGTGCACATATCATTCAAGGTTCAATTTGACCTCAATATGGCAATGTTTTCTTTCTTTCTTCTACATTTCTTTACACTTACATACAAACTCCAAATAAACTCAAAATATTGAGCAATACTCCATGTAACCATTTTTTTCTTATATAAAATTCCTCCAACCTTAATGATCTTCCATCACATTTAGTAAATTCCATAAAATACCCCAAAATCAAAGGAATGGGTCACTAGAAAATCCCTCAAATTGAAGGGTCTCTTAAACTGCAATATTCCCCAAATTTGAATACAAGCTTTATTATACCTAAAATATCTAACGTCACCTATTTTTCTTCAATTATGTTTTGTTAGATCTTCTTGGCTCTAAGGTTTGTATAGACCAAAAGTTTTGTTTTCTTGACATATTATGTGTGACACTATGTTTCTTCATAAGCTTAGTAAATACCCACATTAGTGTAGTTCGATATAGAACATAAGTATATATAACATATTCTACCTCGCCATTATATTTTTATTCATGGTTATTGAATATACCAATTTTATCCATGACATATTTTGCATTGTTACACATGCCCTGGATTATTGGGGCTAAATGGCTTTATGTTAACAAAAGAAGTTTGAGATATCCACATATTGAACTTGAGACCCAAATGACCGAAGGTTTTGTGAGCTAAATACTCGAATTTCATAACTTTAATTAGTGATGTTGGATAAAGGAAAGAAAATGGTAAAAAAAAAGGATTACAAAAATCTAAAGACATGAAAAGCGGATGACAAACACAAATTGAGAAAAAGATATGAAAAATGGAAAAAAATAGAGTTTTTGGTATGGATACACAACACCAACTATAAAATCATGGGAAATAAAATCTTTTGCAAAAGAACAAGTTTTGTACTTGACCGGTTATTAGTTGCTCCAACATTTTTCTCTTAATCTTGGTGTTTACTTTATAAAGTTTGAGGCTAGTTGCAATGGGGTGTGGGGATATGTCTAACATCGAGTCAACTGAATCACCCCAATATAGTTTTTACAACGATAAACATGAAAAATGGGAATCAAACTTGTTTGGAAGTTGGATTAACAAGTTGTATTATTAAGTAACAGTTTCCATGGTATTCGAGAGATATAGTTTAGTTGGTGATGTATTACAAAATATTAGGCCGCGTGTGAAATATTGAGTATTTGTTACAATTTAAAGATGTGTATATATACATATAGACACACACACACATACATACATATATATATATATATATATATATATATATATATATGGGATGGTTTTCATTGCCCGCACGGGTATTCAGGTTATATATATATATATGTATATATATATATATATATATATATATATATATATATATATATATATATATATATATATATATATATATATATATATATATGGGATGGTTTTCATTGCCCGCGTGGGTATTCAGGTTTGCTACCCGTAAGGATGACACAGTGGCATTTTGTTGTAAATAATCCAATAATTTCATTCCTAAAAGCTGATTATAGCCGAGGCCGGATCCAATCTGGGACGTCGACGATGAGACCAGGCGCTTTAGAGTGGTTCACGGGCTCTAACACGCTCTCACAACCCCCCAGCGCCGCTGATTACAGCCGAGGCCAGATCCAATCTGGCACCACATTTAGGTGCCTGGAGCAAGGAGGAGAAATCCCAATTTCTCTCGCATAGTGAAACCACGATCAGAAACTAAGGAGGACGGTGGCGCTTCCTGTGATGACAGTGGGCATCGACGAGAGCGAGCACAACTACTACGCCCTACAGTGGACGCTCAAGAACATGTTGTCCGGCTCTGGTCCGACATTCCAGCAAGTCGTAGTTCACGCCAAGCCAGCCGTCACCTCCATTGTCGGCCTCGTTGGTGCAGGTATAAGCGTCGCCGGTCTGGAAATCCACGGACAGACCAAGTGGTTGCAGTACAATACAATACTTGCAGCGGCCTCCATTGCAGTACAATACTTGTAGCTGATGGTAGCCTTGCACGCGTAGACCAAGTCTCCATTCTTGATCAATGCTTACCCGTGCTTCACATATAAGTCCAGACCATCCTCTGTCTCTGCTCGATTACGCCTGGTTTCACCCCAACGCTAGCGTGGATGCATCAGAAGATATTCTGGAGACGATTGTCCAAATATATAAGTGTGGTGACAGAGGTTTTTCTGTAGGATGCATGGAGAGCTCAAGAGGTTTGAAAGAATAGTGTAGAACTAGCAGACGTCATAACAGCAGATGCTAAGGATTAGGAAAATTGCTACTCCAAGACAGATTGTGCTGAAGCCGCAAGGGGCGTGTTCGTCGGAATGCCAGTCAAAGGAGTTACTGTAGATTGGTAAACCGTGATATTGAATTTATGTCTGTCAAGTGTTCGAAGCAAAGGCCTTGTACTGTAAATACCACGGCTATGATTTTGTAGATGCCTTACCAGTTAAAATGTCTCCTCTAGTAACAATACCCATTATGAGTAGCAGATTGCTTGGCCGTGTGTGTGTTTCTATTTCTCTCCTTCTATAGACGACGACATCAAAACAATTGGCTTCTGTTGCAACAGTAAATATCTGACCGAAAGTAATAATAGCACAAACAAAGTAACTATATGGCATACAAATTAACCATTTGACATTAAAATATCATCATGATATAAAAAAGTAACTATCTGGACACTGAAAGTAACATTAGGACAAAAAAAGTAATTGTACGGTAAGAAAAGTAACTATATGACATTAAAAGTAACTATCTAGATACTGAAAGTAATATTAGGATAAAAAAAGTAATTGTACGGTAAGAAAAGTAACTATATGACATTAAAAGTAACTATGTGGACACTGAAAGTAACATTAGGACAAAAAAAGTAATTGTACGGTAAGAAAAGTAACTATATGACATTAAAAGTAACTATCTGGATACTGAAAGTAACATTAGGACAAAAAAGTAACTGTACGGTAAGAAAAGTAACTATATGTTAAAAGTAACTATCTGAACACTGAAAGTAACATTAGGACAAAAAAAGTAACTATACGGTAAGAAAAGTAACTATATGACATTGAAAGTAACTATCTGGACACTGAAAGTAACATTAGGATAAAAAAAGTAACTGTACGGTAAGAAAAGTAACTATATGACATTAAAAGTAACTATCTGGACACTGAAAGTAATATTAGGACAAAAAAATAACTGTACGGTAAGAAAAGTAACTATATGACATTAAAAGTAACTATCTGGACACTGAAAGTAACATTAGGACAAAAAAAGTAATTGTACGGTAAGAAAAGTAACTATATGACATTAAAAGTAACTATCTGGACACTGAAAGTAACATTATGACAAAAAAAGTAACTGTAAGGTAAGAAAAGTAACTATATGACATTAAAAGTAACTATCTAGACACTGAAAGTAACATTAGGACAAGTAACTGTATGGTAAGAAAAATAATTATATGACATTAAAAGTAACTATCTGGACACTGAAAGTAACATTAGGACAAAAAAAGTAACTGTACGGTAAGAAAAGTAACTATATGACATTAAAAGTAACATCGAGACACAGAAAGTAACTATCAGACACTGAAAGTAACATCAGGACACAAAAAGTAACTATATAGAAATGTTCGGTCATACTTGCAAAGTAACACAAAAAAGTAACTATATGACATTAAAAGTAACATCGAGACACAGAAAGTAACTATCAGACACTGAAAGTAACACCAGGACACAGAAAGTCAAAATACAGGAAGAGTGATGATCTCGTAAAGTAATTATAAGAATACTAAGGGTAACTGTAAGAACACTAAGAGTAACTGTAAGTACTTTTTTCTAGTTCATAGTTACTTTGTCTAGTTCATAGTTCCGTTGAAAGATTAGTTACTTTTAATGCCACATAGTTACTTTGTCTAGTTCATAGTTCCGTTGAAAGATTAGTTACTTTTAATGCCACATAGTTACTTTGTCTAGTTCATAGTTACTTTTTGATGTCAATTTAATAGTGGCGGAAATTGCTCCATGTCCATATTTATCCTTTGTGTAACGGTTATATGTTACTTTTCGTAACATATAATTATTTTTTATGCCAAATAGTTACTTTTCATGTCACATAATTACTTTTTTGTACTACATAGTTATTTTTTTGTACTACTTCTAAAGCCTACCGTAACCAGCAGCACAGGTGGTCGTGTGGACCAGCCAATATGCTCAGGAAGATGGCGTGGGAGATCATCACCAAAAAGATCAGTAATCTTCTTCTGTACTACAAATTAAGCTCATTCTACTTTCAACTTCTTCAACTCTACCATCCGTTGCTGTCTAACTCGCCACCCGTGGGAAGTACGACCCGACAGACCGTAGTATTTCTGCCCCTTTTCCGTTGTCTCCATTGACGGCGCCGGAAGTAAGTTCCTGCAGCCACCCACCATCTCCAGTGCTACCATGCTGTAGCTGTACACATCGGACTTCTCGGTGACTCCTTTGTCGGCCATGAACCACTGCGAAGTACCCGCGGGTACCCCCTCTCACCGACGTGTACAGCCTGCCGGAGTCGTCGTCCTTGCCGATTAGCATGGACAGGCCGAAGTCAGACACGTAAGCTCGGAAGCCTTCGTCGAGGAGTATATTCTCCGGCTTGATGTCGAGGTGCAGAACTCGGTTGCGACAGTCATGATGGATGTAGGACAGCGCCCGCGCCACGTCGACGGTGACCTGGTACCACTGACTCCAGCTCAAGCATCTATAGCCACGGAAGATCCAGGCGTCGAGGGACCCGGTGGGGATAAACTCATACCGGAGGAGGCGCTTAGTCTCAGATGTGAGGCAGTACTCGAGGAGCCGAACAAGGTCGGCGTGTTGGATATTAGCGATGGCTGCAACGTCCGCCATGAATTCCCACCGCCGACTCTTCGCTTTGCCATCGATGCTCTTGACGGCCACCGGGGTTCCGTCCTCGAGGGATACTTCCACGTCAAACACGGAGGATCCGTCGTCGGCTCTATGCGTGTGCGCTTCTGAGAGATCGCAGACGGCGTCACATTGTTATCCACGGACGAAAACTGGTGTTGCGGAGACTTTGCAGGAAACAGAGCGTTAAGAATTTTTCATTATTTACAAATTGTGCCACCGATGTTCGGAAGACAGAACATGATCTTAAATTTACAAAACATGCCACCGCGTCAAAGAGACGGGTAGCATATCTTCGTACCCGAGCGGGTAATAAATAAACACCCTATATATATATCTGTGTGTGTGTCTATATATATATATATATAGAGAGAGAGATATATATATATATATATATATATATATATATATATATATATATATGTTATATAAATTGTTCCGATGTTAAATAGGGTTTTGTTCGTCCTATCACATGAACAACCACTAGACGTTGTGATTCGAACTATAGGTTTCACTCACCAATCTAGCTCGATGCCAATCAGATGGAGTTTATATCGAGTAATTTGGTATCTCTTAAAGCGGCGAAACAAGATATATTATGATTTTCATCCCGGTTAGGCACTTCGGGAAACCCGGCAATATTAATTTGCACCCTAAGATGCTATTTGATATATTGATAGTATGTCCTATTAGAATCCCGTTTCCCATGACTGCGTCAACGACCAAATATGTTCTTAATAAATTAGCGGCGGCTTAAAGAACAAGTCGAAGTTAAGAAAATTCGTTCGTCATATGTGAGCGGATTAGTTCCCAATAGAGCTTTCGTATGGTCCACATGACGCCATTGTTAGTCACTCAGTCTTGTTCCTACTCAAGACGGAACCTATCTTTTTCAACGAGAATGTCCAATGTCCCCCTCTCCTCCTTTGAATAGGACGCAGCTGAGTCATCCAGAGTCACTATCGCAAAAACAAGCAAAATCCACGTGGTTTTCTAATATAATTGTCAGTATGCTTCGCACAGGACGGTGTCGGGAAGATAGACTCTATCAGGGGACCACATGAATATATGGTAGAGACGGGGTAGGGATTATTTCTGTTACTGAAACAATTTGTATTCCTAGGCAGATATGCAGCTGTCTATTTGATTTCAGCAAACCTCAGGAGGAGATGTACGATTTGATTTCAGCGCTCATGTTGGTAATTTATGAGTTTTAGTACTCATGTTTGTAAATTAGGAATTTTAAAAGGCATAGTGGGATGTTAATCTGAATTCTTTGAGGTGTTTGGTAGGGATTGGAACTCTAGCAGTTTCTATCGACACTGTTCGCGCCTTCCATGGTTCCGAGAGTTGTCATGTGATACTTGGCCACATGTGACATAAATGTTGCCTTACTTGCGAAGGGCATCCTTGGCAGGCAGGAAGAAGGCAACATAAAATGTTAAATTCATATCAATATGAAAGTTACAGCGAGGTCCTTTTCTGTGGATACCACGTGATATTCTCAATAGCTAAGTATATTGTATGACACGTTTCGGAAAGGTGGCCTGAGCGGTTAGTCCAAAAATAGAAGAAGAAAAGCTCCCCTACAACGCACATATTGGCAATGAACATCCGTTATGGTAGTGTTAAAAGGGAGAAGGGAGCTAAGTTCCAAGTATATGGCTTTATTGGAGTTTCATTGCAAACTCAATTGACGAATGAGAGGAATAACCCAACTGTACATATATTGATGCACGACACCACAAGTCAACAATGTGGGACTAACTTGACACACACGTGAACTTTACAAATCTTCTCCAGGTGTGTGAGCTCATAACTCTCCTCTCCTTAAATTGAATCAGACAAATATTAGCACAACCCAAAAAGGCCCCGTATAAGCTCAACGATGTAGTTTTTGTTAGATATATGATTGCTACAACTATGTATATAACATGGATTAAGCCCAATGTAGTGCAACTACACATTATGGAGGACCGATTCGCAGAACACACTACATATTGGACTTTGTAGAGGATTATTAGATATATAGCTGCTACAATTATGTATATAGCATAGGCTAAACCCAATGTAGTGCAGCTAGTACATAGAGGAAAATGTAGTGTGTTGTCTTGTGTAAATGGTAAGAGGTTTTATCCTGCATTGCTCACTCCTAAAACTTTTTTGGTCCTTATATGTAGGATCACATGTGACGCTAGGATCCAATGGGTCCTATGGGAGAGTATGCTCACCTCTTTGGTGGGTATGGTGACCACGACACACACGCACGCATGTGCGTGCCCGCACTACACCACACCAGGCATGGCCGGACACATGCTCGAGTTGTGGATTGTGGGAATCGTCTTCCGTCTTCCGTATTATTTTACACAAGAATACAACTACGTAATTAATTATTTCAAATCAGATTTATTAATCTTAATTGGTAAGTGCTTACCTCACGAATTTTTCTGCAGTAAGCACAAGAGTGATTGAGTGATTACGTCATAATGAGAATCAGATTATGGAGCGTGTTAGGCTATAAATGTGTCTGGTCATTAGGGTTAAAGGCACATCTCTTAGCATATGTTCTATAGCATTGGTGTATTCTACATTTTCTTATCTAGATCTACCTGAATACGTTAACTAAATTGTAGATGTTGTAATTGCATGTAACGGCGTAAATTAAAATTAATGGCAGTTTTAAAGAAATCAATTTCCTAATGTTAGTTAACTATGGTTGTTCAAAGTTCTGGTATGAAAATTGATACATCTAGTATACCCAAAAAATGTACTCAAACAATTTTTTCTCGTTGGCAAAGTAGAATGCAAATTTGGCTAAACATGGTAGGGTATGATCAATATTTATATGAGGATGAACCCAAACATTATGAGATTGTCCGTGATAATGCCAATTAGTTACAACATGAAAGAAGGGTGATAAGACGTGCTGAGGGTAGATTCTATTTTCATTAAATAACGAACTCTATGATTCATACTCAATGTCGCTTATTACTACATCCAAGGTTCTATGGGGGCGTTACAAAAGAAATACGATAAAGAAAATCAGAGGACTGAAAATATTATGTTTCTAAATTTCTAAAGTTTCATATGGAAGAGGGTAAATTTGTTTCTGATCAAACACATGGTTTTCAACTCTTGATGCAAGAGCTCAAACATATAAGTATGAAACTTTTTGAAAAATTTGTTGCAATGTCAATCATTTAGAAATTCCCAAAATCTTGACTTGTTTGGCATGCCTCTCAAGCATCTCAAAGGAGACATATCAATGAACGATCTCATGATGGACACAGGAAGAGAACCTGAAAGAGAAGTCTGTCAAGATATCCACTGATGTTAATCCTAGTGTCATTTAACTACTTCTAAGAACAAGGATAAGAAATCAAGGAATTCACTTAAACGTGATCCCAAGATCCAAAAGAAACTGAAGAACAAACCTTGTTGGGCTTGTAAATAGTTGGTCACTGGAACAAGGATTGTCCTAAAAAAAAGTAAAGAAAGTTGCCGCATCTGCAACTGAGAAGGTTGTGGTCAGCATGATGACTACATCCTTGAACCTCAATGATGGGCACACGTATATAAAATCTGAAATTTTCTCTATTTTTGAACCACTATATTGGATAATTGACATTGAGGCAAATATACATGTTTGTACTAACAACTCCTTGTTTGTGTCTTACCAGGCCTCCAAAGGTCAATTAGTGACTTTGGGCAATTCTAGCATAGTAGAAGTCAAAGACAAAGGATGGGTGGACTTCAAGTTTCCTTTAGGAAAGGTTCTGATGCTTCTTAGAGTCAAACATGTTCCATCAATACGACACAATATTCTTAGTGGCACAATTTTAGTTAGATATGGTTTTATAATAGACTCCAAATGTAATAAAGTTATTATTACTTGCCTTCGTGATTGTTTTTTTTTTTGACAAGGGGTATTTATGTGATATGGAGAAATATTTAAGGTTCTTATTGAGCTTGTTTCAAATGCAATGTTAAATTTGAATGATAATAATTGTGTATGCACGGATCTTATATCGACTGATGTTTGGCATACACATTTGGGACATGTTAATGTTGGCTTAATGAAACATATAATGAATTTGAATTTAATCCCTTAATATGAAATTACTAATAATAAATGTGAAATCCTGTGTGAAAGAAAAATTGCCTATGAAGCCTTTTGATTCTGTGAATAGGAATTTAGAAATATTGGATTTATGCACACTGATATTTATAAATTTAATGGGATTACTACTAGGGATCAACAACATTATTTCATAACTTTTATTTACGATGTGAGTAGATATTGTTATGTCTACTTACTTGAAAGTAAATATGAGGCATTAGATAAATTCAAATTTATAAGAAAGAAGCTAAAACTCAAACTAGTATAGTACTTAAGCGGTTAAGGTCTAATAGGGGAGGAGTATGTACCTCAAACTTGTTCTTGGAATTGTGTCAATTCCATGGTATAGTTCATCAGGTTACCGCTCTTTACCCCAATCTAATGGGAAAGCAAAATGTAAAAACTGAACCCTGATAGATATGATTATTTCTTTACTTCAAACCTTAGGTCTACCCAAATTCATGTGGGGGAAGCTTTGAATATGACTTGCATTATTCTAAATAGAGTTCCCAATAAACATGTAAAAATTAGTCCATTTGGGTTGTGGAGAGGGGGAAATTGGGTTTCAAACATCTTTGAGAGTGGGGGTGCCTTGCAAAGGTACTTGTCCCTGAACACAATAAGAAGAAATTGGGACCGAAAACAATTGATGCCATCTGCTTGGGTTATGTAGAGACATGTTGAGCCTATAGATTCTTGATCATAAAATCTGATATCTTAGGAATTGAGTTCAATACAATTATAGAATTACGTGATGCTACATTCTTTTAGGAGGTGTTTCCCAATAAATATGGTGTGCCAAGTGAAGTATCTCGAGAGGATTCATTCACCACAGGTTCCATTCCCGAGCATGTGGAAAGGATGACAAATGTGGGGGGCGACTCACAACAAGCTATTTCTAAATATGAAGATTCTGAAGAAATAGTTGAACTAAGGAGAAGTAAACGACCCAGGACATCCAAAGATTTTGGAAGTGACTTTCTCACTTACAATATTGAGGATGATCATGTATCTTACAAATAAGCTACAGATTCTCCAAAAGCTAAGTTTTAAAAATAAGCTATTAATGATGAAATCCAATCAATTCTCTCAAACAAAACTTGTGAATTAGTGGATTTGCCTCCGAGTTGTTCTGGAGTTGGAAGCAAATGGATCTTTATGAAGAAACTTAATGCAGGTGGGACAATCAATAAGTATAAATGCTAAGGGTTGCACACAAAAGGAAGGAACAAATTATTTTGATCCATAGTTTCATGTTTCTCGTATGACCACCATCTGAGTGCTTATAGCATTGGCTTTCATTTTAACCTTTGTATCCATCAGATGGATGTGAAGACCGCGTTCTTAAACGGTGATTTTCAAAATATATATATATATATATATATATATGGAACAACCTGAGGGATGTTTGGGCCATGGGAATGAGTCCAACATGTATAAACTTGTTAAGTCATTATATGGGTTGAAACAAGCCCATAAGAAATGGCATGAGAAATTTGATTATGTGATATCATCGTTTGGCTTTGTTTTTTAATGAATTTGATAAGTCTCTCTACTACAAAATCATCAATGGAGGATTCATTTTGCTATGCTTATATTTTGATGATATCCTACTTTTTGGTTCTGATATGAAAGTAGATAGATGAGACAAAGTCATTCTTGCATAGCAAGTTTGAGATGAAAGATATGAGTGTCGTTGATGTGATTTTAGGGATTAAAATCACAAGGTCTACTAATGGCATAACTCTCTCTCAGTCTTACTATGTTGAGAAGATACTAGAGAGGTTTGATTACACATCACATAAACCTGTTAAGACTCTATATGATACATCCAAGGCCTTGTTAAAGAATGAGACTGGATTCCAATGTCTGAATTATGATACTCTCAAATTATCAGAAGTTTGGTTTATCTTATGAAGTGCACACACCCAGAAATTACATTTGTCATGAGAAAGTTAAATAGATACACCAGTTGTCCTGAAAAGACTCATTAGGAATCTCTTGACATAGTTTTGAGTTATGTCAAGGGAACTTGTTCTCTTAGGCTGCCTTATGGTAAATATCCTCATGTAGTCGAAGGATATAGTGATGCAAGTTGGATTACCATGAACTCTAGGAGTAATAGCGTCTTAGGATATGTATTCCTATTGGGAGGAGGAGTTGTTTCCTAGACGTCTAAGAAATAGACCGTATTGTCTAGGTCTACTTTTAAGGCAGAGTTGTTTGCTTTAGATGAAACTGGATTGGAAGCCGAATGGCTACATGGACTTGTGTCTAGTTTACCTATGGTAAAGAAGATGCTTCCTATAATTTTAGTTCACCGTGATAGCACAACAACTATTGCCAAGATAAAGAGTTCCAAGTACAATAAAAAATAGCGTAGACACATCCAATTCAGACTCAAGTCTGTAAGGGAGTTGGTGTCTAATGGGGCCATGCTTGTGGACTACCTCGGTACCAAAGATAATACAGCGATCTATTCACTAAAGGTCTTACCTTATCCTTAGTGGTGAAATCTAGGTTGGGTATGAGATTGAAACCCTTTATTATTCACAGGCAGTAGCAACCCAACCCAACAGAGTGGAGATCCCATAAATTGAATTCAATGTGGTAATAACAAGTTGTCAGGTGAACTAGATTACACTATGTAATTCATTTGATGCTTCTTGCATATGTGTGTCTATCCCCTAGGAAACATGTTAGTGTCATGAAAATAAGTTAGTAAGAGATTAGTATTTGAATGATGTCAAGTTTTAGGACAAGATGCTAGCATTACATCCTTAGAGACTCCAACTAAATAATTGATGTTGTGTAGGCCGCACAGGGGAATTGAGTTGTTCCCTGATATCAACCATGAATAATTTTTGGATGCATAGCCTTATTGCCTCGGGTTTCTTTTCTGTTGTGTCTTTATTGTGTTGTAACCAACCTATACTCTTGCACCCAAGATTCAGGTTCAAGACTTTTGTTCACCTAGTTCCTACAACAGTCATAGTTGGATAACTCTGGTAGATTCAAACTAAAAGATATCTATTGAAAGCACATTATCAAAGAATGATTTGTAGAGTATACTACATATTGGACTTTGTGGGGGATTTCTAGATATATGGCTGGGTTAAGTCCATTGTAGTGCAACAGGTACATAGAGGAAAATGTAGTGTGTTGTTTTATGCAAATGGGAGGAGGTTTTATCCTACATTGCTCACTTCTAGAACTTTTATGGTCCTTAAATGTAGGACCACATGTGACACTAGTGCCCAATAGGTCCTAGGGGAGATTATGCCCACCTCCTTGGTGGGTATGGTGACCACAAGACACACATGTACATGCATGCAAGTGCGCCAAGCCACACCTTGCCTTATGTCACCTGGTCTGGCCAGGAGGGCCTGGCTAGGCACAAGCTCAGGCTTGTGACTTGTGTATTATGGAAATTGTCTTCCATCTTCCATCTTATTTTACATAAGGATACAACTACATAATTAATTTTATATTTAATTAATTGTTTCTTTCTGAACCAGATTTATTAATTCTAATTGAAAAGTTTTTGCCTCATGGATTGTTTTGCAATGCCTAAAAGAGTGATCGAGTGAGTGCATCTTAATAGGAATAGAATTAGGAGAATGTTAGGCTATAAATATGTCTAGTCATAAGGTTCAAAGGCACATCTCTTAGCATATGAATGCATAGTCTTCATCAGTGTATGATTTCCTTTTGTGAGACATTCCTTAGCCGCCGTCACTCCCTACCGATCATGGACATGTTGGTATGTATGCCCATAGAGCAAGTCATGTGATGAATGTAATGGGATACCTTGTAAATGATTTGAATAATAATAAAGGCAATTTCCGATCTGTATGTTTTAACTATTTCTGAGATGATAGTGTAACATGATAGATGTCTAGAGAATTGTTTACTCGATGACACATGCTTTTAGGTTAAGGACCTAAATGATGAGATCATATGGATTTTAAGTGTATACATTCTTGTAAAGTCCCTAGTCGGTCGTTATTGTGGAAATAACCATAGACATCAATAAAACTAAAGACTAGATTGTGTGTTGGTTGATTACAAAATCTCATTAGTCATGATATAGTGATATCAAACCAAGCACATAGGTACTTGTTAGAGAACACGTGTACCAGAAAGACCCACCGTGAGAGTGACACATGGAACCATGATTTGGTAGTCATAGTCAACTCTCACAGTGATGGTGGTGAATGTGATTCTTCGACCTGAAATCACCACACTCAACACATGTCGTTGGGTACACTTTGACATCATCAAACGCAGTCTTGAAACATGGGTTGTTATAAAGGTGATGATTGGGTGACTTTGACACATGGGGCTTTTGAGGGGTGAGTGATAGATATGGGATTTATCCCTCCTAAGGGAGTTTAATGTCCATGGCCACTTGATGAGTAGGATTGAGAAAGGCATGTGCATGCATGTTTGAATCAATATGTGATATTGATGTCACACACATCTCACCCAGTCTGCTCTGAGATCAAGGAAATGGATGAACGTTGAAAGGATGATTGTACCATGCCTTGAGTTCATTCAGGACATTAGTGACAAAGGAATTATACATTCATTGTAACACCATCACGAATTGTAGGATTGAAAGTTGTTCTCCAACTTTCTATTTCACTTAGGTAGTACTGATGTGCGACTAGGCACCGCTCTTTGCTTGTGAAGTCATAAGTGTTATGGACTTTCACTGCCAACGTGAAATGGACTTGCAGGGTCACACACATAGGATTTAACCTGGAAGAGGAGTTTATCCACAAATGATGTTTAGATTGATTACTAAAGGAGTTTAGTAGTTCAATTAAACACTCAGTTGATTGATAGCTCAAATCATAGTGTTCAAGGTGTTAGACCAATTGATTAGAGTATCAGATTGATTGAAACTACGATTGACTGATTTTGCACAATAAGGACTTCCAACCGATTGGCTCATGAGATGAATCGATCGACTCAAGTTGGTGAACTGATCGGCTCAATTGTTGAACTGATCGGCTCATATGACCAACAGAGATCATTTGGAAAGTCGATTTTGCAAATAAAAATTGTTTCACTTGTACAAATTCGATTTGGACAAGGATTAATATTTGATTAATCAGAAACAAATATGAAAGTCAATTTGAGTTGGACTAGGACCACAAACCGATCGGCTCATGTGATGAACTGATCGGCTCAAGGGTGCCAAACAATCGGTTTAGGTCTGAACCGATCGGTTGAGGTCACCAAACGACCGTTTTAGGGTTGAAATGATCGGTTCAACTGGCGCAGTTGGTTGTTTTGTGGAAAATCTCGAATCCTTCTACTCGTGTTTAGTCCTGCATTGCCTAGGGTAGAGAACCATGTCCCATGACCCTCCTAATATATAGGGGTATTGGGGGCTTCTCAAAGTACAACTTAGAACACCAGTTGCTCTGGAAAGTTGTCATTCTCTCTGGTTGTGGTAACTGAGAGAGAGCCCAAGTAAGTGCTACCCGATAAGGGAGGCACAACAAGGGAAAGACAACTACAGAAAAGCAACTGGTTGTAGGAGAGTGTGTCAGTGACTAGTACACTGATAGGAGGGTGCAACTCCTTCCGATTCCTTATGTGACAAGGAGATCGGAGTTTTAGGCAGTCCGTGTGGACGACTGCAGAGGCGGGAGACTTCTGTCGCTCGGAGGACAGTTGTCAATCCCAGAGGCCAGGGGATGCACAGACATCGTCCAAGACCAGAGGTGAAGACCGTGTAAGTTGTGAGGTATCGTTGCCGAGCAAGTCTCGGGACAAGGTATGCATCTACAAACCAACCTTCCTATTGTATAGACGTTGACGCGGTTCCTTCGTTTTGGGTTATGGGGAGAGAAAATTTTTGTTTCCGCTGCCTTCTCTGTCTCCCCAAAAACCCTACAGTGGTATCAAAGCCATGTCAACTGTTCTATGCTTTTGGATTATCGATATGATCAATTTTGGTTTGTTGCCTTTATTTATTGCATACGATGAGAATAAAATTGGGTTTATGCATGTCCAATCCTAAATCCACAAATCCAAATATACATATATGATATGTAATATAAAAGCACTCGATGTGCGTCGCCCTTAAACGAGTTTTGTGGTGGATGTACAACATGGTTATGACCAATAAACCCTATATGTGTGCTTGGTTGTATGTGGTTGTTTGCATCTTGGTCTGCGCACCGATTCCCTATCTCCTTTTCCTGATGTAACTCGAGATAACTTGAGATTTCTTTCCTACCTTTTCTCCCTTCGAATGTAACTCGGGGTTTCCTTTTTTAAATGTAAAATAGGGTAGAATTTTATTTCCTGTTATGTCAAAGAACAGAGGACATCTTGATGACCGGTTCAAGGAGCGAGATGAGATGGTGGCGACCTGAGGAGATGCACAATGACCAGTGAACCGATCAGCTGGAGGCGCCAGTCGATCGGCTGGCGGCACCCAACCAACCAACATGATGGCGAGCAAATTAATCGTGGAGATGAGTTGATCAAACCCAAAAAGGCAAAGCACAGAGTTCATTTTGCACAGGTTTCATGTGATATGGACCTAGATGACTGTGATTTCTCTTGGCTCGAGGAATCACATTAGGATGGCCATAATCATTGCTTTTATCATTTCACATGTTTTCTATGGGATATAACATGTATATGATACTACTATATTGTGGTGATTGGATATGTATATGTACCTATAAAAACCGAATCCCTCATTAAATATTAAATTTTTAGATGCCTACCAAATGCAACACACGTGAAAAGCTTGATCAGCCAAGTGTGGGCACGCCCTAGCGTGGTACACTGTCTATCTCGTTGAAGCGTGAAGGATGGATACGTGGGTCTACCCTAGCAGGGTGCATATTCATCGTGTTAGCTTTGGGTCAGACTTAACAAGGTGACCTAGATAGGATCTAGCACCTTGAGGCATGGAGGTGATCATGGCAAGGAGTTGCACATGACATCTTTCAAGAGTTGCATATGATGCAATTGGAAAAAGTTGCTTACCTGGAAGATCTGAGTTGTGGGTGACAGCCCTAGATGGTCCATGACTCAGAGGATTTCAGGATCTTGACCCGCTAGGAGATTGTACGCTTCCGAATTGATGGTTAGGGATGTCAATTTGAATGAAAATAGTGAGAGCGGTAATTAATTAAAGGCCTAATTAACTACTGTCAAATTTTATTCAAATCAAATCAAAAGGATTTTTGACTAATGCATTTTCTCTTGTAGAATGGCAAAAGAATCATCTTTTAAAATTGGCAAATTAATTCAAAATAAATTTCATAATTGGTTAGGGATTGTGAGAAGTATTCTGCACAATCCAGAAATATCGGTAGCCTTTGAGTCCACTCTATGTGCACTTAAGAAGAAGGATAGTTCATTGATGGAGATCAATGGAACAAAGTCTAAGGACAAAGGTGAGGAAGAGAAGCATTCTCTCGCCGAACCAATGTTAGAATCTTCTACGCTCAAAACATGGAGAGGATGGAGGGAATGATGGAAGAAGAAGTGAGAGATAGAGATCTCTACTTCTGGTGTATACATTATAGAGATTAACTTTACTACTTCTTTATCAACTTTACTACTTCTTTATAATGGGTACTTGATACCGGATGTGGATCTCACATTTTTTTCAAATGTGAAAGATCTTAAAAGAAGTAGGCCTTTGGGGAAAGGCGAGGTTGAACTACGTGTTGCCAATGGGGTAAGGGTTGCCGCCAGTGCCGTAGGAACCTATGAGTTAACTCTACCTAGTGGGCTAATAATAGAGTTAAAGAACTGCTATTATGTACCTGCCATAAATAGGAATATCATTTCCATTTCTTGTTTGGACAAGGATGGTTTTAAATTTCTTATTAAGAATGGAAAGTGTTCTATTTCAAAAGATGGGAACTTTTATGACAGTGCCCCAATGTCTTATGGTCTATACTTGATAGATCTAGAGAGAAGTGTATACAACGTAAACACCAAAAGGCAAAAACTCAACAACTCAAACAAAACATATCTTTGGCATTGTCGTCTAGGGAACATAAATGAGAAGCACATTTCTAGACTCCATAAAGATGGTTATCTAGACTCTTTTGATTATGAATCAATAGAGACATGTGAATCTTGTTTGTTGGGCAAGATGACCAAAACTCCCTTTTCAGGTAAAGGTGAGAGAGATAGTGATCTATTAGGACTCATACATACTAATGTATGTGGGCCGTTTAGAACTAATGCCAGAAATGGGTATCAATACTTCATTACCTTCACTGATGACTTCAGTAGGTATGGGTATGTGTACCTGATGAAACATAAGTTAGAAACCCTTGAAAGGTTCAAGGATTTCATGAATGAAGTATAGTACCAACTTGGTAAAGTAATAAAGCACTTCGATCCGATCGAGGTGGAGAATACTTAAGCCAGGAGTTTGAGGACCTTCTATGAGCCTGTGGTATCGTATCACAATGGACTCCTTCTGGAACACCACAGCATAACGGTGTGTCTGAAAGAAGGAATCACACTTTACTGGATATGGTGCGATCAATGATGAGTTTTGTTGATCTTCCAATTTCCTTTTGGGGCCATGCTCTTGAAACCACCGTGTTTACACTTAACTGAGTACCATCTAAATCGGTTCAAAAGATACCATATGAGATATGGCACGGGAAGCGTCCCAGTTTGTCTTTTATGAAGATTTGGAGTTGTGAGGCTTACGTCAAGAAAATGTTTCCTGATAAGCTTGGACCCAAGTCTGATAAATGTTATTTTTTTGGATACCCCAAAGAAATGAGGGGATACTATTTATACCACCCTAGTGACAACAAAGTGTTTGTTGCTAGGACAGCTGTGTTCCTAGAAAAGGAATTTATTTCCAGAGGAAACAGTGGGAGGAAAATAGAGCTTGAAGAGGTTCAAGCCCAACAAGAAAACATTGAACTAGTAGATGTACAAGAGGAACATGGAGATTCACAAAGTGTTGTGGAATCTCAGTCTCCTCAAGTAACACAAGGACCTCGTAGATCTAGTCGGACACGCCTTGAACCTGAGAGGTTTGGATACCTTGTGACTTAGGAAGGCAGTGAGTTGATCATAGATGATGATCCAACTACCTATCTAGAGGCTATGGAGGGACTGGATTCTGAGAAATGGCTTGTGGCCATGAAATCCGAGATGGAATCCATGTACTCCAACAAAGTATGGACTTTGGTGGAACCACCCGAAGGGGTAAAACTCATAGGGTGAAAGTGGGTCTTCAAGAAGAAGACTGACATGGATGGAAATGTGCGAACTTATAAAGGCAGATTGGTTGCAAAGGGTTTTCGACAAGTTCAAGGTGTTGACTATGACGAAACTTTTTCTCCAATTGCCATGATTAAGTCTATCAGGATTATGCTTGCTATTGCGGCTTAATATGACTATGAGATTTGGCAAATGGATGTTAAAACTGCATTCCTTAATGGGAATATAAATGAGGATGTGTACATGACACAACCTGAAGGTTTTGTAGATCCAAAGAATTCTAATAAAGTCTGTAAGCTGTAAAAGTCAATTTATGGATTGAAACAAGCATCTCGGAGTTGGAATCTTCAATTTGATGAGGAAGTCAAAGTGTTTGGCTTTATTCAAAATGAAGATGAACCTTGTGTGTACAAGAAGGTTAGTGGGAGCACGACCACATTTCTCATATTGTATGTGGATGACATACTATTGATGGGGAATGATGTCTCAGCCTTAGAGAAGGTAAAGACTTGGCTTGGGAATACTTTCTCAATGAAGGACTTAGGAGAAGCATCCTACATTCTAGGTATTAAGATCTATAGAAATAGATCCAGAAGGCTTATCGGACTAAGTCAAAGCACATACATTGACAAAATGCTGAAGCGGTTCAGTATGGAGAACTCAAAGAGAGGCAACATCCCCATACGACATGGAGTCACCATCTCTAGAGCTCAATGTCCCCAATCTTGTGAAGAGAGGGAGCGTATGATTGGGATCCCATATGCATCAGCCATCGGATCCATCATGTACGCTATGTTGTGTACATGCCCAGATGTCTCGTATGCTCTTAGCATGACGAGTAGGTACCAGTCAGATCCTGGGGATGCTCACTGGACAGCCGTTAAGAACATCCTCAAGTACTCGCGAAGGAATAAGGATCAGTTCCTTATATACGACAGTGAGGAAGAACCGGTTGTAAAGGGTTACACTGATGCGAGCTTCTAAATCGACAAAGATGATTATAGATCGCAATCAAGATTTCTGTTTTTCCTAAACAATGGAGCTGTGAGCTGGAAGAGTTCCAAGCAAGAAACAATTGTCGATTCTACTACAGAGGCCGATTATATTGCTGCTTCGCATGCAGCAAAGGAGGTTGTGTGGATCAGAAAGTTCATATCTGAACTTGGTGTAGTTCCCAGTAGTTGTGATGCAATTGAGCTTTATTGTGACAATAATGGAACTATTGCTCAATCTAAGGAGCCCAAATCAGATCAGCGGTCCAAGCACATTGTAAAGAGGTGAGATCATCAATCCACCTCTCTACTAATAACAATGGTAAACAAAACACAATTGGAATAGCAGCGGAAGATAAAATTTTGACTATATTCAATTTAAATAAAGTGTACATAAAATTTCCCAATAAGGGTGTACATGCTTTATAGAAAAGATGATCTAGGTAGAGGGAAATTAGACTATTCCACTATTGTCTCCAAGCAACACATCCATCATCTAAGTCCAAGCCAAGCTATGATCTTCAAGTCCTATTCATCACCTTGCTCCGCATCTGGGTGGTTGGGAAGGCACCCAGCAAAAAGGGAAACAAAGAGAAGTATGTGTCACTAAACTATACTCAAGGTGAAAATATAAATATAACAAGTAAAACAGGCTAGGGATTCATCAAAAGATGAGACATCAAGAGAATGAGGCCATATACAAAATAATATTTCAATAGATGCTTGCCATAAATAACATATAACAAAAAGTATTTGCATGTATGATTAATATTGACTATCTTAACTATGTAGGGTTGAGGCACCTATCGGACCTTCAACCAAAGGGTGAGGGGAGAATAACACATTCCCAGTCACCTACACACATTTTGTGTGCGGGGGAGAGTATCACATTCCCCAGGGGAGAAATAACACATTCCCCAACTATGGGTGGTTGTACATACAAGTACCACTACACTAGTTATTTAGTCTAATAAAATCAACATGCTAGAAAAAGAGTTATGGCAAGATTAATCAAAAGATTTATACAACATGGCAGTGGGGTATAAAAACCCAAACAAGATAGTTCTATAACTGATTTTGAGGCATAAACAAATTAAGTTTCAAGAATCATGAATTAGGTCAAATTAAGCCTCATTAGGGAATATGGGTATTTGTATAAAAAACTTTCCCAACTGAAGGAGGGTAGATGCACATACCTTATTCTTTAGAATCCTAGAATTGCTTTTCATAACTTTTACACGAGATGAGATCCACTTTCCCTAATATGATCATCATATTTATGTATTAATACTATGTTTAATTATTAAAGATTCAATCACCGAAACTATGAAATTTTTCCACAAACCATCGATTTAGATCTCAAAAACATCATCATTGCCTTAGTTAGGCTTTTCTGATCAAAATAACATATAATTTTATATATATTCGAGATATTAACTTTTATGCTATTTTCTTGATTTTTAAGTAATTTAAATCACTCTAAAAGCACTTTTTCGTAAACATCAGAATCAAACTTTACAAATATTTTTATTAGATAGATCTTGTTCTCCCGATTTCAAAATATATTTCATTTTCAAATTTGGACAACCGAGTAAGAAGATATGATTTTTCTAAATCTGACCAATGATAACTTGCCACGTAGGCACAAGCGTTGGAAACAAAATCAAACCAAAAGACCGGAGTGCCCCCGCACGAGCACAGCAAGAGAAGAGAGGAGGTGCGGGGGTAGAAACGTAAAAAACCACGGGTTGTCTTCCCCAACCTAGCCCCGCAAGCAGTAGCTTGCTTGGGGAAAGATTGGGCGTTTGCGCTATACTCATCCAAATTCGAAGTTCAAGTATGCGATGGAGCAAAGCAAGACGAACTCGATGGTACCTTTGATTGTGCCGATAATGGAGAGAGCAAGGAGGGACGAGCGCCGCAAGGTCAGCGTCCTCGGTGGCTCGCAGCAGGGTCAAATGTCCACGAAACGCAAAATTGAAAGTACGGGTGAGATGCTAAGATGATTGCGGTCCTAGGGGCATAGGTATATATAGGCAAGGGTCCCCGAGTTAGGGTTGGACTAGGAGAAGGTAGAGGGTGGCGGCGCCCAAGTTGGGCGTTGCTCTAATACTCGATTAAAACATGAGATCTTGTACTAGTTGGATGCCGAACTGAATTTTTAATCCAATGCAACTTGTTTCGCGAAGTGTCGTTGAGAAAATGAGGGAGAAATCACGAATCAAAAATCTAACTTTTGCGGTGCTACAATACACGCGACCAAGGAAGAAGATGAAATGATCATTTAATACAACTTGCTAACTTTGGTCATTTGGTGCATTTAATGTATAAATCTTTCTCTAATTATTTAAGGGTGTAAATAAGGTCCAAATAAACTCAAATTTGGTAGGTTTACTGGTTTTAGGGTGAGGAATCCGAATATAAAATTATATTTGCATTTTGTGAACATTAGATTATTTAATTAAGCCAATTACTATTTTCTCTTTCCTCCTTCACTCATGGAATTAGAATTATCCAAAAATTACAAAACTTGACCTACAAGTCCTATTAATTTTTTGGATACTAATTTAGTATTATTGCTATTTGTTGATATCGTTTATTTTTTTAATTAATGATTTTAATATTTTACACACTTTCTCTCTCCTAAATTCATCTTCTTATAAAATATTTTCCAAATTGAATCAGAATTCATACAAAGATACATTTATACGTGTAGAACACGAATTTGGAATTAATATATTTTTTTGAAGACTTTATTATTTTATTTAATTCATTTAAATTTTATCACTTATTTAACCTTTTAATTTATTACAGGCATCTAGAAACTTCCTAAAAACATAAAACTTGGTCTACAAGCAATGATAAACGTTAGAAACACGTTTTTGAGATTAATCAATTTTTATCAACATATATTTAATATTTTTGGCCTTTAAGTCATTTTCTCTCTCCTGAATAAAATAAAATATTAACTATTGGCCAAATTGAATGCAAATTTACGCAAAGGCTTATTTTTATGTTTAGATTACGAATCTGGAGTTATTTTTCTGATTTGAGAGTATTAAGTATTTTATTTCACTTTATTGGCCTATTTCCTATTTTCTTTTGATAATGACATTAATATATACATTTATGTTCCACTTTAAATGATACTTGGCCCTTAAGTTACTTTTTGGTCAAGAAAACGAAATTGATATATTTATTATCTAAATTATCTTCTTGGGTTTCTATTTAGGATTTTTGGAACAATGTATTCATAATTATCTTCTTTTATCCAAAATATTCCATATTATCCCCAATTATTGCATTTATCATCTCCTTTATTTATATTTCGAGATTTTCTTTATTTTTCATATTCTAAAAAGCACTAGAAAGTTCTAAGACGAATTTCTTTATTCTTTTAATCACTTAAGTGGACATTTTACATATTAAGCCCATTTCTAAACTTTTATAGAGGTATTTGTGCATAAACCCAAATATTGGAATAAAATGTGAACAAATGCTCATTAGGCCATTATATTCTCCAGAAAATAAATAGAAAGGCCAAAGAGGATAGAAATGAAAGGAAAATATGGAAAAGATGACCAAAAAGATAAAATATCCAGATTTCGGTATGTTACAGCACTCCACCCCTTAAAGAAGATTTCTTCCCCGAAATCACTAGCAATTAGGGAAGGGTGAGTGTGCAACCTCACATCACAAAACTTCAGGTTGTTCCTTCAACCACACAACTTCCACCAAAACTTGTACTTCAACTACACCTAAGGGTTCATAAACTTCACATAAGCTCAACATAGGTCATGTTCTTAAGGATCACATAGGGTCCATTATTAAGATACCCTTTTTAGGATATTTAACTTTATTTACATTTTTGACTTATTAACATTATATTCATTATGATAACACATTATCATCATTATTTTGATTATGTCATATCACATTCACTTAGTTGCCAAAAAGAATTATATTTCATTATTATGCACAATTAGAGGTTACTCAATTATCTCAACATTCATTATTAAATTTGATCATTGTCATTAATAATTCAGATTTACACTTCATCCTCATATTACCACTTTATGAATTATAAGAAATTATTTTACATGAAATAATGCATTCTATTCAATTCGTGGTTAAGCATATAATTATTTCAATTAATGTCACATTAGTTACTTATATTCATATTAACGTTGTCACAAGGTCACATTATATTTATTGCTCACATTATTGTCATCATTAATCATTATTCATATTTATTCATTTATATTATTTATTTGCACATTTAAGTGGATTCCAATCATCTCATATTCATATTGAATCCATTATATGTATTTTAATGATCAAGGTGAGACATATTACATATTAATGAATTGATTCACATTAAGTGACTAATCACATGTGTATTAGATAACAAGGTAACTTGCATTTTATATTGTTTGATAAATATGAGATTAGATGGTCATATATATATATCATTTATGTGTAACAAGGTATGTTAACTAATTATGACACTTAACATCATTAATGTACCATGAAAGGCATAAGGGTGTATATGTTAAGGTTAGATGATTACAACTTTAGGGTTTAGGTCAACTTGACAATTTTATTTTACTTATTAATCCTTAGCATGCATTAATTACGAATTATAACCTTACTCATCATATCATTAGGGTTTATTGGTTCGTGACATTATTAACATCTTACTTATTGACAATTAGCATTGATATTCATATTATGTGCTTTGGATATTTATTAGGGTTCAAGCATATGATTTGTTTCTTAGATGATAATTATGTGTTCTTTAATATATAAACAAGCACGTTAGGGTTACCATTATTACATGTTTGGTCACGACTAAGGATCCAAGCATACTAACCTCCTATCTATGGAGTTAGGGTTTCTAAAGATAGATCAAGATGTTATAGGGTTCCATCCCCCTAAATAGGATTTCGTCCTCGAAATCTAACCACTCAAACATCATCAACTAACCATACTCCACCCCTTAAAGGATTTGACCTACTACACTAGGGTTAAAGGATATGTCTAACTAAACCATTATCAGGATCCATCATGCTTCCATTGCACACTCTGATCTCTTCCAAAACACTCAAACTCTAAGGTCTAGGTTCTAAGGATATAAGAAATGATCATGGTAACCATCCTCAAACAAATCATCATACACATGAAACTTAGGGTTCTCAAAGATATCCAACATATATGTCTAAGGTAACTATTGCCTAAAAGCAAACTATTTCGGTCAATTCGTATCAGCGCAGGCCAGGCCGGTATCATATGGGCACGGGAGTCCTCGTAAACCAAGCTAGTGGTGCGGAGGAAAATTTTACCAGCCCCCGAAACCCTGATCCTGTCTAGACACCCTTGCTTCAACTGCATGCCCTAATAGTTGCCTAAAGGCAAACCTAAACAACATCAAGTTATGCATATTTTAATTATAAATATTTTAGGATTTTATTCATCAAGATTCTAGTGTGAAACTATTGAGTTCTAAGTCAACCTTTCAAGGTAGATCAAATCTATGGTAACCATGTCACCTACAGGAACTATGCAAATTTAGGTTTCTAACTAGGGAGACAAATTGAAATAGTCAAAGATCCGACTACCATTGGCTCTGATACCATGCTGTAAAGAGGTGAGATCATCAATCCACCTCTCTACTAATAACAATGGTAAACAAAACACAATTGGAATAGCAGCGGAAGATAAAATTTTGACTATATTCAATTTAAATAAAGTGTACATAAAATTTCCCAATAAGGGTGTACATGCTTTATAGAAAAGATGATCTAGGTAGAGGGAAATTAGACTACTCCACTATTGTCTCCAAGCAGCACATCCATCAGCTAAGTCCAAGCCAAGCTATGATCTTCAAGTCCTATTCATCACCTTGCTCTGCATCTGGGTGGTTGGGAAGGCACCCAACAAAAAGGGAAACAAAGAGAAGTATGTGTAACTAAA
Organism: Alisma plantago-aquatica; assembly: GCA_963693085.1. Taxonomy (NCBI): domain Eukaryota; kingdom Viridiplantae; phylum Streptophyta; class Magnoliopsida; order Alismatales; family Alismataceae; genus Alisma; species Alisma plantago-aquatica. The sequence goes on from OY856410.1 coordinate 588,070,133, forward strand.
CTATACTAAAGGTGAAAAGATAAATATAACAAGTAAAATAGGCTAGGGATTCATCAAAAGATGAGACATCAAGAGAATGAGGCCATATACAAAATAATATTTCAATAGATGCTTGCCATAAACAACATATAACAAAAAGGATTTGCATGTATGATTAATATTGACTATCTTAACTATGTAGGGTTGAGGAACCTACCGGACCTTCAACCAAAGGGGGAGGGGAGAATAACACATTCCCAGTCACGTACACACATTTTGTGTGCGGGGGAGAGTATCACATTCCCCAGGGGAGAATTAACACATTCCCCAACTATGGGTGGTTGTACATACAAGTACCACTACACTAGTTATTTAGTCTAATAAAATCAACATGCTAGAAAAAGAGTTATGGCAAGATTAATCAAAATATTTATACAACATGGCAGTGGGGTATAAAAACCAAAACAAGATAGTTCTATAACTGATTTTGAGGCATAAACAAATTAAGTTTCAAGAATCATGAATTAGGTCAAAATGAAGCCTCATTAGGGAATATGGGTATTTGTATAAAAAACTTTCCCAACTGAAGGAGGGTAGATGTACATACCTTATTCTTTAGAATCCTAGAATTGCTTTTCATAACTTTTACACGAGATCAGATCCACTTTCCCTAATATGATCATCATATTCATGTATTAATACTATGTTTAATTATTAAAGATTCAATCACCGAAACTATGAACGTTTTCCACAAACCATCGATTTAGATCTCAAAAACATCATCATTGCCTTAGTTAGGGTTTTCTGATCAAAATAACATATAATTATATATATATTCGAGATATTGACTTTTATGCTATTTTTCTTGATTTTTAAGTAATTTAAATCACTCTAAAAACACTTTTTCGTAAACATCAGAATCAAACTTCACAAATATTTTTGTTAGATAGATCTTATTCTCCCGATTTCAAAACATATTTCATTTTCAAATTTGGACAACCGAGTAAGAAGATATGATTTTTCTAAATCTGACCAATGATAACTTGCCACGTAGGCACAAGCGTTTGAAACAAAAGCAAACCAAAAGACCGGAGTGCCCCCGCACGAGCACAGCAAGAGAATAGAGGAGGTGCGGGGGTAGAAACGTAAAAAACCACGGGTTGTCTTCACCAACCCAGCCCCGCAAGCAGTAGCTTGCTTGGGGAAAGGTTGGGCGTTTGCGCTATACTCATCCAAATTCGACGTTCAAGTATGCGATGGAAAGCTCAAAGCAAGACGAACTCGATGGTACCTTTGATTGTGCCGATAATGGAGAGAGCAAGGAGGGACGAGCGCCGCAAGGTCACCATCTTCGGTGGCTCGCAGCATCAAACGTCCACGAAATGCAAAATTGAAAGTACAGGTGAGATGCTAAGATGATCGCGGTCCTAGGGGCATAGGTATATATAGGCAAGGGGTCCCGAGTTAGGGTTGGACTAGGAGAAGGTAGAGTGTGGCGGCGCCCAAGTTGGGCGTTGCTCAAATACTCGATTAAAACATGAGATCTTATACTAGTTGGATGTGGAATTGAATTTGCAATCCAATGCAACTTGTTTCACGAAGTTTCGTTGAGAAATGAGGGAGAAATCACGAATCAAAAATCTAACTTTTGCGGTGCTACAGTACACGCGACCAAGGAAGAAGATGAAATGATCATTTAATACAACTTGCTAACTTTGGTCATTTGGTGCATTTAATGTATAAACCTTTCTCTAATTATTTAAGGGTGTAAATAAGGTCCAAATAAACTCAAATTTAGTAGGTTCACTGATTTTAGGGTGAGGAATCCTAATATAAAATTATATTTGCATTTTGTGAATATTAGATTATTTAATTAAGCCAATTACTATTTTCTCTTTCCTCCTTCACTCATGGAATTAGAATTATCCAAAAATTACAAAACTTGACCTACAAATCCTATTAATATTTTGGATACTAATTTAGTATTATTGTTATTTGTTGATATCGTTTATTATTTTAATTAATGATTTTAATATTTTACACAATTTCTCTCTCCTAAATTCATCTTCTTATAAAATATTTTCCAAATTGAATCAAAATTCATACAAAGATATATTTATACGTGTAGAACACGAATTTGGAATTAATATATTTTTTTGAAGACTTTTATTATTTTATTTAATTCATTTAAATTTTATCACTTATTTAACCTTTTAATTTATTAAAGGCATCTAGAAATTTCCTAAAAACATAAAACTTGGTCTACAAGCAATAATAAAAGTTAGAAACACGTTTTTGAGATTAATCAATTTTTATCAACATATATTTAATATTTTTGGCCTTTAAGTCATTTTCTCTCTCCTGAATAAAATAAAATATTAAATATTGGCAAAATTGAATGCAAATTTACCCAAAGGCTTATTTTTATGTTTAGATTACGAATCTAGAGTTATTTTTCTGATTTGAGAGTATTAAGTATTTTATTTCACTTTATTGGCCTATTTCCTATTTTCTTTTGATAATGACATTAATATATACATTTATGTTCCACTTTAAATGATACTTGGCCCTTAAGTTACTTTTTGGTCAAGAAAACGAAATTGATATATTTATTATCTAAATTATCTTCTTGGGTTTCTATTTAGGATTTTTGGAACAATGTATTCATCATTATCTTCTTTTATCCAAAATATTCCATATTATCCCCAATTATTGCATTTATCATCTCCTTTATTTATATTTCGAGATTTTCTTTATTTTTCATATTCTAAAAAGCAATAGAAAGTTCTAAGACGAATTTTTTTATTCTTTTAATCACTTAAGTGGACATTTTACATATTAAGCCCATTTCTAAACTTTTATGGAGGTATTTGTGCATAAACCCAAATATTGGAATAAAAGGTGAACAAATGCTCATTAGGCCATTATATTCTCCACAAAATAAATAGAAAGGCCAAAGAGGATAGAAATGAAAGGAAAATATGGAAAAGAGGACCAAAAAGATAAAATATCCAGATTTCGGTATGTTACAGCACTCCACCCCTTAAAGAAGATTTCGTCCCCGAAATCACTAGCAATTAGGGAAGGGTGAGTGTGCAACCTCACATCACAAAACTTCAGGTTGTTCCTTCAACCGTACAACTTCCATCAAAACTTATACTTCAACTACACCTAAGGGTTCATAAACTTCACATAAGCTCAACATAGGTCATGTTCTTAAGGATCACATAGGGTCCATTATTAAGATACCCTTTTTAGGATATTTAACTTTATTTACATTTTTGACTTATTAACATTATATTCATTATGATAACACATTATCATCATTATTTTGATTATGTCATATCACATTCACTTAGTTGCCAAAAAGAATTATATTTCATATCATTATTAAATTTGATCATTGTCATTAATAATTCAGATTTACACTTCATCCTCATATTACCACTTTATGAATTATGAGAAATTATTTTACATGAAATAATGCATTCTATTCAATTCGTGGTTAAGCATATAATTATTTCAATTAATGTCACATTAGTTACTTATATTCATATTAACGTTGTCACAAGGTCACATTATATTTATTGCTCACATTAATGTCATCATTAATCATTATTCATATTTATTCATTTATATTATTTATTTGCACATTTAAGTGGATTCCAATCATCTCATATTCATATTGAATCCATTATATGTATTTTAATGATCAAGGTGAGACATATTACATATTAATGAATTGATTCACATTAAGTGACTAATCACATGTGTATTAGATAACAAGGTAACTTGCATTTTATATTGTTTGATAAATATGAGATTAGATGGTCATATATATATATATCATTTATGTGTAACAAGGTATGTTAACTAATTATGACACTTAACATCATTAATGTACCATGAAAGGCATAAGGGTGTATATGTTAAGGTTAGATGATTACAACTTTAGGGTTTAGGTCAACTTGACAATTTTATTTTACTTATTAATCCTTAGCATGCATTAATTACGAATTATAACCTTACTCATCATATCATTAGGGTTTATTGGTTCGTGACATTATTAACATCTTACTTATTGACAATTAGCATTGATATTCATATTATGTGCTTTGGATATTCATTAGGGTTCATGCATATGATTTGTTTCTTAGATGATAATTATGTGTTCTTTAATATATAAACAAGCACGTTAGGGTTACCATTATTACATGTTTGGTCATGACTAAGGATCCAAGCATACTAACCTCCTATCTATGGAGTTAGGGTTTCTAAAGATAGATCAAGATGTTATAGGGTTCCATCCCCCTAAATAGGATTTCGTCCTTGAAATCTAACCACTCAAACATAATCAACTAACCATACTCCACCCCTTAAAGGGTTTGACCTACTACACTAGGGTTAAAGGATATGTCTAACTAAACCATTATCAGGATCCATCATGCTTCCATTGCACACTCTGATCTCTTCCAAAACACTCAAACTCTAAGGTCTAGGTTCTAAGGATATAAGAAATTATCTTGGTAACAATCCTCAAACAAATCATCATACACATGAAACTTAGGGTTCTCAAAGATATCCAACATATATGTCTAAGGTAACTATTGCCTAAAAGCAAACTATTTCGGTCAATTCGTATCAACGCAGGCCAGGCCGGTATCATATGGGCACGGGAGTCCTCGTAAACCAAGCTAGTGGTGCGGAGGAAAATTTTACCAGCCCCCAAAACCCTGATCCTTTCTAGACATCCTTGCTTCAACTGCATGCCCTAATAGTTGCCTAAAGGCAAACCTAAACAATATCAAGTTATGCATATTTTAATTATAAATATTTTAGGATTTTATTCATCTAGATTCTAGTGTGAAACTATTGAGTTCTAAGTCAACCTTTCAAGGTAGATCAAATCTAAGGTAACCATGTCACCTACAGGAACTATGCAAATCTAGGTTTCTAACTAGGGAGACAAATTGAAATAGTCAAAGATCCGACTACCATTGGCTCTGATACCAAGAGGTGAGATCATCAATCCACCTCTCTACTAATAACAATGGTAAACAAAACACAATTGGAATAGCAGCGGAAGATAAAATTTTGACTATATTCAATTTAAATAAAGTGTACATAAAATTTCCCAATAAGGGTGTACATGCTTTATAGAAAAGATGATCTAGGTAGAGGGAAATTAGACTACTCCACTATTGTCTCCAATCAACACATCCATCAGCTAAGTCCAAGCCAAGCTATGATCTTCAAGTCCTATTCATCACCTTGCTCCGCATCTGGGTGGTTGGGAAGGCACCCAACAAAAAGGGAAACAAAGAGAAGTATGTGTCACTAAACTATACTAAAGGTGAAAAGATAAATATAACAAGTAAAATAGGCTAGGGATTCATCAAAAGATGAGACATCAAGAGAATGAGGCCATATACAAAATAATATTTCAATAGATGCTTGCCATAAACAACATATAACAAAAAGGATTTGCATGTATGCTTAATATTGACTATCTTAACTATGTAGGGTTGAGGCACCTACCAGACCTTCAACCAAAGGGTGAGGGGAGAATAACACATTCCCAGTCACCTACACACATTTTGTGTGCGGGGGAGAGTATCACATTCCCCAGGGGAGAAATAACACATTCCCCAACTATGGGTGGTTGTACATACAAGTACCACTATACTAGTTATTTAGTCTAATAAAATCAACATGCTAGAAAAAGAGTTATGGCAAGATTAATCAAAAGATTTATACAACATGGCAGTGGGGTATAAAAACCCAAACAAGATAGTTCTATAACTGATTTTGAGGCATAAACAAATTAAGTTTCAAGAATCATGAATTAGGTCAAATTAAGCCTCATTAGGGAATATGGGTATTTGTATAAAAAACTTTCCCAACTGAAGGAGGGTAGATGTACATACCTTATTCTTTAGAATCCTAGAATTGCTTTTCATAACTTTTAAACGAGATCAGATCTACTTTCCCTAATATGATCATCATATTCATGTATTAATACTATGTTTAAATTATTAAAGATTCAATCACCGAAACTATGAACTTTTTCCACAAACCATCGATTTAGATCTCGAAAACATCATCATTGCCTTAGTTAGGGTTTTCTGATCAAAATAACATATAATTTTATATATATTTGAGATATTGACTTTTATGCTATTTTTCTTGATTTTTAAGTAATTTAAATCACTTTAAAAACACTTTTTCGTAAACATCAGAATCAAACTTTACAAATATTTTTGTTAGATAGATCTTATTCTCCCGATTTCAAAACATATTTCATTTTCAAATTTGGACAACCGAGTAAGAAGATATGATTTTTCTAAATCTGACCAATGATAACTTGCCACGTAGGCACAAGCGTTGGAAACAAAATCAAACCAAAAGACCGGAGTGCCCCCGCACGAGCACAGCAAGAGAAGAGAGGAGGTGCGGGGGTAGAAACATAAAAAACCACGGGTTGTCTTCCCCAACCCAGCCCGCAAGCAGTAGCTTGCTTGGGGAAAGATTGAGCGTTTGCGCTATACTCATCCAAATTCGAAGTTCAAGTATGCGATGGAAAACTCAAAGCAAGACGAACTCGATGGTACCTTTGATTGTGCCAATAATGGAGAGAGCAAGGAGGGACGAGCGCCGCAAGGTCAGCGTCCTCGGTGGCTCGCAGCAGGGCCAAACGTCCATGAAACGCAAAATTGAAAGTACGGGTGAGATGCTAAGATGATTGCGGTCCTAGGAGAATAGGTATATATAGTCAAGGGTCCTCGAGTTAGGGTTGGACTAGGAGAAGGTAGAGGGTGGTGGCGCTCAAGTTGGGCGTTGCTCTAATACTCGATTAAAACATGAGATCTTGTACTAGTTGGATGCGGAATTGAATTTGCAATCCAATGCAACTTGTTTCGCGAAGTGTCTCGAGAAATGAGGGAGAAATCGCGAATCAAAAATCTAACTTTTGCGGTGCTACAGTACACGCGACCAAGGAAGAAGATGAAATGATCATTTAATACAACTTGCTAACTTTGGTCATTTGGTGCATTTAATGAATAAACCTTTCTCTAATTATTTAAGGGTGTAAATAAGGTCCAAATAAACTCAAATTTGGTAGGTTTACTGATTTTAGGGTGAGGAATCCGAATATAAAATTATATTTGCATTTTGTGAATATTAGATTATTTAATTAAGCTAATTACTATTTTCTCTTTCCTCCTTCACTCATGGAATTAGAATTATCCAAAAATTACAAAACTTTACCTACAAGTCCTATTAATATTTTGGATACTAATTTAGTATTATTGCTATTTGTTGATATAGTTTATTATTTTAATTAATGATTTTAATATTTTACACACTTTCTCTCTTCTAAATTCATCTTCTTATAAAATATTTTCCAAATTGAATCAAAATTCATACAAAGATATATTTATACGTGTAGAACACGAATTTGGAATTAATATATTTTTTTGAAGACTTTTATTATTTTATTTAATTCATTTAAATTTTATCACTTATTTAACCTTTTAATTTATTAAAGGCATCTAGAAACTTCCTAAAAACATAAAACTTGGTCTACAAGCAATAATAAACGTTAGAAACACGTTTTTGATATTAATTAATTTTATCAACATATATTTAATATTTTTGGCCTTTAAGTCATTTTCTCTCTCCTGAATAAAATAAAATATTAAATATTGGCCAAATTGAATGCAAATTTACCCAAAGGCTTATTTTTATGTTTAGATTACGAATCTGGAGTTATGTTTCTGATTTGAGAGTATTAAGTATTTTATTTCACTTTATTGGCCTATTTCCTATTTTCTTTTGATAATGACATTAATATATACATTTATGTTCCACTTTAAATGATACTTGGCCCTTAAGTTACTTTTTGGTCAGGAAAATGAAATTGATATATTTATTATCTAAATTGTCTTCTTGGGTTTCTATTTAGGATTTTTGGAACAATGTATTCATCATTATTTTCTTTTATCCAAAATATTCCATATTATCCCCAATTATTGCATTTATCATCTCCTTTATTTATATTTCGAGATTTTCTTTATTTTTATATTCTAAAAAGCACTAGAAAGTTCTAAGACGAATTTCTTTATTCTTTTAATCACTTAAGTGGACATTTTACATATTAAGCCCATTTCTAAACTTTTATGGAGGTATTTGTGCATAAACCCAAATATTGGAATAAAAGGTGAACAAATGCTCATTAGGCCATTATATTCTCCAGAAAATAAATAGAAAGGCCAAAGAGGATAGAAATGAAAGGAAAATATGGAAAAGAGGATCAAAAAGATAAAATATCCAGATTTCGGTATGTTACACACATACTACAGCGCTTCCATCTCATATGAGAGATCATACAACAAGGAGATGTGAAGATTTGTAAAGTACCAACTGAAGAGAACATAGCTGATCCACTGACTAAGGCCCTTTCTCAGCAGAAGCATGATGGTCATGCTAGGTCACAAGTACTAAGGTTCCTAGGTGACTGGCTCTAAGTGCAAGTGGGAGTCTGTTGGTATGTATGCGCATAGAGCAAGTCATGTGATGATTATAATGGGATACCTTGTAAATGATTTGAATAATTATAAAGGCAATTTCCTATCTGTATGTTTTAACTATTTCTGAGATGATAGTGTAACATGATAGATGTCTAGAGAATTGTTTACTCGATGACGTATGCTTTTAGGTTAAGGACCTAAATGATGAGATCATACGAATGTTAAGAGTATACATTCCTGTATAGTCCCTATTCGGTTGTTATTGTGGAAATAACCATACACATCAATAACACTAAAGACTAGATTATGTGTTGGTTGATGACAAAATATCATTAATCATGATATAATGATATCAAACCAAGCACATATGTACTTGTTAGAGAACAAGTGTACCAGACAGACCCACCGTGAGAGTGACACATGGAACCATGATTTGGTAGTCACAGTCAGCTCTCACAGTGATGGTGGTGAATGTGATTCTTTGACCCGAAATCACTACACTCAACACATGTCGTTGGGTACACTTTAACATCATCAAACGCTCCTAAGGGAGTTTGACACATGGGGCTTTTGAGGGGTGAGTGATAGATATGGGATTTGTCCCTCCTAAGGGAGTTTAATGTCCATGGCCACTTGATGAGTAGGATTGAGAAAGGCATGCACATGCATGTTTGAATCAATATGTGATATTGATGTCACACACATCTCACCCAATCTTCTCTGAGATCAAGGAAATGGATGAACGTTGAAAGGATGACTGTACCATGCCTTGAGCTCATTCAGGACATTAGTGACAAAGGAATTATACATTCACTGTAACACCATTCATGGATTGTAGGATTGAAAGTTGTTCTCCAACTGTCTATTTCACTTGGGTAGCATTGATGTGTGACTAGGCACCACTCTTTGCTTGTGAAGTCATAAGTGTTATGGACTTTCACTGCCAACGTGAAATGGACCTGCATGGTCACACACATAGGATTTAACCTGGAAGAGGAGTTTATCCACAAATGATGTTTAGATTGATTACTAAAGGAGTTTAGTAGTTCAATTAAACACTCAGTTGATTGATAGCTCAAATCATAGTTTTCAATGTGTTGGACCAATTGATTAGAGTATCAGATTGATTGAAACTGTGATTGATTGATTTTGCACAATTAGGACTTCCAACTGATCGGCTCATGAGATGAACCGATCGGCTCAGGTTGGTGAACCGATCGGCTCAATTGTTGAACCGGTCGGCTCATATGACCAAAAAAGATCGTTTGGAAAGTCGATTTTGCAAATACAATTTGTTTCACTTGTACAAATTCGATTTGGACAAGGATTAATATTTGATTAATCAGAAATAAATATAAAAGTCAATTTGAGTTGGACCAGGACCACGAACCGATCAGCTCATGTGATGAACCGATTGGCTCAAGGGTGCCAAACGATTGGTTTAGGTGTGAACCGATCAGTTGAGGTCACCAAATGACCGTTTAAGGGTTGAAACGATCGGTTCAACTAGCGCAGTTGGTTGTTTTGTGGAAAATCTTGAACCCTTCTACTCCTATTTAGTCTCGCATTGCCCGAGGTAGAGAACCCTATCCCATGACCCTCCTATATATAGGGGTATTGTGGGCTTCTTAAAGTACAACTTAGAACACCAGTTGCTCTGCAAAGTTGTCGTTCTCTCTAGTTGTGGTAACCGAGAGAGAGCCCGAGCAAGTGCTACCTGATAAGGGAGGCACAACAAGGGAAAAACAATTGCATAAAAGCAACTGGTTGCAGGACAGCGTGTCGGTGACTAGTATGCTGACAGGAGGGTGCGACTCCTTCCGATTCCTTGTGTGATAAGGAGATCAGAGTTCCAGGCAGTCTGTGTGGACGACTACAGAGGCGGGAGACTTCTACCGCTAAGAAGACAACTGTCAATCCTGACATTCCCTGTGAGACCAGGAGCTGCACAGACATCGTTCAAGACCGGAGGTGAAGACCGCGCGAGCCGCGAGGTATCGTCGCTGAGCAAGCATCGGGACAAGGTATGCCTCTACAAACCATCCTTCCTATTGTATAGATGTTGACGCGGTTCCTTCATTTTGGGGTATGGGGAGAGAAAATTTTTGTTTCCGCTGCCTTCTCTGTCTTCCCTAAAACCCTACAGGACAATCGTCTCCTATGATAAGTGTCATCCTCCTTCCTTATCTCTTCCAAGACACGGTCAAGTGGTGGTTCCTACAACCACTAGTCTGCACTGGTGGTACATCTCGTTTAATGTCTGCATCATTTGTCATCAACACAAGTGAGACATATTCATCAGGTTTGTAACCGGATTGACTAGAATTATGATGCCTATCCAGAAGGATTGAGGGCCGCTGATTTCTTGAAGTAACACATTCATTTTTCAACAAATAATCTGGTCTGTGTTCCTAACTATTTTATCGTTTTGTTCTCCTGCATTAGTTTATTCTAAATTTTCTTATCTGGATTGACCGGCCTAAATCGCGCGCCCAAAAGTGGAGGCAGATTTGAGGTAGTCGAGCTTTTACATTTATAAACATGAATCCTTCTAGGCCCCCACAACTTTGTTTACGGGGTCGAAGTAGTCATACGGGGTCGAACACAGGGACAAGGGTGGTAGTGTTGAGAACCTAGAATTGACACGCTACACTCCGGTGGGTAAAAAAGAGATATAAATTCCCAAAAGGGAACAACAAGATGTCACAAAATAAAATAAAGAAAACTATCTCTAATCGGAGCTACTAGAGAGATTTAAGATTTTAGTCACTTAGCTGTTTTTAGGGGTTTTCATGCAACAGAAGCAGAAAGATAAACACTAGAGCTGAAGCGAGGTACGAAGGATAAGACTACAGTAAAACAAGCGGCAGCGGTTACATCCTGCACCCCTCCTCTCAGAGCGGGTACCTCAATCCTCTACATCAATACCCCTCTCGAGGTTGCTGGGCTTTAGTTAGAGTGGAATGTCACTGAAACAACTCCGTTCCAGGCACTCTCGTACTCCAGAATCGGACCAAACACTAGAGCCACAACACAACTCTCGAAGTTGTTGCGACGGGAAAACACGATTCGGTAGCTAAGCGAAATGCAATCTAAACATGCAAGCTAGAGTTCAGATATCAAACATAACAGTCATCCAACATTGTGCACCAAGCATAGAACAACAAGTAATTAAACTTTTCTATTTCCATAAACATTAAAAGTCTTAATACACTGCATATAATGAAGAATTAAATAACAGAATTGAAGATAGATGTCGCCTCCTTGATGTAGAAGGACGACAGGGTGCTATAGCTCTCCAGCCCGATATCGGTCAGGGGCCTAGCCCGATACAGAGGTGTCGGGCAGCACACCCTCTCGGGCGGCACGTACTGACTGTCGACTGTATCGCTCAAGGACCCTGGCCGATACGCTCATGTCGGGCGGCGCACCCTCACGGGTGGTACGCACCGACTGTCGAAGCGTATCGGGTTCGATATCGTGTCGGGCTAAGAGCTACGCGTTCTGCTGTCGGGCACTTGTGTCGCTCATCTACATCGGCCGATATCGGCCCGTAGTGTCGCCCGAGACGATCCTAAGTGAACTGTCCCCTCCCTCTCGGGATGAGGAAAAGCTCACCTAGTGTCTCTCGAGACAAGCACTGGGGCACGATACTTGTGCTCTCGCAGTTTCCTCAGAAGATAGCTCAAGCTCCCAACTGTCTGAATCTGTCCCTTCGTCTTCCTGTAGCTGCTATTTATAGTCAGCTGGCTGGGAGTAGTTATGGTGCTCGAAGCGCCACGTGGCCCCCTTATGCGCCGGTCGATGGACGACCGATACTGGTATCGCACGACGCAGAGGTGTCGGCTATCGGTCACGTGATGGGCGGCGCGCCTACCGGTGGGTGGCTGTGTCGCCCGACAAGCTGGGTTGTCGAGGCGAGCCGGGCTCCCTGTCGGGTAGAAGGTGTGTCGTCTGCCAGCTCCTTCTTGCGCGACATCACTTTGTCGTGCGTCATTGTGTCGCCCAACCCTCGTCGAGCAGGGGTTGTATCGGGCGTCAGGAAGGCCGAAACAGACTTGGACTTATTCATGGGCCGAGACGGCCTTATTATACCAAAACGAGGAAAAACTCTACAAAAGATGGGAAAATTAGATTAAGAGCATTGCTTGGCCACTTATTGTGAAAATGCTAATAAAATAGAGGAAAATAGCGGAAAAGGGCAGTTTTGATAACAAAATATAGGGCAAAAACGTCACAAAAACTGGTGTTATCAACTCCCCCAAACTTAGCGTTTTGATTGTCCTCAATCAATATTTAAACTATTTTTAGTGATGCTTCTTCTGCTCGGGAAAACTTCTTGTTCAAAAGGTGAAACAAGAATCGTAATGCCTTAAAGATAATGTTGCCTTAGTACGAACAAAATACTTAGTTTTTCCTGCCTTATTGTTTAAGTAAGATTCTTCTCTACAGCTTCGGCGAGACTTTGTTGTATGATCCCGAAGTTAGCTTACACACCAAACAGCTTTATTTTTGGGGCAGAAAGTTGTGTATCGGGAAGGCTAAGGCTTTTTAGGGTTTTTCTTGTTTCCCATCAGTCCATCCAGGTAAGGGTCCGTTAGCGGGAAAGTGGTCCCTGCAGTCCAAGCCAGTTGGCTTTAGAGCAGTGATTTCACATCCTACGTACCACTGCCCCGGATCTACCATGCCTAAAGATGGGTACTTTTGGAAAACAAGTGGGTATATATGTCTTTTTTTTCTTTTCTTTTATTGGCACAACTCTCATGCTTTTATTCAAACTCATAAGGCTTCTCTCTCTTTTTGGGATTTTTGTTGGGTGAGGGAAAACAAAAGAGATTTCTGCTGTTTAGGCAACTTTTTCCTTCTCCATACTCATCTATTAGCTGTTTGTGTGATTATTATATTTTTTGAAAATTTTTGACATGGCAAAACATATTCTTTTGTTCGTTTGAAGCAGCATTATCAAAAAGATATAACAGAACTTGCATCTCATTAAGCACATAGAAAATTAACTTTATAAGAAGTCGCAACAGATTTTTATTACATTTAAGCAACTTTGTACATATGCATGGGAATAAACACGAAATTTTTTTTTCAAAATTTTTATATGAGCATGGATATATACACAAGATATAGGAGAAGCACAAAATAAATGACACAAGAATTTTTATATCTCCTTCACTGGTACATGGGTACCCCCCCAAACTTACTCTGCACTCTGTCCCAGAGTGCAAAGAAGACAAGGTGAGGTCATGTTAGCCCAGTGAAGGTTACCTAGTGGGTTCGCTTGTGCCATGTAGAAGCTGCAATATGCTTCTTTGCTGCAGCCTCCTTATCTCTCATTTGGAAACAGCTAGAACAAGCGCAGACACTTGTGGCTGCTTCCTCCTTATTAAGTAGCTGGAACCAGGATGCCCAGGTTCCATCCGGAGGTCACCGGCAAAGTACTCATGTTGTTTCTGTAGGATGTTTTAATCACCACAGAAGACAGACTATGACAAGGAAATGACCCTCCTCTTCAGCTACCAAATCAAGAAAAATCTTCCCGCATTCTATCTGCGGTAGTCGACGGCTAGCTGCCTTGGGATTTTTACGTTTCTGCCCGACAGTTGCTGCTTCAGTTGCGGCCGCCATTCGTCCTGTTATCAAGTTTATTGACCATTTATATGTTACATAGGAAAAGTAAAAAGAAGCTCGATAAGACTTATTACAAGCTCTGGGTATCATCCATCAAAAGAGAACTCGAGTCGATACAAAATTTGGGCGATACGAGGAATGTCGTGTGGCACAACACACTGCCCGATAGGATTGTATAAAAGAAAACGTGTCGCCCGATATGGTGTATCAGGTGAGCACCATCGGCCGTTACTTCGTGTAAAACTGCGTCGGGCGATACAAAAATCGGCAAGGCATGTAAACCCGATAAGCAGCGTGCGATAAGAAAACTCGTGTCGGGTGACAAGACTATCGGTCGATAAGCATGTCGGGCTATACCTTTTCTCATAGGAGCCATCGCCCGATACAAGGGTGAAGGCAGGACTGGCCGATACGAGAGCAAAACGGCTTACGGTATAGAATGGGTGGCTAAAACGGAGTAAGTGTGATAGCCCGACACGGTAAATCCACCTTACTATATATAGCAAACTCAGCTGGGGGTAAATCGGACAGTTCTGGGCGCGCGCGTCGACCGTTTAAGACATGTCGTTCCCGAGACGACGATCCCATCAGCCAAATTAAGGGCATTTACTCCCCATGCACGAAACGGTTGTCGCTCGGGGATGCCAACCGTCGTGGCACTTGCGGCGCCCAAAAACTACGGTTCGATACAAGCGTGATAGCACGCCAGCGGAGTTGCCGCCCGACACGTCGTGAAAAAGGCGCCAGAAACTTAAAACAAAGCTGGAAAAGGCATATGACGGGCAAAACATCATCGGTTAGGGTAGAGCCCTCCCGTTCTCAGACAGAAATGCTCCTCAAAGCTTCGCAAAATTCAGCGATGACCCATAAAACAAAAGAGTCGGCACGCTCGTAGCGTGCTCTGACTCAAGCCTTATTACAATCCATAAAGTTTGTTTTTACTTGTTATAAGAAAAATGCAACCTATTCTATGAAAGAAAGAAGAACTCGGGCTGCCTCTCGAGGAGTGCTGGGGTTTGCGTCTCCAGCTCGACCGATGTAAGATTATCTTGATCAGCTCTCAACTGTACCCATATCTTGCAGACTGATCTCTGCTCTCCTGACAAACACTTCATCTTCATAAAACCTTTTCACCCTGTGCCCATTCACCTAAAAAGCCTTAGTCAGATCGTCTTTGTCGTAGAGCTCCATCATCCCTGATGGATATATCCTTGACACTGTGAACGGTCCAGACCACCTCGTTTGCAACTTCCTAGGGAAAAGACGAATAGAGGACTTGAATAACAAGACCTTATCCCCTTCACTTACATCTTTTCTCCTGAGATGGGCATCATGCCACAACTGTGTCCTCTGTTTGTAGATTTTTGCATTTTCGTAGGCATTCATTCTCAGCTCTTCGAGCTCTTGAAGCTGCAAAAACCTCTTTTCTCCCGCTTTGTCGAGGTCCATATTTAGGAACTTCATTGCCCAAAGGGCCTTGTGTTCCAATTCTAACGGCAGGTGGCAGGATTTTCCGTAGATGAGACGGTAGGGGGTGGTTCCAATGGGTGTTTTGTAAGCGGTGCGGTAGGCCCAAAGTGCATCGTCAAGTTTCATGGACCAATCTTTCCTTGTTCGGCTGACAGTTTTCTCCAAGATCTGCTTGATTTGTCTGTTGGAAACCTCTACCTGCCCTGACGTCTGGGGATGGTAGGGTGTAGCGATCTTGTGCTTCACTCCGTACTTGCGCAGGAGTGCTTCAAACTGTCTTTCTCCAAAGTGCGATCCTCCGTCACTTATAACTGTGTGCGGGACGCCGAAACGAGGGAAGATGGTTTTCTCGAAAAGCTTGATAATCGACTTGGCGTCGCAGGTTTGGGTGGCTACCGCTTCCACCCACTTCGATACATAATCCACCACCACGAGTATGTACTGATAAACCCGGGATGGGAGAAACGGTCCCATGTAGTCGATCCCCCATACGTGAAATATTTCTACTTCGATCCAGCTAGCCATAGGCATTTCGTTTCTCCGCCCTATGTTCCCCGTAAACTGGCACTCTTTGCAAACCTTCACAAACTGTGCAACGTCTTTAAATAAGGAGGGCCAGTAGAAACCTGACTGTAGCACCTTTGCAGCTGTTCTTTCACTGCCCAGGTGACCACCATAGGGGGAGGCGTGGCATTGCTTCAGGATGTCTACGGCTTCTTCTTCTGGGATGCACCTCCTGTACAAGTTGTCGGCGCATCTTTTGAACAGGAGAGGATCATCCCAGTAGTAGTTTTTAACATCCGCGAATAGTTTCTTTTTCTGATTGTATGTAATGTCAAGAGGCAGTTCTCCGCAAGTAAGATAATTGCAGATGTCTGCAAACCAGGGTAAGCTTTCTTCTTGGGCTTCGGCCAACATAAGAGCTTCGTCGGCATAGTCGTCCTTGATTGGAGGCCCTCTCTCTCTCTCTCAGTCACGATCCTTGATAGGTGGTCTGCGAATTCTCTGCGCCCTTCTTGTTGATAATTTCGTGG
This sequence comes from Alisma plantago-aquatica, assembly GCA_963693085.1. Lineage (NCBI taxonomy): Eukaryota > Viridiplantae > Streptophyta > Magnoliopsida > Alismatales > Alismataceae > Alisma > Alisma plantago-aquatica. Next base: position 588,086,784 of record OY856410.1, read on the forward strand.
TCGAATTCTTAGAGCAGTAAGGCCCACCTCAACAGTCTGGGCTTTGCGTCTTTCTTTTGCATGAAATATTTTATAGCCCCGTGATCTGTGTATACCTTGACCTTGGCTCCAATGAGATACGACCTAAATTTATCAAACGCAAAGATGATCGCTAGCATCTCTTTCTTAGTTGTTGTGTAGTTTACCTGAGCCTCATCCAACGTGCGACTCGCGTAGCAGATCACATGGTGCTTCTTATCTTTCTTTTACCCCAGGACTACCCCAACCGCGTAGTCGCTAGCGTCACACATCAGCTCAAAAGGTAAACTCCATTCTGGTGCTTGAAGGATGGGTGATGATATTAAAGCGTTTTTCAGGGCCTGAAAAGCACTGAGACAATCGTTAGAGAAAACAAATTCAGCATCTTTTACCAGAAGATTGGACAGTGGTTTGGAGATCTTTGAAAAGTCCTTGATGAATCTTCGGTAATATCCCGCGTGCCTGAGGAAGCTTCGCACCCCTGTCACGGATCTTGGTGGAGGAATCTTGGATATTGCTTCAACCTTGCTTGCGTCCACCTAGATCCCATGCTTCGAGATCTTATACCCGAGAACGATGCCCTCCCACACCATGAAATGACACTTCTCCCAGTTCAGGACTAGGCTATTCTCCTCGCACCTTTGAAGGACCGATGATAGATTCTTCAGACAGCTATCGAAGTCCTTCCCATAGACTGAAAAATCGTCCATGAAAACTTCTACGATGTCTTCTAGAAAATTTGAGAACATCGATATCATGCATCTTTGAAAGGTAGCGAGAGCGTTGTAGAGTCCGAAGGGCATCCTTCGGAAGGCATAAGTGCCGTCAAGGCAGGTGAATGTTGTTTTCTCTTGATCGTCGGGCAAGATGGGTACCTGGTAAAAACCTAAAAAGCAATCAAGAAAACAAAAGAAATCATGATGTGCTAACCTTTCAAGAACTTGGTCAATAAAAGGTAGCGGAAAATGATCCTTCTTTGTAGCCTGATTTAGCTTTCGGTAATGAATGCACATTCGCCATCCGGTGACAGTCCTAACCGCCACCTCGTCACCCTTCTCACCCTTAACCACCGTCATCATGCCCTTCTTGGGCACTACATGGATCAGACTTACCCAATTGCTATCGTTGATTGGGTAAATGATCCCCGCATCCCTAAGCTTTTTTACCTCTTTCTTGACGACCTCCTTGAGCATCTGGTTCAGCTTCCTCTGGGGTTGGGCTAGAGGCTTGGCAGATTCATCTAAGTTGATGCGATGCATGAACAAGGCGGGGCTAAGGCCTTTGATATCATCTACCGAGTATCCTATAGCCCCCTGTGGAGTCTTAACTCTTCAAGGAGTCGGTCTAGCTGATCGCTTGAAAGATCGATGTTCACGATGATGGGGTTTCTATGTTCTTCATCTAAGAACTCGTACTTCAGGCCCTCAGGCAACGCTTTTAACTCTGGCTTTGGTCTGGGTGTCTTCTCCTGAGGCTCTTCCTTGAGAGAGACATACATCGCAGACTCCACTGCCATATCTTCTTCTTACAAGTCCTCACCAGAAAGGTTGAAAAGGTTGAGATGCTTTGCGACCTCAGGATCTTCGAGGTCAGGATCTTGACAGTTTATAGCCCTCAAGAGGGGGTCTACTGTCTAGATGTCTTCCTCTATTTCCTCGCAGAATTTATTGTAGCTATCTGTGAACCGTGCTGATTCAGAGAGGGACGGGCTCCTCATGATTTCTTTTAGCTTGAAGTCCATATGGTCGTTTCTGACCCTTAAAGTGATCATCCCCTCGGAAACATCAATCAACGCTCTCCTTGTTGCCAAGAAGGGGCGCCCAAAGATGATCGGGCACCGGGGGTCTTCAACTGTGTCGATGACGACTATATCGCAAGGGATGAAGAAATCGCCAACCCTTATCGACACATCTTCGACAATGCCAACGGGTCTCTTAAAGGTGTGGTCCGCCAGTTGAATCCGCATGTTGGTTCCAACCATGTCGGTCAAACCCACCCTTTGTGCGAAACTTAGAGGCATGAGGCTAATGCTTGCCCCCAAGTCCGCTAGACCCTTGCGCTCTATGTTGTCCCCGATGGTGAATGGGATCGTGAAAGCTCCGGGATCCCTTCTCTTATTCGGCATGTCGGGCATCAAGAAGGCGGAGGATGCGGAAGCTAGATGCACTATCTCTATCCTTCCTCCCCTTCTCTTCTTCGTGATAAGGTCCTTGAGGAACTTGGCGTACGTAGGCATCTCCTCCAATGCATCAAGGAAGGGCACTTTGAGATGCAGCTTCCTGATCGACTCCATGAACTTCTCATGACACTTCTTCAGATTCGCCTTTATCAACTTGTAGAGAACAGAATCCTAGGAGCGTAGGCATTCCTTCTGCCAGTTAGCTCCTCAGGGAACCCTTGTGCAGACTCTCAAATGTCTGCCTATCTTTCTTCTCCTTCTGCTGGGTCCGCACCCTCAGGCCTTAGCTCGGGCTCAGGCCTGGCTTCATCAGGGCGCTCCAGCGTCCTTCCAGACCTCAAGACCACCATTACAGCAGTTTCAGGGTGTGGGAGTGATTTTATTGCAGGATTCTCCATCAGAGAAGCCATCTGGGTCAGTCATCGATCTACCTCACACTGGCGCATCTGCAAGCTGGCCATCTAGCGTTGCATTGAATTCAGAGCCCCAGGGCTAGGGAGCATGTTCTGCACCAGTCGGCTGATGATGGCATCATGTCTCTTTATATAGGTAGAAAGCTGACCAACCAAGTTAGGCTGGCTCGCCCTCTCACCTCGGCCCTGACATTCACCCTCAGAAAGAGACTGCTCGCAGCGAGACATGGTTATCAAAGCTCGGCGGGACAAGTCACAGTTCTTCAGAGTTCCTGAAAAGGCATAAAAAATCAAGTTTAGAAAATTGAATTTTTATTTTAAGGCAAAGAATAATGATAAGAAAAGAAAGGAAAAGAAAAAGAGTGTTGTCAAGCTCATTTCTAAGCTTGAGGCACTGGAGTGTAGTTAGTGGATTCGGGTCCGTCTACAGTACCGCTTTTGCCTTGTCCCCGGCAACGGTGCCAAAAAGTTGACCGGCCTAAATCGCGCGTCTAAAAGTGGATGCGGATTTGAGGTAGTCGAGCTTTTATATTTATAAACCTGAATCCTTCTAGGTCCCCGCAACTTTGTTTACGGGGTCGAAGTAGTCATACAGGGTCGAACACAGGGACAAGGGGGTAGTGTTGAGAACCTAGAATCGACACGCTACACTCCGGTGGGTAAAAAAGAGATATAAATTCCCAAAAGGGAACAACAAGATGTCACAAAATAAAACAAAGAAAACTATCTCCAACTGGAGCTACTAGAGAGATTTAAGATTTTAGTCATTTAGGGGTTTTTATGCAACAGAAGCAGAAAGATAAACACTAGAGATGAAGCAAGGTACGAAGGATAAGACTACAGTAAAACAAGCGGCAGCCTGCACCCATCCTCTCAGAGCGGGTACCTCTATCCTCTGCATCAACACCCCTCTCGAGGTTGCTGGGCTTTAGTTAGAGTGGAATATCACTGAAACAACTCCGTTCTAGGCACTCTCGTACTCCAGAATCGGACCAAACACTAGAGCCACAATACAACTCTTAAAGTTGTTGCGACGGGAAAACACGATTCGGTAGCTAAGCGAAACGCGATCCAAACATGCAAGCTAGAGTTCAGATATCAAACATAGCAGTCATCCAACATTGTGCACCAAGCATAGAGCAACAAGTAATTAAACTTTTCTATTTCCATAAATATTAAAAGTCTTAATACATTGCATATAATGAAGAATTAAATAACAGAATTGAAGATAGATGTCGCCTCCTTGATGTAGAAGGACAATAGGGTGTTATAACTCTCCAGCCCGATATCGGTCAGGGGCCTAGCCCGATAGAGAGGTGTCGGGAGGCACACACCGACTGTCGACTATATCGCTCCAGGACCCTGGCGATACGCTCATGTCGGGCGGCGCACCCTCTCGGGCAGCACACACCGGCTGTCGAAGCGTATCGGGTTCGATATCGTGTCGGGCTAAGAGCTACGTGTTCTGCTGTCGGGTACTTGTGTCGCTCATCTACGTCGGCTGATATCGGCCCGCAGTGTCGCCCGGGACGGTCCTAAGTGAACTGTCCCCTCCCTCTCGGGATGAGGGAAAGCTCACCTAGTGTCGCCCGAGACAAGCACTGGGGCACGATACTTGTGCTCTCGCAGTTTCCTCGGAAGATAGCTCAAGCTCCCAACTGTCCAAATCTGTCCCTTCGTCTTCCTGTAGCTGCTATTTATAGTCAGCTGGCTGGGAGTAGTTATGGTGCTCGAAGCGCCACGTGGCCCCCTTATGCGCCGTTCGATGGACGGCCGATACGGGTATCGCACGACGCAGAGGTGTCGACTATCGGTCACGTGACGGGCGGCGCGCCTACCGGTGGGTGGTTGTGTCGCCCGACAAGCTGGGTTGTCGAGGCGAGCCGGGGTCCTTGTCGGGTAGAAGGCGTGTCATTCGCCAGCTCCTTCTTGCGTGACATCACTTTGTCGTGCGTCATTGTGTCGCCCAATCCCTGTCGAGCAGGGGTTGTATCGGGCGTCAGGAAGGCCGAAACAGACTTAGACTTATTCATGGACCGGGACGGCCTTATTATATCAAAATGAGGAAAAACTCTGCAAAAGATGAGAAAATTAGATTAAGAGCATTGCTTGGCCAATTATTGCGAAAATGCTAACAAAATAGAGGAAAATAGAGGAAAAGGGCAGTTTTGATAACAAAATAAAGGGCAAAAACGTCACAAAAACTGGTGTTATCAACTCTACCTGAATACGTTAACTAAATTACATTTGTTGTTGTTGCATGTAAAAATGAAAATTAAATTAACAACACTTTTTATCTCTAGAGCCAAGCCAAACATAGGCTTTCATACCACTCTTTGTGGAGAAACAAAAGAAGGAGCAAAGGCCTAAGAATATTTGAGGCTTCATTCCAGAACTGATTGGTAATATGAGGAATAGAAAAATGGTATATATATTAGTACACGTCACTACAAACCAACATTTTGGGACTAAACTGATTCACACATGGACCTAACAGTTACATTGCACAAGACAAAAATAACGGAATTTTGATTTAATTTACTAAGTTATATTATTTTAAGTCCAAAGAAGTATTTCATCAATTTGTCACAATTAGAATTGAATATCTGAATTTGGAATAAATATAACAAAGAAAATTATTATTTAAGATATTTTTGCAAGATTTATTGTTCTACATTAATTGAGTGAGGAAGAAATGAAAAAGTAATTGAACATAATGAAATATAAAAGAAAATAAATGGACGAAATTTATAATCTAACCCCAAACTCAATAAATTTTAAAAAGCATAAAAACTCTCCTAAAAGTGGACATAAATGTTGCCTTACTTGCGAAGGGCATCCTTGGCAGGCAGGAAGAAGGCAACATAAAATGTTAAATTCGCATCAATATGAAAGTTACAGCGAAGTCCTTTTTTGTGGGTACGACGTGAAAATGCTAGATTTGTATGAATATCAGAGTAACAATAAAGTCCTTATCTGTGGATACCACGTGATATTCTCAATAACTAAGTATATTGTATGACACGTTTCAGAAAGGTGGCCTGAGCGGTTAGTCCAAAAATAGAAGAAGAAAAGCTCCCCTACAACGCACATATTGGCAATGAACATCCATTATGGTAGTGTTAAAAGGGAGAAGGGAGATAAGTTCCAAGTATATGGCTTTATTGGAGTTTCATTGCAAACTCAATTGACGAATGAGAGGAATAACCCAACTGTACATATATTGATGCACGACACCACAAGTCAACAATGTGGGACTAACTTGACACACACGTGAACTTTACAAATCTTCTCCAGGTGTGTGAGCTCATAACTCTCCTCTCCTTAAATTGAATCAGACAAATATCAGCACAACCCAAAAAGGCCCCGTATAAGCTCAACGATGTAGTTTTTGTTAGATATATGACTGCTACAACCATGTATATAACATGGATTAAACCCAATGTAGTGCAACTACACATTATGGAGGACCGATTCGCAGAGCACACTACATATTGGACTTTGTAGAGGATTGTTAGATATATAGCTGCTACAATTATGTATATAGCATAGGTTAAACCCAATGTAGTGCAACTAGTACATAGAGGAAATTGTAGTGTGTTGTCTTGTGCAAATGTGAAGAGATTTTATCCTGCATTGCTCACTCCTAAAACTTTTTTGGTCCTTATATGTAGGATCACATGTGACGCTAGTATCCAATGGGTCCTACGGGAGAGTATGCTCACCTCTTTGGTGGGTATGGTGACCACGACACACACGCACGCATGCGCGTGCATGCGCTACACCACGCCAAGCCTGGCCGGATACATACTCAAGTTTGTGGATTGTGGGAATCATCTTCCGTCTTTCGTATTATTTTGCACAAGAATACAATTACGTAATTAATTATTTCAAATCAGATTTATTAATCTTAATTGGTAACTGCTTACCTCATGGATTTTTCTGCAATGTGCACAAGAGTGATTGAGTGATTACGTCATAATGGGAATCAGATTTTAGAGCGTGTTAGGCTATAAATATGTCTGGTCATTAGGGTTAACGGCACATCTCTCACCATACGAACGCACAACTGTGAACAGTTTGTGATTACCTTTTGTAAACCCTAGTGAGACGTTTCGTAGCCGCCGTCACTCCCTGTCGCTTCTGGAGAATCATATCATGTGAGAAGTGTCATCCTCCTTCCTTCTCTCTTTCAATACACGGTCTATCAGGCGGTTGTTCCTGTGATCGCTGGGATGTACTGATGGTACATCTGTTCAATGTTTGTACATTGGTCATCAACACAAGTGAGATGTCTTCATCAAGTTCGTGATCAGATCAACTAGAAGAATGATGTCTATCTAGAATGATTGCGGGCCGCTGATTTCTTTAAGTAACATGTTCATTTTCAGTGAATGATCTAGTATGTGTTCCTAACTTTTTTATCGTTCTGTTCTCCCGCATTGGTGTATTCTGCATTTTCTTATCTAGATCTACCTGAATACGTTAACTAAATTGTAGATGTTTTTATTGCATGTAACGATGTAAATTAAAATTAACGACAGTCTTAAAGAAATCAATTTCCTGATGTTAGTTAACTATGGTTGTTCAAGGTTCTGGTATGAAAATTGATACATCTAGTATATCCAAAAAAATTACTCGAACTAATTTTTCTCGTTGGCAAAGTAGAATGCAAATTTGGCTAAACATCGTAGGGTATGATCAATATTTGGAAGAGGATGAACCCTAACATTATGAGATTGTCCGTGATAAAGCCACTTATTTACAACTTGAAAGAAGGGTGATAAGACGTGATGAGGGTAGATTCTATATTCATTTAATAACAAACTCTATGATTCATACTCAATGCCGCTTATTACTACATCCAAGGTTCTATGGGGGCGTTACAAAAGAAATACGATACAGAAAATTAGAGGACTGAAAATATTATGTTTCTAAATTTCTAAAGTTTCATATGGGAGAGGGTAATTTTTTTTCTGATGAAACACATGATTTTCAACTCTTGATGCAAGAGCTCAAACATACAAGTATGAAACTTTTTGAAAAATTTGTTGCAATGTCAATCATTTAGAAATTCCCAAAATCTTGACTTGTTTGGCATGTCTCTCAAGCATCTCAATGGAGACATGTCAATGAATGATCTCATGATGGACATCAACATATAGGAAGAGAACCTAAAAGAGAAGTCTGTTAAGATGTCCACTGATGTTAATCCTAGTGTCATTTAACTACTTCTAAGAACAAGGATAAGAAATCAAGGAACTCACTTAAATCTAATCCCAAGATCCAAAAGAAATTGAAGAACAAACCTTGTTGGGCTTGTAAACAGTTGGCCACTGGAACAAGGATTGTCCTAAAAAAAGGTAAAGAAAGTTGCCTCATCTGCAACTAAGAAGGTTGTGGTCAGCATGATGACTACATCCTTGAACCTCAATGATGGGCACACGTATATAAAATCTGAAATTTTCTCTATTTTTGAACCACTATATTGGATAATTGACATTGGGACTAATATACATGTTTGTACTAACAAGTCCTTGTTTGTGTCTTACCAGGCCTCCAAAGGTCAATTAGTGACTTTGGGCGATTCTAGCATTGTAGAAGTCAAAGACAAAGGATGGGTAGACTTGAAGTTTCCTTTAGGAAAGGTTCTGATGCTTCTTAGAGTCAGACATGTTCCATCAATACGACAGAATATTCTTAGTGGCACAATTTTAGTTAGATATGGTTATAGAATAGACTTCAAATGTAATAAAGGTATTATTACTTGCCTTCGTGATTATTTTTTTTCTTGACAAGGGGTAATTATGTGATATGGAGAACTATTTAAGATTCTTGTTGAACTTGTTTCAAATGCAATGTTAAATTTGAATGATAATAATTATGTATGCACGGATCGTATATCGACTGATGTTTGGCATACACATTTGGGACATATTAATGTTGGCTCAATGAAACGTAGAATCTGAATTTAATCCCTAAATATGACATTACTAATAATAAATGTGAAATCTATGTGAAAGCGAAATTGTCTATGAAGCCTTTTGATTCTGTGAATAGGAATTCAGAAATATTGGATTTGTGCACATTGATATTTATGAATTTAATGGGATTGCTACTAGGGATCAAAAGCATTATTTCATAACTTTTATTTACGATGTGAGTAGATATTGTTATGTCTACTTACTTGAAAGTAAATATGAGGCATTGGATAAATTCAAATTTATAAGAAAGAAGCTAAAACTCAAACTAGTATAGTACTTAAGCGGTTAAGGTCTAATAGGGGAGGAGAATGTACCTCAAACTTGTTCTTGGAATTGTGTCAATTCCATGGTATAGTTCATGAGGTTACCACTCCTTACCACAATCTAATGGGAAAGAAAAATGTAAAAACCGAACCCTGATAGATGTGGGGGAAGATTTGAATATGACTTGCATAATTCTGAATAGAGTTCCCAATAAACATGTAAAAAGTAGTTCATTTGGGTTGTGGAGGGGGGAAATTGAGTTTCAAATATCTTTGAGAGTGGGGGTGCCTTGCAAAGGTACTTGTCCCTGAACACAATAAGAAGAAATTGGGACCGAAAATAATTGATGCCATCTGCTTGGGTTATGTAGAGACAAGTTGAGCCTATAGATTATTGATCATAAAATCTGATATCTTAGGAATTGAGGTCAATACATGTGATGGAGTGGACTTTTGGAATCCCTGAATAACTAATGACATGAGTGAACCCATGCATGTGAGTTATCTTAAGAGTAATAAGTGTTAGAAAAGCTTGATTTTGATTTCAAGGTTAATATCCCAAAGTTTATATTGTTTTGAGGAATTTATTTGGTAAGTCAATTGTTGAGTTCGGAACCAATTTGGAGTAGAATGATGCTTGGCTTGTGATAGACCTATGATCAAAGTTTGGTGATGTTTTAATGATCCTATAAGATTAAGGTTTAAAAGTAATCAAATAATATGTGCATTGAGGTATTGCTTTTGTACCAAGGTTTATAGTTATTAAATCTAAGTTTGTATTTCACCTTGTGTCAAGCAACCTTCCCGTAACAAATCCTTCACGTAATGTTTGGACCACGAAGGTTGTGGGTGATGTAGCCACAGTTTAGCCTAGTGAGTAGTAGCCTGACGCAACCTTGGATGAAATATAATGGGCGGTTATGGCCAGTATCAAGAGCAGTACGCTCCCACGATGCCAAGCATGCCCATCGTGGGCTGAGAGGGAAGATTGAAAGCACATTCTTGTTGGTTCAGTTGTATTGTGCATGAGCCCTCCATCTCCACGAGCGTGCTCGCCCCCCCCACCACACAGCAGCATCTGGTCCGAGCTCGGCGGCCAGGCAGGAGGCGGACGGGCAGCATACATGCAGTTCCATAAGGAGGAGTGAAGTTCTAGAAGGCGCGTATAGCAGGAAGTGTCGCTCGCAGAAGATGAAGCCAGCACGGTTGCAGGACAGACCTGCACGTAGGCAGCGAAGGCAGTTCGTGGGGCGGCGATGGCAGTTCATGGAGCGGCGACGCACTTCCTTGCGGGGGGTCTGAGTGAGCAAGGAGAGGGCAGCACAACTAGGTAAGACCTTCTTCGTTAATCCAGGATGCACCGGCGGCCGTGAAAGCAGGGAGACCCACTGCGGATTTGAGCTCAGGAGGAGGAGCTTCGGATCTGGGTGGACGATTCTAGAAAGATGTAGCAGCGGCAGGATCTCCCAGCATCAAGGAGGAGATCAGGGCTGATGCCTTGTCAGATTTCCAAGGTGTGCGGCAGTTGGGCCACGCCAGATCAGAGTCTCATGTTGGATGAGACGAGAGGAGGTGATGGAGGCAGGTTGCACGTCGTAGAGCTTCCCCATGGCGGCAACATGACCTAGGAGACGACACCCACACACGTAGACAAGACTGATGCAGGACGAGGTGGAGGAGAGGAGAAACTGACCACCGATCTCACTTCATGGAAAGAAGCCTCATAGCAGCGACGATGGTTCTGGAGTAGAGGAGGTTGAGGAGCACGGGCTCCTGCGGTCGTCGTGCGGCGCCGGGAATGGACGCGCACAGTGGAGTCGGTGACCGGGAAGCGGAGTCCCACAGACTCACAGATCGTGAGGGAGAGGAGACGCAAGACACCTGACGGCGGCGACGCTCGCACGAGCCCAGCTGGGGTTGGGTTCGCGTGATGCTGAGAAGATGACCCAGCCGGGGCATCAGATCGCTGGATCCATGGATCCTAGGTAGAATCCGGACCAAGAGGGCAGAACCAGCAAGGAGCAGCGCCAGCCCTCTGCCATGTGGCAGCCCGCGATTGGCCCGAAAAAGGTAAATATTCAATAATTCTCAGATCTCGTATAATTCACAGAAATTAGCTTGATGATCAGAAAAATACAAATAATATACAGAAATTCTCAGAAAAACAAGTAGAATAACTTGGTACCATAAAATCAGTGTTTTGATACACTAATGTTAGGTATATCGTGTAAGTTGTATAATGTTTATATCGTTTGTTATAAATATCAAACGATTGCCTAAAATTATGATAATAGGTCAGTAAGTCTATAATCATGTTTATAACGCATATGATGTTAGATATGGTCATGTGGATGCACGAAAACATATAATTTGATTAATGTTGCTAATTAGGTCTTATAACCCAAATTAATATATAATTAATGCATGCATGCTCCATAAATGATGAAAATTTATAGAATACCCTCATATAAGTAATTATAAGATGATATGTAACTCTGAGATCAGTTTTATATATGGAACTATTGGTAATATGATAACGACTCTTCATGTGATATAAAACCCTAATATGCTAAAGGAATATGATCTAGGGTTAATATGTACAAGTAATCATATGTAATCAAATAATCAGATTATTGATCATAATCTGAAATACAACATCAGTAACGTCAATCCTAGATAACAAGAAAAGATATGCAAGTAATGATGCACATATCCTAATGACTAAGAAAGACCCTAATATGGACCTAACTAGGGTTGAGATGATAAGAACCTGATGATAGTGTATGATCTTGTCTTAATCAGGTTTAATCAAGGATATAGTTGACATCGGGAATATGCTTTAGCATGATCTATCTCTTTGGAAGGTACGCCATTACCTCTTACTTGGCTTATTATACAATATGCTTGTGTTATATGTGTAGTAAAATACTTGGCATATGTTATTGGTTGAAATGATTGTTCTTGTATGATATGTTGCATGACTCTCCATAATTACTGCTATGAACACATCAAACATAATATATCTGTTCCATTATATGAAAGCACTAACTCTTTGGTAGTGTGCTTGGAAGTGACCTAACTCTTTGGTAGTGGTCACATTGTACATATGACCTAACTCTTTGGTAGTGGTCACCTTGTACAAATGATCTAACTCTTTGGTAGTGATCATAAAGGCCTTGATATATAATGGAAAATAAGCTTAAAATGTGTGTTCTCTTTTGTTAATGAATATCCTGGTGCAAATATACACTTTTCCTATATTCTTCTGTTACTGCCAAGTATTAGTTTTATCTTATTGCCAAGATATGATGAGAGGTAAATAAAAGACACGTAGGCGTACTCAGTACAATATTCATGAAATATTGTGCTGACGTGTACCGCTTGTAATCTTTTATATAGGTTGTGGTTATGCTCTTGAAGATCCAGGATAGTTAGAGTTGTGTGGCGAGCTGATGTACGGGTGGACCTGTTGTCTTAAGATCCTGTTGTTTAGTAGTAGTACATGTATATGTTATAGTTTGTTGTTCAATATGTAATATCAAATGTTGTAACAATTCATGTTGTAATTATATGTTGAATGGTGAACATGTGTGTATGGTTTTATTATTGTTCATGTACATGTGCTACTGATTGTTTCCTTATGACTTCCTCTGATTTTCTTCTTCTTAGCCTCATGTGGGATGTTTAAATTGGGATTCTCGCTGAGGTGAGGGTTTCAATTTGGACGTCACACATCATATTAAGCTTTAGAAAATCCGGGGACGTCACAATACAATTGTGGAATTACGTGCTGCTACATTCTTTTAGGAGGTGTTTCCCATGAAATATGGTGTGTCAAATGAAGTATCTCAAGAGGATTCATTCACCACAGGTTCCATTCACGAGCATGTTGAAAGAATGACAAATGTGGGGGGCGACTCACAACAAGCTATTTCTGAATATGAAGATTTTGAAGAAATGGTTGAACCATGGAGAAGTAAACGGCCCAGGACATCCAAAGATTTTGGAAGTGACTTTCTCACTTACAATATTGAGGATGATCATGTATCTTACAAATAAGCTATGGATTCTCCAAAAGCTAAGTTTTAGAAATAAGCTATTAATGATGAAATCCAACTAATTCTCTCAAACAAAACTTGTGAATTAGTGGATTTGCCTCTGGGTTGTTCTGGAGTTGGAAGAAAATGGATCTTTATTAAGAAACTTAATGCAGGTGGGACAATCAATAAGTATAAATGCTAAGGGTTGCACACAAAGGGAAGGAATAGATTATTTTGATCCATATTTTCATGTTTCTCGTATGACCACAATCTGAGTGCTTATAGCATTGGCTTTCATTTTAACCTCTGTATACATCAGATGGATGTGAACACCGCATTCTTAAACGGTGATCTTCAGGAAGAGATATATGTGGAACAACCTAAGGAATTTTTGGGCCATGGGAATGAGTTCAACATGTGTAAACTTGCTAAGTCATTATATGGCTTGAAACAAGCCCATAAGCAATGGCATGAGAAGTTTGATTATGTGATATCATCATTTGGATTTGTTTTTTAATGAATTTGATAAGTCTATCTACTATAAAATCATCAATGGTGGATTCATTTTGCTATGCTTATATGTCGATGATATCTTACATTTTGGTTCTGATATGAAAGTAGATAGATGAGACAAAGTCATTCTTGTATAAAAAGTTTGAGATGAAAGATATGGGTGTCGTTGATGTGATTTTAGGGATAAAAATCACAAGGTCTACTAATGGCATAACTCTCTCTCAGTCTTACTATGTTGAGAAGATACTAGAGAGGTTTGATTGCACATCACATAAACCTGTTAAGACTCTATATGATACATCCAAGGCCTTGTTAAAGAATTAGATTGGATTCCAATGTTTGAATTATGATACTCTCAAATTATCAAAAGTTTGATCTATCTTATGAAGTGCACACACCCAGAAATTGCATTTGTCATGAGAAAGTTATATAGATACACCAGTTGTCCCGAAAAGACCCATCAGGAAGCTCTTGACATAGTTTTGAGTTATGTCAAGGGAACTTGTTCTCTTAGGCTGCCTTATGGTAAATATCCTCATGTAGTCGAAGGATAAAGTGATGCAAGTTGGATTGCCATGAACTCTAGGAGTATTAGTGTCTAGGGATATGTATTCCTATTGGGAGGAGGAGTTGTTTCCTAGAGGTCAAAGACACAGACCGTATTATCTAGGTCTACTTTTGAGGCAGAGTTGTTTGCTTTAGATAAAACTAGATTGGAAGCTGAATGGCTACATGGACTTGTATCCAGTTTACCTATGGTAAAGAAGATGCTTCCTATAATTTCAGTTCACTGTGATACAAAACAACTATTGCCAAGATAAAGAGTTCCAAGTACAATAAAAAATAGCGTACACACATCCAAGTCAGACTCAAGTCTAAAAGGGAGTTGGTGTCTAATGGGGCCATGGTTGTGGACTACCTCAGTACCAAAGATAATACAATGATTTGTTCACTAAAGGTCTTAACTTATCCTTAGTGGTGAAATCTAGGTTGGGTATGAGATTGAAACCCTTTATTATTCACAGGCAGTAGCAACCCAACCCAACCGAGTAAAGATCCCATAAATTGAGTTCAATGTGGTAATAACAAGTTGTCATGTGAATTAGATGACAAGAAGTAATTCATTTGATGCTTCTTGCATCTGTGTGTCTATCCCCTAGGAAACATGTTAGTGTCATGACAATAAGTTAGTAAGAGATTAGTATTTGAATGATGTCAAGTTTTAGGACAAGATGTTAGCATTACATCCTTAGAGACTCCAACTAGATAATTGATGTTGTGTAGGCCGCACAGGGGAATTGGGTTGTTCCCTGATATCAACCATAAATAATTTTTGAATGCATAGCCTTTAATGCCTCAGGTTTCTTTTTTTTTCGTGTCTTTATTGTGTTGTAACCAACCTATACTCTTGCACCCAAGGTTCAGTTTCAAGACTTTTGTTCACCTAGTTCCTGCAGGAGTCATAGTTGGATAACTCTGGTAGATTCAAACCAAAAGGTATCTATTGAAAGCACATTATGAAGGACTGATTTGTAGAGTATAATACAGATTGGACTTTTTGGGGGATTGCTAGATATATGGCTGGGTTAAGTCCATTGTAGTGCAACAGGTACATAGAGGAAAATGTAGTGTGTTGTTTTGTGCAAATGGGAGGAGGTTTTATCCCACATTGCTCACTTATAGAACTTTTATGGTTCTTATATGTAGGATCACATGTGACACTAGTGCCCAATAGGTCCTAGGGGAGATTATGCCCACCTCCTTGGTGGGTATGGTGACCACAAGACACACACGTACGCGCATGCAAGCGCGCCAAGCCACGCCTTATCTTATCTCACCTGGTCTGTCTAGGAGGGCATGGCTGGGCACAAGCTCAGGCTTGTGACTTGTGTATTATGGGAATTGTCTTCCATCTTCCCTCTTATTTTACATAAGGATACAACTACATAATTAATTTTGAATTTAATTAATTGTTTCTTTCCAAACCAGGTTTATTAATTCTAATTGAAGAGTTTTTGCCTTGTAGATTGTTCCATAATGCCTAAAAGAGTGATCGAGTGAGTGCATCTTAATAGGAATAGAATTAGGAGAATGTTAGGCTATAAATATGTCTGGTTATAAGGTTCAAAGACACATCTCTCATCATATGAATGCATAGTCATCATCAGTTTATGATTTCCTTTTATGAGACATTCCTTAGCCGTCGCCACTCCCTATTGATCCTGGACAATAATCTCCTTTGATAAGTGTCATCCTCCTTCCTTATCTCTTCCAAGATGCGGTCTGTCAAGTGGTGGTTCCTAAAACCACTAGGTTGCACTGGTGCTACATCTCGTTTAACGTCTGCATCATTCGTCATCAACACGAGTGAGACATATTCATCAGGTTTGTAACTAGATTGACTAGAATTATGACGTCTATCTAGAAGGATTGAAGACCGCTGATTTCTTGAAGTAACACATTCATTTTTCAACAAATAACCTGGTCTGTGTTCCTAACTATTTTATTATTATGGTCTCCTGCATTAGTTTATTCTAAATTTTCTTATCTGGATCTGCGTGAATACGTTAACTAAATTGCATTTTCTACTGTTGCATGTAAAAATGAAAATTAAGCTAACAAACTTTTTAGCTCCAGAGCCAAGCCAAACATAGGCTTTCATACCACTCTTAGTGGAGAAACAAAAGGAGAAAAGGCCTAAGAATATTTGATGTTTCATTCCAGAACTGATTAATAATATGAGGAGTAGAAAAATGGTATATATATTAGTACATGTCACTGCAAACCAACATTTTGGGACTAAACTGATTCACACATGGACCTAACAGTTACATTACACAAGACTAAAATAACAGAATTTTGATTTAATTTACTAAGTTATATTATTTTAAGTCCAAAGAAGTGTTTCATCAATTTATCACAATTATAATTGAATATCTGAATCTGGAATAAATATAACAAAGAAAATTCTTATTTAAGATATTTTTGTGAGATTTATTGTTCTACATTAATTGAGTGAGGAAGAAATGAAAAAGTAATTGAACATAATGAACTATAAAAAAATGGACGAAATTTATAATCTGACCCTAAACTCAATAAATTTTAAAAAGCATACAAACTTTCTTAAAAGTGGACAAATGGTTATGCATGATAGTTCAAAACATGAAATAATATTCAACCATTCTTAGTTCAATTGGAATGAAACATGAATGGTGAATTCAAGATGTTTTCCAATAAATTGATATACAAGAAAATATTGAAATATCTAACTATGATATTCATTAATTTGCTTCTATGACATGATTTAAAGATGTTTCCATATAGATCTTGTTGTGACATCTGACACTATCATGTGAAAATGATATATAACAAGAAGAAGTGTTGAATGAGATTTATATGATTATATGTTTAGTAGTAGACAATTAAGCCCTAATTGAATAAGTTGCTTGAACATGGAATATTATTAATGGCAAGTGAAGAAGTGTGAATTTACATAACTGGTACTAGACAGTTAAGCCCAAATTGAAGGAGTACTTCAACATGGAATCTTAATCATGGCAAGTGCAAAATTGTGAATGTTTAATATAGAAATATGAGAAATTGAAATGGAATTCAATGATAATTTTACTAAGACGCAATGTTAATTGAATAATTTCGTTGCTTGAAATTGTGAAATTGATATTCTTCATAAATATTGTTGGTTTATATTATTACATGATGAAAACTAATAAAAGAGTCAATTTATTTGTTTCATATGAATTATGATATTAAAAAATGAGTAATGTGAATCTATACATGAAACCAAGTTATCGTATGGCCCGAGCACAAAGAACTTTCCTTTTGTATAGTTCATGGGGAAGGGAAACATTTTCGCTTACAATAGTTGAAAGGATTGTCATAAGGTTCCTAAAATAAAAAGGTTATCACTATATGTGGGAGTTGGTGGAACTTCACCTAGGGGATTGATCCATGTCTTCAATGAGATTAAGAGTAGAGTATGTGATATCATGTCTAATAGGTGCCTCTCAGTTCAACAACCTCATTGTGTAATACTTTGACTAGGTGTGTTGTTGCACCTCATTCTTTCATGCATTGAGACACTAGTGGCTCTAGAGTATAATATCAGTGACCCTAGTTTCACTTTGTTGTTTGTCTATATCTTGAGTGCCCAAGACGCAAGGCCCAATTTTGAGTAGGTTACAAGTTGTTGAACATGTATAGTTGATCCTCACCTACACCAAGGTCGATGGTCTTAGTAGTACTAGTAATTCTTAAGACCGAATTATGCATTAATGGGACTAGTATTACTTAGTTGTACCTTGATGGGTGTATCCCATGCTAATAAGGGAAAAGTAAAAGATGATAATCATTCAAGTAGAACTATATGATAATTTTATATGAAATTTCAAATTGGAGATACCTTAATATCCACAATGATTTGTTTTAGTTTTTTGTTAATTTATTGTAACGTCCTGAGTTTCAATAAAATTATCATTTCCACCTCAATTTTTATGTTAATTTCTTTCTTCTCCTTTTTGTGTCCTTAATATTGAATATTTGAGAAATTATTGGTTGAAGTACATTTTATGCCAAATTGAGGGTTAGATGCACAACATACCACAAATTAATATATGGATGGGGTAACGATGCAATTTACCATTAAACCACGAATTTATTGTCTAATGGATAATGTTGGAACTCAAAGAATAAATATTAATGGATAAGAAGTGATTTAATTAGCAAGTGTAAATTAAATGGTGAATAAATAACCAACTTTCATACCTCACTCTTATTATGGGCTAATTAATCTTGAAAATGTATGTTTTTAATGGGTGGAGGACTCTTGGACTCCAAATCTCGAATTTGGGAATCAAGGGTTGCTTATAAAAGCAACACATAATTATTTGCTCGAGCATTATATTAATATAAGCTTTAATAATAAAAATAATTATTGGAGGCTAAAGGTTGGGTGAAATGCAAATTGAATTGCAAAGAATGAATCTAGACATCATTAGCAACCTATGGTTAAAATTTGAGGTTATTTGGAGTTCATTTGACCTTCCAAATGCATTTAATAAGTTTTTGATATTGTGTGACTTAATCGCCATCGTTATATCATTGATTTGCATCATTTAACCCTAAGTTCAACCTTTAAATGGCTTCACGCATGCCAGGCCCATCATGGGTCACGATCCAATGGTCCAGGGTGGACGAAGATCCCATTCGATGGTCGGCTCTTCATTTTCTACCTTCAGCTAACTGTAGGAGCAAACGAGCAGCCATGACTCGCTTCGTCTCCACCGTTCTCCTTCGTTTCTCCATCATTTCTAGAACTTTCTTCACCTAAAGATTCATAGCAACCCTCCAGTTTGTTTGAGCTCTTACTCATCCAGTGAGGTACAGCATAGCTGAAACACCAAGCGGCTCCGGCCATGGCCTCTCACGGCCACCTCCATTTCGGCTCCACGGACTCCCCCATCTATAAAAGGCCACCCACGCACCTCCGTCGGCCCCTTAGCAACTTGCCCATACCACCAATTTTGTCCGAGGAAGCGGGGGAAGCGGTCGGCGAGGAGCTTTTCCTTCTGAGTTTTTGGAACCTCTCCACAGATCTAGGAGGAACCAGCATCAAAATCGTTTGGTTTGGTGAGTTCGTCTCTCGATCCTCTTCGTTTCGAGTACATGAACGTCGATTTTGGTGGAGAAATGCAAAAACGCCCAAACCACCTTGCTACACCCATGGCGCCATGGCTGTGCCCCGAGCTTGAAAAAGCTCGGGTACTTTTGACCATTTTTCCCATGTGCGCCCTTCCTTCCTGATCCTCTCGCCAAGGACAGATCCGTCATCTGAAACTTGTATTTTTACCCATTTAGCAATTAATTGGTCAATCTTGTTTAATTCGTAGAAAATCACTCGATTATCAGAAAAATACAAATAAATACTTGTTGGAAAGATAAAATCATGTTGAATCCGAATTTTCAAGTTTAAACCCTGTTTTCCATTTCAAACATGTTAATTAATTCAAACTCCAATTTAAATGTATAAAGTGATAAAAAATGATAATAGTGTTTTAACTCTGTTTTTGACAAGAAAATATGTTTTCTTGAGTAGAAAAATATTACGGATCGTTTGGCCCTATTTCCAGAACCAAAATCCAAAGTCTTTACCCATGGGTTATAAAGGTGGACATTTTACACTTAAAGTACATTTAAGTAACCTAATACATGCACTAATCTTTGAACCTAGGTTAAAGTGAGTTTCGACCTGATATCTTAGTGGATAAGGGATAATCTAGAAAGAAAGAATAGGTATGTGCATTCTAACACCTCAGTTGGGCTTCCTATCATGTTTAACCCAGTTTTCCCATATGAGGCATACTTATGAAAATATTCTCTATCTTCTACTTGGACATGAAAATTTGTAACTATGATGCATAGTCTTGCTATACTGTTATTCCTTGATGAATATGGGTCATGGGACCCCACTTGCCTTGTTGATGTGATTGAGATCTTGATATATACATGTTGCCCTTAAACTGTTCATTTGAGTATCCAATATGAAATCTTGTTGTATGAACATATTTTATGATTATCTCATGGAAATGTTTGGGTCATTGGGCCCCACTTGAATCATTGTTATTTTCTTTCTCTGCCAATGTAAATTGTAAGCATGATAATGATAGTTTGACTAGTTAACTAATATAGTGTACATGAGTACAAGTCACCCATAGGGCACAGTGGTTTTAGTCCCCCTGCCATAGGCACTGGGGTTTTAGTCCCCCTGGCACTTTATATATATTTTTGAGGTTTGGGATGTTATTTCCCCTCTCCTCCTGGTTGAGGTTGGTAGGCGCCTCACCCTATGTTAGTTTAGCTTAGTCATAATAAATCATGCTTGTTCTACATTTGACTTATATGCTTGGAAGAAATGTTATTTGAATTATATGCCTCATACTCTTGAGCACTCTTAGTATAGAAATTCTTTATGTTTCCATTCCTTAATATGCTTCTTGTACTATATCTTGTTGTGACACATACCTTTTATCTTTCTCTTGCGGGTGCTCCCCAACCACCCAGAACCAGGACAAGGGCTAGAACA
Source organism: Alisma plantago-aquatica (assembly GCA_963693085.1). Taxonomy (NCBI): domain Eukaryota; kingdom Viridiplantae; phylum Streptophyta; class Magnoliopsida; order Alismatales; family Alismataceae; genus Alisma; species Alisma plantago-aquatica. The sequence continues at coordinate 588,107,293 of OY856410.1, forward strand.
ATCACAAGGAAACCAAGGGCAGGAGTGAAGTTGATATCATGGCAAGGTTGATGTTGCTAAGACCTTGCTCAAAAATAAATGTTATGAACTCTAGAAATAAGAGCTTTGTAATAGCCTAGATTCTTATCTACTTCTTCTTTTAGAACAATCTATGTAATAGTTTAGTTTTTCTCATCTTACTTTCTTCCGCTGCTACTATTAACAATGGTTGTATTTGGTCCATACTTATTTAAATGGATTTATTATGCATGCATCCTTCCATCAAAATGTTCTTAATAATTTGAGGGATGTATTGTATTTTCCATTAAATTTAAGTAGGGAGTGATCTCGCCTCCTTACAACATGGTATCAGAGTCTGTAGGGTAGCAACTAGGGTGTGATGTTGAAAGTGATGGTGTCTAGAAAGGGTCAGAGCTAGGGGCTGGCAATATTTTCCTCCACCCCACTAGCTTGGTCGCGAGGACTCCTGAGCTCATATGACCCGGCCTGGCCTGATCTGATACTGAACGCCCGAAATAGCATGCCTATAGGCAATAGTAGCCTTATCTTTTTCTATCTTATACTCTTAGGAATATTACCCTAAAAACTTGTCTTTCAGGAAGGGTAGCTTGTTCGGTGAAAGCTCAAACAATGATGACACCAACCCTGAATCTCCTGAGACACCTCTGACTCCTGAGCAAGAGTTGGTGATGATGAGACAGCTACTCTCCACGACCTTGGTGGGGCAGCTTACTGCAGCTGTTGCCCATGCCAACAAGCCTAAGGAGCCAACCTTGAATGACTTCATCAAGATGCAGCCTCCCTACTTCAAGGGGGGAACTGAGAACAACATGGTGGACAAGGCGGATGATTGGGTGGTAGCCCTGGAGTGCACATTTGATGGCATGGCGTGTCCCCCACATCTTAAAGTTCACTTTGCATCTTATGTCTTGGATGACCCGGCAAGGGTCTGGTGGAATGGGATAACCCGTGCACATGACACAACATCTATGACCTGGGATGAGTTCCTCCAGATATTCCAGGAAAAGTACATCTACACAACCTACTTGAAGAAGAAGGAGGCTGAGTTCTATAGTATGCGGCAAGGGAATATGTCAGTCTCTGAGTATGTACAATGTTTCCTTGTGCTGGAACGTTATGATGTGGGTCTAGCTGATGAGCAGAGGGCGACCGTCTTCCTTGAGGGTTTCAACTACAACATAGGGTGTCACCTGGTGCCCTAGCTCCCGCTCACCTTCCAGCAAATGCTAGATAAAGCTCTAGCCATGGAGGCATACCTAGCTTCCACGCTTCTGGTTTGAACAACAACAACAACAAGAGGAAGAACCATGGTGGCCCACAAGGGCGTGATAGGTGCAACACTTGCTCTCGATTTCATCCTCTTGGGAGATGTCCAGCTGGCAACACACCTTACCGAAAGAATGATCTGCCTGCCCCTATCTGTCATGAGTGTGGCCAAGTCGGTCACATCAGGCCAAACTGTCCTAGGTTCAATCGAGGACAGGCTCCCGCCCAGCAGCAGCAACAACGACAAAATCCACCCCCGAGGAACAACAACAACAACCACAACAACAATCACCAAAACAACAACAACCGCAACCTTAATCAGCAAGGACGTCATCTGCCTGTGGAGAGGAGCAATGGAAGGGTCTTTGCTCTTGTTGCTGAAGAGGCTGATGATGGGAATAATGTGATTGAAGGTACGCTACACCTTAATATGTACCCTGTCAAAGCACTTTTTTATTTCGGCCCGTCAAATACCTTTATATCTACTCAGTTTGCTGCTATGCTAGAGATAGAGTCTGAATTAATGGACCATGTGCTAGATGTCAAAACCCCTAGTGGTAGAATATGATCCTCTTATCTCAAGCTTCCAACCCTGGACCTGTGTATATCGGGGAAGATGTTTCCATTCGACTTTATCTTGCTCGAAATGTCTGTCTTTGACATTATTCTTAGCATGGACTGGCTAAAAAGCTACAAGGCAGTCCTCTTTTGTGAGGAGTCAAAGGTTAGCTTGTTGCGCCTCGTAGAGGGGTAGAATATGTGTAAAAGGCAGGAAACGAGAAGAACGACAATTCGTCATCTCAGCCATCAAAGCCGAAAAGCTTATCTCGCAAGGGTGTAGGGCATTTCTTGCCTCCATAGTTCTTGAAGCCACGCCCCCTGCTCTCGACCTTATAGAGGTAGTGAAGGACTTCCCTGATGTCTTTCCTGAAGAACTACCTGGGTTGCCTCCTACTCACGAAGTGGAATTCTCCATCGATCTTGCACCTGGGACTTCGCCCATCTCAAAGCCGCCTTACCGCTTAGCACCTACTCAACTTGCTGAGTTAAAGAAGCAGCTTTAGGAACTTCTCGATATGGGGTTCATTCGCCCAAGCGTTTCTCCTTGGGGAGCCCCCGTCCTGTTCGTAAAGAAGAAGGATGGATCGATGCGGATGTGCATGGATTATCGCATGCTTAACCAGGCCACGGTGAAGAATCACTATCCACTGCCTCAAATTGACGATCTTTTTGACCAACTCCAGTCTGCCACTGTCTTCTCAAAGATGGACTTGCGGAGTGGCTACTACCAAATGCGAGTGAAGGATGAAGACATCCCAAAAATAGCTTTCAGAACCAGATATGGGCATTATGAATTTTTGGTCATGCCGTTTGGTTTGACTAATGCCCCAACTGCTTTCATGGACCTGATGAATCGAGTTTTCCGCTCCTACCTTGATTGATTTGTCATGGTTTTTATTGATGATGTCTTGATATATTCTGAGTCGGAAGAGCAACATCGCGAGCACTTAAGACTGGCACTCAATACACTGCGAGAAAATCAACTTTATGCTAAATTCTCCAAGTGTGAGTTCTAGATTAAAGAAGTTATGTTTCTGGGTCACGTCATTTCTGGAGGACACATTGTTGTTGACCCTGCAAAGGTTGAGTCAGTGACCAAGTGGAAGGCTCCAAAGAATCCATCTGAAATTCGTAGTTTTCTCGGTCTGGCAGGTTACTACAGGAAGTTTATCAAAAACTTCTCAGAGCTCGCTCTTCCTATGACGAAGTTGACACGAAAGGATGTCAAGTTTGTTTGGTTGCTTGAGTGTGAGGATAGTTTCCAAAAGCTAAAGCAATGCCTGACATCTGCTCCTGTTCTTGCTCTGCCTATTGAAGGAAAACCCTACGTCATTTACACGGATGCCTCCAAGCAAGGACTGGGATGCGTTCTGATGCAAGAAGGCAAGGTGATTGCCTACGCCTCTCTCCTGTTGAAGCCGAATGAAGAAAACTGGCCTACACATGATTTAGGGCTCGCAGCTATTGTTCATGCTCTAAAGATCTGGCGACATTACATCTATGGGGTTCATTTTGAGGTCTTCTCTGATCATAAAAGCTTAAAGTACCTCCTGACACAAAAAGACTTGAACCTGAGACAGTGTAGATGGATGGAGTATCTCAAGGACTATGACTTTACCATCACTTATCATCCCGATAAAGCCAATGTAGTTGCTGATGCCTTGAGTCGGAAGAAGTCTGGGACATGTGCTTCTATAACTTGTTCCATTTGGAAGAACATGGAGTATGTTTCTGGATGGCGACTGCAACTGACAGAAATCCCTGAGGATGAAGTTGACGATAAGCTATGTGTTCACATGTCCAGCCTGTCAATCACTCGAAGCTGGATGTCCGATATTATCACTGCCCAGTTGGAGAGTCCTGAGCTAGATGGGATGAAAGCCTTAACCTTGAATTGCAATCTGATTTCTCTATTGGAGTCGATGGTGCACTCCGTTTTCGACAAAGATTGTGGGTTCCCGATGTTGGCGAACTGTGACAGAAGATTCTCTGTGAAACTCATGGGTCCAAGTACACAATTCACCCTGGCACGACAAAGATGTACAAGGACCTGTAGCACAATTTCTGGTGGAAGAACATGAAGACAGATATATCTATGTTTGTATCAAAGTGTTTGACATGTGAACAAGTTAAGATAGAACATCAATGACCTGGTGGTCTCCTCCATCCGCTTGAAATTCTAGAATGGAAATGGGAGAAGATCACGATGGACTTTGTCACTGGTTACCCCAAGACTAGGAAAGGCTACGACGCTGTGTGGGTTGTCATTGATCGCCTCACTAAGTCTGCTCACTTTCTGCCTTTCAAGTCCAACTACAAAGTGGAGGATATGGCACAGATATATCTGGAGTGGATAGTTCATCTGCACGGTGTACCGAAAGTGATAGTTTCTGACTGTGATCCCAAGTTCACCTCTCATCTATGGAGCCAGATACAAGAAGAAATGGGGACTGACCTACGGTTTAGCACAGCTTATCACCCCCAGAATGATGGTCAATCTGAAAGAACTGTATAAATCTTAGAAGACCTACTTCGTGCTTGTGTGATGGACTAGGGAGGAGCATGGGATAGATATCTACCTCTGGCTGAGTTTGCGTACAATAACATCTACCAAGCCAACATAGGAATGCCTCCGTATGAAGCTTTGTACGGAAGACCCTGTCGTTCCCCATTGCATTGGGATGATGTGGGTGAGCGTTCCTTAGTGAAGATTGAAAATATGCAGATGATGATAGAGAAGGTTCAACTGATTAAGAAGCGTTTGAAAGCTGCTCAAGACCGACAGAAGATGTATGCTGACAAGCATAGGTCTGATGTGAGTTTCCTTGTTGGCGACCATGTGTTCTTGAAGGTCAAGCCCATACACTCTATTGCCCGATCCAAAGTCAAAGGCAAGCTTAGCCCGCGTTATGTGGGACCTTTTGAGATCTTGTCTAAGATTGGTGACTGTGCATACCGCCTGGCTCTTCCTCTTTCTTATGATAAGATACACAATGTCTTTCATGTGTCTGTGCTGAGAAAGTATGTGAAGGACCCTTCTCATGTACTCACAATAGAACCCTTGGAGATTCATGAAAACCTAACCTATGAGGAACTACCTGTAAAAATCCTAGACACTCGGGTGAAACAATTGAAGAATAGAGAGATTGAGTTAGTGAAGGTGTTGTGGAAGTATCATGGGCTAGAAGAAACCACTTGGGAGCTAAGAGAAGAAATGCTCCAATCTCACCCTTCTCTTTTTGTAGATTTCGGGGACGAAATTCTTTCTAACGGGTGGAGTGTTGTAACGTCCTGAGTTTCAATAAAATTATCATTTCCACCTCAATTTTTATGTTAATTTCTTTCTTCTCCTTTTTGTGTCCTTAATATTGAATATTTGAGAAATTAATGGTTGAAGTACATTTTATGCCAATTTGAGGGTTAGATGCACAAAATACCACAAATTAATATATGGATGGGGTAACAATGCAATTTACCATTAAACCACGAATTTGTTGTCTAATGGATAATGTTGGAACTCAAGAATAAATATTAATGGATTAGAAGTGATTTAATTAGCAAGTGTAAATTAAATGGTGAATAAATAACCAACTTTCATACCTCACTCTTATTATGGGCTAATTAATCTTGCAAATGCATGTTTTTAATGGGTGGAGGACTCTTGGACTCCAAATCTCGAATTTGGGAATCAAGGGTTGCTTATAAAAGCAACACATAATTATTTGCTCAAGCATTATATTAATATAAGCTTTAATAATCAAAATAATTATTGGAGGCTAAAGGTTGGGTGAAACACAAATCTAATTGTGTAGCATGAATCTAGACGTCATTAGCAACCTATGGTTAAAATATGAGGTTATTTGGAGTTCATTTAACCTTCCAAATGCATTTAACAAGTTTTTGATATTGTGTGACTTAATCGTCATCGTTATATCATTGATTTGCATCATTTAAGCCTAAGTTCAGCCTTTAAATGGCTTTCACGCATGCCAGGCCCATCGTGGGTCATGATCCAATGGTCCAGGGTGGACGAGGATCCCATTCGACGGTCAGCTCTTCATCTCCTACCTTCGGCTAACTGTAGGAGCAAACGAGCAGTCGCGGCTCGCTTCGTCTCCACCGTTCTCCCTCGTTTCTCCATCATTTCTAGAACTTTCTTCACCTAAAGATTCGTAGCAACCCTCCGATTCGTTTGAGCTCTCACTCATCCAATGACATGCATCATAGCTAAAACACCAAGCGGCATCAGCCATGGCCTCTCACGGCCACCTCCGTTTCGGCTCCACGGACTCCCCCATCTATAAAAGACCACCCACACACCTCCGTCGGCCCCTTAGCAACTTGCCCATACCACCAATTGTGTCCGAGGAAGCGGGGGAAGCGGCCGGCGAGGAGCTTTTCCTTCTGATTTTGCGGTGCCTCTCCACAGAGCTAGGAGGAACCAGCGTCGAAATCGTTTGGTTTGGTGAGTTCTTCTCTCGATCCTCTTCGTTTCGAGTACCTGAATGTCAATTTTGGTGGAGAAACGCAAAAATGCCCAAACCACCTTGCTACACCCACGGCACCATGGCTGCACCCCGAGCTTGAAGAAGCTCAGGTGCTTTTGACCATTTTGCCCTCGCGCGCCCTTTCTTCCTGATCCTCTCGCCAAGGGCAGATCTGTCATCTGAAACTTGTTTTTTTACCCATTTAGCAATTAATTGGTCAATCTTGTTTAATTCGTAGAAAATCACTTAGTTATCAGAAAATACAAATAAATACTCGTTGGAAAGATAAAATCATGTAGAATCCGAATTTTCAAGTTTTGAACCCTGTTTTCCATTACAAACCTGTTAATTAATTCAAACTCTAATTTAAATGTATAAAGTGATAAAAAATGATAATAATAGTGTTTTAACTCTGTTTTTGACAAGAAAATATGTTTTCTTGAGCAGAACAATATTAGGGATCGTTTGTCCCTATTTCCAGAACCAAAATCTAAAGTCTTTACCCATGGGTTATAAAGGTGGACATTTTACACTTAAAGTACATTTAAGTAACCTAATACATGCACTAATCTTTGAACCTAGGTTAAAGTGAGTTTGGACCTGATATCTTAGTGGATAAGGGATAATCTAGAAAGCAAGAATAGGTATGTGCATTCGAACACCTCAGTTGGGCTTCCTATCATGTTTAACCTAGGTTTCCCATATGAGGCATACTTATGATAATATTCTCTATCTTCTACTTGGACATGAAAATTTGTAACTATGATGCATAGTCTTTCTATACTGTTATTCCTTGATGAATATGGGTCATGGGACCCCACTTGCCTTGTTGATGTGATTGAGATCTTGATATATACATGTTTCCCTTAAACTGTTCATTTGAGTATCCAATATGAAATCTTGTTGTATGAACATCTTTTATGATTATCTCATGGAAATGTTTGAGTCATTGGGCCCCACTTGAATCATTGTTATTTTCTTTCTCTGCCAGTGTAAATTGTAAGCGTGATAATGATAGTTTGACTAGTTAACTAATATAGTGTACATGAGTACGAGTTACCCATAGGACACTGGGGTTTTAGTCCCCCTGCCACTTTATATATATTTTTGAGGTTTGGGATGTTATTTCCCCTCTCCTCCTGGTTGAGGTTGGTAGGCGCCTCACCCTATGTTAGTTTAGCTTAGTCATAATGAATCACGCTTGTTCTACATTTGACTTATATGCTTGGCAGAAATCCTATTTGAATTATATGCCTCATACTCTTGAACACTCTTAGTATAGAAATTCTTTATGTTTCCAATCCTTAATATGATTCTTGTACTATATCTTGTTGTGACACATACCTTTTATCTTTCTCTTGCTGGGTGCTCCCCAACCATCCAGAACCAGGACAAGGGCTAGAACAAGCACAAGGAAACCCAGGGCAGGAGTGAAGTTGATATCATGGCAAGGTTGATGCTGCTAAGACCTTGCTCAAAAATATATGTTATGAACTCTAGAAATAAGAGCTTTGTAATAGCCTAGATTCTTGTCTACTTCTTCTTTTAGAACAATCTATGTAATAGTTTAGTTTTCCTCATCTTACTTTCTTCTGCTGCTACTATTGACAATGGTTGTATTTGGTCCATGCTTATTTAAATGGATTTATTATGCATGCATCCTTCCATCAAAATGTTCTTAATAATTTGAGGGATGTATTTTATTTTCCATTAAATTTAAGTAGGGGGGTGATCTCGCCTCCTTACATTTATACTCATGATTATGTGTTACTTTCTTAATTATATTGGTCTACACTAAAAATACCTTTTTTGAATATTCATTAACAAATCAACAAATTATCTCTTCTTAGGTATTATATATAATTTGAATTATATTTTAAAGTAGTTAATCGTACTCTATCTTTAGGAATAGTTGGTAGACTATCAGATGTTGTTAAGTAACGTTCATGGAGTATATAAGTTTCAATAGAAGATGAACTAATGACTTCTTTTCAACTAATTGTTCTATTGTTATGAGGTTGTAATATTTTTTTTTGAGGCAAGGTAATTATATATTGAAAAAGCACATACAGCAAGCGAAGACCTGCTAATGTGAAGTAACAACATAGAGTTAGTAGAGGAAAGAAAAAAAGCTGAAAGTAGCTCGGGGGAGGCACCCCTTAAGACAAACCTCTTTTAAATTAAAAAGGTTTTTCAATCTAGGAAATGAGACTAATAGTGCTGAGCTTGCAAGGGATGGAACGCCACTATGGTTGCTGCACCAGACTGACACCCGTCTCATCGTCCACCATGGCTTTTAGATCACAAAGGAAAGTTGCTTCCGATTCTGCTGCTTCAGAGTCACCTTCACCAGATTACTCTTGGGATACACCTGCTATTTTTCCTGCAGTTTGATAAGGATGTGAAGATCAGCATCGATATCATTTAGAATAGTCTTAGCCATTTTTTTCTTGTTATTGAACATCCTATTGTTTCTTTCCTTCCAAAGATTCCACCAGATGGCTGAGAATAGATCATTACTTTTGTGCTGCCTGTAAAGCCGAGATGGAGGAATATGAATTGGAAAAATAGATTCCTGGAGATCAGGAAGACTATTTCGCAAGAAGTGTGAGATGATAATTTGAGAGAAAGGGCATTTGAAGAAGATGTGACTTGTCAAATCCTCATTTTTCTCACAGAGGACACATCTAAACGGTCCTTGGAAGCCCTTTTTTTATGATTTCTCCTGTAAGAAGCTTATTGTGGAGGAGAAGCCATAAGAATGTTTTATATTTATGTGGCCATTTTTGTTTCCAAAGTTTAGATGAAGATGGGGTGATACCTCTGAAAGAAAGAAAATTGTAAGCACATTTCACCGAATATTCTTTACCCCATTTCCAATAGATGTTGTTTGAAGTGTTTTCTTCTAAAGAGGTTGAGATATTACTGAGTTCATGTTGACTTAAAACAGAGAGGATAAATCTTTTTAAGGAGTTTGATCTTTTGCTGGTGATAAGGGAGAGGGCTTTATCAATTTTTATATGGATGAGTTTTTTTGGAATAGCCCATGATGTTTTGAGGTTTATAATTGAATTGTTATTATACCAATGGTCTGACCAGAAAGAGATATTTTTATGAGAGTGTGGAGGGGTAATTAACAACTGTTGAATAGTCTTGATGTTTTTATTTATGTATTTCCAAAGGGGGGAAGCAGATTTCCTTTTGATTTGATGCCAAGGCGGTGTTGAGCGATAATATTTATGCATGATGAGGTTTGTCCAGATTTTTTCTTTATTTTGTGTGAGGCAATCTATGATTTTGGTAATCAGACAAAGGGAGTGTGTTTCAATGTTTATAATCCCCCATCCGCCTTGGTCAATGGGAGCAGAGATTGTTTTCCAATTGACCAGGTGACAGTGTTTCCCCGATTTATCATTTTTGTGGGCATTATTCCAAAGGAATTTTCTCCGAATTTTGTCCAAGATATGTCTGGTCTTTGAGGGCAAGGGAATGCAGCTTAGGATATGTGTTGTTATAGGAGTGATGGCACTATTAAGAAGGGTTAGTCTGCCCGAGAGATTTAGAAAAAAAGTTTCCCAGCTAGAAAGTTTTGAGTTTATTTTTATTACGATTGGATTCCAAATAGCATTTGTGATGTTGTATGGAGGGATGGGAAGGCCCAGGTACTTGATCGGAAAGTCTTCTGATTTGCATTTAAGAAAATCTTGCAGAGTCTCGAGGGTGGAATGATGGAGGTTAAATCCAAAGATGGAAGATTTTTGAATGTTAACTTTAAGGACAGATATGTAGGAAAATAATCCTATAATCCTGAAGATGTTTTGAACCGAGGATAAATCTGGAGAGGAAAAGATGATGGTATCGTCCGCAAATTGAATAATATTTTCCTTGCAGTCATCAGGAGAAGAAATGATATTGTTTTGAACGCCCAGATGGATCATCCTGGAAAGGAGGGTAGTAAGGATGATGAAAAGATAGGGAGAGAGGGGGTCACCTTGTCTAAGTCCATTTGTATTATGGAAATAGCCAAAAGGGACATCGTTTATGAGGGTAGAGAAGTGATTTGAGGAGATGCAAGCGTAGATCCAGGAGATCCATTTATCAGGGAAGGCAAAACCTTTTAGAGTTTTAAGCAAGCAATTCCAGTTTACAAAGTCGAAGGCTTTCTCAAAATCCAATTTGATAGCTAGAAGAGGAATTTTGTTTTTATGGCAGAGATGGATGGTTTCATTGACCATTAAGAAGGCATCTTGGATGCTTCGGTTTTTTAGGAAGGTTGATTGGTTTAGAGGCATGATGTCATTCATAAGAGGTTTGATTCTATTGGCTAAGGTTTTAGCAATGATTTTATAAGAGGTATTTATAAGACTGATTGGTCTGAAATGCGTGATTAAATCAGGTTTGCTATTTTTTTTATCAAAGAGATGAATGTTTTATTTATGTATTTTATGATGTTTTGGGGGTTTGGACTGGAATGAAAGGCTGAGAGAAGAGCAAGAAAATCATGTTTATAATGATTCCAATTAGCCAAGTAAAACTCCACATTGAGTCCATTGGGTCCAGGGGATTTATCTTTGCCTAGATCGGAAATAGCAGATTGTAATTCCTCCAGACTGAAATATTTGATTAGGTCGAGGGGATTTTGGATTTTGTTTAGGCAAATGGAGTGCCAATGAAAGTGATCAAGACCAGCCGGATTGTCATTTGAGTTGAAAATATTTTGGAAATGGTTTTTTATGTGCCTAATGATGGTTTCTTTGTGGGAAGTGAGACTTCCGTTAATCTTAAGATGTGATATATAGTTGTTTCTGAATTTTTGATTGCAAATTTTATGGAGAAATTTTGTATTTTTATCTCCTTCTTTGGCCCAAATGATTTTGGCTCTTTGTCTCCATTTTGTTTCTATTTTGTTGTTTATGTTTTCTAGATCAGCTTTGAAGGATAGGATTTGAGCCGGATCAGCTGAAGGTTCTTTTTCTAATAGCAAAAGATGGTCCTCTAGGTTTTTTTTATCATCCAACAGGGTCGAGGGATTATTGGTCAGCCAGTTTTTTATATGTTTTTTTATTTTTTTTGTATTTTTCAAAATATGAAGACCCAGGTTTGTTGATTGAGAGCAAGCAAGATCCCATGTAGCAAGACAGGAAGAGTTGAAACTTTCATTTTGAAGCCGGTTATTTTCAAATCTAAAAGGACGGGATCCCCAAGAGGAAGAAACGGTGTCCATGATAAGGGGAAAGTGGTCGGAGATGGTTCTATGAGCAATGTATATAGACGAGAGAGGATGTTTGTCCTCCCAAAGGTTTGAACATAAGAAGTGATCTAGTCGGGCAAAGGTTTGGTTTCTAGACCAAGTAAAAGAGGCGTTTGAGGGAGCATGGTCGATAAGAGAGTAGTCAGATATCATCTGTTTAAAATTTTTGTCTGCAGCAGATAAGGGGGAAGGGGAAGGATTTGAGTTATGTCTATTAGAGATTTGAGTGACTAGATTAAAGTCCCCACCCAAGATCCAGGGTAAACTGTGATAGTTTATGAAGAGGTAGTTTAATTCCTCAAGAAAGAGGGATTTGTCATGTCCTGGTTCTCCGTAAATGCCATATAAAGACCATAAGAAGTCATCAGAAAGATTTTTGAAATCAATAGTAATCGAAAAGTTTAGAATTGAGGAATTTTGCAGCAGGAGGGCCTGGTTATTGTAACCCACAAGAATGCCACCTTTGAAGCCCTTGGGAGGAAGTTGAATCCAGTTTGTGATTCTATTTCCTCCAATCGTTTTGAGAGCAAAAGGGGTGAGGAAGGTCTTTGTTTCTTGAATAGAAATAAGGTCTATTTTATTTTTATAAATATGTGATCGGATTTTTTTTCTTCTTTGTAAGTTAGAAGCTCCACAGATGTTCCAAGTAGAGATTTTCATTTAAAATAAAAAACAAAGGGAGGCCAATAGATAGAAAGGCAAGATTAACAACGTCTATTTGACCAGCCTATATAAGATTCAAGGTCATTTAGGATATACTGAGCATCATTTTCCTTTTCAAAGCAGAAACCAATCTTATTTGCAAATGAAGAAAAACTTTTTAAACTAGACCAAGAGGCTAGATCATCTATAGTATCAGGCTTATTTTGACCTTTATTTTTTAAGGATGTAGATATAGAAAGAGATGATGCCGAAGAATCAAAACAGATAGAGGGGGAAGGAGAAATACCTTTCTTAGCCCTGTTTGAGATACTTGATCCATTGTTGAAAGAGAGGTCGGGCTGCAGGATCTTTTGGATGTAGCTTGTGTTTGTTTTCTGAAGAGGGCTCTTCGGTTCCGCACTCTTAGCTTGGGAGGAGAGGCTGACAGAGATCACCTGGGGGGAATGGAGCTGCTCAGGGGACGACGAGAACCAGATGGAAACTGCTAGAGAGAAGCCAGAGCTTTCTTTCACTAACTTACCGTTGCTGATAAACCATAGGTTGTAATATTTCATGCTAGAGTGATTTGTTGGATATGTTAAATAATACATTCTAGTTTCTTTTAATCCTAACATGATTAGAAATTATTGTGGATGCAAGTTTACCTAGTTAGAGTGGACATTTTACACTCAATGGGGATGTGTATGACTCTCATGTTGGTTTTTCTAATTTTTTAGATACACCTTCATCTAGCGGAGAGATAGTGATAAATAAGATGTATATAGATTATCAACTAGGTTACTTCAGGGGTTTCCCACATATTTAGAATCAAAGCAGTCATAGAATAAGAGGATCTTGCTTTAACATAACAATAGTTCCTTGTCCATTGGTTTCCCTAATCCTGATGCTTTTTTAGTGGCATGGGCAATTCCTTCAACTTGGATACAAGAAACAATTTGCTCATTTTACCTAGTCCACAACTATTGTAGCAGGTGTCAAATGGATTTAGCAACTAGATCTCTATAGAGTTTCCATAATCAACTATCAATCTATTTAAGATTGTTGCTAGAGATTCTAGTTCTTCTACTAGTCTTTCTAGTCTTGATAGCTTCAACGTCGATTTGTAACTAAGAGATCAACCCCTGAGTGTTGGGTATTCAACAAATATGTTGCTGATAAGCACATGCAACTTGAGGGAGATTCTACCCTATGTAAGCCACACTCTAGACAATAACAACATGTACATGGTTCATCCAAAAAACACTCTGACATCTACATTCTCTAATTCCATCATCAACCAAACCACCCCCTTAGAAGGGAACAACATTATGCACATAAGCATATCTGGGAATCAAACCGTTTCTTACATGCCAACAACATTGGGAATCAACTGAGGTTAGGTTGAAATGGGCATAGGATCATGAAACTAGTTGGTCTGTTTCAATCATCATCGTCAGTTTCAACTCTTACTACTATTTACTAAATCCCCAATGGCACTAGTGGGCCATTAAAGAGGAGAAAAGGCCCTGTGAGGTCATCTCTTGGACAACGTTTAGGAGGGAATTTGAGAATTTATACTTCCCTCTATCCTATTTGGATGAGAAGATCATGTAATTCAAGAAGTTGAGATCGAGGATGATGACAGTGAATTAGTAAGAAGCCTGGTTTGTTGAGATGTTTAGGTTTAACCCCAAATGATGCCAATATAAAAGGAGAAGATAAGGCTATTTGAGAGGGGGCTAAGTGCATAGTTGCATAGGATGGAATGAATTTTGGAGTCACACGAGAGTTTTCCAACTTTGTGGTGTAGTTGAGGAGGATAGAGAGAACAATGATTAACATTCATGACAATGATGCCAAGAGAAAGTCGACACATTTGTCTAGACAATTTTCTCAAGGATCTATGTTACACCCACATCCCACAATTACCACTAATCATGAGATTAGGGCATAATTTTGAGAATTATACTTAATACAAAGTTCACTCCCAACTTTTTTTCTTTTATTCAATACTCTTTGTTTTCTCGCATTCAATCACATAAACATACTTTACAAGAGAATTAAACTTTGATTACTCTAATATGATCTCAACATTAATGATACACATCCATACATTCATTTTATTTCTCACACTTCCATGTACATAAAACATGACATTCAGATACATTCTCTCTTATTAAGGAAACAAAGATACACAACATCATTTACAACTCTCTCACATCTATATAATGACCTAGAGTGATAGGGACATACTGAACTAAACTAATCTCATACTTAACTCCTGTAGCAGATCTACGATGATGCAATGACATATTCAGTTCATGTGGTTTCCCTAATAAAATTGTGAGTAGAGGGGTGGGCCTACTCGCTCAGTGAATGAGTAGTTCAAAGAAATAGTTTAAAGCACGTATATAATAACAGATATATTGTCGAGCAACTGATATCAATTATAATAGTAGTAAGCTTTAAAGAGACTAATCATTTACAAACATAAATATGGCACAATACTCTAGAGATCTATAAGAGTAAATCAATATATGAATATTCTTGATTGATCATAAAGAGAACTAATGATTCAGAAACATACAAAGAATAATTGAATAACTGTGCACACTTGTTTAACATCTCATTCATCTTATTATGCCCTGAACCCACATGTGGTGTACCACAACATGTGAAAGAATTGCAACAAGCTACGATCTCACTGTATAAGGCTTAGAAGCATTCCTGGGTTCCTAAGCCTATCTCATGAGTAAGACCCCGTCTCCAGTGGGCCTTGACAGATCTACTTCTCAACAGCTAATGGAAGCGAACGGATATCTCAGACTCCACCTCTCAACCTGGGTACTCAAGCAGTGAGTCCAAGCCATCAGGATTATTGTGCAACAGTGGACCTACGAACCACTGATCACTCAAAATGCAACACAGGTACCACCGGCATCCCCAGTTGGTGTTGGGTATCACACAATTGTACAGAGTCTACCCTACTGGTCAACCTCTGCACCCTACTGGTGCACTCTAGCTTGCCTCGATTTGGATTACCTCCAGTCCGGAAACAGTTTCCTCCCCATAGCATAGGCCTCATCCTGTGAGGATTCTATAGGGTTTAGGGCATCTAAATGTCTAGTTCACTCTTTAAATTCACAACTCAATCATCACATTAACATATCTTAGTTTAGCTGTGTAAACCGTTCATTTCATAAACCATCTGATAACATTTACCAAAACTAAATTATTAAGCATAATTACATCTCATACTGAGAAACATTGATATCACAATACTTGATTTACTAAACACCCTATTCTTAGGGTTTCATTTACCTCATTCACTTATCACATGACTCGCATAAGAATTGAATGTGTCATAAACATTCACTGAATTAAGATTGCTTTCAACAAGTCATATACAATCAACATATATATAAAATCTTCAAATTGAGCTAAATTCGGGTTTCCATGCCATTCACTGAGATATCATGAATCAAGAATAACATTGAATAAATAAATTCGATGATGCCAAGAAAAGCACTTCAAATGAATTTCACAATATCTATTCGCAAATTTCCAACTTTCCACTCATCTAGGGTTTCACCCTCTTTACTGAGATATCAAGAAAACACTATTCACATCACATGAAATCCAAGATAGTATCTGACATATATATACTTACGCATTCAGATAAACAATCATTCATAATCAATGAGATTAAGATAGAAAAATTTCTCTATCTAATTATACAACAATTTCAGTCATAGCCGAAAATCCTAAATTTTAGTTTACTCTTATAACCTCTGCAAATACTTATGGAATTCTCATTAGTGTGGATTGTATCCATTTATAATATGATTTTATCATCTGAAATTCATTAAAACATAATAAGAATCCATTTCATATCATTTTACAAAAGCTAGATAAAAAAGGCAAATTAGGGTTTGTAGTCACATACTAAGCAAATGAATATTATTGATGATTTAACTTATTTTCGTACAATCTACTATTTAAAGGAAGTACCCTCTCACCCTAAGGTGTGAAACACCTTTAGAACATAGCCCATCTCTGAAAATCTCAAACTCATATCAAAACCCTAGCAAATTAGTGGTTTCTTCTTCCTTTCAACCCTAAAGAAGAGTTGTAGGTAGAAGATGAAAATTAGAGGTTAAGCCAAACCTTAATTCCTTAGATTAGGGATTCCGAGCAAGGGGAAATGAGGAGAAGGAAGAATCAACAATTAAACTACTTACCAAGTTGAATCTATGGCAACCCTTTCGGATTTCCATCGTTCTTCATGTTCTTCCCAAAACTTTGCCCCAAAAATCTTGTTCCAGGTCGCCCTGTCATTGAGCAAAGACTCTTAGATGATAGAGGGTCAAATCACGGTTCCAATGCACTTCGTTTTATTGAAAACGGATAAGCATAGCCCTAGATAAATGATCATTTTACGATTGACTGTCCTGGGCGACATTTGTCGCGGACGCAACGTAGTGTTGCGGTCGCAGCACACAACGTAGCGTGCAGTCGCGGCACTAGCATCACAATCGTGTCATACAAGGTAGTGTCGCGGTCGCGACACTCTGTACATGTTTACTAAAAAGGGCATAACTTTCTCATTTTAACTCCGATTTGGTTCATTCTTTTTTGTTGGATTCATAATTAAATTCTCTACAATCCTACAATATTATTTTGATAATATTCTTAAATAAAAAATTATTTATTAATTATTTCCTCCAATGTTTTTAACTCTCTTCTTGCATACATGTATGGTTTAATTCTATATTAACTCCAACTTGGATCTTTATCATATGCTTAAGTTATGATTATGAGTTGCCCAAATAAGTATTTAAGGTTACTTAAGTTAATATAAAGCACAATATATATTATTACTAATAAAAGCATGACAAGCATTAAGATTATCTTAAATCTCTAGGATTATTAGCAAATCTAGGAACAGGTTGTAACAATTCTCCCCCTCTAATAAAAATTTCGTCTCGAAATTTCGAAAAGAAGAAAGGATACTTGCTAAACATCTCTGACTCCAATTCCAAAGTATCTTCTTTTATACCATAATTCCTCCAAAGAACCTTTACTAGGAGTATCTCTCTCTTTTTAAGCTTTTGAATTTTGCAGTCTAGAATTCTATTTTAAACATTGAGTCATTTGTTTCTCTTCTAATCACAATAGATTTTTAAGCAAGCCTTCTCAATGATAGCAGAAGAATTTTATATATCACAATAAATAATAGGAAAGAGAAAGATAAACAGCCATTTTTAGTCATGCCATACCCTGTTGAGGTGTTACCTCAATACTGGTAATCTGATCCCACTATCGTAATTCATATTGCTCAATATGTACTATTGTTCTGTATTACCTCTAAGTCACAAAAGAAAGTTCACCATGTTATTTTGAATTTTACGATTTTGCTACTCAAATGGAAAAGCACTAATGAGTTGGAAGACTAGATTCAACCCAAATTGTACAATACTAAGATGGATTACTGGTATGAATGACTACAACTACCAGACACCTTTAATTAACATATTGCTTTCACATGTACAACTAAAATCATATGTAAAACAAATTTACATCCCTTAATATACCTTCCATAAATTATACTTCTAAAAAAAAATTCACGTATTACTGAAAGCCATTGTTTTCTCTTATTTCTCTCCTCATTCATTACTATTTACTTCTTGTTATTATCCTTCTCATTTTGATCATATAGAATAAACATCCCTAACATTGAAACATTCAAGGTTAGAATAGATTATTCATCATTCTTTCTATCACTGCAAGAATTTATTTTAGATTACACTTTGCTCATGTTGCACTTCTCCTTTTGTTCAAATCACACCTCTTATATTTCAAATATATTTCTTATCTTTTGCTCTGAATCATTTCCATATTGTTTATCTACCTTCCAGATTAGCTACCTTTAAACCCTAAATTACTATCAGTGCTAGTTTACTTCTCATAGTGCAAATCTCATGATCTTGTTTTATAGAGATGTTAGTATTCAAGGTCAAATCACTAGTGGCATCCCTTGAACTACTACAACTCTAAACATTCTAGGGTTTGGTCCTTATCAGTAGCATGACGTTATTGTGATGTGACTTTTCTCCCTTAATTTGAAATTCAAACTTTGGATATCGCAATTTTTACTAAAGTCTTCCTTATCTTATCAATTAAATTTCCTTTCTCTTACTTGGTCATTCAGATAGATTATATTCTCAATTTACCCTGCTATGGTTTCATCATCATATTGTGTGTCATTATTACATTTACTAGTTGTCTCTACCATGGTGATTATGCATAATATATGATTCATTTTCTTATCAATTCATTCCCACATTGCTCTCATTAAGTAATATTAGAAAGAGAAGATGATTCGAGACTTAGAATTCTTATCTTCAAACATTCCCTTAATACATTTCTCGTATGTAGATTTAATTGGTTCAACAAGGATACTTGACTAATTAGCACTTACTTAAATCTCCTAACCTCTTTCTTTTATAATCTATATTACTCCATCATGTTTCAAACCCTTCCTTACTTTCCATAATCCTCTTACTGTATACTACTCTTCCACCTATCAACTTTAACTTCTAATTTTCTCATATGATCATGTTGCTTATTCATGTGTATGATCACGTATACCATGTTACACATATTTCTTTTTATCCTTCTACTAATGTGAAGTTGAAATTCTAAATCGATAATCTTTCTACTAGTTTCACCTCATGTTTAATACAATACATATCCTTCGTTTTAAATCAAAGGGCTCATGCATGGGTCAAACTTAGTTTTTCTTTCAATCAAGTTTTTCCTTCCTGGATATAGTCTACCTTTGTATGACTTATTCATTTGTTAAGCTACACTTTTGTTCTTCTTTTAGAAACTAGTTTTTTGTTCTATAAAGACTTGGAATCATAAGGTAGTAAGGATGAATGTATTAAACTTCATAATAAAGGTATACATTCCATGCTCTCAATTATATCATAACCCGCATTCCTTAATCAAGCTCATCATTTTAACATTTCTCTTTGTTTCAACTAAGTTTGTTATCCTAGTCTTATGATTTACATGTTCATCTAATTCTCTTTACTATAACTCTTCTGAAGACTCTTTACTTCTATGTACTTATCATGTACTTAACTCTATTCTTCTATTTTCCCTTTGCTTTGGAGTACATAAAAGCATTGTACTCGATTATATGATCCATTCCACATGATTGATTCTTACTATCTTGGCCCTTGCATACTTTTCTCATATCTTTTCCATATTTCATATTTAGAGTTCATATAATACTAATCATTAAACTTAATCTGAACCTTATGTCATGCTCCTTTATTCCCAATTAAGGGTTTCTCATGTGAGTCCCCAAAGTTGGATCTCAGATATCAGTTCCAACTAATTCTTAGCTATTCTAATCTTTCCCATATATTTCAACATCTTATTGTACGTACATTCTCACTATGATGTGGGTAAAATTTATCCAGAGTCTACTCTTATTATAATTTCAATAGGAGTCATTAGATCCTAGTAATGCACGCTTCCAGCTAGACCAAGTCGAACATGCAGTCCTGAAGCCAAGAGCTACTCAAGATTATTGAAATCATATTCATCTCAAACATGTGGAAAGAATATCCATTTAGGGAAAACTCATTTAAACATAACTTTGGTCTACTTGATACAAAGAATAACTGAATCAACTTCATGATACACAACAATCTAAAAGAACCATACATATTCCACATAATGATAATATGAATTCATATATATAAGAGCACTTCTATAGATCTCCAATCAAAGAAGCAATATAAAGCAAGATTTGTATCACATTCTATATTTAAGATCTTACTCCTTCATGACTTTCCAGTCTCCTAACCCTAATATTTCTAGGGTTTCTCTCTAGCCCATTCTCCCACTACACGCCTGGCCAGGGCATTTAGAGAAGAATAGACAGAGTAGCTTGATATTGGTCAACCTAGGTATCCAAATACTGGGCCAGGGTATCCAAATACCCAAACTTCCTACAGCTATAGACACATAACCTTATATCTGCCACACTTATAACTCTAACTTTCTATCCTAATGGTCCCTGACGACTTAGCCTAAGCTCTGATACCAAGCTGTTACACCCACATCCCACGATTACCACTAATCATGAGATTAGGGCATAAGTTTGAGGATTATACTTAATACAAAGTTCACTCCCAACTTTTTTCTTTTGTTTTATACTCTTTGTTTTCTCACATTCAATCACATAAACAAACTTTACAAGAGAACTAAAATTTGATTACTCTAATATGATCTCAACATTAATGATACACATCCATACATTCATTCTATTTATCACACTTCCATGTACATACGACATGATAATTAGATACACTCTCTTATTAAGGAAACAAAGATACACAACATCATTTACAACTCTCTCACATCTATACAAGGACCTAGAGTGATAGGGACTGACTGAACTAAACTAATCTCATACTTAACTCCTGTGGCAGATCTATGTTGATGCAATGACATCTTCAGTCCATGTGGTTTCCCTAAAAAAATTGTGAGTAGAGGGGTAAGGCTACTCGCTCAGTGAATGAGTACTTCAAAGAAACAACTTAAAGCACGTATATAATTACAGATATATTGCCAAGCACATGATACCAATTATAATAGCAGTTAACTTTAAAGAGACTAATCATTCACAAACATAAATATGGCACAATACTCTAGACATCTACAAGAGTGAATCAATATATGAACATGCTTGATTGATCATAAAGAGAACTAATGATTCAAAAACATAGAAAGAATAATTGAATAACTGTGCACACTTGTTTAACCTCTCATTCATCTTATTATGCCCTGAACCCACATGAGGTGTACCACAACATGTGAAAGAATCACAACAAGCTATGATCTCACTGTACAAGGCTTTGAAGCATGCACAGGTTCCTAAGCCTATCTCTTGAGTAAGACCCCGTCGACAATGGGCCTTGGCACATCTACCTCTCAGTGGCTAATGGTTATGGTCAGATATCTCAGACTCCACCTCTCAAAATAGGTACTCAGGTGGTGAGTCAAATCCCTCAGGCTTATTGTGCAACAGTGGACCTACTAACCACTGATCACTTAACATGTAACATAGGTACCACCGGCATCCCCAGTTAGTGTTGGGTACCACACAACTGTAAGGAGTCTGACCTACTGGTCAAGAACCCTGCACCCTACTGGTGTGCTCTGGCTTACCTCAATTTGGACTACCTCCAGTCAGGAAACTGTTTCCTCCCCACAGTACATCCCTCATCCTGTGAGGATTCTACAGTGTTCGGGGCATCTAAATGTCTAATTCACTCTTTAAATTTACAATTCAATCATCACATTAACATATCTTAGTTTAGCTTTATTAACCGTTCATTTCATAAACCATCTGATAACATTTACACAGCTGAACTATTAAGAATAACCACATCTCATACTAAGAAACATTGATATCACAATACTTGATTCATTGGACATCCTATCCTTAGGGTTTCATTTACCTCATTCACTTATCACATGACTTGCATAAGAACTTAATGTGTCATAAACATTCACTGAATTAAGATTGCTTTCAACAAGTCATATACAATCAACATATGTATGAATCTTTGAATTGAGCTAAATTAGGATTTCCATGTCATTCATTGATATATCATGAATCAAGAATAACATTGAATAAATAAATTTGATGATGCCAAGAAAAGCATTTCAAATGAATTTCACAATATCTATTTGCAAATTTCTAACTTTCAACTCATCTAGGGTTTCACCCTCTTTAATAAGATATCAAGCAAACACTATTCACATCACATGAAATCCAACATAGTACCTGACATATATGTACTTACACATTCAGATAAACAATCATTCATAATCAATGATATTAAGATAGAAAAATTTATCTATCTAATTATACAACAATTTCAGTCATAGCTGAAAATCCTAAATTTCAATTTACTCTTATAACCTCTGCAAATACTTAGAGAATTCTCATTAAGATAGATTGTATCCATTTATAATATGATTTAATCATCTAAACTTCATCAAAATAGAGTAAGAATCCATTTCATATCATTTTGCAAAAGTTAGATCAAAAAGGCAAATTAGGGTTTGTACTTGCATACTAAGAAATTGAAGATTATTGATGATTTAACTAATTTTTGTGCAATTTACTATTTAAAGGAAGTACTCACTCACCCTAAGGTGTGAAAACACCTTTAGAACACAACCCATCTCTGAAAATCTCAAACTCATACAAAACCCTATCAAATCATCGATTTCTTCTTCCTTTCAACCCTAAAGAAAATTTTCTATAGGTAGAAGATAAAAATCAGAGGCTTAGCCAAACCTTAGATTCATTGGATTAGGGATTTTGAGCAAGGGGAAATGAGAAGGAAGAATTAACGGTTAAAACTACTTACTAAGTCAAATCTATGGAAACCCTTTTGGATTTTCATCGTTCTTCACTTTCTTCCCCAAAAAATTGCCCTAGAAATTGCCTTCTTGGTCACCTTCTCATTGAGAAAAGACTCTGAGATGATAGAGGGTTGAATCACAGTTCCAAGGTACTTTGTTTCATTGAAAATGAATAAGTATATCCCAAGATATGATCATTTTACGATTGGTTGTCTTGGGTGGCATATGTCGCGGTCACAACGTAGAGTCGTAGTTATGACACTAGTGTCATGGTTGCGGCACATGATGCAACATCGTAATCGCAACACTGGCATTGTGGTCACGACACACGATGCAGCGTCACGGGCGCGACACTCTGTACATGTTTACTAAAAAAGGCATAACTCTCTCATTTTAACTCGAATTTGGTTTATTATTTTTTTGTTGGATTCATAATTGAATTATATACAATCCTAAAATATTATTTTAATAATATTATCAAATTAAAAATTATTTATTAGTTATTTCCTCTAATATCATTAACTCTCTTCTTGCATACATAATGTTATATTAACTCCAACTCGAATTGTTATAGTATGCTTAAGTCATGATTATAAGTTGCCCAAACAAGTATTTAAGGTTAATAAAGTTAGCATAAAGCACAAAATATAATATTATTAACAAAAACATGACAAGCATTAAGATTAACTTAAATCTCTAGGATTATTAGCAAAGCTAGGAACGAGTTGTAACAACCTAAGAGACAATGGTTTTTTGGGATGTCAAGGAAGTAGTTCTAGTAGTCCCAATAGAGTATAGATATGCAAGAATTGCAACAATAGTCACAGTGATTGTCGAGTAAGGGCACATGTTGAGGACTTCCACAAGCTAGGGAAATAGATTGGGGTATGTATAGTGATAGGGACATCTAGGCTGAACCTCTCTCCATACAAGATGTGCTTCTACTACCATCAACATAATTACCCAAGGATGTTCAACCCAAAACTAAACTAAGAATCATCAAAATAGAAGGGTCGGAGCCAACAAGGCTCGCAACATCACAGTGGTTCTGGAGGTATAGGACGAGGCCAAGCTTCATATGCAGGATCAACAAGATATACGTGAAGAATCCAAGGAGGATAAAGATCATAAGAAATGACCCATTTCCATGTTGTGGGTCAGCCTAAGGGATTTATAATCCCTAAGTCTTTACATGTTAGATTAAGTTTTTTCATTCTGACTTGTCTACTTCTACATATGTGTTTGTTTTGGCTGACACAGGTGTGACACACTCATTTATGACAAGAGAGGTTATTATATGTTATAACTTGCTGTTAGTTGTTGTTTTTAGTATCTTTTCTTGAGACCCCTCTAGTTGGGGTTGTGGCTGTATGAGTGGTGTGTCCATTCTATGTTCTTGTCTTTTCAGAACACATTGTTCAAGTAGATCATATGCCACTTGAAACGTGCACATTTAATGTGATCTTTGGTATGTATACACTATATAACTATAAGGTGGTGTTTTACACGATGTTTGGTACGTGGTGAATGAAGGGGAGGGGAAGGTAGGGTAGGGGAGGGGAGGGGGAGGGAAGGGAGGGGACACTTATATGAGTCTATTTGGTTAACATGGGGATGTGAAGGGGAGAGAACATAAAAATATAAAAAAACATGTCATTTTTTGACAAGACATATTATTCCAAAAGGTTACATACACCACACACATATTAGTACATAAAAAATCAAGATAAATTAAACTCACATGTCTCATGATAAAAATAAAATTATTTGTATAATTATTCTGTTAATGAAATAGATACATTTCTTATGTCTACGTGATGTAAAGCATTGTCGATGCAAATAGGGATTATTACTTCTCTTTTTATATCCATTTGGGTATACGTGTACTTCCCTTCATATTTATAAATTTGCCTCTATTTATTTAAGTTCCCTCCATAACTTGAGAGTTCTTTCCACTTTTTTTGCAAAATTTCTCCCTTCTTCTATTTTTCCTTATGTAATTATGTAAAAAAATGTATCTCAAGCTTTCTGTGTTCTCTACCAACATTTTTTCTAGACATTCTAAGAATTTTTTAAAATTGTGCACTACATTTATTCTAGTTTGCTTTTATTTAAAGATTTCCCTCTAATTTTCCCTCCAACATCCCCCCAAAATTTTGTATTCCCTCCAAATAAGGTGAGAGACTACATGTTCTTTTTTCTCATTGGTTGTGAGCTATACAAGTATTTCCCACCATATTATTTATATTTTCCCTCCATGTTCCATTTTCCCTCCAAGTTATATAATAAATGTCTTCCCCTTGTCTCCAATCCAATTTGGTGGGGAGAAAAGTGGTTGGAAATACACTTGATTCTTTTCCCTCCATTCCCTTCCCTTTCCCTTCATTGTGTGGAACCAAACAACTTAAGCCCTTCCCCTCCCTTCCCCTCCCCTCCACTCACCGTGTACCAAACAAGACATTAGGAGGCAGGCTTCTCTTGGAATTTCCAAGGAAACCAGAAGATTCTCCTTGTCTTGTGTATGTAGCTATAGCCCAGAGGTTGATGAGATATAGTTGTGAGGCTTTCTTTGTGCATGTAGTTGATACTAAGGTGGTGATCCCTTATATCCAAGATGTTCACACAATATGTGAGTTTGAAGATGTCTTCTCAAAATAGTTTCTTGGTTTTCCAGTGCGTTGAGAGATTGACTTTGAGATCAATCTTATCCCTTATATGCAATCCATAGTGCAAGCACCGTATAGGATGGAACCAAAAGAGATGAAAGAGTTGCAAAAGAAGCTTTAGAATTTATTGTATAAGGGTTTTGTATAGTTGAGCACATCCTTGTGGTATGATCCCATCCAATTTGTCAAAAATAAGGATGCTTCCTTGAGGTTATGTATAGACGATCGACAGTTGAACAATGTTATATTAAAGAAGAGATACTCCTTATCGAAGACCAATTATTTGTTTGATCAGCTAAAGGTAGATATAGTGTTTTCAAAGATAGATCGGAGATTAGTATGCCACTAACTAAGGGCCAAGATAGAGGACATATGTAAGATAACCTTCAAGACTAGTTGTGGTCACAATGAGTTTGCCATCAACGTCGTCTGGGATAACCAATGTGCCTGCATCTTTCATGGAAATAATAATCAGAGTGTTCAAATAGTATCTAGATTAATTTGTGGTGGTTTTCTTAGATGACATCCTGATTACTCAAGGGACTAGTAACAATATGAACGACATCTCCCCTTGATGTTATAATTGCTTAGAAAACATCCTTGTATGAAGAGTTTACTAAGAGTTAGTCTGGTTGATAAATGTTTCTTCCCTTCACCATATCACATCCAAAAGAGGGATTTGTGTAGATACCAAAAGGTAGATTCAATGTTGATGTTGGAACATCCCAAGACGCCAACTGAAGTGGAGTTTCCTTAGTTTATCTAGTTAATATATGCATCTCATCAAGGACTTTCGTGCAATGGCCCTACCATTAGCCAAAGTAGCTAAGAATGATGAATCCTTTACATGGATGGAGAAATGTTAAAGAAGTTTTCAGTCCTTGAAGGAAAATTTAACGTATGCATCTGTGTTGCCATTGTCTTAAACCAAAAATAGTTATATAGTTTTATGTGATGCTTTAAAGTAGGATCTTCTATGATTATTTTTGCAAGATAAGCATATGATCTCTTTTTCTACCATACAACTCAAGAAGCACAATGCTAACTTCCCATCGCATTATCTATAATTGGAGGAATTGGTTTTGGCATCAAAGATTCAATTATCTTTATGGGGATAAGTGTCAGATCTTCACACACCACAACAGCTTTCAATGCCTTTTCTCCAAGTCGGCATTGAGTATGAGGCAGAGGAAATAACTTGAGCTAATAAAGGATTATGACTTCACAAAAGAGTATCACGTAGGGAAGGCAAACATGGTGATATATGCTTTGAATAGAAGACCAACATCATTGTTTTCAACTTCACTAGGATCAACATTGTTTTACTCTTTGGTTTGCAAGAGGATGGACATGTTAGTGTCCCTATGACAAATGAATGTACATATGGAAGTCTCCATGCTAGGGGGATTGTTAGCTCAGTTACAAGTCAAATAAGTGTTTATACAATAGATTAGTGATGCACAACAAGAAGATAATACAATATATAAATCAGGTTAGAGCTTGGTAGTGGGAGACATGATGGATTTCATGATTCAAAGAATGGGATTTTTATGTTATTATAACAAGGTGGTGGTTCATGATGTCAATTATCTATGGAAAATGGTGCTTGAGGAGGCACACACTTCAATGTATGAAATGCATCTAGATGACACCAAGATGTACCATAATATCAAGGATTTGTATTGGTATCTAGGAACAAAGAAGGACATAGTAGAATTTGTGATCAAGTATCTTGTATGTCAGCAAGTCAATGTAGAGCATCCAAGACCAACATGAATGTTGCAACCTTTGTTGATTGTAGATTGAAAATGGGTTCATGTGATCATGAATTTTGTGGGGTCCCCTATAACAACCAATGGTCATGATTTCATCTGAGTGGTGGTTTTCATATATATATATATATATATATATATATATATATATATATATATATATATATATATATATATATATATATATATATATATATATATATATATAGAGAGAGAGAGAGAGAGAGAGAGAGAGAGAGAGAGCCAGGCTAGAATACACTCGAGTGTACAGATCGCACGGATACACTCAAGTGTGTTTGCATATCAAGATTATTTCTCGCAAAATGTAAACCATTGATCTTCACCATCATACTATAGCTAGGCTACATACAAATTTTGAGCCCATTTGGATGAGTGTAAGTCACTCATCTAAGGGCAAAAAAATCGACGTGCGAAACTAATTTGAAATACTTAATTTTTGCGGTCTTTATAACATGACCTATAAATGTCCAAATGTGCTCAAATTTTGTGTACGAGCTATTCACAACATGTTTAAGAAGATCAACATATTAGATTTTTGAAAAAAAATATTGCATCATGAAAAACGAGTTGAGTGTATTCTGCTCTGAATACACTCGAGTGTATTCTAGCCTGACTCTCTCTCTCCCTCTATGTATATATATATATATATATATATATATATATATATATATATATATTAATGAAATAGTGCATCGACATGGAGTTGATACAACAATAGTGTTTGGCATAGGACAACAATTTACAAGTTGGTTATGGGATTTTCTACATATAGTGTTGGACACATAGTTAAGTTCAACACAATGTCTCAACTTGAGATAGATGTCCAGTCAAAAAGAATATACAAGCTTGAAACATATATTGAGGTCATTTTTCCTTCAATTCCTTGGAAGTTGGGATGCTCATCTCATCCTGATTGAGTTTTCCTATGACAACAACTACCATAGGACCTTGTATGTGTTGTCGTGCAAGACTTTGTATGGAAGATGTTGCACATTGCATGTTTGTGCTATGAGATTGGTGAGTATCAATTGCTAGGTCCAAAGTTAGTCTGGTAGATGGCAAAGTAGATCAAAGTGATCAGATAGCAGTTGCATGATACACAAAAAAGACATAAATCTTATGTAGGTTATTGGCACAAATCACTAGAGTTCCAAGTAGGAGACAAGTTGTATTTCAAGGTATCACCATAGAAAGGAGTGTTAAATTTGGTGAGAGGGTTAAGTTGGAACCTAGACTCTTGAGGTCTTTCTATCTTGTATATAGTGTTAGTAAGGTGACATACAAGTTGGATTACCACCTTAGCTTCATAGATTGCATAATATGATCCACTTGGCCATGTTGAGGAAGTTCCATCTAGTATTGGAGCGGAGGATTCAACCAACTTAAGTTCATCGTGATGATGATATATCATATTAGAAGTATGCAATCTTATTTACCTAGGATTTCGGGGTGTGTTGTTAGCCATTTATAGTTGTAAGTAACCTAACACATCTTCCTTCTAATTATTTTTGTTTCTCTAATCATTATTATGGATTATTAATGATATTCTTAGATTATCTATGTAATTAGTTGGTTAGTGTTTTGTTTGAGAGTTCTATGTGATAATTCCCTAAGTTGTTTCTTTCCCTTGTAATTTTCACATATCATGTTTCTCTCCCTTCTCCCTCTGGTTTGGACTTGGTTGGGTTAGACATAGATCACCCAGTTAGGTATCTTACCTCTTTATCAATTAAGAATGATGGAATGTACTACATTTCCATCACTTGTGGACCTATGGAGAGTGCCTTGTCTTTTCATCAGTCGAGAACCAACGAGGTTGCATGCCTTTGCATTTATAGAGGACTTACTAAAATGGCTACTCTCATTTACCTTCTATGCTTTCATTAATTGACCACTGATGGAACAATTGGCTGACTGAACATCGAATTTTCATCTATTGAGTATCAATGGAAGTTGGCACTGACAGTAGCTACCAATTGAAGCTGGTGGAGCGCCCGCCAGTGGAAATACTGGGTTGAGAACCTATGAGATTGAAGTGTGGTCTCCTAGTGAAGCTCTTGTGTGCTTGGACCCACAATTTCTACTAATGGAACCCTTTACCACATCTATCATCAAAAGAACAAGAATCTTTAATAATGATGTTTTAGACCTTGACTTCTAATGCAAAGTTAGGGTTATCTTTTAATGGAGATGGAGCAATGAAGATGTTGAGACATTGATCAATGGCTAGGTGGCTTTGACCACCCCTTTCTCTCACTTTTAGTATGGAAAATACCCCTCCTTGCTCTCCCTTCCTCACCTTATTTGTGTGAGATGATCTTGGAGTGTTGAAGCAGTGTAAGACTTCATCAGTTGATATCTACTGATGGAAGTCATGCTTCTGTGGCCCTTTTTGGAGTGCTTCCTTCCTCTTCAACTATGAAGATCAACGTTATTTCTTGTTTCTTCCAAACCTAGAATCAAATAAGTGGAGTTTCTATCCTTCATGATCATGGTGATCCTTCACCCTCTTCCTCCTCGGACTATTTCTTGGTGTTTTCTTTTTGGGGTTTTAATTACCATGATCTTATACCACGATTTCCTTCTCTATCCTTGTTCTTGTTTCCCTTAGAGTGTGGATCTACTATCATATGGGGTCTTGTGAGAAGAAACTTAAGAATTTTGAGAGCTTGTTGTTACATTCAGGGTTTGTCCTAAAGCTCATATTTTTATGTGTTCCCTTTGAGTGGACTCATTTCCATGGTAGTAAGTTGAGTGGTATAACATGTTATGCATTAAGAACTTATTGTATATGTGTAAAAATTTAACTTGTAGTGATATCCCATACAATGTTGAAAATGTAAAACTTTGTGTTATCCTTAACTTGTATCATGAGGATGTGAAGTTGATGTTGTATCTAGATTTTACGACGTTTACTTTTATATGATGGAAGCCTGATATCTTAGTATAATCTTGTATAGCTTCAGTTTTTGATGAAAGGATATGTTTAAAGGTTGTAATTTATTTGATGATGACATCCTATAAGTACAAGTAATGTTAAAACTTATATATCCTTTGATATCATGACCTTCTCAAAAGTGTTTTAGGGATCTGTTACTAGTTGTTATGCTGTCAAAATTCATAGGAACACTAATATGTGATGTGGGATCAATTTTTTCTTTCTATATTTCAAAATACTATCTTTTATACTCTTGGATGATGAATAGTCTTGTGATGACTTAGTATGATATACTTGAAGTGGTTTTGACTTGTTTATGTGCTTGATACTCTTAGAACCCTTAACACTATCTTTGGTATACGGTGAATGAAGGCGAAGGGAAAGGAAGGGAGGGGAGGTGAAACTTATGTTAGCGTGTTTGGTTAGCATGGGGAGGGGAAGGGAAGGAAAACACAACATATAAGGAAAATATAATAAAAGTATAGTGACATGGAATGTTAATGATAAAAATATTTTATATATATTAATTATATTCATATTTATTAACATATATCAAAGTACAAAAATATTATCATAGAAGCATGGACAACAAATTTCCCTTTTTTATTTTTTATTTTTTTTCACAAAAAATTTTCTCCAAATTTTATTGAATACTCCATTATTTAATATGCCCAACCAAGTTACATAACTCATTCATGACATACTACTTTTATATCCACACTAGTTGTGGGTTATATTAAATTCCTCCCACCAAGTATTTTTGTTTTCTCTCTCTATTTTATATTTTTTCCCTGACCTTTCTAATATATTTCCCGTCATGTCTTTCCCTTCCCCTTGTCTCCACTCCAATTTAGTAGGGAGATAATAGGAGAGAAATGGCTGAAAATATACTTAGTTTGTTCCCCTCCATTCCCCTCCCCTCCCCATCACTTTGTCCAACCAAACAGCCCAAGCCTCTTCCCCTCCCTTCCCCTCCCCGTCATTCATCACCTACCAAACAGGCCCTTAAAGTATGATGCCTTATGATATGACTTGTTGTGGCTGAGTGGCATGATGGTATACCATGATTACAGAAGTTAAGATCTTAAATTCATTTATTTCTATCTTCTAGAGTCACATGGTACAAATCAATTTGGTAGTTTCCCTGTTGATGATTTTATGTAATTTGATTTATGTAGTCATTAAGAAATATTAACTTAAACAACCAGGTGTAGCTTAAATCTTGTAGAGCCCTAAATCTGTAGTTCGAATCCATTGGGACATTACACAAAAATATGTAACAAGTCAATCTTTTACCAATTTAAATTGTGAGAAGATGCTCAGAGCATATATTAGTGAATATGGGGACGTTGCAATATTTATTATCCTAACATGTTCAAGCTTGGTTAGGGGCTCAATTAAAGTTGATACTCCAAAAAGGAATGAAATATAATGTTTTGATGGGTTGATATTCCAAGATTTGGCACCACTACATGTGTACACAGGACGAGCATGTGATTTGCGGATCCATTTATAAGAAAACATCCACCATAGACTTTAGCCTGTGATCACTCTACCTTTAAGTTACCTAGCTTCAATCTAAGTTTATGTGGAGAGATATATTGGAACTCCTATGTCTCTAGATCTTAAACAAATGTATGTTATGACTTAGTAGCATCTAACTAGCAATTCGAGAGGTACGAATTGAAATGCTGATTGCATAATAGGAAAAGTAACCCAGCTATGTAGTTTACCTATTTAGGTTTATTTATGGATAAAAATGAATGTGCTTATGTATATGATTTATTTACTGAAGCTTTGTATCTTTCTCACATTTCTCGTAGAGATAGGTTAGTATGGTCAGAGTGTACCTTTAAAGACATTTTCGTACTCATATGCTAATGCTTTTATTTCTCGAAAATAATGTTCATTGCCATTGATAAGTAAACATATTTTAATCATTATATCATATCAGACTTGGGGTCTCATTCCATGGTATTGCACATATTTTAGGTGATCGTCATATCTTCCCAAGATGTAGAGGAAAATATTTAGTCTAGAGGAAGTAGATCTTAGTTTTGAGGTTTTTGATGTTTGTGTGAAGGGATCACATATGTAGATGATGTTTGTGTGGCCTACTCCTTGGAGTAATTGAAGTTTATGTATAGGGGTTAATAGACCAGTGTCATCCTTGTATTCTCAGATCTAGGTAATTATACTTCTTTTTATTATTTTTTATGTATGTTTTGTATGCAATTTAGATGTTTGTGCACAACCTCTAGACCCACCACTATATGATTTGTAAGGTGTTATACTCATGACCCAAGCCATTCATGTTTGTGTAAATGCAAGAAGAATCTTCACACAGTTGTGACGATGTATACAAATGGTAAAGAAAATTTTAACAAACATTAAGGCTTGTTATTATATTCCTTTTGATATAGTAAAGTTATAGGACCCATGTTTGATGATGTATTTTATATGTCGATGATGATTGTTGGTTTGAAATCATAACTTTTCTAATAATCTTGTTTTGTGGAGGTGGATGTCACATTCCTAGTGTCTAGATCATAGGGTAGACAAACATTGTTCACTTGTAGTTGTCCAAAGGATTGTAGTAAGGTTACCAAAATCTTAAAGTTTCCACTCTACATGGGAGTTAGTGAAGCTTCACTTAGGGGAGTGACCATGTCTTCAATGCGATTAAGGGTAAGTGAATGACCCCATGTACTTGGAGGTACCTCTTGATTCAACAATCTCATTATGTAATACTAGGATAGATTTGTGAAGTTCCACCTAATTCCTTTGTATACTCACACACCAGAGACTCTCTCACAGACCCTAGTTTCACTTTGTTGTTTTGGCTATATCTTGAGTACCTAAGACACAAATCCCAAATTTGAGTAGGTCACAAGCCGTTTATCTCATCTATCTGTTCCTCACATATACTAAGGTAGGATGGTCTTGGTAGTAATAGTAAACCAAAAGTCTAAATTGTGCACAAACTAGACTAGTTTCAATTAGTTGTATCTTGATGGGTGCATCCATGGTAATAACACAAAAACTCAAAAATGATAATAATCCCGTAAAACTATGTAATTGGTAAAGTTTTTATATCAAATTTCAAATTAAAGACACCTTAATTTCTATAATAATTTACTTTAGGTGTTTGTTAATATACACTAATGATTATGTAATGATTTCTTGAATATATTGAACTGGAGTACAAATACTTTTTTTTGAATAGTCAATAACAATTTTAAAAAAATCATCACTTCTTAGGTATAATATAAAATGAATTAGATATTATAGTATTGAATCTGACTCTATGTTTGAGATAGTCTATAGACAATCACATGTTAAAAACTGCACTCATGGATGATGTAAATGAAATAGAAGATGATCTAAAGACTACTTTTCCACTAATTG
This sequence comes from Alisma plantago-aquatica, assembly GCA_963693085.1. NCBI lineage: Eukaryota > Viridiplantae > Streptophyta > Magnoliopsida > Alismatales > Alismataceae > Alisma > Alisma plantago-aquatica. Next base: position 588,140,784 of record OY856410.1, read on the forward strand.
GTACTTTGTTTGAAGTTGTGACATTTCATACAGGAATGAATTGTTAGACATGTCAAATAATAAATTCTATTTTATTTTAAGCCCAACTTGATCAAAAATTATTCCTAATACAAATTTATCAAGTTGGAGCGGAAAGTTTTCATTCACTTGGGCTTTGTATGAGTCTCGTGTTGGTTTTATTAATGTTTTAAGTATAATATCATATAGCAGAGATCTCATGATGAAAAAGATGTATATAGAATCAACTTATGCTAAAAATATACCTAAACATGTAACATACAACATAGAGGTCGTGTGGGCATTCTTTATATCAAATTAGTTAGCTTTCTTATACATGTAACACAATATAAGTTTGATTACATATGAATAATTATATATGTTTATTTTAACTTCTTTAAATGAGAATGGTATGTTTGAAAAATATATAAATTACAATTTTTTATTATTGAATACAATGGTGGATCCAGTATTATATCGTATACTTAATGTCTACATAAAAGGGTGATTCGATGATTATCATACTAATGAGTGTTACCTAAGTTCAAGATCAAACCCAATGGACAATATATTAAGAATTGTTTGATTAAGGTAATCACACAAGAACTACAACTTAATACAAAAGTTGGATTGATTGTTTAAATTAAGTTGCAATTGACAAAAAATCTTGATGGAAGTCTAGATTTATCATAATGGAGGGTAACCAAACAAATGTTTGGAAAGACATATGGTTTGCTGACTCAAGAATAACATAGTTGCTTCTAGACTTTCAGCCCCCTCACAACCTAAAAGACCTTCAAGTAGGCTGCATGATCACTCTCGAGGAGAGTGGGATTGGGAATTCATACATCTGTAAGTGTTGGTATGCACTTGGCAAAGAATTAATTTCATCCCACCTACCGTTCAAAACTCAGGAGATGACCTCCTTCAATGGATGCATGAACCAAGTGGACTTTTCTCTTCTAGATCTGCATATCATTGGAAATGCCATGACAAAGAAACTCCTTTTCTGGGTGATTGGGGAACACTATGGAGCCCCCGAATCCTAGAGAGGATCAAAATATTCCTATGGATTCTATCTCACAAAGACATTCTTACCAGTGTGGAAAAATGTAGAAGACACATCGACTCCTCTAGTCTTTTCATGTGTTGTAACATCAATGAAGAAACCATCCTTCACTGCCTTAGTGACTACACTCATAGATCCCAAATATGGAGAGGCATGTAATGCCCACTAATCCTATTCACACTGAATGAAGATGAGTGGATTCAAGCCTTAATCATGCTCTCTAAAAAGGAAGTGATTTTCATAGTTACATGATGGCATATATGGACAATCCGCAGTGAAATCACACATATCGGTAAATGAAGGAATGCCCAGTGTGCTATTAGGTTCATTAAGGAAAGGACACTCTCCATAGAGGATCTCAATCATGCACAATTATAGAACAAGGGTGGCAGCCAACACAACAATACCCCAAGCGTCAACCTACCGGCTATCAACAACTTCTTCATCTTCACTGACGCAACTTTTCATTGGGAAACTAATACTAGTACTTCTGGAATTCACATAGTCAACAACAATGGCATGTTCATATGTGGAGCCGGTAAAGTTGGCTTTTCTACCAGTTCCCTTGAAGCATAAACTCAAGACATCATCCATGGAACTAAAGTTTGCATCAAACTTCAAATACAAAACCCTATTATCCTCTCTAACTCAGCCCAAGTTGTCCAGATTTGCATGCTAGACACTGAGGCACCTTCAAATTTTTCTCCATACCAAAGAAAAGTTCACAATGCATGCTTAAATCTCCCAAACATAAGACTGCAACACGTCCCAAGATCCCTCAATCTGGTGGCAGATAATATTGCAAAGCACACCACTAGAAACAATGTCCCCGAGGATTTCATTTTCAAACCCCCTTGGCTCGAGAAGAGAATCAATGTTTGTATGAACTCTCTCTCTCTATCTATATCAGATCTGGCTTGAGAAGTAATAATATATTTCTCCTTAAGGAAAAAGGTCCAGATTTATCAAAGGATGGAAACACTACGATGAATGGGTTTCACCACCACTGCCAATCATTTACTCTCATATGTTGAACCTGTATAAATCACCCTTTTGGAGTTAGGATTAAAATCAGATAGATATTGTTCTAAGCTCATTGTTGTGGTATCTAGATATCATTTATCTATCACCTCATAAAACACATATCTAAAGTTCTCATGATGATATCCTAGATATTAAGTTTGAAGTTATATATATAAGATCTAATAAAATTCAAAATAGTTGGCCAAAAAAAATACAAGAAATAAAATATTTAATTTAAACAATATCTATACAATAATAGATGCAATAAAAAGAACAAAATTGGGCAGAGAGGACACTCCCCGCGCCCCAGCAAGAGGACTACTCACCCATCACAACTGTAAAAATATTAACAATGCAACAAGGGAAGAAAGACATCATCATAACAGACAATGAATGAGAGGTTGTGGTGTTTAAATTCCTATGTTTGAGGTTGAGGATGATGGTAGTCAGTACAACAGTTTGATCACTCCTTAATGTTTTTTAGAGAAGGTTTTGGGGGTGTCATCTTCCTTCTCACAGTTGGGATTGATCTACTATAAGGAAGGAGAGGTAGGTTGACAATGGCGGATGCCATCAGTTAATGAAAATAAGCACTACAAGAGTAAGTTCTCTCGATGTCTGAACTTTGGATGCTTGGAAGAAGTAGAGGTGGAGGCGATGACAATCAGTGAGAATGATTAGTGAAACTTTGATGTGGATGATCAAGAAAAATTTTGGCAGTCTAGAAGCATTGTAGTGGATCCTTTTCCATGGAGGACCCATTCTTATATTTATATACAGCTGCTACGGCTTTGAAAAACCCCAGTTGTCTTGTACTTAAGTCATTAGACACTTTGGATGAAAAAATGAGGTGTCCCTGTGAGAAAAATGAGAGGTCTCATGACTATTAGAGTTCCCAATGATATTCAAACATATAGAGGTCTCATTGGTAGACAAGTCTATGACATGATCAGTTGCCATGACATTAACTTCATCGGTAGGCAAACTTGAGGATTAACATCGATAGATGGAGCCAGACTTTCCACTGATGAAAGGAGCACAAAACTCCCCATCAGAAGGTAGATGTTGGAGTTCAGTAGATCTGAGTAACAATTGCATATTGGTGGGTGTATGTTCTTCATCATTAAACAAGGGCCTGGGTTTTCAATAGTAGTTGATGCATGCAAATTTTCATTAGTGGACGAGTGAAAATGGGAGTTCCATTGGTTGACTACCAAAAAAAACTCCTCCTATGTGAATAGATTGCAACTTAGGCTGGAGAAAATCCATTCCTAGGGGGTCTATTGGTGTGCAGAAAAGGGCATGCACTAATGATACTATTGATCGATGAAAATGTTAACTTATGAAGGGACGCATCAACAAAAGACTAGTCAATTTATTAAAAAAAGTGTCCCTACAAGTCGGTCAATGGGACTAACATCTCCTACTCAATGGTGTTAAATATATGAAGCTTGAGCCTATAATGGAATAAAAAATTGGATCAAAACATTAAAAATTAATATAAATTTAGTAAAAATAAAGAGGAGATAATTCTTAAGTAAAATGAAGCATGTGGACACAAAAGTAAGCTAAAATTGCAATTAAAACTAGAATAATGCATCAAATAACATCAAACTAAAACATTACTTGTCCTCGAGTAACACAAAATCTAAGTGTGTTAGCAAATGAATACTTTCAACCCATGTGATTGCCTCACCTTGACATCATGTTCACTTTCGTACCACCTAGTATGGACAAAGTGACCCATTTTCTATAGGTCATAGAACACATCTATCCATGTCTTTTTCCATGTTTCCTTCCCAATAAATACTTTCTCATCGCTCTCCCTCTTACCAAGCACATCTAAGAGTTTCATGAGAGTTTAAAGAATCATGCAGAACAATATATATTCATATGATTTGACATTGTGTCTTTAAAGCAGATGTCAAATAACACATTCATTGTGTCTTTGGGTGGAAAATAAAGAGAAGGGGGTGACGTAGGATGATGAGAATCTCTCCTCCATTTGAAATTGAGATTTCATGTTTTTTTCCTTGTATGATTGACAAGATTTGCCTGTTGTGCGCATTGGCATATCTTATTTATTTTTGTTGGTATACCCCCATTACATAGGGAGGGGTATGGAAGAAGTGAATAGGGTATGGTGGGGTGTGCCACCCCAAAATCAGGATCTGGCAAGTTTATTATCTTTTTGGATGATCAAAGGTAAGAAGATGGAAGAAGAAGTGTAGAAGAGGGTTCAGATCAACACGTAACTTGATTTACAATTAAATGCATCATGTTGTTCTCCTAGTTCCACTATGCTCAAATAGTGACATGATAAGGGAAAAGTTATGATTCCATGATGTTTAGGTTCTGATACCACATAAGGTGATTCTAGGCTTTGGTTTGTTTAAAAAAATTGTCCTTGTGAGGTGTTTCTCCGAATAGGGGGAGTTAACTAATGATAACATGATTTCAATCCAAGTAAACTAGATATGACTTTGATTACTCTAGAAAGAGAAAATTTGATTAATCTAATGTTATGTAGAAATGAAATTATGAGATCATAAGTTACAAACAGATAGGTGTGGGTGAAAAGAATAATGTGAACCACCCACCCACCACCCTAAACATAGATATTAGATCATCCTTGAGAAAACACTAAATTTGATATGTAGGGGAAGAACTGTGTTGGTTGGACCACAAACCATGATTTCTCTCCATTCAGCAAAAGTTATTCACCTACACCCAAATTGTTAGATCTTGTAATAATATCACATGATGCACTATCTAATTTTTTTCAAGATGCTATGATGATGCAAAGTAACAAAGAAATTAGACACAAAAGTAATGCTTGGGTTGCTTCCAGAGAAGCATCTTTGTTTAACGTTGATAGGTCGAAGCATGGAGATATATCATTATATGTAGGGGGAATAAGCGTGAAAGGTTGATTGGCCTACTGATCATCCATTGTGAAGTAGTGTTTGAAACATTGATCATTGACTTTGAATCCACCCAGTCTTCTCACTCCAAATTGTAACACCTCCATGAGGGAAGATGCGCTTGATAACAAATACACCCAAATATTTGGTCCTGAGCTTTTTTGGGAAGAGTCAGAGATGATAATTTCACATTAGCACTTGATCTTTAATTTGGAGATCTTTCCTATTTAGGTGGCCATCATCCTAGATCTTTGTGCGCTCCTTCTAAATGTATACATTCTCATACAACTTTAGTTGTATCTCTTTTAGTTCTTGCAATTGAAACAATCAATTTTCTTTCACTACAAAAGGATCAAAGTTGAGCTGTTTGATGGCCCACCAAGCCTTTTGTTTAAGATCCATTGGTAGGTGACAAGAGTTCCTAATAATCAAGCAAAAATGTGTAGTACCTAGGGGAGTTTTGTAAGAAATTGTGTAAGCCCAAGGTGTGTAATTCAATTTGTGATCCATATCGTGTCTTGTTGTATCAAATGCTTCTTGAGAATGGATTTGATTTGTCTATTGAAAACCTCAACTTTGCCACTCATTTGTGTGTGATATGGAGTAGCTACATGGTGAGAGATATTGTACTTGGAAATAAGGGCTTGACATCTATGCTTGAGGAAATTAGATCTTCCATCAGAACTGACAGTGCAGGGAACTCGAAAGCATGGAAAGGTAATATCTTTGAAAAGTGTGATGATAGGTTTGGAGTCCCTAGAAATTAGGGATTGCTTTGACATATTTATAAACATAATCAATAGAAACTCAGATGTAGGAGAAATGATAAGGATAAGAGTGGACCCATGTATCTACACCCCAAGCGTCAAAGATCTCGACTGATGCCAAATGTTGAGTGGAATTTTTTCCCTCATGGAATATTCTCGAATATGTGACACTGGTCACATGACTTAACATATATTTGAGAATATTTGAATATAGAGTACCATAAGAACCCACATTAAAGGACCTTGAATGCAGTTGTAACAACCCGGCCTCCCGGTAACCCCCAATTAAGGGAGACCCAAAGGATAGAGTCGTTATTCAATTAACAGGATCAAAGGTTCGACAAATTATCAATAATAATGATGAAATTCTACTAACTAAACTGGAATTGGGTATAAAATTAAAACTTTACTTACCTTTGAAAAAATTTGGAAATCTATCTATCCAGAGCTTGAATCTATCTAATCCTCCTTGCACTTTATTTCTTAATTTCACAATATGTCCCTTTACTATTTGTTCATTTCAGGGTTGTACCTAAAACACCGACAAACAAAACGTCGGTCAGTATATCAAATTATACTAGTATGTGGGGACAACCAAAACTTTGCAAATATGGATAACAATCTAATTATCACAATCAAGTTAATTAACAAGCCAAATTACATTTTTCAGTATGACATTCTCCACTGCTTTTTCCCTAACCCTGGCATAACCATCTTAGGGTTTCTTTTGCCAATGACTGAAGGCCACCTTCTCAATCCCGAGCTTGGTGCCTGGGGTCACCACTCATGGTGCCCTCTAGTCATTCAATATCATAGGCCACCTTCTCATTCCCGAGCTTGGTGCTTGGGGTCACCACTCATGGTGCCCATTGGTCTACCCATCTGGGCCTGACCTTTGGCATCATCCATCAGGGTGGCATGTAGGTGCAAGAATACATACTTCTATTATTAATGTGATAATCATAGTGACTTTATGATTTGCAAGTATGAACATCCAAACTGATAATTTGCATTCAATGCGATTAACCATCCAGAAAATCCTCAGAAAACTAAGGCGGTTATTCATAATTAACCACATACCTGATCCAGAGCAACTTGATTGTCCAAGCAATAAGGATAAAGAACAAGCAACAAGCAATCAAAAATATCCTGAAATTAATGCATGGGATCCAAGTGTTATAGTTTATCCAGAACATTCTAAAGCTAGACTTGGATTCCACCTTAGGCTTTTTAGACCATTTTAGGGTTTTTGCCTCCATAATGCTTTTATCATATTTAATGCTCTCTTAGTTCATAAACCCTAATTTCAACATCATAAGCCCAATTAAAGTCGATTATTTCTCTTTTATACCAAAACTACCATTTTTTATCCTTTTAAGTTATGTCTAGGTCATTAGACTTAATTATAGCCTTTAGTTTCTTTCAGATTAACAACTCATAATTCATTATGGTCTAATTCACATATGAACATTATTTATCATTAATTCTACCTTTTATCTACTAGGAAACCCTAATTTCCACATTAAGGGTATTTATCCACAAATTAGTAACTTTAATGCTCGAAGTATCTTATAACCATGAAAAATCAGTTCTATACATGAAATCGAATAATTAAAGCCATTAATAGTCCCAATTACCATCATTAGGGTTTCAAGGCCCATTAAAGCCTATTTATGCACATGGAACCCTAAAGTTATCATCTTTTCATGTAAAATAGATTGCAACTTTACTTTAATATTCAATGGGTTAATATTCCCCAAGTTAACCCTTTTAAACCTCAAAGATTCATTCTTTACCCTCAATTAGGGTTTCTAACCACACTATTATTCAAATTAATTTAATTTTTGCAAATAAGTGTGAAATTAGGTTATCAAACCATTTTTAACTTGCTCCTCATATTTTTATGATCAACTTTCATGTATAAACTTTTGTCATCTGAGCTACTATTAAAGAGATATGATTTTAGCAAGAAAAGCCTTTTTTCTAACTTATTAAGATCAGAGAGGAAATTACCAAAAATTAGGCGGTCATTCGATTTGTTGACCATTGGCCCGCTCCTTGGATCTGACGGTCACGGTTGAGTGCTCCTCAAAGAAAGCCGCTCCCTCTCAGGAGCGTTGGATCTAGCGGAGATCATCGTGGACCACGATCGGGTGGTGGTGGGTTTATCATCTACCTCCGTTTGTGCAAAGGAACTCAATCAACTCATCAGTTGACTTCGAGTTCCAAGCTTTCAGCAAGAAAACTGAGAAGACAAAAAGCTTCTCTGTCATCTCCCGAACCAGATGAGCTGCTCAATCATCCAAACGGACACGATCTTCACCCTGAATCACCCGCCGGAAGCCCGCCGCGTGCTACTGGTTGTAGAGGGGGTTAGGTCAGGTCAAAACCAACGATTGAAATCATCTGTCGACTCGTCGTCGAGTTCCGCAGCTATGGGGTTAGCTTTTAGGGATGTTGGCACCCTCAAGTGCCCTCCCTTATATTGGGTCTTCGTCATCCACCCTGAGATTTGGGGATTCCCTGATCTTTCCATGAAACCCCCCCAAAACCTAGAGTTTCCCGGTCCGTCTAGGACTCCTGATCTTGAGGGGCAAGTTTCTAAGTCCTATCGTGCAATAAGTTGCGGGAAAACTCTTTGGAAGATTCCTTCCTTGTTTGCCAGTTTCTTGATCTGTCGTGAGCTAGAAGACAAAAGGATCAAAGTTGGATCTAAATCCAATGGTCAGAAATGTGCATGACATGCGCATGGGTTGGGCCCAAGATTCCGATTCCAAATATAATTGTGACATTTTCCATGATCACAACACTTTAGGAAATCTTGTAAAAACCATAACTCCCAAACCAAAGATCCAATTGCTCCCAAATTTTGAAGGAAATTCCATAATGACTTAATATACCTCTCTTCCAAAATTGGTCTCATTGTCCAAAAGAAAGCATTCCTTTTCATTAAGTGCAAGATATCACTTAATATATATATATATATATATATATATATATATATATATATATATATATCTCACATATTTCTCGTTCTCTTGCTATTAAATTTTTATTCTGAGTTCCTTGAACCCCAAGGAACCTTTATGGCTTGAAATCTCATCTCGGGGATATACCTTAGTTGTTCACTTATCTTTTATCCATTATTTTCTCATTATCTTATTTATTTCTTATCGAAATATCTCTTTTTGAGGATTTCTCTTTATTTCTATTTTATTATCCTCCTTGGTATTTCTTTAAATATTAGAAACCTCATGGATATGAAAATTCATAAGGATAACTCAAGTATACCTCTTTCCACTTATTTTCCACATTTTATCATTATTTTCAATTTCTTTCTTAGTAAAGAAATACTTAATTGATCTTTTCTTTTCTTATTGCATTTTCTATGCAACTTTGGATTCCTTGGGACCCAAAGTACCCAAGAGGCATGAAATCCAACTTTGGATTATATTCTTTTGCCTTCTAGAGGTTTCCCCCGTCTTTCTTTTCTCAAAACTCAATTATTCATTTATTAATTGAATTTCCTTGTTATTGGGCCCAATAGCCAATAAAGCCCACAACACAATCCTCAAGGCTATTGTAAACAAAATCCATTCATTCAAAACAATTTATATCATTATTTGTTCCAATATATTTCATATGAGAAATTACATTTCTCACCAAAAGGACCCAAAAATTGGGGTTGTAACATCCTTCCCCTCTTATAAGAATTTTGCCCTCAAAATTCCATCAAGCAAGCAAACAAACATGATAAGCCTTTCATATGTCCATCATGGCTCCCATGTCACCTCACCCTTTCCATGGTTCTTCCCAAGAACCTTCATCATCTCATATTCTTCCATCTGAGTTCTTTCTTACCTTGGTATATCATACCCTCATAGGTGACTCAGGACACTTCAACCTCTCAAAAGCTGAATACGTTCAGGGCTTAGCACATGGCTTGGGTACCTCACATAGTGCTCTAGATCATACTCATGTAACACCTTATACATCATGTTATCCTGAGGGGTAAGGCTAAACACAACCATCTTCACCAAGCCATCTCAAATGGACCCATATATCGGGGACTCAGCTTTCTCAGCTGTAGCTCAGAGGGGTCGGATTATATTCTCCCATAGTGAACTGCATGTCAGTCTGCTTTGCATCAGCTCACGACTCATGTCGTCTATGGCCTCTCTCTCAGCCATTGCATGATCAAAGCAACTTCATCTACACACACTGTGGTTCTTTAATGACCTTCGTGAGGTCTCCTTCACCAACATCATCTTAGTGAAGTGGTGACCGACACGACCTCCTTCTAGAACCTCCTTCATCCCGATAAAGGCTAAGGTGGTTATCATCACATCTTACAAAGGAAAATAGTTGTCTCTATGTATCACCCTGAATGAGAACACATGCTCTCATCATACCCTCTAGTCTGGATCATATTAACCATTAGCTAGGGGTGATAAACTATTCTATCATCGAGTTCTTCATGTATCTACTTCCACCTCATGGAAGTGAACCTTTAGGTCACACTCAAGAACTTTTGAACTCGTATCACGGTGTAGTTGAACCATCTCTCTCTTATAAGTAGTTCAACCAGATCTGTCCCGTGACAGTACTCTTTCTTTCTCATGTCATTTAGGTAAGGCGATCTACCATAACCCATATTACATCTTAACTTTCCGTGGTCTAGGGGAGACTCACAACATCCATAGTGATGAACTCCCATTCCCTCTCGGGAACTCTTTATACTTTATATCAACACACCGGGTTACTGATGTTCATCCTTCACCTCCTGGCTTGCATGGCAACATACCCCATGCAACTTCATCTTAAGCATTTAAAGTACTACTGTCACTTACTATCTTTGTAATACCAAGGTGTATCATGATCTCCTGCAACGTCATGATTCCTCAAGATGGATACCTCGAAAACCCTACACCATTCTCATCATGGTTTCATCACCTTCCTTTCCAAAGAAGCACATTTGAGGTTCTACAACCATCATTTCATTACATCACGGACTAGGCTGGCTAACCAAACACTCATTTACTTGATTAACCACTATTGATACATCTGGGTGTTAGCCAAACTTATCTCTTTTCCTCCTCTTAAGGTTAGCCTAACAACCTCAACTTCTTCTAGCTTCCAGCTAAACTAGGCAGCTATATCTCAACCAGATCATTCATTACCACTTCTTATCCTTAGGTGTTAGGTAATGTTGAAGACATACACCTCCATGTATTCTACTTATCATCTCATCTCTAAGTTTGTCTTCATCAAGAAACTCTGAGCTCCTTTTCATGGTGGTCAAACTCAACCTTGCATATCTTGCAAATTCCATATAGCTCATGGTATCACATCCCCACAAGATGATCTCCTTAATACTCTTAGTGTTTGTAAACCATCCATTTATCATTAACTCTACAGGGGTATGTTATCAGCTCTATCCTCATACCTTGTAGAAACGTTCCAACTCACATCATCTTTATCCTTGGTGTATGGCATGCGTGTTGTCCTATCTCTCACTCCCATAACAAGAGGAAATAAGCATTTGGCTGCAGTCCAAATACAGAGTTCTTCCTGTTCCAAGAGTAGAGATGGTACATCCCACCTTGCCAGTACACCTTCAAATCTAAGTTGAAACGTGCAACCTGTGACTCTACATCACGATCATCTTGATATAAAAGTTACTTGCATGAGAAAATGGTCTCGAACCTACTTGGGTCACTACACAATCCTTTGTCATCTCCTCTAGGCCTATAGGGTGCTGACACTTTTGGGGTCATCCCTTTTCCCTTATGCATCCAGAGAGTGCCCTACTCATCTGCCCTTTGGGTCCCCATGAGTTCATGAAGGTGATCAATATCCTAACCCATGCCCCGTGAACAATGATAGCTATTACCTCCCGACCCTATGGTCATGTGCAACTAGGGAATTAGGAAACTCCTACTTCCATCGGTCTTATCCCTACCTAACCCTAGGAAAGACTTAGGATTCTAACATAGTACATGTCCAACTTAGAACCTTACCCAAGCCTTTCTCATCTCTCTCTATATTCATGGGTTGTCTGGCATCCTTTCACAAGGGTCATGACGACCTGCGTACCTTGGTCAGGCCCCATACCAGTTACCTTCATGGTAACACATCCACATGCACGTAGATACGGTCATCTATGGGTCTGCAGGTTCATTATCATGCCATGTACTTTTCACTTAGCTTCTCAAGATCCTATGAAACCTCTTTAGGTTACCTCAAAACCAATAAAACTAGTAAACACCCTACCAAAGGGTCCCTCTCTTAGGATGGGAGGAAACTACACCTTAATAACAAAGGTCACAAGCGTCCTTAGGGTTTACATTCACATGAGCATGCCTAACCCAGTAACTACTAAGGCACAAGCAGACCACCTTTTAAACCATGCTAGGTCATACTTGCTCTCTTTCCTCAACATTAGATCAACTTAGCTGTGAGGGGTTCATCAAACATACCCTTAACTTAAGGGGTTCCCTTTTCCTCTAAACATGAGGAGTACCATGCTCGAAACTATAGAGACTCGAATTTCATTATGAGCATCAGGTACACTACTTCCCCTCTTAGGCCTAGGAATCCTAGGTTCACCTTTGGGTGTCGAACTGCATGCTCAATCTCTTAATCCACAAATCAAGCATGTCCAAGGTATTTCATGCACTCCCATGATCCTTCTACTCGAACAACCCCTCAAAGTTGGGTCCCCTCACGGACAACCAACTAGGTATAAAGCCTCACCACTGGTTACCTAAACCTCTTCAAGGTTTGAGGTACTCTTTGTCTCATCTCAGCAAGTAACCACTTATACCAGAAGCATCATCCTTTCTCTAGGGTTTGGTTCCATTAAAGGACACCAAGATATCATAAACCTCTAGGGATCAAGCATGAAGCAACCACTATCATCCACTTAGGTCGCTTCATCCTCAACTCCCCACTGCTCCTCATGTCTTGGAATCTAAGTTCCAACCTTTTTGCTTGGGTCCTGCTTTCTCTCTCTAGATCTAACTTTACATCCATCCTTACTACTAGAGGTCCTCTCTCCATGAAGGATCAAGCTCATAGGCATACCTCTACGTGAGTGAAGCCTATGCTCAAACTTATGCTTGCTCGTGATTATCCATAGCCCCTTATGCTTATCTCATAAGCCATCCATCATGTCCTTCTGGCCTCAGCTTTAACTTACTGCTCGTACTACTGATGTACTCTGGGTGCAAGCTATATCCTACTTGCAACGGCCCATAAGGTTTCTATAGGTTCTTCTCTAACCTCATCCATGAAGGAGCTATCCTTCGCTCAAACATGCACAATCCTTCCCAGGGTTGGGTTGCCAAAGGTATTTGGTCATCAACCTCTCATGGCTGATATGGCATCCAAGGCATGTCTATCCAAACACCTGGTATACCATGACATCTAACTCATCATGTCATCTCTCTCTCTCTAACCTCCACTTAGTGTTAGGGTTCGCATCATCCTCAGAGGATGTGCCAAGTCTCTACTTGTAATGGAGATCTCTACCTCCAAGACTAGCTCTCTCTACTCATCCTCCAGACGAGAAGGTCTAGCCTCAGGTCTCTCCTGAGGGCAATGACAACTCATGTCATACGACCTAAGCATGTATTTATTCTTTAGTTTACGCTTACTCTATTAAGCTTATGTCCATGACATCTTATTTACATGCTTTTCATTAATTTGTTGGAGGATTCCTTAAACCTTATCAACCTTACCCATACCTTGAGAGGGTGAGGAAAAGAGAGAAAACCCTAATCCTTAAGGTCCTTAACAGAATTTGAGTTGAGAAGGGATGAACAAGATGAGAGAGTCCTAAAGGTATCTTATTTCGAGTCATATCCTAAGACATCGACCAGGCAGTCACACAATCTAGGAGTCCTCATATTCTGACTAGCGGTGCGGAGTAAAATATTGCCAGCCCCCAGACGTGATCCTTTTCTAGACACCTTAGTCTTTCGGACAATCCTCTAATAACTCCCTCGGTTCTATGGAATTTATAAAATTTAATAATTATTAAAGATTAAATGAGGAACCTACGCTCTAATATCAATTGTAACAACCCCGCCTCCCGGTAACCCCCAATTAAGAGAGACCCAAAGGACAGAGTCATTATTCAATTAACAGGATAAAAAGTTCGACAAATAATCAATAATAATGATGAAATTCTACTAACTAAACTGGAATTGGGTATAAAATTAAAACTTTACTTACCTTTGAAAAACTTTGGAAATCTATCTATCCAGAGCTTGAATCTATCTAATCCTCCTTGCACTTTATTTCTTAATTTCACAGTGTGTCCCTTTACTTTTTGTTCATTTCAGGGTTGTACCTAAAATGTCGAAAAACAAAACGTCGGTCGGTATATCGAAATATACTGGTATGTGGGGACAACCAAAACTTTGCAAATATGGATAACAATCTAATTATCACAATCAAGTTAATTAACAAGCCAAATTACTTTTTTTTCAGTATGACATTCTCCACCGCTTTTGCCCTAACCCTGGCATACCCATCTTAGGGTTTCTTTTTCCAATGACTGAAGGCCACCTTCTCGATCTCGAGCTTGGTGCCTAGGGTCACCACTCATGGTGCCCTCTAGTCATTCAATATCATAGGCCACCTTCTCATTCCCGAGCTTGGTGCCTGGGGTCACCACTCATGGTGCCCATTGGTCTACCCATCTGGGCCTGACCTTTGGCATCATCCATCAGGGTGGCATGTAGGTGCGAGAATACATACTTCTATTATTAATGTGATAATCATAGTGACTTTATGATTTGCAAGTATGAACATCCAAACTGATAATTTGCATTCAATGTGATTAACCATCCGGAAAATCCTCAGAAAACTAAGGCGGTTATTCATAATTAACCACATACCTGATCCAGAGCAACTTGATTGTCCAAGAAATAAGGATGAAGAACAAGCAACAAGCAATCAACAATATCCTGAAATTAATGCATGGGATCCAAGTGTTATAGTTTCTCAAGAACATTCTAAAGCTAGACTTGGATTCCACCTTACGCTTTCTAGACCACTTTAGGGTTTTATTAGGGTTTTTGCCTCCATAATGCTTTTATCATATTTAATGCTCTCTTAGTTCATAAACCCTAATTTCAAAATCATAAGCCCAATTAAAGTCGGTTATTTCTCTTTTATACCAAAACTACCATTTTTATCCTTTTAAGTTATTTCTAGGTCATTAGACTCGATTATCGCCTTTAGTTTCTTTCAGATTAACAACTCATAATTCATTCTGGTCTAATTCACATATGAACGTTATTTATCATTAATTTTACCTTTTATCTACTAGGAAACCCTAATTTACACATTAAGGGTATTTATCCACAAATTAGTAACTTTAATGCTCGAAATATCTTATAACCATGAAAAATCAGTTCTATACATGAAATCGAATAATTAAAGCCATTAATTGTCCCAATTACCATCATTAGGGTTTCAAGGCCCATTAAAGCCTATTTATGCACTTGGAACCCTAAAGTTATCATCTTTTCATGTAAAACATATTGCAACTTTACTTTAATATTCAATAGGTTAATATTCCCCAAGTTAACCCTTGTAAACCTCAAAGATTCATTCTTTACCCTCAATTAGGGTTTCTAACCACACTATTATTCAAATTAATGTAATTTTTGCAAATAAGTGTGAAATTAGGTTATCAAACCAATTTTAACGCGTTCCTCATATTTTTCTGATCAACTTTCATGTATAAACTTTTGTCATCTGAACTACTATTAAAGAGATATGATTTTAGCAAGAAAAGTCTTTTTTCTAACTTAATAAGTTCAGAGAGGAAATTACCAAAAATTTGGCGGCCGTTCGATTTGTGGACCAGTGGTCCGCTCCTTGGATCTGATGGTCACGGTTGAGCGCTCCTCAAAGAAAGTTTCTCCCTCTCAGGAGCGTTGGATCTAGTGGAGATCATCGTGGACCACAATCAGGTGGTGGTGGGTTTATCGTCTACCTCCGTCTGTGCAAAGGAACTCAATCAACTAATCAGTTGACTTCGATCTCCAAGCTTTCAGCAAGAAAACCGAGAAGCCAAAAAGCTTCTTCGTCATCTCCCGAACCTGACGAGCTGCTCAATCGTCCAAACGGACACGATCTTCACCCTGAATCACCCACTGGAAGCCCACCGCGTGCTGCTGGTTGTAGAGGGGGTTAGGTCAGGTCAAAACCAACGATTGAAATCATCTGTCGACCCATCATCGAGTTCCGTAGCTATGGGGTTAGCTTTTAGGGACGCTGGCACCCTCAAGTGCCCTCCCTTATATAGGGTCTTCGTCGTCCACTCCGAGATTTGGGGATTCCCTGATTTTTCCATGAAACCCCCCCAAAACCTAGAGTTTCCCGATCCATCTAGGGCTCCTGAACTTGAGGGCCAAGTTTCTAAGTCCTCTCGTGCAATAAGTTACGAGAAAACTCTTTGGAAGACTCCTTCCTCGTTTGCCAGTTTCCTGATCTGTCGTGAGCTAGAAGACAAAAGGATCAACGTTGGATCTGAATCCAATGGTCCGAAACACGTGTCACATGCACATGGGCTGGGCCCAAGATTCTGATTCCAAACATAATTGTGACATTTTCCATGATCACAACACTTTAGGGAATCTTGTAAAAACCATAACTCCCAAACCGAAGATCCAATTGCTCCCAAATTTTGAATGAAAGTCCATAATGACTTAATCTACCTCTCTTCCAAAATTGGGCACATTATCCAAAAGAAAACGTTCCTTTTCATTAAGTGCAAGATATCACTTTATATATATATATATATATCACATATTTCTCGTTCTCTTGCTATTAAATTTTTATTCTGAGTTCCTTGAACCCCAAGGAACCTTGATGGCTCGAAATCTCATCTCGAGGATATACATTAGCCTTTCACTTATCCTTTATCCATTATTTCCTCATTATCTTATTTATTTCTTATCGAAATATTTCTTTTTGAGGATTTCTCTTTATTTCTTTTTTATTATCCTCCTTGGTATTCCTTTTAATATTAAAAACCTCATGGATACGAAAATTCATAAGGATAACTCAAGTATACCTCTTTCCACTTATTTTCCACATTTTATCATTATTTTCAATTTCTTTCTTAATAAAGAAATACTTCATTGATCTTTTCTTTTCTTATTGCATTTTGTATGCAACTTTGGATTCCTTGGGACCCAAAGAACCCAAGAGGCACGAAATCCACCTTTGGATTATATTTTTTGCCTTCTAGAGGTTTCCCCCATCTTTCTTTTCTCAAAACTCAATTATTCATTTATTAATTGAATTTCCTTGCTATTGGGCCCAATAGCCAATAAAGCCCACAACACAATCCTCAAGGCTATTGTAAACAAAATCCATTCATTCAAAACAATTTATATCATTATTTGTTCCAATATCTTTAATATGAGAAATTACATTTCTCACCAAAAGAACCCAAAAATTGGGGTTGTAACAACAGTCTTATTGGAGCTCATTTTGTCCCCAATAGGGACATAATGACACTTTTTTAGAATGAAAGGAGACTTATATTCAGAGATCCATTGGAGTCAAAGCCATTTGAACACAACCTAGAAAGATAAGGCTCATCCCAATAGTAATGGAGGATGTTAGATTTGATTTTCCCAAATTAATCTAGATGAAGCACTCCCATACAAGGTAGTTTACATAGTCAACATGCCGTGTGAAACGTGTAGTCACCTTCATCAAGTGATCATCAGGAAAAGAGTCATTAATAGGGGAATAGGTCACTATCTTGGATGTGCAATTGGTTGAGATGATCAATGATAATATTTTCATTTCCTTTTTGTCCCTAAACTAGATAAAACTTTTGCAATAATAGAATCCACATCATCAGCCTGGGGTTTGCACCCTTTGACATTAAGTACTTAATATAACATGATTAGTGTAGACAATCACTTGTGAGCCTATTACATAAGATAAAGTCTTTTCAAAGGTGTAGACAATTGCAAGAAGTTCCTTTTTAGTGGTTTCATAATTCCTTTATGTATCATCTAGTGTCTTTCTTGCATAGTAAATGACATGGTGCTTCTTGTTGACGTGCTTTCCAAAAATTTCATCTACTACATATTCACCAGCATCACACATGATCTCAAAAGGAAAGGACAAATCCAAGAAACTAAGGGTGGGGGTAGAAATGAGGGCTTCCTTCAAGGAGGTGATACTCTTCATGGAGTTGGAGTCAAAGATGAAGTTGACATCCTTATGGAGAATATTTGTAAGAGGTTTAGTGAACTTAATGAAAATGCAAATGAACCTCCTATAGAACAAGTATGTTCCATAAATACTCAAACTTCTCTAATAGTAGTAGGACATAACTTGGAAATCACTTCCATATTCATCTTATCAACCTTGATGCCTCTTGATCCAACACGGTATCCTAAAACAGTGTCCTCCTTCACCATGAATTGGCATTTTTCCCAATTAAGAACCATATGAGCTTCTTCACAAAGTTCTAAAACTAGAGAAAGACGGTGTAGGCATGCATCAGAAGAGAATCCAAAGACTGATAAGTCATCCATAAGACTTATATAACTTTCTCCTTAAGGCCAACAAACATAGAAGACATGTGGCAACTGGAGGTGGCATGTGCTTTGCATAATCCAAAGGGCATCCTACAAAAGGCATATATGCCAAAAGTACATGTGAAGGTAGTCTTCTCTTGATCACTATGGTGGATGAATATTTGGTAGAAGCTAGAGTATCCATCCAAGTAAAAAAAGAACTCCTAGTGTAGAAGTTTCTCCAATTATTGATCAAGAAATAGGAGGAAGTGGTTCTTCTCAGTAGAATTGTGAGCTTGTGATAGTCGATGCACATGCACCACTTACTATAGTGCAGGTAGGGATAAGATAATTCTTCTTGTTCAAAACAACTGTAGTTCCTCCTTTCGTTGGGACTACCAACACATGATTCACCCATGGCGAATCAAACATGCGATAGAAGATCCAACAAAGTAGTATATTTTATCACTTTCTTCCACATGACCTCCCTTAGAATTGGGTTCAGCTTAAATTGAGGCTTGATGGAGGGCTTGTATTTGTAGATCATATTAATTATGTGCATATAGAGGGCTTGTCTCACTCTAGTTAGGTTTGAAATCTTGTAGTCTAAAGCCTTCTACCTCTTCCTCAATTCAGTCACCAACAAGTCTTGCTGCTCAATAGTGAGATATGCATCAATAATGACTTGGAAGACCTTTTTCTCATCTAGGAGAGCCCCTCATGTAGAGGGTTCATTTTTGGTGCACTGTGTGCACTGTCCTAGTATTCAATTACAAATATGGAATTAAGATCTTCAAACTCAGCCTCGAGTTCTTCCTCGACATGTCTAAATGGAAGTAATTGCTCCACTCATTCATCATTCAATTCACAAAGTGTTAGTGTCAATGAGCACTATCCAAAAGGGTATTCAGAAGTAGGCATGTTTTGCCGCATCTGTGCCATCTTGTTAATTTAGTAAAAAAAGGAAACATTGTTATTGGAAGAAAGTTTCCTTAAGATTCTAAAAAACCATGAAGTCAAGTGTGTCTATCCTAATCCTCAATGTAAAGATTCCATCTTAAACATCAGTTAAGGCTCTGGAAGTTGCAAGAAATGGGGTGCCAAAATATGATGGGATATCAAAGGTCCTCCTTGATATCCACAATTATAATACTGCATGAAACATAATATTTGGGACCCACAAACATGGGGATTTTTTTTCAATCTCCATAGGGTTCATAATACAAGAGTTAGTAAGTTGAATCATTTTATCAGTGGGAATGATGTCAGTGGTGGATCTTAGTCTTTTTCATAAGTTGTAGGGAATGATAGAAATAGTTGTCCCAAGGTCAGCTAGACCTTTTTGACATTTGAAGTCTCCAGTGAAGCAGAAGATGCCAAATGATCTGACCTCCTAGATTTTCTATGGCTTGTTACTCTAAATAATTCCAGACATTGTCTTTTCCAGCTTCATAGTCTCATACTTCTCTGTTATATGCTTCCAAGTGAGGAGAGTTTTAAATAACTTGGTTTAGTAAGGGATATTTGCTAGAGAATCAAGGAAGAGAATGTTAACATGCATCTTCTTCATTGCTTCGTTGAGCTACATACAGCTTGAGTCTAGATGCATCTGATCTTGTTGGCTATGATAAGTGACATGCGGTTTGTAGACATGCACCATGAGATAGCCAGAGTGGTTGGCTCAACTTCTAGTGCTTTCTTAGGATTGGTTTTGTTGTTCATCTTTAGAGTCTCAACCAACAATTCCCATGGTATAGCCATTGGAGTGACTTATTCATCCTCATCATATTCAAGGATCAACTTGTTGGTGATTGAGGTTGTTAGTTCTAGTAGCACTCACACGGAACATATGGTCACTTCCTTTAGTTTCTCCTCCTAATTCTTGGGATCATTTTTGGATAGACTAGAAAATGAGCCCGCTTGAGGGTGAATGGATATCTATATGAGTTCAGACTCCACATATTTACTATATGCTTGGTGGTTATCTAGCATCTTCTCAGTAACATCCAAGTGACCCTTGATCATTGGAGGCATACATAGTCTACTAGTTTCCTTGAGCAAGGAGAAGTTGTCCTGGGTGGTTGTTGGTGACCTAGACTATAATTGTTGCCTTGATTGAAATTTGTGGTACTATCTAGGAATGAATTTCTTCTACTGGAATTTTTAATTTTTTTTGAAACCAAGAGGACCTCAAACTTGGTTTTGATTTGGTCCTTGTCTGAGAAGTTGTACATTTTCTACTTTATTTGGGTTCCCATACTAGAAGTCTATATGGTTTCTCAGTCAATTAGGGTCATAGTAGCCATGTCTAGGAATAGTGATGATATAATGACTTATACAAGGACCAGATTGTAATTAAAATGCGGCTGGTGTATGTTCAAAGTGACTTGGTAGGTGTGATTGCATTCTAGACTTGTGTTCCCCTCTACACTGTAGACCTAGCAAAACACCTAGGCTTCCTTAGCTTGAGAAAATGATTGACATCTATTGATCGGCCCAAAACGTGTGTCCAAAAGGATGCGAATCTAGAAGGATTGGGCTTTAAATTTATAACCCGAATCCTTCAAAACCCCCACAGCTTTATTACAAGGTTGAAGTAGGTATACATGGTAAAACATAGGGACATAGTGACATTTAGGACGCTTGAGATTTCATTCTTAAGTCATATAAGCCAAAACGATAGTTGAGGAAAGTAAGGGGCTAGAACTAGTCTAGCAGATTGTCACAAAAGGAAACAAAATAAAATAAGAAAACAAAATAGAGACTGTAAGATTCTACTAAATCTGAGAGAAAGAAGTTCTCGGCTATGTAACCACAAGTAGGATAGTCTACACACCCGTTCTCAAGCATAGACATCCCTCGAACATCTTAGCAAGCAACTTGCATTCAAATCATAATACGTACTGCGGCATTTGTTCCTTGGGGTCATCCCACTCGCTTTCATGAAGTTTGAATAAAACCCATTAATGTCGTGAACCCTCTCTCGAGGATGACAAATCATCTCTATATAATATTCAAGATACCCTCTCAGGTCTAAAATATTCTGAGGTGTCAGGAACAGATATGATCTGAGCAGAACCAGGTAGTGGGCATGACCGTTCCAGGATGGGCCGGACGTGCCCAAGGTCTATCATTCTGCACAGATCAACTTGGACTGTACTCCTCTCAGATTCTGATCCAAACTACCTTCTCTTATCCATTTCTACAATGAATCTCTCGATATAGGTAGAAACGACAGCTTAAGCAAGAAAGAGATCAACCAAACAAGCAATCATAACTAGAAAGAGAAGATAGAACAACAAACATACTAGATCGGGAATAAAACTACTTGCTTAAGGTAAAAGTACATAAACATGCCCAAAACGGGCTACATAGCCAAGAAGGAGTTCAACTAGTCATGGACAAACATCTTGGCACCGAACAAAGATGAAAGAACGTCGTTTGTACAGAAACAGAGGAGAACAATAGAATAAAGGAGAAGAAGAAGAGATTTAGCTCATAGAGGAGAGGCGGCTCTCGCTCCTTAGCCTTTGTATGGGCTGGATCTCATCTTTGAGTCATCCTCCTTGATCTTCTGGACTCCTTGTCCTCATTTCTTCTTGATTCTGCCCCAAACAGCAACTCAGTGGATGTGTGGAGGTGGAAGACGACTGGAAATGGTGGAAATGGGTGAACAGAGGTGGAAGTGATGATGGATGGAAGCTAACTGAAGAGATGGGTGTAGGACGAGTTCGTCGACCTTTCTAGGTCCTTCGAACTCTCCCATGGGGCTAGGGGAACCAAGAGGGGTTGGAACCACAAGGTGGAAATTCCTTAGACCGGAACCCCTCTCTAGGTCGTGGGGGTGTGTATTTATAGCCACATATCACCGACTTAGTACCACGGTCAAGGTGTGCACCGACTTAACTCTGTGGTTGCAGTCAAGGTCGCGGTCATGATCGTGGTTAAGGTTGCGGTCGAGGTCATTGTCACGGTCATTGTCGCAGACTGTCTTCCAGCATCGAGGTCGCGATTTATCTTCCAGTCATCACGGTCGTGGTCTTAGATGGAAGTCTAGCTACTGCACATAGTGTGATGCTTAGTCCACAGCTGGTGCACATAGTGTGATGCTTAGTCCACAGTGGTCGTGACTGATGGAAGTCTATCTACTGCAAACATCCTGTGTTGGGGAGAAATCTTAGAGAATAGGTGTCTTTTCAGGTTCGGTGCCTGCAAGTCACAAAATTGGCTAGTTTGAGAAACTTTACCTATGAAAAGATATAAATTACTAAAAGATAAGAAACATGGGATATTTTGGGCATATTAAGGCTATTGTGACACAAAACCATAGATAAGTTCTTAGCATAAATACGTAAATTTGGGTGTTATTATCTATCCCATACCTCTATAAGGAAGACCGAAGGTTCATTTAAGAGAAAGGGCCTTCAAAGATTTTACAATAGCCTTCAAATTAGATTTTTCCTCTACCGTAATGACCTTGATAGCTCCATTTTTATGTGACGATCCTCAATTACCTTGGTTGCCCTCTCCCCTACTCTTAACTTTCTATGCATCATCAAAACTTTGTTTCATGAAGTATCCATTGGAATCAACATCAAGAAACTATTTGGTGTCATCGTCCTCTCCCATATAAAATTACTCAATAAGATATGCAGAGGGAATGCCATGATGAGGGCATTTATGCGACAACTCTTTAAATCATTCCCAAGCTTCAATGAGAATTTTGGTTGGAAGTAATTTAGAGAGGGTGATTTGCCCTCAAATATGGTAGGCGAGTGAGGGTGAAAAGAACTTCTCTAGGAACTTATTATAAAGTTCCTCACAAGTGGTGATGTTATGATCATCTAGGGAGTTGTACCACTGCGTAGCTTTTTTAGTGAGGGAATGGTAGAATAGTCATAGCTTGATGTCTTCCTTAGATGCAACATCTTGCTTACTTTGTTCATGGAGATCTATGAACTTCTATTATTGGTCATGCACATCCTCATCAGATCATTGTACAAAACTATTGTTTTGCATGATCATCACCATTGCTTCTTTATTTTGATGTTTTGTGCCTTAATGGTAGGTTGGACAACCGGGTGGAGAACTTATGCAGCTTTAGAAATAAAGAATTCTCATAGATCTCTCTAATTTTCTAATTCTATAGTTTCGTCTCTAGATTTTGCCAAAAGAATGTCCCTTTGTTTTGGGAGTTTTGTTTCCCTCAACGATTGATCTCCTCTTCATGCATCTTTTTTCTTTGCATCTGATCGGCTCACTTGATCTCAGGATCAAAGTCTATGGTAAATCTTCTCACTCTCAATTTCAAAGTTTGTGATTGATTTGATGCTAGAAGAGTGTCACATGAATAAGAGATGGACCCTGAGGAAAGTAGACTAATAGTACTAAGATGGCTAACATTGAATTGTATTCTAGAAGGTTTTAAATATTAAGTTGGAGAGGAAATACTTTAACTATTCCAAGTTTATTAGATTAATGAGGAATTTTTTTGTCCCTGGGAACTGTGCCAAAATTTGATACAATGATTATCGCACAAACAAATTCCCTAGGGATGAAATCCCTAGGTTTTATTTAAACCAAACGTAAAAAAATCCCACTATAAGTGAATAGATCTTATAGTAGTATACTTCAAGATCAAACCTAAAGGATAATATGTTTGAAAATTATTTGATCAAGGTAAACCACAAAAGAACTTGTACATAACACAAAGGTTGGATTGATTTTTGAAACTAAGTTGCAATTACAAAAGGTAGGATTAAGGTCAAGATTTTTTTTAATGGTAAAAAGTATCATGGTGAAGGAGTTTCACCACCATTATCTATTTTTCACTCTCTCTGCAACATAATTAACATGAACATACATATGTTGAGACTGGATAGATCCCTCTCTTAGAGTTAGTATTAAAACTTGATAGATATTACTGTAAGATCTTCAGGGCATTACCTAGAGATCACATATCTATTGACTCATAAAACACTTATTAAAATTCTCATCAAGGATTTAACATGCTGATATCCTAAATCTCAATTTCTAAGTTCTCTGCATCTAATATCTAATAAACATGCAAAATAGTTGTCTAAACAAGATTTACAAGCAACAAAACATTTGATTCAAAACATAGCAAGGTTCATACAACAATATATGTAGTAAAGAGAGAAAAATTGGGTAGTGAGGCTACTCCCGACATCCTCGTGAGAGGACTACTCACTCATCATAGAAGTAATAAGATTAATAATGGAAGAATGGAGGAAAACCATCATCACATTAGACAACAAGGCAGAAACCATGGTGTTCAGATGCATGTTTTTGAGGTCGAGGATGATGGTGGTCAACATAGCAGTAAGATCACTCCTTGATGTTTTTTGGAGAAGTTATTAAGGGTATCATATTCCTTTTCATGGTTAGAACCAATCTACTATAATGAACGAGAGATAGATTGATGATGGAAGATGTCACTAACAGATGAAAATAAGAATTTTAGGAGTTGTCTCTTTAGAGGCTTGAACATTGGATTCTTGGTGTAAGCGAAGGTGGAGGTGACATCCAACAATGGGAATGACCAATGAAAGATATATGTGGATGATAGGTAATGATTTTAATAGTGTAATAACGTTAGAGAAGATCCTTTTCCATGGAGGATACAACCTTTTATTTATAGATGACTACTAGGGTTTGTAACACCCCATGTTTCCTTATTGTTAAGTCATCAACCATTATGTATGTAAAGATGTGGTCATGTGAGGAAGATGAAAGGTCTCAAAATTCTTAGAGTTTCCATTAGAAGTCACATGAGTAGTTGTTACATCGATAGACAGGTTTGTAGGGTCATCACTTGGCCTAGAAGAACTTCATTGGTAGGAAAGTTCCATATTTCCATCCATAGATGGAATCTACCTTTCTATTAGTGGACAAAGTGCAAAAGTCTTATTGGAAGGCAGATGTTGGAGTCCGTCAGTAGATGTGAGTGGGAACCCCATCGGTTGGTGGGTGCAAGTTGTTCATCAGAGATAATGGTTTGGGTTTTCATTGATAGTTGACGCATGCTGATTTCCATCGATAGATGAGTGGAGGTGGTATTTTCATCGATTGACTTCTGATGGAAACTGTTCCTATGCAAACCGATGGCAGTTTAGACTAGAGAAAACCCACCCCATTGGGTTTTATTAACTGTGGACAAGGGCATGCTCTGATGAGTCTGTTAATCAATGAAAATATCAACTGATGAAAGGACAGATCAATAAAAATTTGGTCCATTGATAAAAAAAATTCTAATGTCCTCTAGTTGGATAGTGGGGCCATTGTATCCTATATTGGTGCATAATTCATGAATCTTGGGACAACTGTTGGAAACCAAAGAATTGGATTAAAGCCTTAGGAATTAATATAAAATGAGGAAACAAAATGGAAGCTAATTCTTAAGTAAAATCAAGCATGTGAAGGAAAAGCTAAGCTAAAATTGCAACCAAAACTAAGATGAATATGCATTCATCAGAGGGGATCTAGATACAGGGAGATGGTGTCATCCCCCTGAAAAGAGAACCATATATAAGATGAAACTAATCAACTAGTATTCTTCTATTGAACTTTAATTACTCTTTGTCCCTCTCTTCACTAAAGAATTGGGTCGATACATTCAATATGGAAGAAAGGATAGATGATACATCTCTGGTAAACATGGAAATCAAGGTCCAAGATGAGATCCTTATATATCTTACATTTGAAGCTTTGAAGAACACTTCCCAATGACAATGTTGTCTTGCATGGTATGTCTTTGATTTCAAGCCTCATCTCCTACCCTAGAGAACTTTATATGATGTTGTGGATCCTGGGATGCACTATTAAGATTATTAGAGAGGAGATGTCTTATATCTTATCAAGTTCTTAGATTTTATAGCTATACAAATGGAGCTAGAAAAAGGACCACTGATCATACAAAATGAACTGATGATATCAATGACATGGCAGCCATATGAAACTTTTAAAAAGTTGGGTTTGTCCAACGTCCCTATATGGTTTAGAGTTTTGACCTTCGATTGGAATTATGAGACAGAAGGATGCTCAAAATAATTGTATCCCTCTTTGACACACCCTTATGCTTGTATAAGAAAACAAAAGGATATACAAAAATCTATCTAGCTCATATTCAAATCTTATTGTCTTCTACTTTGTGCTTTCGAGGGTCTATTAATCTATAGAGTGATTAAGGATAGATACATACTTTCTATTTTGAATATGAATCTAGTCCTATTGATGTGAGATGGGCAATAGGTTTGGTTGTGACATTCATTTTGTTAGAGAAGAGCAACAATGATCCTAAAATCTATGACGATAAAAAAATTTTGTGTGTTCTCCCTACAACTACTCATAAATTTAAATATAATATTAGATACATTCCCTCTACACCTATTTAGGTATTCAAAAAAAATTCTAACATATTTGTGAGTTTTGAAGAGAAAGAACATAAAAATGGAGAAGGCTTTCAAAGAGTAAAAAATAGGAATAAGTTTCCCCTGAACTCATCATGAAGAACATCTCATGTCTCCCAGAGAGTCATTCATGTTATTTTCTCCCTAATGACTAACATATCAAGTATGTTGGAGTAGTTTATTAAGAAGAGGTGTCCAAAAGACAAATGAACCAAGGTTATGTTAACCACACCATTCAATATATTCTCTTGTAATGTGATAAGCTTAGGAAACAAAATAAAAGCATCCAAGAGGATAGTAGGAGGGTAGGATGTCACATTATTATTCTTTTTTATATAAAAATCAAGAAAAAAAAGAGATGTAATCTTTTATCTAAACATTTGCCTACATACACATAAATTTCTAAGCATGATTCACATGGTCTTGATAGTATTATTGTATTTTAGAAGGTCTTTTATTGTGATATCTCTAAAATATCTTAAATTGATCAACATTTTCTTTTGAAAGTGAAGACATGTCAATTAGAATTCGGGGTTACTGCAGTCTATGGTCACAACTTGGATTCTGAAAAGTCTTCCACTGGCATAATGATCAATTTGGTATGAACCACACTACATCTTTGATTTTGACTTCCATATTATAATTATTGATTTTATGGAGAAGTGACCCATCATAGAGTTTGTGACCATATAATCACATCTCTTACAATCGAAATCCATAGAACTATCAAGTCACCTATCAAATTCATTAATACTTCACTATCTCATGAGAACTTCCCATATGTTGATAAAGAAGCTTGGAAGGCTATGTTATGTTTTATGTTTATAATAATTTCAAATATCAAAGAACCAAATTTAAATTTGGAATCAATAACAAGTGGTGAATCCCATTGACAATGTCAAGATATCTAAGATAAAGGCTTTAAGAGGTTAAAGTGAAGCTATTCTAGATGCTTTTAACATGGAGCTCCAAAGTCAGGCAAAAAACCTGAGAGAGTTTACAGTGGAGATTTTCATCAAAAGACAGATCCTTTTAAGGAAAACATTAAGAAGTTTACTAGTTATATTTAGTTAATTGTAACTCTTGATTCTTTTATTCTTGTATAAATCCTAGAAGACAAAGAATCCCATTAATTTTTTTTCTTATTGATGATATTATTACCTAAAATACTCTTGATATTAAGAACCAAGTGACAAATATATATTTTGATCTTTAACAAGTAAAAAAAATGTATATGGATATTTGAATTCTCTTTGTTTAGACCTGCCCTTTCTCCTTCTTAAAAAGACATGTTATTACAAATATCTGATAGTATCAATGACATGTTCATTAAAAATGATTGGTCTATTATTGACAAGGATATTACCCAAGATGTAAATAATTTCTTATCTAATAGCAAGATTTTAAAGGAAGTAGGTATCACAGTCATTACTTGGATTCCTAAAGAAATTAAGTCTGCTAAGATCAAGAACTAGAAACCAATTTCTCTTTACAATATGGTCTACTATATCTTTTTTTTTTGAAAATAATGGCCAATAAATCACAAAATATTATTCACTCCATCATTGGCTCCAAGTAGTGTGAATTTAGGAGAGCACGAGAGATGAAACTCTTCTAAGAGTTGAAGTTTTTCATGAATTCAGCAGAGGGAGCTTTGGAAACAAATTATGTCTAAGGTGACATTTGAAAGGCATATGATTCTATAAATTGGGATTTTCTCTATGTTGTTTGCTTTAAAATGAGATTTCCTATGATAAGGATAAATTATATTGCAAAAACCTTTAACTATACTTCTTATGAGATTCTCTTTAATGGGGAACCTACAGAACTTTGAACCTTCCAATGGAATTTGACAAGGAGTTCCTATTCCCCCCAATTAGTTTGTCATGTGAATGCAATGATTCAATAAATTAATCAAAGATTCCACTAATTAAAACATGTTTTCTATGATCAAGGATTCACTTGATAGTTTTAGATGACTTGATGACATTTTGAATGAAAGGTGCAAAGTAGGAAATGCATTCTGAATATTTTTACAAGTTTGGAAACCAATATGGTAAATATCAATTCCTCAAAAAGTTATGTTATATTAATCATAGGTGCTCTGAAATAGAATATTTTGAATGCTCTAGGTTTTGAAGAATGATTTTTCCCTTCTAAATACCTAAGACTACCTCCTTTTGGTGGGAAACACACAAAGGTTGTTTGCACTCTTCTAGTTGACAAAGTTAAAAGAAGACTTGAAGGTTTGAAATTGAAGATTGTAACCTTGGACGTAGGACTTGAACAAGCCCAATAAAATCTCTCAAGCATTCATCTCGATTGGTAAGGCTCCTTTCCTTTTCCAGGTTCAACTATTAAAGAAATAGAGAAGTTGTGTAGAATTTTTTATGGGGCAAGGTAGATTGCAAATCCTCTCTACACTTAGTGAAGTGGTATAATGTAACAAATTTTTAAAAGGATATTTCAGAAAAATAAAAATAAAATAGGTTTCCTGGATTGTCTCCTTCTCAACAAACGGAATGTGGCTAGCAAAAATACATGCAATGGTCCAAGTGGATCATTGAATATATCTTGTTATATCATTCTGATGGCCTATTTCCATATATCCTTATATGTCTAGGCTCTTTACTAATTCTTAGACATATAGAAAATATTATCAATTAAACTAATTTTCACATTGGCAAATGTAATAGAACAAAACATACGTTCAAACTGTGATGGAACTGTTCTTACCCCAATCGCAATCCCACTACCAAGATAGTGGTAAAGGGATTGAAGTGCCTGTCTCTGAGTGGCTCAAAAGGATTTCACACACTGGCATATACAATAAGAAATAATAACTCATAAAATAAGAGATTTAAAGACTAACCAACCTAAATTATGATTTTGCAAATCTATCCTTGTCATTAGAGTTTGTCAAGTGCGGAAGCGATCTAGTCAATTCTTCATAATTGTCTATCTGGTTTGCCTAAAATTAGGTAAATCGCGACGCAATCAATGCAAATGCATCGGTACACTTTGAAAAGAATAGACATTGAACAATTGAAAACATTTATAGCAAAATATAGTACTTGGAAGGACCTATGCTCAAAATGTATGATAAGCAATTTTCAAAAACAACATTTGTCCAACAAGATGTTTATTTTGAACAATTCAATTTACGTGGCTCCATCGCCCCAACGAGATGGAGGAGGTCAGCATTCTCCTTCTCTCCATATGAGGTAGGAGGTCAATTGACATGTACTAGATTTGAGATCATCTGACCTGTACAAGTTCCACCCTCTGAATGAGGTGGTCACCAGTACTCAGTATCAACATTATCATAATTCAGGCAGTCATAATGGGTAATATCATTTATGTTTTCAAGTTTGTTGCAAACTATATTATAGAAAAATGGAAGACTAATTAGTAGGGAACAATAGCTCAAACAAATACACAGAGAAGATTTTCAAGAGGTACATACAAATATCATTCAATACCACTAGTCTATTCAAGGAAGAATTATTATAAAAGTGTACATTTCATCAAAGATTTGAGTTCAAAGAATGAATAGATCAGAGTCTCAAGTAGATCCTAGATCAATTAAGATGTGGATCAAGGGTCAAGATCATGATATATACAAAGATCATGTACCAATGTTCAAGATTAGGGTTATTCATTCATATTAACCTTTGGGTTAGGTCATCCACTTATGATACAATTTCAAGATATTCAATATTATTCAAGTGTTAAGATTATTTCTAGTATGAATGACCTACCTAGGTGTTTTATGAATATATGGGCTAACCCTAACTAATATCATTAGTAATGATACAATCAAGTCTTTAGATCATCATCATGATGAATTATCATCATTGGTGTTCAAGATTAGATCAAGTTTTGATTGATGTAAAACTAATGCCATGGATTAGGTATTATGTCAAATTATCAAGGGTTTCACAAGATTTAGATCGATCATTAAGATACCATCATCAATATTGATCATTATTCATAGAAATCATTTTCAAGATTGAATAAAATCAACAAATTATATCTAGATCACTAATGAGTCAAGTATGCTTTTTGTGTCTCAAGATATGATTTTTATGTCTCAAGATAATCACAAAGTCAACAATACTGGATCAAGTAGCCAAGAAAAATATGTTGGGTTCAAGAGTGAACACACTGAGGGTAACATTGTAATTCATTCATACTTATGCAAAAAAGCACTTTGTCACACAAACCTTGGGTCTGCAAAAAGAATTTTACTCATGACATCCTTAGTTAGATGCTATGCTAAAATTGGATTTCCCTACCATTTGCCATTTAAGCTATGTCATTTCATAAAACAATTGGAAGGTGACTGAGAATAGAAATAAAAACAAGCAATTAGGCATTGTCAATACTATTCTTAATCCCTCTAATTGTGAGGATTTTATTACTTTGAATGGTAAAATCCTAATCTAAGTATTGTGTGGAACTTCGTTAGAGTCACCAGGTGAAGTTATGAAAAGTTGTTGTATATTTGGAATGAAGTTGCACCTAAAAAGTAACAAGTCCATATGTGGAATTTATCCCTAAACATAATATCTACTATGGACTATATAGGGAGAACATGAACTCATACCACATCAATATTCATCCTCTATGAAAATTGCTATGAGGACATTTGTAATATCCTACAATTTGAGGCCTTGAATAAAATGACCTTAAAAGGAATGATAGGATTACGCATACCACCAAGGTGCACCTTATTTTCTGGGATCACGTCATTTACAACTATGTGGTTAGGAGTAATCATCCCATAGTATTACTAGGATGGGTGGCCAGTCGGGAAGTTGATGCCTACTTGTGCGTGAGTGAGGACAAAGTATGAAATTAAGGCAAATGGTCATCTATGGGGCCAATTATCATTCCTAAAACTCTAATAGAGCCTTGGACAATGAATCCATGCATTAAAAATGGTATCAGAGCCATAACCCCTCTAGTGGGTGGGCCCACATAGGCATGTGCCATGCCAGTCTTGATCTGTGTGACCCATACATGTTGGAAAGGGTTATCCACAGTGAAGTAACCATCCTTACGCTGGTAACTATGACCAGGTGATGAATATCCATGGGCCATTCTAGGTCTTTAGTGAAATGGGGAAATATTATAGGGGCATATAGTTGATCCTTAATTAATACATCAAGATTTTAAGTGGTGGGTATTGTAACATCCTATCACAAAGAGCACTATCGTAAAGCATGCTCAACCTAGAGCACGATTAAGTGGGTGACCAATTGGAAAGGTGATATCAGCTTGTGCATGTGTAAGGACCCTACCTGGGTTTTGGGATAATTCTATATGTTTTTCTTAAGTAAATTGTTTGGAACATCAATATAATCCTTTAAGGTGTTTTACTAACATGTGGCACACCTACTTTTCAAGTTTGGTCCCGTTTGAATGATGTTTGAGCAATGTTTGCTTATTTTGGACCAAAGTGCAATTTACCCAAGATAATGGGTTATTTTGCAATATGTCACATGTTGTGCATGCCCTTAGTGCTTTAGCATCCTAAGGGAGAGAATTATGCAAAGGGAAACCTCATGGA
This sequence comes from Alisma plantago-aquatica, assembly GCA_963693085.1. Taxonomy (NCBI): domain Eukaryota; kingdom Viridiplantae; phylum Streptophyta; class Magnoliopsida; order Alismatales; family Alismataceae; genus Alisma; species Alisma plantago-aquatica. Next base: position 588,173,131 of record OY856410.1, read on the forward strand.
GAGCTTAAGTTTTAAGTTTGAGTTGGTTTGGAAGTTGCTCGTGCCTTGTGTACTAGTCTTGGTGCAAATTGCAATTTACCCAAAGTAGAGGGTTAACATGAAATTTATCACCTATAGAGTGTTTCTTTTCTTGTTTCACATAATCTAGAAGATAGATAAAGATTTGGGTGCCTAGTTTTGATATTGGGCAAGAGATGACATCCTTAGTAGTGGTAAGGTTCTATGGATGATGTGTGTTTTGACCTTGGAATATAGAGTATCAGTTTGGTATGGTGTTGTGTATCGGTTTGGAGAAGTCTTACCCTTGTTAGGAGACCAAGAGGCCGAGACTCAACTTAGGATATATCACCACATCTTGCATGTTCAGTTAGTATAAGTGCATGTGGCCTTTGTACGTGAACAAGTGTCACCTAGACTCCTAAGGTGATGACACCTTTCTTTTGATCTCTCTTATCCCTCAAGTATATAACCCCCTCCCTCTTCACACAAGTAAGCCCTTTCTTCCATTCTAATTCTTATCTTCTTGGTGGAAGAGCTTGGGAGCATGAGAAGATAGAAGAATTCCCCATGGAGCTTTGGAGTTAGAGTTCCTTGCTCATGGTGATTAGGTGTTCATCTTCTATCTTAGTAAGTTGTTTTCTTTGATGATGATTTCTTAAAGCTCTCTTATCCTAATTCTTTCCCTTCTCTCATCCATGAATCATACCTTGGATGAAGGTGTTCTTGAGGAAGAACTCTCATCTCTAAAATCATAGATCATGTCGGATGAAGCATCTCTCTTTCCTTCCTCTTGAGCTATCATAACCATGGCATCTTCTTCTTCTTCTTTGGAGATAAGGTTGAGGTCGATTTTATGACTCTTGATGGATCATTTTCAACTTTGAGAAAACATGTGCTTTGTACCTTTTCTCATGGAGCTTGAACCCTTGGTGGAGATCTTCTTGAGGTGGGTTATATAACTCTTAGCCTTCACTATTATTTCACTCTTTTTCTTCTCTAAATCATTTTCATTACATTCTAATAGATGACAGTCATCTTGAGGATTATTTTGTTGAAGGAATCTTATGTATTTTTCTTTTTCAAATCTTGTCCTTTCTTGCTTGGATTATGTTGATGTTTCCCTAGCAATAGTAGTGGTTGGTGGCCGATATCCTAAGCTTAAAGATGACAAGTCAACATAACACCTAGGGGGTTAAATTGAGATGCAATGTGGCGCTTAAACTGGCAAGCTTAATTGTCACTTAAACTGACACACCTTGGGGAGGTTGACCCTTAATCCCTTACTTGTGCGTAACTGACATGTCATGTGATAAGTCGACAACACATGGAAGTGTCAAACCGATGTGCTTTGATGAGGCTACTAACCAGATATGTTGATATGAAGTGCTTAAACTGTTACCCTATAATGTGAACTAAATTGACATCTTAGGTCAAGTACCAAGTCGACGTACCCAAGAGATGACAAACTGATATACCTTGCTAATTCCTAGCCCGAAACACCTTGAGAATGCTAATCCTTCACACTATGTTTATGGGTAGTCAACACACTTTTAGATAAGGTCAAGCTGACACACCATGTAGGTACGAAATTGAGGTACCCTCCATTAGGTGAGAGGTTGACACACTTGAAGTACTAAACTCAGAGACACCTTGATGTTAATTTGACAAACTTTCAATTAAGGTTAAACTGGTACCATGGAGAAGATGTTGCAAACTGAGATCTCACACGTAGGTGATAAACCAATATATAAAAGGCTGATTCAAAATGTTGCAAACTGAGACACACCTTGGTGATGTAATCAATATATCTAGTTGGTGTTAAAATCGTGATATACTTAGAAGATGCTTAAATTGTGATGCACCTTAATGCTAAACCGATACCTCATGATGGGAGGTGAAACCTATATCTCATGATGAAGGTAAAACCAATATCTTAGGCTAGGTATTTGAACAAGATATGATGTAATTGATTAGTTAGCACATGTGTGATTAAGGGTCATCACACCAATACTCTTGAATGTTGATATAATCATTACATATTGTAATGATCTATCTAAGATGATGTAACTATAAATGGTCAACCCTTAACTATGATGCTTAATCCTAAGACTCTCCAAAAATGTGGGAAGTAATGGAAGTAGGGTTTAGTGGTGAAGTAATTGTATAACAACCCTAATCTTGATATAATACGTCCTATGTGCTCACCTTATTGAAACATTGTAATTCATGACAAGTATCTTCTCTAATTCTTTTCCATATGATTCATAATTGGATGGTGAAGATTAATGTTGAAACCATGTGAGTACCTGAGTGAACCTTATATAGTGCATGTGATGATTATAAGCTTTATTAAAACAAAAGGGTGTTAGAAACTATGTAGAAATAATGTGAACAAGTTAATGAGATAATAAGTTCCTTGTGTATAGTTTGAAGTAAAATCCTCAAGATATCTAATCTAAGGATTTACATCCCTTAGTAATATTATATGGTTAATGACTTGTGAGAGGAAATAACATATGGATAACTTAATGATGAGACATTATTTCGGTATGTGGTCAATATGTTTATATAATGTATGGTTGTAACACATGCATAACCTAATGAGATAATACACATATACATGTATGCTATGGTGATACCTAGTAATGTTGTTCAATCCTATATCAACTTCAAGTAAGTGGGGAATGGTGTATTTAGGGTTTGGTACTAATAATCATGAGGTAAAACCCTAATCAGACTATGTGTGAAAAACACTGACCCTAATTCCAGGGAAGTTTACTTTTACTGAGTATGCATGATTAAAAGCATGAGATTGTTCTCTCTCTCTCTTTTATTCACATAACTTTAATCTTACAAATGAATGTAATGTTATAGCTTGAGAGTTATATGAAGATAATTAACTAATACAAAGTGATGGTTGTGAGCCTTGGTAAGGGAAAATGAGAAGTATGAATACGTGAATGTGTAGACTCAGATACTATAAATAGTGCATAGCCTTATACACTCCAAACGTGTGGGAGGTAGTGAAATTAGAAGATTGGAAAATGAATGATGCTTGGGAACCCTATGTGGTTAAGAATGAAACCTAACCTTAATTGAGGGGACATATGATGCATGGCATGCTTTACCTAAAAGTATTTAATATATTGAGACATATTCTCCCTCTCTTTGTATAACCTTGCATGTGAGATGGATGTCATAAATAATGATTGCTATGGTGTATAATGTGACGTGGCACAAGTGATGCTTGACATGATTAATGCCTATATGCTCAATAAGGCATGATGAGATAAAATAAATCACAAGAATGATGTGATGGGTCTTATGACCTGACAGAGGCTTAGTGCCTATTTGAGGTGATATCCTCTGGTACTCAAATGAGGGATTGATATTACATGATAATGTGTTGATGGTGATTTCCTTTTGAATGGCAGTGATACAATGTTATGAGATGATTGGGATCAGTTTATAGCTTAAATGGTTATATCTTTTATTGTAATATTGTGCCTTATCTTTTGAAGAATTTGTATGTGGTTTGTAAGTTATAACAAGATTGATGCTAAAAGACATCTAATTAGTATAATTAATCAAGTGGAACCTAATCATGTAGTTTCCATGTGCCATTCATCCATCTTCAGTGTCAGTATTTGTTGGATGGTGAAATGAGAAATTCATGCGGGAAACTCAGAGTGCATATTGTTGAATATGTGGGGTGCAAGTTGAGGTATCTCCTTGTATCCTTAATTCACAGAATTGAGTGTGGGTCATACCCTGGCAGGAGTGTGGTTGCGGGTCATAGCTTAGTGATATGATTATTATGGGTTTTCATAGGAATGGTTGTTGGCCATACCCTGGCAGGATTACGGCTACAAGGCGTAACCAGTTTCACTAGCGTCATGACCTATACCAAGGAAAGATAGGACTTTCACAACTTGACTATATGTCACTGGTTGCATTTGACTGGTATGTCTCTATGGTGTACTCATGTACTGACCATGAGGTTTGGTGAGGTCATGGATTCTGACTCTTCCATAGACCTTGTATGGCACCGATTTTGACTTAGCAGTGCTCAAATGGATTTGGGTAGCATGACCAAATTCCTCTGGGCATAATAAAATATGTAACCATCCATGTAGTATACTTGCTTAGGGACAAATATGAGAACATCAGTTGAAGCCTTGCCTTGTTGTTATATTGTTTAGTTTATAAAGGTTATGCATGTTCTTCGTATTCCTTTTCAAGCATAAAGATAATCTACTATGTAATGTAGATCCCTAAACTGCTTAAACAAGTGATAGTTTCCTTTCTTAAGAGAATTTGTTGAACCTACTCATCTATTAATAATATTCCTTTCTGCTTAATTATCTGTGATAATAATAGAGTTGGTGGATAGTTATATCTCTCGCTAGGACTTTTGCCTCACCTTGTTGGTTAAATATCTTTTGGGTGGACGTGCATGTCATGCTAAAGATCAGATAGCTGAGGATATAATATGAAGAGGAACTACACTTGGTGGATCATGGTATACAGATAACATCTAGTAATAGAGTCCTATATGTCGTCCCTATACACTCAGGTCCTTGGGGGTGTTCTCAATGTGTTTGTAGACATGATGATCGATATGTGGTTTTGGCTTGTGTGCCTTTTGTAACGACCCCGCCTCCCGGTAACCCCCAATTAAAGGAGACCAAAAGGTCAGAGTTGTTATCCCAATTTTCTGGATCAATGGTTCGACAAACAAATAATAAATAATAATTACTAAATTCTACCAAAACTATACTGAAAAGCTGGAATAAAATAAAACTTTGCATACCTTTTTAAAATATTGGATTTCAAGACTTCTATTCACAGCTGGAGTCTATTCTAACTAATCCTCCTTGTACTTTAATTCATATATTCACAATGTATCACTTTACTATTTATCCTTTTGTTATTGTACGTAAAACGCCGACAAACAAAATGTCAGTCAGTATAACGAATTATACCGGTGTGTGGGGGAAACAATAATCATGCAGTTAACTGTAACAACATATTCCAAGCAATTATGGTTTAGTAAGCAAACTTTACGTTTTAAACATAACTACTCAATCCATACATACCCTAGCCTCTGTGATGTCCCTACAGTGGACCTAGATACTACCTCTCATATGGTAGATCCCAACTAACCCCCATGATCCTACCTAACAGGTAGATCAATACCTAGAGTTGAAGAGTCGCATAGCACCACCCATAGGTAGCCCAATCCCTAACTCATAATATGCTAAAGAGTTGCATGGCACTACCCATAGATAGCCCAATCACTGACTCATGATAACTTGATGGCCCTACCTAACAAGTAGACCATGTACTAGGTCATCCTTATTATTAGCAAAGCCACAGAGGAGGACTAGGATCTGAGCTAGTCATGTACACTTATTTATAGTGATATTCATAGTCACTTTATAGTTGCATGAAATAAAATTCATCCAAGTAGTTATATTTAGGCAACCGATAAAACATATGGGAATCGCCGTGAAACTAAAGCGATTTAATCATAAGCGTAACCACATACCTGTACTGCTGATTTTTGAGATATAATCAACCAAGTAGGGAAATCCAATCAAGAAAGCAAGTACAAGAATCCTGAAATAAACATACAATTTCCTTTTCTCAAGATCTATCCAAACCAACTGCCTTCTTAGGATTTCTATTCTTTTTTTTAGGGTTTCTACCCATTTTTAGGGTTTCACTTGCAATTAGGGTTTTGCCTTTACTTTTAGTACCACAAACCCTAATTAGACAAAATTACTTATAATCCCTAAGTTTCACATCCTATCTCTCCTAGTAGGCTTAGGAACAACATTTAACAACATATTTTTATATTTTCAAATTAAATATGATCTTCTCTTCTTTTACCCTAAATTAGGGTTTCTAGATGCATCATCATTCATACTCTTGGTTCATAACCCTAAAAAAGTATTTTCTCATCTAAAACAGAGTTGAACCTACCATTATCATTCAACAGGCTAATATTACTCACATTAACCTATTAAGCATCATAGATTCACTCATTAATCTCAATTAGGGTTTCTAACCAAATTTTAATACATTTTCCATCAACTTAACATACTTTTGCAATTAGAAACGAAACTAGGTCCTAAAACTATTTTTATCATGTTCCTCATATTTTTTTTGATAAATTTTCATATATAAAGTTTATTCATCAGATCTTCCTAGCGTTAGTTATGATTTTTTGCAAAGAAAAATCATTTTCCTCATTTATTTGTTAATATTAGAAAAACAATGGTTGCTCGATCCATGGTCCCCCGGACCATGCAGGATCCAACGACCTAGGATCCGTGCACCTAAATTATGATTCTAAGTTTCAAAGGACCGATTTTCCCTTACCTGGATTGAAGGCGCAGAAGGGCACTTTGGTAAAAACACAGCCTCTCTTCTTCTTCCTCGCGCCGAGCCAGCCAAAGGGCTGGGAAGCTTCGTCTCCTCCAACCGAACTTGCCCAGGTACTCAATTGCTTGATCCCGCCATGCTAGCACCTCCAACGAGTCGCCGGACTCCGACGAGGTAAACTAGGTAGACGAGGGGGAAGATCGGGGTGAATTGTTCAATTTAACTCGTCAAACGCTTCTTTGTCGCTTTCCAAAGATCCTAGGGTAGAGAGTTGATGCGCTGGTGCCCTCACGATCCCTCCCCTATATATAGGGTTAAACATGAGAGTCCAACGGGTTGGGGACTCTTCCCCTCATTGACAAAAACACCCAAAAATAGGGTCAAGAATCTTCAGAACGAACTCCTAAAGATGATGGACTCGTCTACCCCTCAAGTTATCGCATCAAATGCAAGAAACATAGATTTATTTCCCCTCTCCCTTTCCTTCTATGAGTAAGGGTGGATGATGCATAGCCACCATCGTATCTTTGGTCCTCTGGACCATGCGGGGAATCTGACGGCTGTCATCGTCCCCTTGTTTCTAATTTCTTAAAAACAAAGGAAACTTGTGAAATTCATATCTCTCCTTGTTTAATATTTTTCACTCAAATTTTAGAGAAAACTTTTTCTTGGCATTATCTACTCATGTATTCAATTTGAAACCCAAATTACAAAGGAAAAGGGTGTTTCCTTCATATGCAAGTTATTCATTAATAAACTCAAATTAATTGATATTTCCTCTTTCTTTTGCCATTATCTTATCATCTTGGATTCCTTGGACCTCAAGGAACCCTAAAGGCATGAAATCCACCTTTGTAGGATATATCCTAGCCTTCTAGAGGCTTCTACCTTTTCTCTTCTCCCTTTCTTAATATATATTCTTTTATTAATTGAATTTATTTTTTTTTCTCTTTTTTTTCTTTTTCTTGTTATTGGGCCCAATAGCCAATGAGGCCCACAGTGCAACTAACAAGGCTATTGTAAATGAAACTCATTCATTCAAATCAAATCACACCATTATTTCCCCATATATCTATATTAAGAGAAATTGCATTTCTCACCAAAAGAACCCAAAATTGCGGTTGTAACATCCTTATCCTCTTATAGGAATTTTGCCCTCAAAATTCCACCAAGTATACAAACGAACAGGATAAGACTTTCTCATGTCCATCATGGCTCCCATGTGGCTTCACCCTCCCCACGGTGCTTCCCAAGAACCTTTATCATCTCATATTCTTACGTCTGAGTTCTCTCTCACCTTGGTATCCTATACCCTCGTAGGTGACTCAGGACATCTCAGTCTCCTTTGAAGCTTAATAGGTTCATGTCTCAGCACATGGCTTGGGTACCTCACATAGTGATTTAGATTATACACAAAGAATACATCACACATCATGTTATCTTGAGGGGTAAGGCTAAACATAAGCAACTCTGCCAATCCATCTCAAATGGACACAGGTATCGGGGACTCAGCTTCCACAGCTATAGCTCATAGGGATCGGTTCTTCATAGCACATATTTTCCCACAGTGAACTGCATGTCAGTATGCTTCGCACCAACTCACGACTCATGTCGCCTCTGGGCTTTCTCAGCCATCGCACGATCAAAGCAACTTCATCTGCATACACTGTGGTCTCTCTGACCTTCGCAAGGTCCTTTTTCGGACATCATCCTAATGAAGCGGTGACCGACACAACCTCCCTTACAGAGCTTATTACATCCCGATACTCTCTATGGTGGCTATCATTACAACTCTCACAGGACAAGAACTGTCTCCATGTATCACCCTGAACGAGCACACACTCTCATCAAACCCTCTAGTTTGGATCATACTAACCATCAGTTAGTGGTGATAAGTTGTACTAGCATCGAGTTCTTCATGTACCTACTTCCATCGCATGGAAGTGAATCGTTAGGTCATACTCAAGAACCTTTGAACTTGCATCATGGTGTAATTGAACCATCTGTCTCTCATATATGGTTCAACCGGATCTGTCCCCTGACAGTACTCTCTCTTTCTCTTAGATTAAGTCATCTAGGTAAGGCGATCTACCATAACCCATATTGCATCCTGACCTTCCTCAGTCCAGGGGAGACTCACCACAACGTCCATGGTGATGCACTCCCATTCCCTCTCAGGGACTCTTTATCCTCTATATCAACTCACTGGGTTACTGGTGTTCGTCCTTCACCTCTTGGCATGCACGGCGACAAGCCACATGCAATTCTATACACTTCTTCATCTTAGGCATCCAAAGTACTACTGCAACTTACTATCTTAGTAGTACCACGATACATGGTGAAATTAAAATCACGATCTCCTGCATGTCATGATTCCTCAAGTTTGGTTCCTTAGAAAACCCTAAAACACTCTATACATGGGTTCCATCACCTTCTTTTCTAGAGAAGTGCATATGAGGTTCTACAACCATCCTTCTATCTCATCAAGTTCTAGGCTAGCTAACCAAGCAACCACTAACTCGACCAATGAGTCTGGTTGTATCAGAGGGGTAGCCCTATATGTCTCATGAACTTAGGGTTTACCTGACAACCTCTCTTAAACTCTCTATAGGTTAGACAAGATAGTTGTGGTTTGACTGGAGCATCCATTATCACCTTATATCCTTATGTGCTAGGTAACGGTGAAGACATAAACCTTCATATACACCACTCATCATCCTCATTTCGGATTTAAGTCTAAAGTGAGTCAAGAAAACTTCGAGCTCACCATCTTGGTTATCAAACTCAAATTTATATAGCTCATAAATTAAATACTGCTCTTGATAAGAACGTCCTCTTGATGACTATCTTAGTTCTTCTCGTGTTTGTAAACCATCCATTCCATGTACTCTCACAAAAAGGTATGATACTTTCTCTATCCTCAAACATCATCGCAATATTTCAACTCACGTCATCTTTATCCTTAGTGTATGAAATGTGTTTTGCCCTATCTCTCACACCCATAACTAGAGGAAATAAGCATTTGGCTGCAGTCCAAATACAGAGTTCATCCCGATCCAAGAGTAGAGATGGTGTATCACACATTACCGGTACACTTTTCCAATCCAAGTTGAAACATACATCTCATGTCTCCACAACATGAACGTCTCAATTATGGGTCTACTCCCATGGGAAGACTTTTCCCATCACCTTTTAGATCTTAACATATCTCCTTTATGTATAATCCTTAGTCATTACCTCAAGGTCTTTAGGGTGTCGGCACTTTTGGGGTGATCTGACCCTTATGCATCTAAGGAGTGCCTCTCAATCTTACCCCTTAGGCACCATGAACTCATGAAGGTGGCCAACCTCCTAACCCATGGTCCTTGGGCAAAGGTAGTTGTTACCTCCCAACCCTATGGTCTCGTGCATCCAGGGAACAGAAAACTCCTACTTCCATCAGTCTTATCCCTTCATGACCTTAGTATTGACTTAGGATTCGATCATAGCACATCTCATTCTTGAATATTTACCCAAAACTCCATCATCTCTCTGGGCACTCATGGTCAAACGTACATCCTTTCATAGGGATCATGGCGACCTACATAACTTGGTCAGGCCCATAAGGTTACCTCCATGGTAACATACCTTCATGCCCCTTAGAGATGGTCACACAAGGGTCTATAGATTTGTTCTCACACCATGTGCTCTCCACTTAGCTCATCAAGATCCTGTGAGAGACCTCTTTAGGTTACCTCAAACCCAACAAAAGTTGGTATATACCCTACACAAGGGTCCCTTCCCAGGATGGGGGAAAATTAGCAGCAAAGGTCACAAACATCCCTACATCTAGGGTTTACATCCACATGAGCATGCTTAGCCCTATCAAGCTACTAAGGCACGTAGCTAACAAGCATACCACCTACTAGACCATGCTAGGTCTCCATGGTAGATCATACTTGTTTCTATTTTTTAACATTGGACCATCATCATACATGCCCATGTCATCAACATGTATGTGAGGGGTTCATCAAACATATACCTTAGTCTAAGGGGTTTCCTTTTCCTCTAAACATGGGGGTTGCCATGCTCCCATGTGTAGGAACTCAAGCATCACGTGAGCATCAGGTGCACCAGGTACTACTACTTCCCCTCTTTTATCTAGGAACCCTAGGTTCACTTTTATGCATCAGTCGTCCAACCACAAACCAAATAGGAACAAGGTATAGCATGCACTTCCTACTATTATTCCACATGAGCAACACCTGAGAGTCCTACACCAGGACAACCAATTAGGTTCAAGGCCTCACAACTTGATACTATACCCCCCTCAAGGTCTAAGGAACTCTTCTTCCTATCCCTAGAAGGTAAGGTAGGCACCTACAACTTCCATAGATCGATTCAAGAAGTCTCTTTCCTTTTCTAGGATTTGGTTCCTCTAAAGGAAACCAAGATACCACAAGTCTCCAAAGATCATGCACGAGACAACCACCACCATCCACTTAGGTCGTCCATACCCAACTCCTCATGGTTCCTCATATCTCAGAGTCTAAGTTCCCAACCTTCTTGCTCGGGTCTTTCTTTCTCTCTAGAGCTAACCCTACAACTGACCTTACCACTAGAGGTTCTCTCTCTAAGAAGGTGGATCAAGCTCACATGCATACACCTTCATGGGCAAAACATATGATCAAACCTATGTTTGCTCAAGATTATCCATAGCTCTTCATGCTTATCTCATAAGCTATCCAACATGCCCTTCTGGCCTAGGTTTCAACCTACTGCTAGCACTATTGACATGCTCTCCTACATAGGGCATGCTCATCTATGCTCACATATGCCGGCAAGGCACTTATGGAAAAGTGCATACTTGTTAAAGAGGAAAACCTTCAATATCTTTCCAAAGTGAATTACACACATAACCATGATTTATCATCAAATTCATTTAATTTATACACACAAAAACATTAAGGAACATGGCACTTTATTCGGTAATTTGATTATTCTTTCTCTCTCTTTTTTCCAAAATATTCCTTAAATCATTTATAGGAATTCGTTAATGTTTTCCCACATATATTTAATCCATGGGATCCAATGGAACACAAAGATTCTATTTAACAATTATTATTATCTCATGGAAGTTTCACTTTCTTTTCATTATTATTTACAAGTATCCCAAAAGTTAGGCCGATATATTCATGTTTGATGTCCCAAACATTGTCTTGCCAAATTGGCTAGATAATTACTATATTTTCTTTTGGGAACTTGCACATTACCTTATATTTCTATTATCCAAGTCACCATTCTTTATTTATGCACTAAAACACTATTTTCTAGAAAATTACACCTAATTCAATATTTAACAATATCAATTGCCCATTACTTTAGAAATCCCTATATTATTGGATTTCGATTCTTTCTCTTGTCCAACATTGTTAATGGATTATTGCAAATGAAATCCATCCATGGCTTATATTTATATAATTCAATTTCTCCAAAATTTAGGGTTTTACATTCATACCTCCTTAAAAGAAATTGTGTCCCCAAACTCACACCCTGTAAGGTTTAGGTGAAAGGTAACTCATCTGAATTTCACAACTTGGTGTTAGAAACCCTACTTAGATATCTTTAACAACTTCCATTGATATTCAAATTCCACACATTATTACTGATATTTGTACCTGAATTCAAACCAAGGTATATCCAAATCCTTAGTATTTACATGATTTCATCTCTTAATGATTGTATTTTCATTTGGTGATTACCTTCTCACCTAGGTTTTCAACCTATTATTCATTTATTCCCACATAAGAGTGAGGTAACACCTCCAACCCTAGATCATGTCGTTAAGTTCAATGTGTGGTATTCATTATCATATGTCAATTTTAAGCACAACATCTGTCTACCCAATCTCTCTCCCTCATAATGAGATGAAATAAGCACTTGACTACAACCCAGATACAAATTTCATCCCATTCCAAGAGCAGAGATGGTATATCCACACGCTGAATCATCCTCATCATGACTATAAACCATACACTTATTTTTAATTCTACAACTTTCTTATTTCTCCTGAAGTCAAAAGTGTTTTTCTCTTGAGTTTGTACACCACTCCTTTCAATACTACATGACTTCTTTGTATCTTTTACATTTATGCCTTAGATATTATGAGCCTTAGCCACTTTCTTGAGGTCTAGGATATAGGTACTTTTTTTTTGGAGTGATCTCATCCTTATGCATCTAGGGAGTGCCTCTCATATTCACCCATTGGTTCACATGAACATCATCGAGGTGGCCAATCTCCTAAGCCATGGACATTAGGAAAACATAATTGTTACCTCCCGACTAGATGGTCTTGTGCATAGGAAAGAATCAACTCTTAATCACATCAGTCCCATGTACCTTTAATACTCCCTACTTGACCTTAGGATTGACTTAGGGATCTACCCTTACAAAGGGTTTCTTTGAGATATTACAACTTTGACCATTTTCAGACACATTATTTTCATATGTAATTCTCTAGACTAGATTTCCTCCATCTTTTATGATGCTCATTATTCATTTTATATACCCTCATTCAACTCATGACAACTTTCTCTTCCTGGTTCAGTCTCATATTGTCATCCACTTTCATAGTGACATTCCTCATGTTCCTCAGAGATGGCATACTGGGGTTCAAAGAATCATACTCAATAAACGTGCTTTCATATTTTTTATTAGGTGATATTCATGGTTACCTCAATATTTAAATTGATCTAGTCAACTTATCTTTCTAGGGAAAATCCTAACTTAGGATGTCCTCTTAGCTCATAGAAGGAAGTTAGGCTCTCTAGCCACAACCTGACTTTGAGGTCTAAGATTTTGCCTCACCAATAGGTCCTTTTCCCACTCTTGGGATGACTCACCCCAGGTCGGGATGCCAACCCTAACAATTGAACTAAGGGTTTCATATTATCATCTTTTTATGCAACCTAACTAAGAATTTATCATCTTAACCTCACCACCCTTACCCTCTTTTCTCAATGGTGTGCCCTCACTAAGGGGAGCCTCTTTATGGGGAACCCTCTTTAAGGATTTTGGTCCCTGTAGCGGACATTCATACATAGGCTTTCCTTATTAGGCCCGATCACTAGTCATCCCCATGTAATGACTTTATTCATCCTGTGCTCTTTAACTCGCCACATACCGATATAGGGTTTGAGCAAGTTACATCTATAAATGTGTTATTCATAGGTTGCTTATGTTTACTTAGTACTTTTCTCATAAATTCCTTGTTCCACATGCACATATGCATGAAAGACTGAGTCACCTAACTCATTTACTTACGTACTTATATATATATATATATATATATATATATATATATATATATATATATATATATATATATATAAAGTAACCATAATATATCAAACATACATTTTATATTAGAACTTCTCAACCTTTATTCGCCCAATTTTTGTGGTATACCCACTCACTAGGGGTATTCATAATATCATACTCACTAGGAGTATTTCAATAGCACACCCACTCACTGGGGGTAGTTCTAACAACATACCCACTCACTGGGAGTACCTTTCTTATCTTGTAGAGGTAATTTCAATAACATACCCACCCGTAGGGGGTACTTCCAAGAACATACCCACTCATTTCTAGTAGTATCAATAGGTTAGCCACTCGTTGGGGGTAGCATACCCACCCACTAGGGGTATTCTTTATTCCTCCATCCATCTAGAGATAACAATAGGGCGATGAGCAAGTTATACTCATGTTTTCATTTTCATGTATAACCCTTAGTTATTTATGTTTCTCATGTAAATTCAATTTCTTTCACATGCACCATGCCTGAATTTCTCTACATTCATACATGGAAATCTAGGTCACATGTACTTATTTACATTTTTCTTAATTCTCATTACTCTTACCATTATTAGGGTTCATATGGGTAGGGCTTCCATTTTACCCATTCTACTCCCATTTCTCTATATCAGGGTTAGTGTGTAGGTTAGGGACCACACCCCACATCTTAGAGTTTCTATGTACTTTGACCCACTAGGGTTTTCCCCAAACCAACCCTAGTGCCATATAGGTTATCCTCGCAATGAAGAACCCATAAACCATTTTCTTTTCTTTATCATTATTTCCACATTACATGTACATTATTACTTCCACATTACACGTGCATTATCATTTCCACATTACATGTACATTAGTTGGTGGAGGATGCCTTAATCCTACTTCTTCTTCTCAAAAACCTAACTTTTGATGAGGAGAGAAATTCCTTTTAGGGTTTACTAAGCAAAGAAGATGAGAAGTGGATCAATGAAGATGAGAAAATACCCTAAAGGCATTTTACTTCGAGAAAAATCATCCAAATTTGGGTAGAATGCACATGCCTCAGATTCTTCTTAAGAAAACTAGTGGTACAGAGGAAAATATTGCCAGCCCCAGGGTCGTGGTCCCTTCTAGACACCATCTTCTTTAGAAAATGCCTTAATAATTCCCTCATATTTCTACAGATTACTTGAAATTATAAACTATTAAATATTATTTAAAATATTTAGCACTCTGATACCAAATGTAACGACCTCACTTTTTAGCAATCCCAATTAAGGAAGGCCAAAAAGATGAGAACCCATTACTTAAAATTTTCCCAAGGATCCAGATTTTACCAAACAATATAAAACAACAATATTTTCCATTAATTCAAATAGTGTTTACAATATGCTCTTCTAAATATTCACATGAGTTTTTGTCATTAAATTTTACATAGAGAAGAAGTGTCTAGCTAATCCTCCTTACATAGATTAATGCCATCATGTATTTCATTTGGTTTAGGATGTCTTTGAGCATCTTTAAATTTTTCATGTAGATAAGATGTCGTGAATAAAAAATATGATCAGTAAAACAAGTTATACTGGTATGTGGGGGAACAAAATATTCACATCTAGCTGTAACAACATGTTCACATCAATTATTGTTACATAATTAAAATTAGCATTTCCATCATAACTACTCAACCTTGATCCATCCAACCTCTGCGAAACCCCTTAAGGGTTTTGTCCTTGTAGTGGACATAGGCCACCTTCTCCCCTCAGGTGCTAAGGTGCCATATCAGTTTTCCCCACCCTAGGTTAATCTTCATAGAACCTCTGCCCCAGAGGCTTAATCATCATTTTCCTTATATTTGCATACATTTAAAGGTGGCATAGGATTCTAGCTAGTCATGTCCATATGATGTGATATCAATAATGACTTTATAGATTACAGGAAAATAAGTAAACAAGAAAACATTTATTTACAATCCATTCAAGAAAACTCTAGAAAGCCATGGAAGTGAGTTAAGTCCATTAGTCTTAGGCGTAACCATATACCTTGATGGAAAGCCATGCAGATTATGTATTCATACTTCAAGCATATTATCCAAATAAGTAAGCAATCAACTTTCATCTACATGTATGTAAATCCTAAAGTGTCACCAATCACATTAATCTAATTAAACCCTACTCAGTCCTATTCTAGGGTTTAGGTTTCCTTGTTATCAAGTTATGCTTTGAAATACAAATTCCCAAGATAATCATTTTAATGACTTAAGAACCCTAATTCGAATTAGGTGTTGCCATTAGTATCAAATCACCATGTTATATTACCAGATTCAATTATATCCCTTAATGACACATCAAGTTATCGTCTTTAACTTCAAAGCCTCAATCCTTCATATGCATGGATACTTATTTTAGAAACCCTAGTTCTACATCATTATGATTGTGAACATGTTAAATAACCATTATATTCCGCATTATCAGATAATAGCACAAAAGGAGGGTTTTCAACGTTTTCAACATGTTAAAACACCCATCTAGGATTTCATATCCTAATCATCACTTTACCATATATGGGCACCACTTTTAGATTTGGAATCATATTTAGGCCTCAAATATATTTTTATTTACATTTTGATCATTTATTAAAGCAACTTTCATATATAACTTATTTTTATCAGAGCTTCCTAGCAATTTCTATAATTTTTGAAAGATAAGCATTAAGTGTCAATAAAAGATTGACACGCCATCAACTTACCTTGATCTGATTCACACTGGAGGCTGGCTGGATATAGTGAAAAGATGTCCCTGTCCTTTTCTTATTACTTCCTCTCTAGGGTTAGTTGTGTCTTTTAACTTGTTACTTCTTCTTTCTCATACAAATGCGCCTCTGCGTGCGTAAGCAGAGGTTGTTGTTGTTCTCAGCGTCCTTGTGTATGTTGCAGCTACCTTCGACTTCGAGCTTCTAGATTGGGGCATCATCCTCAATCCCCCTCCTTACCGCCGTGCTGCAGGTGCATCCTCCATCTCTGACTCTGTAGGTCTCCTTCCCATCCTCCTTCATGTGGATGCCACCACATGAGCAAGCTCATCTCCGATGCTTGGCCACCAGTGCCTGTTAGTGCTGGATACCTAGGGTTCATTATCCCTTTGATGGTCCATCAACTCGAGGCTCGCCTCCACTTAGCTATCATCCTTCATTCCTCAACGGTCGAAAGACAACGTTCTAACCCAGCCCCTATTCTTGCACCATTACTGATCGTGGTGTCCCTATTCTCCTCCAACAACAGCCTCTGTTAAGAGTACTAGCGAGGAATCATTCTGTCATATTTGTACCTCCAATCTCTCCCTCGTAATCATACCATCATAACACCATTTTCCTCCTTGTCTAGCCCTAGGTGACGACCAAACCTCATACGGCAAGACCTGCTGCACTTGATGCCACCAAGCATGTGCCCAAACCTCAAGGAGGCATGCCTCCTCATCAGAGACCCGTCCCTACTATTCCCTTCTTCTTGAAGAATCCCTTGACACCATCCATACCCACCCTCATAGGGTGTAGTTACAAGCACAAGAGTCTTCTTCTGCTTCATTGACATTTGTTCAAAGAATGGAAGGTGAGGGGGAAAGAAGATGATCTGTAGACAGGGGTTGTTGAGTAAGGTTTCTAAATGTGTAGAAGGTAGTTGCACCCAGACCCCTATATATACCCCTAAATGCATCCCTAGGGTTGGGGGGAAATGAAGAGGTGAAGATGGGTGAGAGATGATACTTGTTTCTTTTCTCGTATTGATTAGTTTCAAATGTCGTTGTCCTCTCACAATATATGGCAAGGCACTTATGGAAAAGTGCATGGTTGTCAAAGAGGAAAACCTTTAATGTCTTTCCAAAGTGAATTACACTCATAACCAATATTTCTCACCAAATTCAGTTAATTGATACATAAAGAAAAACCATTAAGGAATATGACACTTTATTGCATAATTTGATTGTTCTTTTTCTCCCTCTTTTCCAAAATATTCCTTAAATTAATTATAACATATCGTTAATGTTTTCCCACCTATATTTTGAAATATCTAGAGGGGGGATGAATAGAGCTTTCTGGAACTTTTAAAATTAATCAAACAATAAAACCAAAGATGGAGGGGGAAACAAGGAAGACACTTTGATTTAGAGTGGTTCCAACCTTCTAATCAAAGGTTGTCAGTCCACTACCCACTTGTTTCTAATTGGGATTTTGAAAGCAATTTATTTTATTACCTTGCAAGGATGTTACATAAAATACAATCACCTTTTACTCAAATTAGCCTTCATCTTGAAGTAGCCTCAATCCCCTTGAAGCAACCTTCATGAAGTAACCACGAGCAATCCTTGGAGAAGCCTTCACCACCTTGAAGTAGCTCCACCACCTTGAGATAGCCTTCACCTAGAAGTAGCTCCAACCTCCTTTAAAGCAGCCTTCTTGAAGTAATCTCAAACACACCTTGGAGCATCCTTCCCTTTGTTGAAGTAGCACCAAGAAACCTCCTTTCAACAGCCTCCAACCCTAGAGTAGTCAAGGAGAACAAAATATAATATAGAAGAAATAGATTGGAAGAAAGAAAATACTTATCCAATGAAGTACATCACTTTGATCCTATATTAAGCATTTAGATCTCCTATCCACTTAGGATGGACGTGTCTATTTTTGGTGGCTAGGAGATTGTAACTATAGGACACAATTCTAGATCACAAGGATGAAGATGGCAAGTGAATTCTAGATTTGTAGCTCTCAATAGTAGATGCTCAAGTGTAGCTTGTGTATTGTGTATGCAAGTTGTGTTGTGGGTGTCCTAAGGCCTCTCCCATTTATAGGAATGGTTTACAAGTGATCAAGGACATTATAGGGAGTGTCTAGAGTGTTCTTAGTGCTTAACTAGTCGTTAGGTGTACATTAGTTGGCTAGAAATTGCTAATTTGTCCGTGCTTTAAAAGAACAATCCAGAATCTTGCTCGGTCGACAATTTGGTCGACCGAACTGTGTCCCTGTCGAGGTTCTCTTCGAATGAGCTTGGGTTTAAGGCAAAATATTACAACATCTATTTTCAACTCCCAATTACCAACAACTCACTCTAACTGTTGAAAGCTTTAGACCGTTGCTTACTCAGTCGAGATTATTTTTGACCGAAGACTTATTTTAGAGCACAACTGTGTAAGTTGTTGAACGGTGCTCACAATTTCAAACTGAGGTGGTTCTCGGTCGACAAGAACTTCGACCGAGTCTGTATCGGTCGACAAGTTCTTCGACCGAGGGTGTCCATGTTCTAGACTTTTGAATCACCTACTAAGTGTGTGTTTGAATGTGTGTTGGTGACTCTAACTTTGATTATATTTTAGAATTGTTTGTCATTTTCAAAAAGGGGGAGATTGTTGGCTAAATTAGACATTAATATACCCGTTGTTTTGATGATGACAAACATTTCACACTTGTGGATCTAACATGCTACTTGAGTATTTTACGGTTCAAGGAAATAAGGAGATCATACTAAGTGGATCAACACAAATTGAAGATCAAATACGCTCAATTGCTTATGTTTTCATGATTGTACTCAAATGTAAATACTTGTGCAAAGATATATTGTCACGTATTTAGATATCATATAAATCAAGCATCAGATCTTCTGTAAAGAGGCGAGATCACCTCTTTACTAAAATTTAAAGGAAATACAAACATCCACAATTTTAACAAGAATTAGAGACTTTGAGGATGATTGCATAATATTCCAAGTAAATAAGCATGATTCCAGATACATAATAAAATGTCAATAGTAGCGGAAAGAAAGAAATAATAAGCCTTCTAATGGCTTCATTGTTTATTACATGAATGATTTCTAAAAGAAAAGATAAGATAAGAGGATCTAGCTATAGCAACCTAGCCATCCTTCTTGACAAGCTAACGATCAACTGCGGAGGAACTTTTCTTCAAGACCTTCCTTCACCTTGCTCAGCACCAACACCTGGGTGGTTGGGAAGTCACCCAGCAAGAGGAAAACAAAGAAAAGTATGTGTTACAAGAATATTCTAACAATGGCAATGAAAGTTGTAACAAGTAAATTAGGCTAGATATTTGGTGTAAAAAGAGACATCAAGAGTATGAGGCTTTTTATAATGAAACTTGCCATTAACAGGATAAATAAGGGTTTTGCATGTAAATTAATATGTCTACCTAACTAAGTAGAGTTGAGGCACCTACCGGACCTCTAACCTTAGGTGAGGGAAGAATAAGACATTTCCAGTCACCTATAATTTTTATTGGGGAGAATTATAAACATTCCCCTAGGGCGATTATATCCATGCCCTCTATGGGTGGTTGTACATAAGTACCACTACTTAAACATTAAATAGATCATTTAATTACATGCTAACAAAAGAGCTATGGCAAGGTTAAGCAAAAGAATATGTAACATGGCAGTGGGGTATGAATACCCAATCAAGAGAATACTACATCTACTTTTGAGGCAATAAGCAATTTAGGTTTCAAGAATCAAGGATTTAGATCAAGTTAAACCTCATAAGAAATTATGGGTAATGGCTTAATGTTTTCCCAACTGAAAGGTAGATGCACAATCAAAACACATACCTTAGCCTCAGGTGTTCTAGAATTTTTCTTTTCAACCCTTCACACGAATTTAGAACCCACTTTCCCTAATACATCATTAGATTTATAAATTAGAATTATATGCATTCATTTTAAAGATTGAAAACCCTAATACTACTAACTTTTGCGCGAACCATCGATTTAGACTCCAAAAACCTCATCATCATCTTAGTTAGGTTTTCCTGATCAAAATAACATATAATATTGTATGTTTCGAAAATATGAATTCTTAGGGTTAATTTTAGTGATTTTAAGTTAATTAATCCATTCTAAAAATTATGTTTTCACAAACATCAAAATCAAGACTCAAAATTTTTTTATTGAATAGATCTCGTCTTTATGATTTCAAAACATTATCTACTTTTAATTTTTGACAACAGAACTAATTTATACAAATTATTTTGTCTCGACCAATCGCAGCCTGCCATGTAGGCAAGGCCAACCAAGCCGAGCGGTCGCGAGCGCTTGAGAGCGGTGACCCGCGCCTCGTGGACGCCCGCAGGCGGTCGAGCGGCTGGGCCAAAGCAGGGAAAAAGGCATGATTGCCCCGAGCGAAGAAAAAGAAAAGAAAAGACAGACGGGGGCAAAACGGTAAAATGAGGTATCGTCATCTACCTCACACCCGATCCACCTAGCGCAAGAGAAGCGGCAGCTGCTTGCGGTGGATTTGGGGGAAAACAACATAGGCGAAGAGAAACCACGCACAAGTAGTCGAATCGAAGCACACGCGAAGCCGAACTAGACGGTACCTGTCGATTGGACAGAGAAGAAGCAACCGGAGAAGGAGGGGCGTCGCAAGTCAGGCATCGTCGTCGTCTAGTTGGAGGTCAGTTCGTCCATGAAACGCCAAATTGAGAACACGAACGAGTTGCTAAGGCGATGGCGGTCATTGGGGTTGAGATATTTATAGGCAAGGAACCCTAAACTAGGATTTTGGTAGGAGCAAGGAGAGAAGGTCGGCGGCTGGTTTAGGCGTTTCTCGAAAACTCGTCTAATCCCAAAGTTTTTGGGATAATCTGGAGCGGAATCGCGTAAGGAATCCAACAAAACAAATTTGATCAAAAATCGTCGAGTAAAACTCGAGATATATCGATTTGAAAAATCGAAAACAAAGAACATGTTGCCTTATTCTGCTAGAGGAGGAAGACGACTGTGGGTTGTCAGATTGGTGGACCTGGGTCCACCAAGGACTCTGGGCCATCCGATCACGTGCATTAGATTAGGAAATCGATCCTTAATAAAATTCGATCAAACTCATTTAATTCTTAAATGTTTTTCTCTTTCTTCGTTTGGAGGCTCAAATGTTGTCCAAAAATTACGAAATTTTATATCCTGACTTATTTTGATGCGTAGAATCCAAATATGAAGTTAGTTTTGCCTTTTGAGAAAGTTTGATAGGAGAATTAATTAATATATCATTTTCTCTTTCCTCTTTCAAAAGAGGTGATAACATTATCTAAAATTAGTATAACTTCACCCATAAGTCTCCTTAAGGGATTGGAACACGATTTTGCAATTATCTTTAGAAGTTGAGTTTATTATTTATTTATTAAATAAATAGAATATCCTACACACTTTCTCTCTCCTATTTTACTCATTATTCACACATTATCCAAATTAGTTGCAAATTTGCACGGGGCTTATTTTTATGTTTAGAATACGAATTTGGAGTTATTTTCCTGATTTGAGAACATTAAGTATTTTATTTCACTTTATTGGCATATTTCCTATTTTCTTTTGATAATGATATTATTATTTACATTTATGTTCCACTTTAAATGATACTTGGCCCTTAAGTTACTTGTTGGTCAGGAAAACGAATTTAAGTATCAAATTATCCTAATGGGTTTCCAAGTATGATTTTGGTGCAATATCTTCTCATTGTCCTCTTCCATCCATTAAATTCCATATTACCTTTATTATTGCATTTATCTTCTCCTTTATATAAAATTCGGATTTTCTCTTATTTCTCTTATCCTAGAAGTGCTAGAAAATTCCAGGACAAAACATTTTATTCTTTTTATTACTTAATGTGGAATTTGCATTTTAGACCCATTATCTAAATCTAACTGAGATATTTGTGCATGCAACCTTGTACTAAGAATATATGGGAAACATTTATCCAATAACCATCATATTTCCTTTAAATCAAATCCAAAGACATATGGAACGAAAATGAAGGACAAAACTTATAGAAAAGAGTACAAAGAGGTACATAGAGGATTTCAGTATGTTACATCTTCCCTACCCACTTATAACCCTTAGATAGGTTTCTGGTTTAAAAGAGATGAGTTTCATACTTGAGATTTACCTGAGATGAAGAGTATTTTCTTGTTTTCATAAAATGTGTGCTAATTATTCCTAAAGAAATGTGGAACATAATGTCCATCTCATTTATTTTGATTTATATTGTTTATCCTTATTTGTCATTTCAAAAATATAGCCATATAATCATATGTGTAAGTCAATAAGACTCCCCCTTAATTGATTACTCCCCCTTAATTATTTACTTCAAAAAGAATGTCAAATTTAGCCACAATTCAAACACCAAGATTAATTTATCAACCATTTGCAAGCGATGTTAAGCCCTGAAATGATATGAGAATCCTTTAGGCTCATGAATTTATTTTTATATTAGTTTATCAACCATTTATAAGGGATGTTAAGCCCTAAAATGATATGAGATTCCTTTAGGCTCATAGTGGAATACATCTCTAACCAAATACAAGGCATGTCAAGCCCTAGTTGGTGTAGAAAATTCAACTAAGCAAGTGATGCATTATATTCAAGAATTTTGTGAGCCCCCCCCCCTTAATCTCATTACAAAAGTGAACTTAAAGATAATAAGGTATTTCAAATTATATCCTTCTCTAAAATCAATTGATTAAGTAAGATTTTGAGTCATTTTTTATAGTAATCTTGTTTCTTACACTATCTTGAAAACTTCTTTTATTATAAGTATTTAACATGATAAGCAACTTATATATTTAATATACCAATGTTGGGTGCAAGTTTATGATTTGATTTACAAATAAGCATTTTTGTTAAGCTTATTTTCGGTTGACCATGACTTCGATCGAGGCGCCCCTCGGTTGAACTCCTTTTTGACCGAGAGGCATTTCTATATATTTCCCATTAATGCAACTTTATTCTTAGAATGAACCAAGATATAATATTTTATTTTGTAAATGACAAATCAGCCTTATGCATATTGATGATGCAAAAAATCACATCCAAATCTATTTCTTTCCATTGAATCATAATTTTATTTCGTCAAGCCCATATAGTTCCAATGTTTTGGCTTTAGGTCTAGAGGCTTTTAGGTCTAGGATTTGAAATTTATGCATTATTTAAGTTCATATAGAATTTTCCCAATAATCAACTCCTTTTAGGTCTTATTATGTGTAATCATCATTTATAGCTCCTAGATGCTTTGTTAGATGTTGAATATTCTAGGATAAAGCTTTTTGTGACTTAAGATTAATTTTGTCTTTACCATCTTCATGGAGCCAAGTAGATTAATTGAGTTCTAGTGAGAAAAATTTTCTATTTAAAAATAATCTAATTTTTTTGCTCGTCTAGAATACACAAATTTCATATTTATGAAAAAGACTTAGGTGATTATTCAAAGCAATTTTCTTGTGTAAACAATCTTTTTATGCCATAGACAACGTATTACAGTGTTCACAAATTTGAGAGATTTGCAACATTACCTATGCCATTAGTTTTACCTTTGAAGCTTTCTCCAAATGTGACCTTGTTTCCATAAGCGTAGAAATCTTCTCATTTTCAGTCATATTTGGGACAATCTTTATAGACCTACAAAGTATAAAGTTTTGGTCCCCATATAGTGGTCCTTTTGGTTAGGGTCATTTATTAAGAAATTTTGGAATAGCTAACTGGAGAGAGTTTTTTTTGGATAAGGTAAAATATTACTATGATCAAAAGGGAGTATATGGGAAAACAACAAAATCTCATATACTATACAAGGTCTACATAAGACCCCACATCCTAAGAGCCATGGTATCGACACCCACCATGCCCTTCGAGTTCACTATAAAGCACCAAACAATGCTATTGCTAATTACATCAAAAATGTTCAGGTTGTCCCTTGGCCTCTTGTCATGCATCCTGTTGTTTCTTTCACCCCATATGTGAAAGATAAGTGAGGTGAAGAAGATCCCCCCTACGCATCTTTTCCTTGGGTTTTTTTTGGTCCTCTCCAAAATTGAAAGCAATGCCTCATTAAGCTCTAGAGGGACTTGGCCACCCCACCCACACTTCAGCCCCCCTCTCCTCTAAAGGTATGTAGTGTAGTCACATTCAAAGAAGATATGCTTATGTGATTCCACAACCTTATTACACAGCAAACAAAGAGGGTCGCAATTAAGCCCCCACTTAATCAACCTGTCCTTGGTAGGCAGGTGACCCATGATTGCCCTATACCCACCAAAGCTCCACTTTGGGCATAAGAACTTGGTCCACATGATCAAATGCCAGAGAACCTGCGGTAGATGTCTGTTAAGGTTCCACGGTCTGAACGGTGGTTGCAGGCTGCCATTCTGGTAGTGCAGCAGGAAATAGTTATTCATGTGCTCACAAGCATCATTCATTTTCCTCCAAGTTCTGAAATCACTTGGGTAATAGCCACTCCCCATGACCCCATACCTTTCTTTCATCCACATCACCCATGGAGAGTCCAAGCAATTAAGAAATCTATACACTCTTCTAGTTGTCACTCCCCAAGCAATGTCTAGAGGACAGGTGATACCCAAACCACTAGCATGGCACGGTTGAACCACCATCTCCCAACTAACACCATGTGCACCTCCACCCCAAAGGAAGCTGGCTGCAATAGCATTGAACTTCTCAAGGATGAACCATGGTAATTCAGTTTGTCTGCACCAGAAGTTGACTTTTGCATTAAGGACTCATTGAATCTAGACAACCCATCCAACCATGGAGATGTGAATCCTACTCCATTTCTCAACAGTAGTTCTCAGGTCATCCACTCACCTCATGTAATCCACGCCTCTTCCTCTCCCACCCAACAAGGGGATGCCCAAATATCTCATCGGGAAATGCCCTTCCGTCAAACTGATCGCTTCCTTCAGGCGGCCTCTTCTAGTATCACATGATCTAGAGAGAAAGACATGAGATTTCAGCTCACTCATATACAGATTCGTTATCTACCCATAAGTCTTCATCAACCTTCTCACATATCTCAAATATTTGCAATGACTAGCAATGAAGAAGAGCACATCATCCATGAATATCATATTAGATAAAACTTTTGTACCCTTAACCTTGAAAGGTTTGACTAGTCCCTCCTGTTCAGCTATATTAGTTAAACAAGTCAGATTCTCCATAATCAGCGTGAAAAGGAGAGGGAGATTGGATCTCCTTGGCGAAGTTTGTTGGTCTCCTTGAAGAGACCATGTGGAACACCATTGATTAGCACTGAGAAAGAGGTGGTCTGCACACATTGCTTAATAACATCAATCCATCTCTCGGATAACCCCAAAGCTTGCAATGTACTCCAAAGAGTATCCTAGCTAACATGATCGTATGCCTTGGCTATATCCAGCTTTATGCAAACCTTCTTTGATGTGTTGTTAACACCAAACTCAAGCAGGAACTCATTAGCAAGAAGCATGTTTTCAGAGATGGACCGGCCTTTGACAAAGGTTGCTTGATTTGGGGAGACCAGAGAAGGAAGGATTTCCTTTAATCAACTAGCCAACACCTTTGCAATCACCTTGTAGATGACTGAACAACACGCTATAGGCCTGAAATCAGAGATGGCAGTCAGAGAAGACTTCTTCGGTATCAACCTAATGAAGGCATGGTTGACTTGCTGCACCATTCTACCTCCCACCAAAAACCAATCAGATAGCTCTGCACACATCTTGACTTACGACAGGCCAACCAACAAGATTGAAAGAATTTGGCATTAAAGCCATCGGGCCCCGATGCCTTAGAAGCACCTATGGAGAACACCGCTTTCTTGATCTCCTCATCATCTACTATTCTCAAGAGTTCCTATTCATCTCATTTGTGACACGTCTTTGGAGTTTGGACTGAGGTTGGTTGTAACGACCCCGCCTCCCAGTAACCCCCAATTAAGGGAGACCAAGAGGTCAGAGCTGTTATCCCAATTTCTGGATCAAAGGTTCGACAAATAATCAATAATAATGATCAAATTCTACCAGACTATATTGAAAAGCTATACTAAAACAAAATTTTGCATACCTTTTGAAAAAATTGGATTTCTAATCTTCTATCCACATACAAAAACTATTCTAACTAATCCTCCTTGCACTTTAATTCATGTATTCACAGTATGCCAATTTACTATTTGTCCTTTTCAATGTTGTACCTAAAATTCCGACAAACAAAATGTCAGTCAACATAAATGAATATGCCGGTATGTGGGGGAAACAATATTTATGCAATTAACTGTAACAACATATTGTAGTCAATTATGATTTAACAAACAACTTTACGTTTTAAGTATAACTACTCAATCCATCCATACCCTAGCCTCTGTGCTATCCCTGCAGTGGACCTGGATGCTACCTTCCTTATGGTAGATCCCCATTAAACCCCTCATGATCCTACCTAACAGGTGAATCAATTTCTAGGGTTGAGTCGCATGGCACTACCCATAGGTATCCCACTCCCTAACTCATGGAGTGCTAAAGAGTCTCATGGCACTACATGTGGGTAGCCCAATTTCTAACTCATGATAACTTGATGTCCTACTTAACAAGTAGGCCCTGTATTAGGTTACCCTTTTCATCATTAGCAAAGCCACAGAGGAGGACCAAGATTTGAGCTAGTCATGTATACATATTTATGGTGATAATCATAGTCACTTTATAGTTGCATGAAATAAAAGTCATCCAAGCAATTATTTTTAGGCAACCAATAAAACATTCGAGAATCGCTGTGAAACTAAAGCGATTAACCATAAGCGTAACCACATACCTGATTCAGAGTAACTTGATGTTCAAGCATTAATATTCAATACAATCAAACAAGCAATCAACAATATCCTGAAAATAATGCATAACATCCAAGTGTTATTATTTTATTCAAAACATTCTCAAGATCGATTTGGATTCCACCTTATGATTTCTAGACCAACTTTAGAGTTTTATTAGGGTTTTTAGCCTCCATTATGAATTTATCACTTTTCATGCTCTTTTAGTCTACAAACCCTAATTTCAACATCATAGGCACAATTGAATGTCAATTAAGTCTATTATGCCTCTTGTACACTAAAACTACCATCTTTATCCTTTTAAGTCATGAAACAATCATTAATGCCAATTATCATCTTTGACTTCTTTTCAAATTAACAACTTATCTTTCATATAGCCTCATTCACATATGAACTCTATTTATCACTAATTCCACATTTATCCATTAGAAAACCCTAATGATCATATTATGGGTATTTATCCACAATTAGAAACTTTTATACTTGAAATAGCTTAAAATCATCATATCTCAGCTTTATTCATGAATTTGAGCAATTAAAGCCATCAAGTGTCATAATTACCGAGATCAAGGTTCCAAGGCCCATTAAAGCATATTCATGTACATGGAATCTTAAATTAATCAAACTATGCATAAAGATCATCCTTTTAGATCTAATGTGCCCTTTTTATAATCAACAGGTTAATATCAACTTTAAACATCCATTTAACCCTTCCCAAATCATCAATCATCATGGATTAGGGTTTCTTAATCATTAAAGCACTAAAGTTGATAACTTCAACTACTTTTAGAATTTTAAGAGGAATTAGGTTCTAAAATTATTTTTAAAGGACTCCTCGCATTTTTCTGAGCAAATTTCATATATTACATGTATCAATCTAAGCTACCAATAAATAGATACGAATTTCGCAAGATATACTTACTTGGACCAATCATCGAGCGCCACGTGTCCCTTTCCATGCATCACGTAGCCACGGCCGAAAACATAACTAAATGACTCTATTGCCTTCGCGTACGTTTCCATCTCTTTATACCTCGGAGGGGTAGATTCGTCTAAAGCCTCCTAGGTCATCTTCTACCTCGCGACGCACGTAGCGGCCGCCGAGTGGGGGTCTTCGTGGGGCCGCCCCCTCCTCCCTAGGGCTCGGAGCTCACCGACAACCACCGCCCTGACTCTGGCGCCCTCCTGCATACAAGGGGCGCCTCCATATTGTGGCCAAGGTGGTCAGGCTTAGGTCTGCGATGGGTCTCTCCCCGATCGGCTGTACAAATGTGGTGTAGGCGGCTGGGCGACGTGACTATGCGTTTGGGAAACTCCTTCGTTGTTGTTCTGCCCTGAAGAGCATTCCATTACTCTGCGATCAGCTTCCATTACCCGTTGTTGCCTCTAGAATTGCATTGTTCCCTACCTTCATGGTCAGGAAGGAGGTAGGGTTGGAAGAGGACCGTGTACTGTCTCAAATCCCTCTGGTCTCAATACCTCTGAGTCTAGACTTTATATAGGTCGAGGGTAGCAAGGAAGAGGTGAGGGTTTGGTTGGGTTTAGAGTCCTCAGTGCCTTAGGGAAAAAGGAAAGATTCTTTCCAAAGAGATATCTATGTTTTTAATGAAAAACCTAATTTCGAAAATATGCTTGTACTTCTCTCTTGAGAACATATAAGCAATGATGGAAAACGTTCCCATCTTATTTAACTTTCCTTTGCCAAACAAAATTTACATACAAAAGATTAGATGGTCCGAACATGTCCTTTTATCATATTCCTTACACATTTAGCTTCTTTTTCGCTCTCATTCACCTTTTATTTCCTTATTGGGATTCCTTTTATCCCAAGAAACCATGTGGATTTGAAATCCACTCTATCATGAATAAACACTTAGTCTTCTTAGAGAATTCCACATTATTCTTAGCATTATCTTAATTTCTTTTATTATTATATTTCTTTTTATCATTATTCTCATAATCCTTTATTTCCTTTTTCCTCTTTTCCTATTTCTTCCATTAGAAATCATACGTAAATGAAATTTATTCAATTGTGGCCATTAATGCCACTTTCTAGAGATTTCCAAATATTTGTCATAAATATTTTGCTTAATATCCATTATCTTGTATCTTTTTCTACTATTTGGACTTTTCTTCTTTTCTTCTCTTTTATATCCATTATTGGATTAATATAATATTAGGAACCACGAAATTCCTATCAAAAGGGAGATTTGCAAAGAAGTCCCTTCTTTGAAGCAAAGCATACAACCTTTTCAATTAAGTCCAAAATTCATAAAATCATTACATTTCAATTATGAAAATACATGCAAAATTGAGGTTGTAACATTGGTCTTGTCTACTCCCCCAGTTATACAACTCGGAGAAGAAGCCCACATCCATGTTAGCCATCTTGTCCTCTTCGTCCACAAGGTTTCCCATAGGATCGATGAGGTTATGTATGTGGTCTCTCATATCATTTTTCTTCATAACAGCATGATAGACTTTTGTGTTTCTATCTCCATCTTTAACCCAATTAATTCTACTTCTCTGCCAATAATAAACCTCTTGAGCCTTTTCTAGCTGCAAGAGGTGTTTGCCCGGCTCATCTTTGGCCTTCATGTACTCCGCAGAGAGTGGGGCCTCCCTCAAATTCCTGGCAGCAATGTTGAAGTCCACTCTGGGTTCCTTGATCAGCAGATCAAGACTAATCTTATCTTTAGACCACACCTTCAGAGCTAGTTTCAAAGTCTTCAGCTTATCCACCACAACAAAGAGCGGGTTACCCCTCACATCAGTAGACCAGACCTTCTTCACAATATCCTCAAACTTGTTCCACAGAAGACAATGGTTTAGGAAGCAAAAAGGCATGTTAGGTGTTGTCTTTTGGAGTAGATCAACCTCCATCCAAGCGTGCATGGTCACTGTTGGGATGGGCTCCCAAAGAAATCGAGGCATTGGGGAACACCTCCAGCCATCTCACATTAACAAGACCCCTATCGAGGTTACTAGTAACGCGTCTCACCAAACATCTCTTGTTATGCCAAGTAGTTAAGCCTCCCCTCATATTCAACTCAATGAGATTGGCTTTATTGATAGCATCATTAAACCTCCCAAGGATCGTATCTGGGACCGGCAGGCCACCCACCTTCTCCTTGGCCTTCCTAGTATTGTTGAAATCACCCATCACCAGATGAGGCAGGTCATGTTGCATGGTTCTCACCAGGAACTCCCAGAGCCTTCTTCTATCTTTCTCTGAATTAGAACCGTAAATAGACGAGATGACACAATGAAATCCTCCTTGGTTGATGCAACTCAACATCATGAGTTGGTCCAAGGTGAAGATCACTTGCACATCCCATCTGCCAGGCTTCCAACCCACAACAATTTTACCTCCTTCAATCTGATCCAGGTTAGAGGAAAACTCCCAACCTCTAGGAAATAGACCCTTAACTCTCTCATGAGTCTCCCTTCTTATCCTTGTCTCAAGGCAGATGATGATCTCTACATCCTTCTCCTGTATGATCTATCTAAGGACCCTCTGCTTAATGGGTAGAGAGGCGCCCCTGACATTCCAGGCGAAGATCTTCATTTGGAGGTCTTGGACTGCCCCCCTCTGCCCGAGGATGTGCTACCTCTCCCACGTTCTCCCTTATCACCACTAAGGCCACTTCTAGTAGTACGCCTTGCACTGCTCAATTCCATGTCACCCTCTCTGGGTAGATCCTTAAGTACCTAAAAAGGATTGGTCGCTGTCACCACCACAGACACCATCATGTCACCTTGGTCCTCTGCTTCCCGACTGGAGCTTCCTACAATCTCCTTCCCTTTTGGTGGAGCAGTGCAGGTCACGCACTCTTGCTTGACGCCAGCTGATTCCTCCATGCCCACAGCTTCCTGGGTCACTGCCTCGGTGGTCACATTTGCTTCAACCGCCGCACAATCCTCTCTCAGTAGAATAGCTTGCGGGATACTTTGAACTGTAACCTGGTCAGTGATCCCATGTGGTGGAATGTTGCCGATCCTACTCAAGTTCTTCCACCTCCTTCTTCTATTGGGTCTGATACTCCTCGATCTGCCCCTATCTATATTCTCCTCAGGGTTAGCCTGGGCAGTCTGGCAACACTCAGACATATGCTCAAACACCTTGCAGGTGTGGTATATGTCTGCTAGAGAATCATAAACCACCCTGACCTCCATCTCTTTCCCACCCAATAGCTCAATCATCACAACAGGGGGTGGAGGTTTGTTAGCTTTAATCTCGATGCACAGATGTGGGGCACCAGTGTATCTCCGTTCATCCACAAAGTCCACAACTTTCAGAGTTCCAATGGCATAACCCATGATGGTGAGGGTGCGCCTGGTCCAGTGTCTTCCCAAGTCCGGGAAAGTCACCCCAAACTGGGGCTGAATCCAACCTTGCCTTTTTAACATCCATATCCAGAGTCCACTTAGAGGTCAGGAAAAGTTTGTTGTCGAAGAGCCAGGACCCCTTCTCTAGTGCCGTCTTCATATCCTCCTCAGATGCAAAGAGTGTGAGAAAAAGACCCTCTTTCAGTGGAGATAGTTGTAGCTCTCCTCTAGGCTTCCACGAACGCAACATCCACCCATAGAATTGTTGAATGATCACCTTCCTCCCCAAGATCTGGACCACAATCGAAGTCTGATGGAACTCGTCCATAGCCTTCATAACAGGTTCTGATAGCTTCATCCAGGGCCTGATGTCGTCCTCTTTGAAGAAGGGGCCTTTTGGGTCCTCCGGCATATTAACAGGTCGGCATGACTTGTTGACATGGAAAC
This sequence comes from Alisma plantago-aquatica, assembly GCA_963693085.1. NCBI lineage: Eukaryota > Viridiplantae > Streptophyta > Magnoliopsida > Alismatales > Alismataceae > Alisma > Alisma plantago-aquatica. The sequence goes on from OY856410.1 coordinate 588,205,238, forward strand.
TTGTAACCCTTTCCACCCACAGTCCCTCATGGGAAGCTCCCTCTGGTGGTGACTCCCCGCTGGCCTCACCTGTCTCCACCTCTCCCATCTCCACCTCTCTAGCTCCGCCTGCCATTCTCTCTCTAGGATTTAATTGGAGAGAGTTTAACAAGATTGATTGTAAGCATACGTTTATTGACAATTCCTTTTTAGAACAACACTCGATCGACAATTCGTTCGACCGAATGATATTTCGATCGAGCTATTGTGTCAGATAGAATGATTTGCCATAAAATTCATTTTTGACAGAACCACTCTTGGTCGACTATCTTTACGACCAAAGAGAGTCTCAGTCAAAAACTTTGTCAACTGATTGGGTTTTTGTGTGTTGTATCAATTTTAAGCAAAGCATGTTGTTGTTTCTAATCAAATCAAACAAAAATATGCAAATTAAATCTTTGTTTAGTTTGGATAAGACAATTGGATTTTTATATTAAGTTTTAGGTCAAATCTCAACTGAGTGTCCCCCATTTCTAAGTTTGAGGTTTTGACACCCAAACTAGATATTTATCCTTATTTTTCTTGTAAGAGCATGAAAACGAATAACGACCAACACATAAACAATAATGACAACAAATGAAATCAATTTCATTTCTCTTTTTTACATTATAGGCATGAGATGATGTGTGTTATGACCTTGGAATATATGGTGTTGTCTATCGGTTTGGAGAATTCTTACCCTTTTTTTGAGACCATGAGTCTGAGAATCAACTTAGGATATATCTCCATATCTTGCATGTTTAGTTAGTGTAAGTGCATGTGGCCTTTGTACGTGGACAAGTGTCACATATACTCATAAGGTGATGACACCGTTCTTTTGATCTCTCTTATCCCTCAAGTATATAACCCCTTACCCCTTCACATAAGTGAACCCTTTCATCCATTCATGTTCTTCTCTTCTTGGTGGACGATCTTGGGAGCTTAAGGATCTAGAATAAGTCCCCATAGACCTTAGGAGGTAGAGTTCCTTGCTCATGGTGATTCTTTGTTATCTTAGTAAGTTGTGTTTCTTTGATGATGATTTCTTTGAGCTCTCTTCTCCATCTTATTTCCCTTCTCTCAGCCATGAATCATACCTTAGATGAAGGTGTTCTTGAGGAATAACTCTCATCTCTAAGGTCATAGATCATGTCAGATGAAGCATCTCTCTTTCCTTCCTTCCTGAGCTTTCATAACCTTGGCATGATCTTCTTCTTTCCTGGAGATAAGGTTGAGGTTGAGTTTGGGACTCTTGATGGATCATCTTCAACTTTGATAAAATGTGTGCTTTGGAGTTTTGATCATGGATCTTGAACCCTTGGTGGAGATCTTCTTTAGGGGGGTTATATAACTCTTAGCCTTCACTATTATTTCACACTTTTTCTTCTCTAAATCATTCTCTTTACATGCTAATAGATGACGATGATCTTGAGGATTATTTTGATGAAGGAATCTTATCTAGTTTGCTTTTTCAGATCTTCTTTTTTCTTGCTTGGATTATGTTCATGTTTCCCTAGCAATAGTAGTGGTTGGTGGTCAAAATCCTAAGCTTCAAGATGACAAGTCGACATAAAACTAAGGGGGTTAAATTGAGATACAATGTGGTGCTGAAACTGACATGCTTAATTGGTACTTAAACCGACACACCTTAGGGAGTTTAACACTTCATACCTTATATGTGAGTATTCGACACGTCATGTGATAAGTCGACACACATAGAAGTGTCAAACTGATGTGCTTTGATAAGGCTAACCAGATATGTTGATATGAAGTGCTTAAATTGTTACCCTATAATGTGAATTAAACTGACATCTTAGCTCAAGTACCAAGTCGACATACCCAAGAGATGAAAAATTGATATACCTTGCTAATTCCTTGCCCAAAACACCTTGAGAATTCTAATCCTTAACACTATGTTTATGGGTAGTCAACACACTTTGATATGGTCAAGCTGACACACCATGTAGGTACTAAACCGAGGTACCCTCCTATAGGTGAGAGACTGACACACTTGAAATGCTAAACTGAGAGACACCTTGATGTTGATCTGACATACTTTCAAGTAAGGTTAAACCAGTACCATGGAGAAGATGTTGCAAATTGAGATCTCACATGTAGGTGATAAACCGATATATCAAAGGATGATCCAAGATGTTGCAGAGACAAACCTTGATGATGTAAATCGATATATCAAGTTGGTGTTAAAATCATGATATACTTAAAATATGCTTAAATTGTGATGCACCTTAATGATAAACTGATACCTCATGTTGGGAGGTGAAACTAATATCTCATGATGAAGGCAAAACTGATATCTTAGGCTAGGTATTAGAACAAGATATGATGTAATTGATTAGCTAGCACATGTGTGATAAAGGGTCATCACACCTACACTATTTAATGTTGATATAATCAATACATAATGTAATGATCTATCTAAGATGATGTAACTATGAATGGTCAATCCTTAACTGTGATGCTTAATCCCAAGACTCTCCAAAAATGTGGAAGTAATGGAAGTAGGGTTTAGTGGTGAAGCAATTGTATAACAACCCTAATCTTGAGATAATAAAACCTATGTGCTCACCCTATTGAAAGATTTTAATTCATGATAGGTAATCAACCCTAAGTTCAACATCATTATTAATTTCCATATAAAAAATACCATCATAATTATTAAGAGTCACCATAGTCTATTTTGGAGTGCAATATACATAATGAGTATTGATTTAGACAAGATCTAGGTTTTGGGAATAATGATAGCATTTGATCAATTTCAAATAATTATGTAAGAGGAAAAGTAATACATCAACAAAATGATAGATTTAACCATTTTTCATGACTTCAACTTACGAACATTTTCTAGACATTTGGGGTGTTGCAACGGATATAATTTTGAGTGTTGCAACACTCCAACAGTTAGAATCACTTTTTCAACATTTTCTATATAGTGCATTCAGTTGAGTTTCAATAAAGATAACTCGACTGATCGCACAATGCGACAAAGCCAATTTAAACCATTGGTCGAGTTTGTCCTAGAAGAAACTCGACCAATCCACTTAAACCAATTTTGGTCTCTACAGTGACCGGTCGAGTTTTGTGAATGTGTAACTCAACCGATCAAAGTCATTCTCAAAATCCATCAAGGATCGGTTGAGTTTGTAACTTGACCAATGAACAACCTGTAATGAATTTTGGAAGACGTCTTTTGAGTGTCAAACGTTGGAATTAAGGGTCTCTAATTTTTTATGTCTTAGTTACAACTCATATCATCAATACAAATGATTACAAAAATTATCTAAGGTAATTTGAGGTGATATCCACAAAAGTGCATTTGCATTGCTTTTGACTTGAACTAGAACAAGCTAGGGCTTGATAGATTTGATCCTTCTCATGTACCTAATGCCTAAAATCTACTTCAAATAATAATATTAGATACATATGATCGAAATGGTTAAGTTATTATCTAAATATGGACATTGTGTAACACTTAGCTCAACATTAAGGACTCAAAACCTCCTTGCATGAGCACCTTGTACAACATTTGGTGGTAGAGGAACCTAAGGGTGCGCAAAGACAAGATTAGACGACATGTAACAATCTGGAGAATGATTAAGTTAGAGGTTTTAGTATTTGTTTTGAAATTTGGTTATTCATGGGTAGTTTATCTCCTCTAAATCTAAGTAGGCATGTGTCTTGAGATTTTTATGTTCTTTTTGCCTTGACATATTTCTTGTACACAATATACCTATCTTTATTCCTCTTTTCCTATTGGTTACATAGCACATTCTTCACTTTATAAAAAATATAAAAATGAAAAGGAGTTTTTGTTGGAAAGGTATGCCAATAGAGCCAATCATGTAATGATTGACATGGCATATACCTTGAAAGATTTGATTAATACTTATAAAGGCCAGCTTCCAATTCATTCTATTTCTATCAGTTATGAGAAAATGAGGGAATACTATGAATGTCTAGAGAATTATATTACTCAATGATGTATGTATTCAAGTTACCACCCCTATGGATGAGAACGTATAGATGTTAAGAGTACATAGACATATTCTTATTATGTCCCTAATAGGTTGTTATTGTGGAAGGTTGATAGACAAAAATGACACATAATATCAGAGTGTGAGTTGGTTGATGACTAAATCTCATTAGTTATAATTTGGCAATATCAAACCAAGCACACAAATACATGTTAGAGAAAAATTTATCAGACAGACCCACCTTGAGAGTGACGCATGGTTGTGGCAGTCATAATCATCTCTCACATTGAAGGTGATGATTGTGAATTTTAGACCTAAAATCACTACACTCGTCACATGTTATTGGGTACTCTTTGAAATCATCAAATGCAGTCTTATAACATAAGCTGTCAAAACGGTGTTGATTGGGTGACTTTAACACATGGGGATAGACTGTGAGTGATAGATATGGGATTTATCCCTCCTACTGGAGTATGATATCCTGGCCACTTGATAAGCAAGACTAAGAAACACATGTGCATGCACACATGAATCCATATATGACATTGAGGTCACATTATCTCAGACAATGTTCTCTTAGTTCAAGGAACATGTATTGAACATTGAGAGGATGACCTTCCATGCCTCAAGTTCATCCCAGATATCAGAGACAAAGGAATTATACAATCACTACAACACCTTACACAGAGTGTAGGTTGAAGTTGTTCTCCAATTTTATGTTCACTTGGGTAGCACTAATGTGAGACTAGGCACCACTCTTTGCTTGCGAATCCATAAGCTAGTTATGGACATTCATTTCCAATGTGATTTGGGACCTATAGGGTCACACACATAAGAACTCATCTATAAGAGTAGTTTGATCTTGAATGATAATTGGATCGATTACGATTGTGTTTATGTATTCAATTCACACAACATATCAACTGATGGGAAGACTAAACTGCCAAACGACCATCTCACTGAGTGAGACTGCCATTTGGGCATGCTAGACGAGCATCTCAAGTGTTGAGATGGATGTTTGGGGGTCATGCCAGTTGAAATCAAGTTGGCTAAAGTTCTACCCATGATCTGACTGGCTCAATGTAATTGAACCGATCGGCTCATCTCGACTCACCAGACGAGTGTCTGGGTGAGAGCGACAGACATCTTGCTTGGGTAAGATGGCTCGGTTGGTCTGAACAAAGGTTCGGGATGTTTTCGGAATAGTTTTGATTATATTTTACTTGGGGTACAAGGAAATTAATATGCGATATTAATTGGAATCAAAATTGCCAAATTCGTATCCATTTGGGAAACTACCAAACGGACGTTTGGCAGTGTGAGACAATAGTCTCACACCCCAGATGATCGTTTGGGTGTGCCAGACGAACGTTTTGCATCTCATAGGTTGTGAAAATTCAAGATCTTCTGGTCCCTTCCACTCCCACGTAATCATGTATAGACTTAGAACCCTGACCCTAACCTCACCTATAAAAGGAGGGGTATTGGGGGCTTCCCAAGATACAAATCCAACTGATAATTAGTTCATCTGACAATTGTTGTCCTCTCTAGTTGTAGTAACCAAAATATCCCAGGCAAGTCCTACCCGACAGGAAGGGATAGCCAATGGGAGAAAACAACTGAGAAGTTGTTGTTGCGGGAGAGTAGGCTGTTGACTAGTATAGAAACGGGAGGGAAAACTCCTTCCTATCCATTCTTGGTGAATGATAAGAGTTCTAGTTGGTCCATGTAGACTAATCTAGAGGCATGAGTCTTGTGGTTGTTGCTCTGAGAGAAAAGTCAACCTGCAGTCCATGGCGAGACCACCAGAGTCACTACAGAGGTTGCACAAACAATTGTTCCTGGTGAAGAGCAGGAGATGCACAACCACCATCCAAGAGCAACTAGTCAACAGTTGCAAAGAAGTGAGTTTTGTCGTTGGACTTTCTCCAGGTTAGGTATAACTCGCTAAAACCATAGTTCCTATTTCATAGTAGTTGACGCAATCTTGTTGTGATGTCAATATAGATAGTTAAAATTTTTGTTTCTGCTGCTATACTTTGTGTTCGTATTTCCCAATAGTGGTATCAGAGCCACGTCAATTTACTATGTTTTAGGATAATCAATATGATCAGATTTTTGGTTTTATCATTTATTTATTGCATATGATATGACTATTCAATCTATTCCCATATGCGTATTCGATTAAAGACCACATAATCTCAAACTAATATTTATATATATATATATATATGCAATTTACACATGTCACCCTAAAAGAGATTTAGATGGTGGGTAGTGTGGTTATGGCCAATACCCTATTTCTGTGTGTGGTTGGATGTTATGGTCTCAATTTATCTTGGTTTGTGCAAAGAGCCTCTACCTCCCTCTTCCCAATGTAACGTTAATATTTTCCTACCTTTTCTCACCTCGAATGTAACTCGAGGTTTCTCTTATTCAATTTAAGAAAGTAGAAATAGGATAGTTTTCTTTCTTACAATGACAAGGATAATGATTATAGGTGGTTGAGATGATCAGTTTGTGATATGAGTCCAAACATCAGTTTGATAGGAGGCTAGACAACCATCCCAGTAGGCCCAGCTTATCGTTTGGAAGGAGTCCAAACATCGGTTGGATAGGTAGACCAACCAACTGGACAAGAGGTGAGATGACCCTTTTAAGGGTTGAACTGATCTACACAGATTTGCAAGCACATGTCTACACCAACAATAGGTTCATACATGTGATGTGACGATTGACCTAGGTGGTAGTAATTCCTTGTGGCTCAAAGGAATTACAAGTAGACATGGCTATAACCATCACTTTTTGTTTTATATTGCATGTTTACGTTATGTGATATAGCATGTATATAATATGTACTATATATGTGGTGATTGGATACAATATATGTATAGATATGATATATATAAAATATCTCAATCAAACATATTAAGTCTTAGATGCTTTACAATAGAAATATGCATGAAAAACTCATTTGACTAAGAGTACATTACGCTCCGCGTGGTGCACCGTCTACCTTGTAGAAGTTTGATGGTAATAATGTAGGTTCCACCTCCGTGGGGTGCATTATTATCGTATTGGCTATTGGGTTAGGCTTAACTGGTGATTCTCATAGCATCTGGGCCCAGAATAATGTAGATGATTATGGAAAGGAGTTGCACATATCATATATCCAGAATTGCATATGATGCAATTGGAAAAAGTTGCCTACCTTGATGATTGACTGTGTTTGAAGTGTTGATCAGGCCATAGTTGAATAATCATGGGTCTGGCTCATTAGAAAATTGTTCATTGCAATTTTCTAAATTGATACTTGAGGGTTATCAATTTGGACAAAATAATGAGAATTATAATGAATTAAAGACCTAATTATTATCACCCAAATTTTAATCAAATCAAATTAAATCAAAATTGAGTTTTTGAAAAAATTACAAATTCTTTTGTAGAACCAAATGGAAACAACAAACAATCACTTTTCTCTACGGTCCTTGAGAACGATAAACTTATTGGAAACAACTTCCATGACTAATTTCAGATGCTAAGAATTGTTCTTACATAGGAGCGCAAAATCTATCACCTAGAAATGCCAGAAATAGAGGAGCCAACTCAAAATGCTCCAAGGGCTAACAAGGATGCTTATAAGAAGCATATTGAAGACACCATGGATGTCAAATGTCTGACGCTATGCTCCATGAACCATGAGTTGGTAGCATGATAATACGGGGATAATTGAGATGGTCACACATCTCAAGAACATGTACCAAGATCATGCAAGACATGAGAGATACGATGTATCCAAGGCGTTGTTCAAGTGTAGCATGGCAGAAGGAGATCCCGTAGGTCCTCGTGTACTCAAGCTCATTGGGTATGTAGAGAACCTAGCTAGACTGGGATTTCCCTTAGACCAAGAGTTGGCCACTTATGTGATTATACAGTCCCTTCTAGAGTCATATAGTTAGTTTGTCATGAACTACAACATGAATGACTTTGACAAGTTGTTGACAGAGTTGTTGGGCATGTTGAGAACAACTGAGATACAAATAAAGAAAGACAAGCCCAAGTCTGTGATGATGATCAGCAAGACAAAGGGGAAGTCAAAAGGCAAAGGAAAAGCTAATAAGAGTTCTAAAGCTAGACCGAAGCCCAAGTCTTCATATCTCAAGGTCCATTATGAAAATCCTACCCTACCTTCTTCTTCTTCTTCTTCTTGTTACCTTCCCTTCCCCTAGCCTCCTGTCTCTTTTGTTTTTTGGGAGATGATTGTCTTGGCCTTCTCATCTTGCGAGGGACCTTCATCTAGGTACCAAACTCCCCATCCTTCTCCATTAGAGAAATTTCCCACTCTGGTCAGAGGAATAAAAGAAGAAGAAGAAGGATGACATTGAGCCCTTCTCTTCAGGTATTAACAATATAAGATAAATTTGATAACTTATTAAACTTTGGTATATGATTCCAGATAAGAGATATGACATACTAATGTGTAGGATCTGATAAGAAGTAAAAGCCCTCATAGAAGGACAAAGATGGACAAGGTGGAGCAAGTGTTGCGGAAGCCATAGTCTACATTTAAATTTATCTTATCCCAATGTGCATGTAATAGAGTTACTAGAACTGCTATTTCATTGTGCCATTATAATAGACACATTTTCTTTATGCATCTTGTATGGACAAGGATGATTATAAATAAGGATTTGTTTATGCTTCTATTTCAAAATATATGATCTTGTATGGAATTGGCCCAAAACATCTTGTGATATATCTGTGAAATGGCCCAAAGATGAATTTTTATAACGTTTATACCAAAGGATTATAATTGATAACTCAAGATTATCATTAGCATTAATCATCTTGTGCAAATATGAGAATTTCATCCTTAGAATACATATTGATGTTCATCTAGATTCCCTTGGTTATTGAACCTAAAGAAACATGCAAGTCTTATTCACGCACAATATGACATGATGTCCTTCACTAAATGTAGTGGTAACATGATGACATGCAAGTCTTATTCACACACAATATGAAGCTTTCATTAGACCTCATGCATATGATGCATAAAGATCTTATCAAAGAATTCTATATATGATTACTTATACCTCATAGAGATTTACTGGTAACATGATGACATGTACTCAGTAAAATAGAAATCTCTTGAAATGTTCAAAGAGATTATAAATGAAGTATAACTTTGATGAATGTGTTAAGAAACTTTGATGAGATCAAATGTTGAAATACTTTCCATTAATATCTTGAGAACCTTCTAAAAGGAACTGTGATAGTGTATCACAAGTTAAATCCATATGAACATGATGATGCGTTAGAATGAAAGGATTGCACCAAGATGAGTCATGATATAATTATCAATTAAATCTAGTCTTATTATATCCATACTAATATATATCTATCACTAAATAATGTACCCTCTAAATGGTTTGTAAGACATCACATATGATATGATTTGGGAATGTCCCAATATGTCAAAAGGATTAAACCTACATTGAGAAAGTAGTTTCTAAAAAAAAGGTTTATTCCCAAACTGTGAATGTTGAAGATTATATATTAATCCCAATCCAATAAACAAAACTGTTTTGTTAATAGGATAATTGAGTTCCTAAAGAATCAGTGGGAGTAAAAGTATAACTCAAAATGTTCGAGATAAACAAAGAGGTACAATGATAAGTAAGAGAATCACAAGTTGTTGTGGAATCTCAAGTTTGTCATGTAACACAGAACAGATAGTTCTGGTAGAACACATGTATGATTAGAGTATTGTGAATCCAACAATTCAGATGGGTTGGTCATAACAGGATGAGCCAATTGATCAACTAGAAGTCGTTAAGAACCATAATCTGAGCAATGGCTCAAGAACATTATGGGAATCTTGTATGATAACATGGTAGGACCTTGATAATGCCACATAAAGGGTGCAATAGGGTTTTTTATATAAGACCTACATGGATAATATAAAAGGACAAATTGGTTGAAAAGTTTTCAAATTAGTTCAAGTTGTTGAACTTGGTGAAAATTCCTTTGGCAATTGTCATGCTTGTTTTGTAGTTAAAATCGACTAAAAGATTTGGCATATAAAGATAAAACCAGATTCCTTAAACAAAACACACCAAAGGATGTGTAAGTGATGCAACCTAAAAGGTTTTATAACTTCAAGATTGCAAATAAAGTCTATAAACTAAAAAGTTCAATATGGGATTGAAATAAGTGACTCAGAAATGGGATCTTTTAAACTTGATAAAATGGTGAAAGGGTTTGACTTGAATCAAGACAAAAGAGGACATTTGTGTTTATATAATATTTTGTGCGAGCATATACAAATATTCCAAATGTGATGAGGAATGGCATCTCAATATTGTGAATATTGAGAACTGGCATGAAAACCCCTTCAGCAATGAAGGAAAAGGTGAAACATCTTATGAGATAAGGAACCATACCTATGAGATAGTTCTTGAATGTTTCACAATAGAAGTTTAAACATGTACAATAGCAAAGTGTTGAAAGAGTTCAACACAAATGGATTCAATAAAGGATAATATGGATTACTCTCCTATGAACCACATGTTCCAATTATTGTGAAGAATGGAAACAACATGATTAAGATTTCATAGGCTGGTATAACAATGGATCTATCATGATTGTTATAATTGTACTTATTCCATATAATCTTGTATGTATTGGACATGACAAGATGATATAAACTCCAATAAAGATTAATATAAAGTCATTGAAGATATCCATTAGTACTTCAGAAGTGACTAAGATAAATTGCTAATCAATAAGGATAGAAAATAAAGGAAGAGTTGGATGTAAAGAGTTACATCGATACAAGCTTCCATAATGACCAAGTGATTGTAATAAAATATTTTTTATTTTTAAATGGAAAAGGAGATTATTAGTTGGAAAGGTTCTGAACTAATAACCATTACTGATATTCTATAATAGAATCTGACTATACTTGTGTTATGAACACAGAGTGATACTATATGGATATAAATGTTCATGTAATGAACTTATAGATGTTCCAACCACTAATGACTCAGTAGAAATATTGCGACAACAATGTATCAGACAGACCCACCTAGAGAGTGACACATGGTTGTGGCGGTGACTGTCATCTCTCATAGTGAAGGTGGTGATTGTGATTCTTAGACCTGCGATTATTGTACTCATCACATGTTGTTGGATAGACTTTGACATCATCAAACATAGTCCTGAAACATGGGTTGTTATAACGGTGATGACTGGGTGACTTTGACACATGGGGATAAATTGTGAGTGATATATATGGGTTTTGTCTCCCCTACTGGAGTATGATATCCTGGCCGCTTGATAAGTGAGACAGAGAAATGCATGTGCATGCACATGTGAATCAATATATGAAATTGAGGTCACATTATCTCAGATAGTCTGCTCTTGGTTCAAGGAACATGGATTGAAAGTTGAGACGATGACCTTCCATACCTCAAGTTCATCTTGTATATCAGATACAAAGGAAATATACAATCACTGCAACACCTTACACAGATTGTAGGTTGAAGTTGTTCTCCAACTTTCCATTCAGTTAGGTAGCACTGATGTGCGACTAGGCACCACTCTTTGCTTGTGATGTCATAAGCTAGTTATGTACATTCATTGCCAATGTGATATGGGACCTATAGGGTCACACACATAGGAACTCATCTATAAGTAGAGTTTGATATTGAATGACAATTGGATTGATTACTAAAGTGTTTAGGTATTCAATTCACGCAACAGATCGAGGTATTGGTTAACTGAATTTCCAAACAACCATCTCACTAAGTGAGACGACCATTTGGACATGCCATACGGGCGTCCCAAGTTTTTAGACAATTGTTTGGGGGGTTATGCCAGTTGAAAATCAAATTGGCTAAAGTTCTTCCCATGAACCGACCGGTTCAATGTGATTGAACCGACCGGCTCATCTCGACTCACCAGACGGGCATCTCGCTTGGGTGAGATGGCTTGGGTGGGCCGAATGAAGGTTCAACATGTTTCTTGAATAGTTATGATTGTACTTTACTTGGGGTACAAGGAAATTAATATGTGATATTAATTGGAATTGAAATTGCCAAATTTGTATCCAATTGGGAAACTACAAAATGGCCATTTGGTAGTGCGAGACAATCGTCTCGCTCACCAGATGACCGTCTAGGTGTGCCAGATGACCGTTTGGCATCTTGCAGGTTGTGAAAATTCAAGATCTCTGGGCCCCTTCTACTCCCATGCAATCTCATACAGACTTAGAACCATGACCCTAACCTCCCCTGTATAAGGAGGGGTACTTGGGGCTTCCCAAGACAAAACATAGACAACTGAGAATCAGTTCCTCTGACAACTATTGTCCTCTCTGGTTGTGGTAACCAAGAGAGCCCAGGAAAGTCCTACCTGACAAGGAGGGATAGCCTATGGGAGAGAACAACTGAGAAGTTGTTGTTGTGGTAGAACATGTTGGTGACTAGTACACCAACGAGAGGGACAACTCCTTCCTGTCATTCTTAGTGAACGAAAGGAGTTCTTATTAGTCTGTGTGGACTACTCTAGTGGAAGGAGTCCCTTGGCTACTTCTCAGAGAGCAAAGTCAACCTGTAGTCATGGCGAGACTACCAGAGTTGCTACAGAGGTTGTGCAGATAGCTGTTCATGGTGAAGACCAGGAGCTACACAACCACCGTCTAAGAGCAACTAGCCAGCAGTTGCAAAGAAGCGAGTTTCATCGCTAGACTTTCTCCAGGGCTAGGTATAACTCACTAAAACTATCCTTCCTATTTCATAGTAGTTGACACGATCTTGCTGTTATGGGAATACATATAGATATATTTTTTTGTTTCCTCTTCTATACTATGTGCTCGTATTTCCCAATAGTTTTTTACAAAAGAGATAGACAATGTAAAAAATGATATTTTATATTTTAAGGGAAAATATTCATTTTTCCCTTTTTATCATATTTCAGAAACTTTTTGTTGGGTTTATCAATTTTAGTTGATAAGGATTAACTTTTATGTTAATTCAAAAGGGATGTGTCTACAATGTGGTAATTAGTCTACCACTCAAGTGTCATGTTGAAGTATATGGGTATCAATGTAAACCAATATTGAACTATCATATGGTATGCCTAGTGATGTCTTTGACCAAGCAACAAATGAAGATAGTATGGGATTTGAATAAGATGCAACAGAATGACAAATGTATAATATATAAGATAGGGATAAATAAGGATGTACATAATTAAGAAACTCAACACACAAAGAGCTATTAGTATAAAAGTAATCGATAAATTAATTGAATACACATCTTATATTTCGAGCCACTCTCTCTAGAGGGGCTCTATTCCATCTCTAGAATGGGGCGGGGTGTGCCATGGATGGTGTCGGCCTGGTTGGGCCCTCTCGTGGTGCTGCCAACTCTATCACCACATGTGCCACCTCCGTTCTACCTATGAACACCGCCACCAACACCACCACCTCCTCCATCCCTCCTTCCACCTTTGTCTCCATCCCCCCTCCAGACCTGGTGGCACTAGTGCTAGTCTGCTAGGTTGGTTGGACCCTAGGACAAATGTTATTGAGGGCAGAGCCTGGGGGGACACCCTTTCCAGACTGATGCTTGTCCAGAAGAACCGTCGCCTGATTGTTTTTCCTGAAGATCCCAAGGCTCCCTTGTTTCGACCTAAAGATGGGAGACCATGGATGAAGTTCTCCCCACCTATAGTCAGTGATGTGGAAGACTTCCATAAGTGTTCCATCATTCAGGTGATGGGCATAAAGGTGCTCATTCAGTAGATCTACGGGTGGATGCTCAGGATGTGGAATCCAAAGGGTGAACTCCAAGTGTCCCATCTCAAAGATGGTACGTTCCTTGTGAGGCTTGCCAATGAGGCAAATTTGCAGATTACCCTCAAGCAAGGAACCTAGTTCTAAAACAACCGGTTGGTCCTAACCCCAAGGCAGTCACCTCAGGTGGATGTTCTATGAGCTACGCTCACCTCTGCACCTATTTGGGTTACCTTCCCAGACCTAGGGAGACACTGGACAAGGCATGCTCTGACCATTATCAGGTATGTGTTGGGTGTCCTAAAAGTGGTGGACTTCTGTCTTGATGGAAAGCATGCCGGTTTCCCCCATCTCTTCATTGAAGTCAGTGTGGATAGGGTGCCCTCTCCTGTCATGATGGTGGAGATGCCAGACAGTGATGCATTTGAAATCAAGGTGGTTTATGATGCATTACCAGAACACGGTCATGAATGCAAAGTGTTCGGTCATATTCCAGGGGCATGTCCTGGTGAGAGGTTGGGCCATTTTGAACCACCAGTTATTAGGGGAAGGTCCACGAGTGGAAGACCGAATAGAAAAAAATAAGAAGAGACCTAATACCACCAAGGAGAAGGAGGGCAACAATGTGGTGGGTGGTGATGGTGACAGTACATATGTCTCGTTGGTTGATACTACTATTGCAGATACATAGGTTTGTCATGTTGATGAAGTTCTGTCTGTGGAAGTGGAAGCCTCAGTTATGAAGATAGCAACTAGTTAGAATAGGGGTCCCCCTGATGTTGTGAATGTTCCCCCTGACTCGGATGCATATGATAGGGTGGTGGCTGAGGATGACGTAATTGAATCCTCAACCAATCTGTTCCATGTGCTGGTTGACCAAGAGTCAAAGGACATCACTTTGGCCACACCAAGGAGGATGCACACCAGGTCCCAGATGCCAGGAAATGGTTCTAGGGAATGTGCATATGTCAGGGGAAGAGGTAGGGGTAGTAGAACCCATGGAAAGGGTGCTAACACCAGTCTGTCCAAATGAAGCTCCTCACTTGGAATGTTTGGGGTGCTTCTCTACCTGGCAATCAGAGAACACTTTGATAGATCATTGAGGAGAGGAAGTTGGGTATTGTCATCTTCTTGGAGACCAAGATTGGAAGGGAGGTTGGACAGAGGGTCAAGACCTTATTTCCTAATGGTTAGGAGTCTATCTCTAACCTTGAGGTGATCGAAGGTGGCAAAATAGTGGTGGGATGGAATCCTAGAATTTGGTACATCCAGATGATACATTGCACAAAATAGCTAGTTCTATTGAGCTGTATCTATGTTGGTGGTCGACACTGTGTGATCTTTGCAGTTTATGGTTCCAATTCTGAGATAGAGAGAAGGAATCTTGGACACCATTGTCTCCTCTACGCAATATGATCTCCCTCGGCTTGTAATAGGCGATTTCAACCAAGTTCGACAGGAAAGGGAGAAGAGAGGCGGGCTAGCTATTCAAGATTCGATTCTTAGTAGATTCAATGTTGTTGTTGACTCGACTAAGCTGATGGAGATCAACATCAAAGGTAGCATCATCACGTGGCACAATAAAAGAAAGCATGTTCGCAAGATATCTAGCAACCTAGAAAGAGCATTGGTCAATGAGAGATGGCTTGATATCTTTCCCAATGTTGTTATTAACCTGGGAGCTCTTCCTAACAACAATCACTCATGGATGGAATTGAATTTGTCCTCTCA
The DNA here is from genome assembly GCA_963693085.1 of Alisma plantago-aquatica. Lineage (NCBI taxonomy): Eukaryota > Viridiplantae > Streptophyta > Magnoliopsida > Alismatales > Alismataceae > Alisma > Alisma plantago-aquatica. The sequence goes on from OY856410.1 coordinate 588,220,781, forward strand.
GTCTGCTCCAAAGAGACCCTTCCACTTCCTTAATCATTGGCTTTCTTGGCCAAGCTTTGAGGGGGAGGTTAGGGAAGCTTGGGGGATACATTTGGAGGGTAACCCAATGTTCAGAATCATCAGTAAGATTAAAAGTACCAAGGCTGCTTTGAGAATTTGGTCGAAATCCCTGGTTGACCTACCGAATCTCATCAAAGATGTCAGAAAACATTTTGAGTTAATGGACAAAAATCTCAGACATGACCCAACGTCAGTGGAGCTGATGAAACTTGACGAAAATGCTAGCAGGAGTGTTCTTCAATTGGAAAAGGCGGAGGAGGTCAATTTTTGGCAAAGGAGTAGATTAAAGTGGATCCATGATGGTGACTGCAACTCTAAGGTATACCATGCTGCTGTTAAAAAGAATAATGTCAGGGACTACATCCACAATATTATTGATGTGGATGGTACATTGGTGGATGAGGAGACAAAGATAGACGGCCTTGCTATGGACTACTTCCAAATTTTGTATAATCAAGAGTATCATGGGTGTGATGTTGTCAGCCCCCTTACACATAAAGTTTTTACAGGTATGAATAGAGAGCTGCTGAAATTAGCAACTGATGAGGAGATCAAAAAGGATACCTTCTCTATTGGTTCTTCCAAAGAACTGGGGCTGGATGGTTTTAATGTGAAGTTCTTATAGTCATGTTGTTCTATTGTCAGTGAAGACATTTATAGAATGGTGCGCTGGTTTCTTGTTGGAGGAAGAATGGTCAGACAGACCAATCATGCTTTCATCAGGCTCATTCCGAAGCACAATGCGGATGTGAATATGAATGATTTCTGACCTATATGTGTTGTATGGTCATCTATAAGATTGTGGCTAAAGTGATCGTTGGTAGGCTCAAGAACATTTTGTTGGCTATTGTGTCCAAGAACCAATCAGCGTTTATCAAGGGTATATCCATCTCAGATAATGCCCTAATCACCTCTAACTTTCTTCTAGACTTCCAAGTCAAAAACCATTCCAAGAAGGTGTGCATCAAGGTGGATATCTCTAAGTCTTACGATCATGTAAGTTGGTCAGGCCTCTGGAGTACTATGTAGGCATTGGGGTTTGACAAGTGGTTTATTGAAATCATCAAATAGTGTGTGGAGACCACCTCCTGATAAATGGGGTCCCTAAAGGGCTGTTCCAGATGTATAACGGCCTTAGGCAAGGGGACCCCCTATCCCCCCTCTTGTTCTAACTAATCATGGAGAATCTTACATGTCTGACTAAAGATGTGGAAGATTTTAGTGCCTTGAGACCCTTTGAGGTTCAAGGTACAAAAGTTCTCAGTCACATGGTCTTTTTCGATGACATTCTATTCTTCACCGCGGGACATGCTAAATACCTAAGAGGTTTGAGAAGAGTCCTTCATAGCTTCGGAAGAGTCACTAGGCTCTACATTAGTGACATCAAATCTCAAGTCTTCTTCTCGAAATCTTGTGACACGAGAAGAGGTAGGCTCAAGGAGGCAATTGGGGTCTCAGAAGGGAAATTTCCCACTATATATTTGGGCATATTGATATCTGGTGGTGTAGGGAAAGGTGATAATTATAAAAGTTGTGTGGATAGCTTGCGAAATACGGTTGAGAAGTGGTCCAACATTCGTCTCTCTATGGAGGTAAGGGTTGTTCTTATCAATTCTATCCTCATTAGCAAAATGAGATTCTGGTGCAGGATGGCTGAGATGTCAGTTTCATTCTGGAGAAATTTAAAGCAGTGATTTCCAGGTTCCTTTGGAGCAGCAATGCTCATGATATCTCTTGGAGTACGGTGGTGCAACCCTTTTTTGTGGAGGGTTGAATCTCACTGACCCAACTACGATTGCTTGGGGGGCTTTAGTTACCAGGATTCATGTTCTATTGACTAAGCCTGAATACCTATGGGCAGAATGGATGCTTAATAGGTATAGCAGCCTGGAGGCATATGATAATAGGATGCCCTATTCTAGAAGCTGGAGAAGAATGAAGATGATCTAGCCTGATATAAAAGATGCCTACAGCAGTACAAATGAAAGTTGGTAGCTGGTTAGCAACCAAAATCTGTGGAACCTTCATTGCTTCAGTCCCCGAGTGCCTTGGGACCCTTTTCTTTGGCACAAAAAGAGGTATCCTAAGTGGAGTTTCTACTCGTATAGAGCCATTCTGAAGAAGCTACCTACTAAGGATGGGCTTGCTAAATGGGGACTGAACTGTGAGTCTTTATGCCTGTTGTGCTCGGAGGAAAATGAGATCCATCGCCATCTATTTTTTGGTTGCATATTCTCCAAGTACTTGTGGAGTAGGATCGCGATCAAGTGAGGGTGGGGTGGTTCACCACCTGATAGCTTGGAGAATATCATCCCATGGATGTTTGAGAAAACTCGTAGAAACCCCAAGGAGAGAGCTTTTGTGGGGATTATCTTCATGAATCTCATCTACTTGATCTAGTGTGAAAGAAATAGTAGGCTTCTTGGGAAGGGGTCATGTGTCACTCTTTCGATTTTTGACACCATTGTAAATAGACTGCATTGGTAGGTTAGATCCAAGCCCAATCTTTTATTAGGGATCAATACACAGATAACACAGAGATGGGATCTCTTTTTTTTGTAAGTCAGAGGATTTTTTATTCACCTCGCCCCTGTCATGCATGCTAAATCAAACTGGGAACTGCAATTGAAATTGTTCAAAATAGAATTAAACATGGTAGTACTACTACCATTACATGCATCCAAGTTGATAAGATCAACAAGGTCATTTGCTGGACTTCTATAGAAATAAAAGCCACTATGGTTTTTGATATGGAATTTGGCTAGCCAAACTAGTTCCTTATTTCCTTCTCTTTTGGTAAACAAGCAGGACCATTTGGGTTCCCATTTCCTCTTCACAGCTACCAACAATCTAGACATCTTTGGGTTATTTGACATGTCCCCTTCCAAAGCATCTATAGCGTTCCTGGAATCTGTCTCAATACAGATCATAGCATAGTTAAGCTTCTGCCCAACATCTGTGGCTAGTTTCATAGCACACACCTCTTCTTCAAGTACTCTCTCAGCATTGATGATCCTACCCCATCCTCCATGTCAATTACCCTCGCTATCTCGACAAACAACCACTATAGCATAACAACATGTATGTGTGTTGAAGGTAGCATATGTATTCAGTTTTAAACAACCTCTCTGTGGTTTACTCCAGATCATGGATCTCGTGTCTCCTTGAAAACTTATATCATTGGCGGACCACACCTTCAAGCTCATCAACACCTCCTTATTAATAAGCACTCGCATAAGAGCAACAATTAATTTCTTGTTCTCGAAAACCTACAGAATTCTATGTTTCCATGCAAGTTCACCATGAGAAGTGCTTACGATGTTCTTAGGTTGGACAAGGATATCAGGATGGAGGGTAAATGGGAGTTGATTTGGAAGATGAAATTATCTATGAAAATAAGATACTTCCTGTGGATCGCCAGTCATAATGCTATCCTTACGAATTGTAGAAGAGTCGCTCAAAATATGTCCACTGATAAAATATGTCCAGTGTGCAAGTCAGATGAGGAAACAAGCTTACATGCTCTAAGAGACTGTATTCATGTGGCACAGGTATGGAAAAGCATCATAAACCAAATTACATGGACCACCTTCTTCGGGGAAACAAATGTGTGGAATTGGATCCATAAAAACCTATCTACTCCCGAACCCCTTAGGCAAGGAATATCAGATACCATATTATGACAGTTCTTTCTCATACAAGAAATCATACAACAAAGAGAATATGAACATGCAATATCTCGACTACAAGAAAAATGTTGTTAACCTACAAAATTAGCACTAGCGCAGCAGAAGCATGTTGGACATGTTTAGGCCACTAAGGATGAGATCCGTTGGTGATTGGCTCTAAGGGAAAGTGGGAGTTTGTTGGTAAGGGATGCCCATAGAGACAATCATGTGATGATTGACATGGAATATACCTTAAGGGATTTGATTAATACTTATAAAGGAAAGCTTCAAATTCATTATGTTTCATTCAGTTATGAGATAATAAGGAAACAATATGAATGTCTATAGAATTATATTACTCAATGAAGTATGTATTCAAGTTACTACCCTTGTGGATGAGATCATATGGATGTTAAGAGAACATATACATATTCTTATTATGTCTCTTATTGGTTGTTATTGTGGAAGGTTGATAGACAACAATGACACATAACATCGGAGAGTGAGTTGGTTGATTACTAAATCTCATTAGTCATAATATGGAAGTATCAAATCAAGAACATAGATACATGTTAGAGAGTCAGTGTGGCTCCATGCCCTTATGTCATGTGTATCAATGTTTAAGGGGAAGGCTATGCCCATAATCTTCTTCACAGCCTCAGGTGGGAGCCACTCTCTTAAAAACATGAGGTCCCAGTTGTTTCGAAGATTGACCAGGCTAGCAACTTTCAAGTCCAACAACTCTGTTGGTACGGGTTTAATAGCAAGGTCCTTCAACAATGTATTACCTTCTTACCATTTATTGTACCAGACATTGGTATCTCTACCATTCATCGAGATCATAATGGAATTATCATGTATGAATGATTTGCACAATAGGACCGCACGTCCCAACCTGGATATATTAGGCAGACAACCTCCTTTAAAGTCCACAGACTTAGACCGGAGGCCTGCACGCCACAGTGAATTCTTGGATGAGCTTAAATCCCAGGCATGTTTAACTATTAAAGCCTCATTCAACTCCCTCATTGTCTTTAGGCCAAGACCCCTGTGATATCTATTGCTTGTAGCCTTATTCCAGGATACTAGAGAAAGAGAGTGATGCTTCTGGTTCCTTCCCTAAATAAAGGACCGAATACTATTGTCTATACGGTCACAAATCTTCACATGCAAGACTGCAGTTTGCATGATGTAATTTGGGTAGTTGTTATCATTGATTTTTCTAAGCAAACTCTACCGGCAAGGCTAAGTGTTCTAGAAGACCAAGAGTTAATATTAGTCACAACTTTGTCCAAGACACTTCCAAAGGTGTCAACCTTCACCCTACCATGAATAAGGGGAATGCCTAGATACTTTCCCATATTGTCCGACTGGGTGAATCCACTTAATTTACAGATCTGTCTTCGAACTCTCAAAGGCACACTCTTGGGGAAATGTATATAAGATTTACTAGAAGAAATAACCTATCTTGAGATAGCTCCAAAAGCATTGAAACAGTTGATAACAGGCTTCATTTTAGCTACCTCTGCCTTTGCAAAAAGAAATAAGTCGTCAACAAAGCAAAGGTGAGATATTTTGGGCCCATTGCTATATAATTGGACTGGCATCCACTTCTTGTCTCGCACTAGCATGTCAATGGACTGGCACAAGCGTTCTAGGTAAAGGACAAATAAGTAGGGAGATAATGGGTCTCCTTGTCGAATCCCTCTAGTAGCTTTAAAGGATCCTGCATTTTTCCCACTCCAAATAATGCTTGCTTCTCCACCCGAGATGGAGTTAAGAATGCAATTCCTTATAGATTTTGGTATGCCAATCTTGAGTATTGTATCAGCTACAAAAGGCCAAGTCATTTTGTTGTAGGCCTTAAATAGGTCGACTTTGATAGCCATCATTGTGTGTGTTGTCTTCCTCATCATAACATGAATGATTTCCTATGTGATTATGATATTATTGACTATTCTCCAACCACGCATGAAGGTTCTTTGGATAGGGGAAATCTAGTCAGAGAGATAACCTTTAAGCCTTTCCACGATCACCTTAGAAGTGATCTTGAGCACACTATTATTCGAAGAGATAGGTCTAAATTGTTTGCACTTTTCAGGTTTAAGAACCTTAAGAATAAGAACAATACTTGCATTGTAGAAAGATGCCTCTGGCTCTGTGCCTAAGAGGGTTTTGCATACAATAGAAAGAAGAGAGTGATTCACCACATGCTGATGTTGCAAGTGATGAATTGCATGTGGTAAATAACAATTCATATTTTGCACTCTTCCTCCTTCTAGAAAACCTAAAGCCCTCTTGCAAAACACTTGGCTTCACATCAGAAGGATTTAGTAAAACCCAACTTCATAATGGTACTGGTAGTGGCAGAACCACTAATCCATAGTTCTAGAATAGCAACTAGTTTTGGTTTTTTCATGAAGATGAGGTCTTTGAGGACTCTAACAGTGTCGTCATTGTCGATGCCTCTCACATTCTAGCACATGATATTAAACATAATGCTAACACTTACAAGGATGAAGAGAGAAAGAAATTCAGGCCAAACAAGCATGAACCTCACCCTGGGCATCCCCTTTACCAAAATCTACAGTAGAACTTTCTGGACAGTCAGTATCAGCATCCTCATACCTAGGTGTATTCAGTCTCAAGCTACGTCTATGTATAATCAAGAGGTTTAATGGTTTACACTTACCTTTCCTCTTCATGACCAACAAGCAATTTATGGAGAGTGAGATAAAAATAGAACATAATCATTAACAAATGGAATTACAAAGTTTACATTTCATTTTCCCCCAACATGGTATCAAAGTAACATTTTACACCCCAAACAGCCCACCTAAGGGGCCTAGCTACTCATAACCATGCAAAGTACAAAAGGAAGGGAGAAAGAGGTAGAAGAAGCCATGGAGCTCAGTGTAGATGAAGAAATTCTCCACTTCAGCTGCTACAAGGCATCCTCCTCTCTCCTCTAAGATGCAATGACATGGATGATGATGGAAATGGGTGGAAGTGAGGAAATGGTGGTGGAAATGGTGAAATGGAGTGAAATGGAGGTGGAAATGGAGTGGAATGGGTAGGGGGTGAAAATGGGGAGCTAAGAGGTGGTGGAAGGTAGCTCAGAGTGGCCAAACTCACGCACCAGTCTCCCCCAATGTTTATATAGGGGTATAGGTTAAATGGGAGCAATATGGGTAAAGCAATGCAAAAATAGGCTAGGGTTGAGGCCCACCATGGGGTGTTGGCTCACCACGGCTATGGTGGTTGTAGGGGAACATGTTATGGGCACGAGCGAGGTGAAAATGGCTAAAGATCATAGGGAATTGGTCAAAATTGTACGTAAAATACCACAGTTGTGGTGGCCACCATGGCCGTGGTGCAATGAGGGTGGCAGGGCCTTTTTGGCCAAATTCATCAGTTTCTGGAAGTTATAGTGATAATTTGTGATTGGGGCATGTCCACCATGGCTGTGGTGAAGTACCACGGCCATTTTGGTGTCCTTCCCATGCACTTGAGATTTGAACTTGATCATTCATGGAAGTTATTGCTTCAAAAGATTCTTTGACCACTTGGGGTAGGTTGGGCATGGTTTTGGCCTCATTTTGGTCTCCTCCAAGCCTGAGGAAACTCTAGATTGGACCATCTTATTTTCATTCCATCAAGTAGTGGAAAAAGTACCTATAAGACATGCAAAAAGTTTCCATAAGTGCATTTGATAGAAATATGCATATTGAGGGAAATAACATGTAATCTAATAGGTATAGATGTGATTAAAGTGCAATAAGTCACAAGATTCAACCCTAAAATCATGTCACCAAACATTTCTTTACTTTATTTTTACACAAACCTAAAAACACACACACACTTGTGATTGATAGTTTTTGTTTTAGTTGTGATGAAATGACAGGTGAAACAGGTCCAAGTTGAAAAATGAGGCACATTCAATGAAAAAATGGTTGACACAGCATCAAAGGGATCGTTCAAGATAATTGGATGATTAATGATGAAATAATTTGATGAATTCTGAAGATTTTTGAACTGATAGAGCCCAGAAAAGTCGTGCTAGTGTGGAATGGCCGTGCTGGCAAGATGGTCTTTTAATAGGGAAAATGCAAGATTTGGCCTCTAGAAACACAGTCGTGGTGGCATCCATCCAGAATGGCCGTGTTGGCCTAGGTCCAACACTTAAGTCACCCGGTTCCACCTGAGCCAGCATGACCCAGAACTCATTTTCCGCAATAGATCACGGTCATTCCACGCGAGTGGCGACTAGGGCGACGTTGCTTCACCCCCAACTCAATTCCTCTTACTCCCGAACTTTGGATTTGAGTTCCCCTTGGTCCCCAATCATCTTCCCTAACCTCAAGCTTTGTTTTCCACCCTCAATCACCACCTATTTCTCCACCTCCAAGGAGAATCCGCCCCTACAGCCTGGAAGAACGTTTGGCATTGTGCGTGCTCTTTTTTCACTGAAGCTTTTTTACTATCATTCAAAAGCTTTATTTTGTAATATGTCATGTTTGGAAGATAAACAAAGGACTCGGTGTTGAATTCAACAGTCAGATAAGCAAGAGTAAGTCAAACAAAAGATCTCATAATAAAAGAAGAAACATGAAATGCATTTCCCTACATATTTATGTTTTAAGGATGAAACTTTTTAAGGGTGGGGATTGTTTGACCAAGTTTCATCTTACCATCAAATTTAGGGTTACATTTAAAATTACATGCTTAATTAGATTGATCATTGCTTAAACTTTATTAGTGATGGTAGCCCAATTATGATGTTTTAAACCTAATAGAAAAACTCTATGTGTGCTTTCCTTTTGGATAATTATGGTTTGAGAAGTGTAAACCCTAGTCAGAAAAAGTTCAGTTATTACTCAGTGAGTCATCCTCTGTGGAACCACTGGATTAGACAGTTTTATCCAGAGTACCCAGGTTAGAGGAGTCCATTTTATCTGGCCGTTGACATTAGAAACCAAGTTCAGATGTGGCAAGTCTCATTCCAGACCGAGTATCTAGTTAGCAGTCATACAGTCCTGATCTTACTATGAGTCTTGTACAGTGAGAGCGTAGCTTGCTATGATACTTTCACATGTCGTTCTACACTTCATGTGGGTTTATGGCATAGTAAAATGAACTTGAGATTATCAAGAATGTTCAATGATTGATTTACTCTTTTTAGTCATCTAGATTAACCATCCATAAGTTTGTTTTTGAGTGACTATTTCTTTTAGAGATCAATCAAGTATGTTTAGATATTATTTTACTCTTTGTAATCATCTAGAGTAATCCTTCTATTTATATATTTGTAAATGAAAAGTTCCCTTATATCTCCTTACTATTCTAGTTTTAATACAGTTCCTCAAGAATATGTCGTTTGACTATTTAAGTGCTTTAAACTATTTCTTGGAAGTACTCATTTACTGGGTGAGTAGCTCATCACTCTACTTACAATATTTTTAGGTACACCCTTAGAATATGGACACCTAAGTGTATATTGTAAGTCCTTCCACAAGTCAGATGTTAAAGAGGTTCAGATTTAGTCCCTGCCACTGTAGGCCCTTGTTTTGAAGAACAAAGAGTTGCATCTGAATGAAGTTATAATAGTGTTTGATCATGATAGTGTTTGTATTTAATAGTCCAACAAATAGTTATGTAATGTTGAAAGATATTATGGATACCTCAATCTATTCTCTTATGTTTGCAGTCAGATCAAAGATAAAGGTTCTATTTTTATCTATGTTGTTTCATTCAGTTGTGTTTCATATTTAGTTCAGGTTTCAAAAAGAGAAAAAAAGAAGAAGTTAAAAGAGGTATTTAGTTTGCTTGAACTAAAGTTCTGCCCTATATTCACGATCTATCAGTGATTGTGGAATCTGGGCTTGACATGAAGGGCATGTGGAGGTTAAGTTTTCATCTGAAGAAGTTTTGACCTCACAAAGAATCAGAAATGTTCCTTAAATTTGAAAAAATATCTTTCGTGGTATTGCATTATATAGAGAGGATTTAAGCATAGATTGTAAATGTAAAAATTTTGTTACATGTGTTTGATATGGATGTTTCTTTCATAAAGGATGTCTTTTTGATGTTGATACCTATTTGAGTTTCATGTACAATCAATATATGTTTCTTGTATGCATGATGATAAATGTTCTATTGTATTGAATCTTGAATAATCTAATGTTTGGTATGACCGTTTGGATCATATAAATGTTGTTTCAACAAAAAATTTTATGAAGATGTATTCCTAATATCAGTCATTGATAAGAAACATAAATGTGGAAATGCATGCTAATAAGTCCAAGAAACCTTTCCACATGGTTGAAATTAATTATAAAATTCTGGATTTAGTGCCCACTGGCATTTATGAGTTCATTAGTGTAACCAATATGGATAAAAATGATATTCTATCATATTTTTTGACGAGTGCAATAGATATTTTTATACTTTCTTACTAAAAAGTAAGGATAAAGAACTAGATAAATTTCAAATATTTAAGAACGAATCCAAAACACAAACTAGTAAGAACTTAAATGATCAAGGTCTGATAAGGGAGTGGAGGTGAGTACACTTCAAACTTCTTTCAATTATATTGTTGAAACTATGGTATTTTCCACAAGGTTACTGCACCTTGTTCACCATTGTCAAATAGGATAGCAGATCAAAAAACCAATCCCTGATAGATATGGTAAATGTGTTACTCTAAAGCTATAGATTACCTTCTTTCATGTGGGGGAAACTTTGAATACAACTTGTCATATTCTGAATATAGTTCCTCATAAGTAGAAATAAAGTAGTCCATTTGAGATATGGAGAGGTCATGCAACCAATCTCATGTATCTCAAAGTGTGGGTGTGTCATGCAAAAGTAATTATCCCTGAAGATAAAAGAAAGAAATCGGGATAAAAAGTGTAGGTGCCATATTCTTGGGTTATGCGAAGATAAGCTTTGCTTACATATTCTTGATCATTATACATGTGCTTTTTTTGGGAACACAATATTGTTGCATGTTCTATCATCAATGATCGTCCAACATGTCAAATTTACATGATGATAATTTTCTAGTTTTGAGCTATTGCCCATCACTGCCTATTTAAATTTCTACATTCTTTTGCAGTTGTGGATCATCATGTGTTAGGTGTAGCATTTTAAACACCATCTGGGACTACCCGCATCAGTCAGACGTTGACCGCTACTCATTGGTTGTGTTGTCAAATGATACATTGATATATCTGACATATATGTCAACACGATTGTAGATTTATGAGACACAACTTTCTTTGAGAACATGTTCCCAACAAAAACTAGATTTCCCCAAGAAGTTTCTTATCAGGATCTGAACTCCATAGGTTCCATTCCTAATCATGTGAAAAGGATGACAAATGTGGGGTTTGACTCTGAACCTGATATTCCCAAATTAGATGTAACTGGGGAAATATCTGAACCTAGGAGAAGTAAATGATTATGGACATTAAAAGACTTTTGAAGTGACATCGTTACCTACAATATCGAGGGAAGTAAGTTTACCTTAAAGAAATCTTTAGTTTCACTTGAAGCCAAGTTTTAGAAGGAATTTGTTAGTGAAGAAATCCAATCAATCATGTCTAATGGTACATGGGAATTGGCGGACTTACCTCTTGATTGTTCAATTCTCAAGTGTAAATGGATCTTTAGAAAGGAACTAAACGCAAATGATTTAATTAGTTTGCACAAGTCTAGGTTAGTTGCCAAAGGGTACACAAAAATTGAGAGAATAAATTATTTAGATACATTTTCTCATGTGTTCCCATATAACCAGGATTCATGCACTTATTGCATTGACTTCCATATATGAACTCACTATCAATCAGATGGGTGTGAAGATAGAATTCTTACATGGTGATCTTCGAGAGGAAATTTATATGAAACAACCTGAGGATTTCATGGCATGTGAAAATGGATCTTAGTTGTGTAAAGTTTTTAAATCAATATATGGTATAAAACAAGCCCCAAAGCAATGGTATGAAATGTTTGGTACTACTGTATCATCCTTTGGCTTCATTCAATAATGATTTTGATAAGTGTCTCTACTGCAAAGTTTTCAAAGGTAGGTTCATAATATTATGCCTATATGTAGATGATATTCTTCTTTTTTGTTTCCAATATAAGAGTTGTAAATGACACTAGGTCATTCTTGTGTATAAAATTTACAATGAAAGATATTGGAGTTGCTTATATGATTTTAAGGCTTGAAATCAAAAGGTCCATTGGTGGAATTTATATCTCTCAAAATCACTATCTTGAGAAAATATTGGATAAATTGAATTACCAATCACGTATACCTATAAATACCCCTAATAACTCATCCAAGGCTTTATTCAGGAATGAAACTGGCATACCTATGTCTCAATTGGGGTACTCTCATATTGTTCAAAATTTGATGTATCTTATGAACTAGACACGACCAGACATGGCATTTTCTATGTGTAAGATAAGTAGATACACAAGTTGTCCCGATTGATGTCATTGGGAAGCTCTTGACAGAGTATTCAAGTATATTAACGGAATCTCTTCCCTTGTGTTGCAATATGGTAAATATCCTAATGTATTCAAAGGGTATTGTGATGCAAGTTGGATTGCCAAAAACTCTTGGAGCAATGGGGTCTCAAGATATGTATTCTTGTTGGATGGGATGCTATCACCTAAAGGTGTAAGAAACAATCTATATTGTCTCAGTCCACCTTTGAGGCTGAGTTGTTTGCTTTAGATGAAACATGGATGGGAGCAGAATGGCTATATAGTTATGTCTAGTTTACTTATGATAAAGAAGTCACTTCTTACAATCTGTATTCATTTTTGATAGTATGACCATGATTGCCAAGATGAGTAGATCCAAGTACAAGTACGACGGCGTAGACACACCCAAGTCATACTAAAGTCTGTAAGGGAGACAATGTCTAGTAGGGTCGTGGATGTTGAGTATGTTGTATCTAAATATAATATAGTCAATCACTTGACAAAAGGCCTTATTTTGACCTTAGTTGAGTAATCTAGGTTGGGATGGTACAGAAACCCCAAATTATTCATAGAAAATAACAACCCAACCTAAATGAGTGTGGACGCACAAACTATGTTTGATGTGGTAGTAACAAGTTTTTGGATGAATTGGATGGTACTATATAAATTTTATGCGTCAATATTGTGTGTCTTTCTCTTAGAAATTGATTGTGTCATGTACTGCAAGTTTACTAAGAGAATTTTCTTAGAATGGGATCAAGTCTTATGACAGGACGTTAGAAGTACATCTTTGGAATTCCCAACTACATGATTGATGTTGTGTGACCGCAATAGGGAAATTAGGTTGTTACCTGAAGTCCATTATGGTGTGGGATATGGATGCATGGCCTTTAATGCATCAACCTTAGAGATCATGCCATATCATTTTATTGTGTTGTTACCAACAAACACTCTCCCGCTTAAGGTTAAAGTTCTAGACATAAGTTCACCTAGCTTTTTGTGAGGGTTGGATAATTTAGGCATTGATTCAAATTAGAAAGGTACCACTTTCTAAAAACACAATGTGTATCTAGATGATAGACATCAATACAATTTAAACTTTTTGGTTGATTGTTAAAAAGTTCAATTTGAACACCACAATCAACCTGAATGTTGGATCATATGTTAGTACACCAACATCCACAGTCAGCTATATGTTACGACTTATTTGAGTCAGATGAAACTTCTGTTATAAAAGGGGGCAGTGGTATAGAATCACTCAATTAAATCTATTATCCACTCTCTCCTCTCCTCTCTCTCACACACACACTAGCATAGTGTTGCTTTCACACTAATGTAGTCAACATACTAGTGTTGTTGTATGTTGTTATTGTGTAGAGTGATCTATGTCTAGTCAACAATTGAGGCTTGGTCAGTGTTCACTTCATTACAGATGGGTACCTGATCTACGAGTTTTGAGTCGCTTATTGCAGATCTAGTTTACATTCATTTTGTGCATTTGTTAGTCAATTTGTTGATTATATATGCATAAATCTTGATAATTGGTTTGTATACTCATTGTGCATCAAACTATGCTTATTTCATCGTAATTATATTATTTTTATATATTTCTCATCTTAATACATGGTCCTTGTCAAATTTTAGGAGCTTATATATATTTGAAGAGTTAGTGCCACTGACCACACAGGTCGGTGCCACCGAGATGACATCAGGGACATCCTCAATCAGCCAAAAGAGTCGATGGCACCAACCATCCAGGTCGGTGCCACCGAGATAGCATCAGAGAGGAAAGGAGAAATTCATATCAACTCGGTGCCACCGACATTCCAATCGATGGTACCGACTTAGTTAGAGATCGGCCAAAGCCCGATGCCGTCGGTGCCATCGCCCACCAGGTCAGTGCCACCGACTCTGTCGGATTGCAACAATCTAAACTGGCCACCCCAATCAAATGGTCCACATTATGTGGTATTGTAAGTGACCTAGGATAAAAAGGGAGGACTGACAGACCTAAAGGAGATCCATTTTTGCACCACACGACGGCCAGAGAAGAGAGGGAGAGAGCACGAAGCTGAAGGACGATGACCAGATGATTCAAGCACCTCTGACAGAAAATTCTACTTCCGGAAGATTGCATAACGCACGTTTCTCGAGGAGGATCATTTGGAGCACCTTCTTTCCAGGGGTTACACGAATCTCCTTCATGTTTCCCACATTTTTCTTCTCTCCTTCTATGTGTTCTCAACTAAATAACATGCGGGGCTAAACCCCTCTTTTCCTTAGGACCCACGAATACCTGGGGAATCGTTGTATTGACTATTTACATGATTTAGTATAAGTTTTCTTTATTCCTGGATATATAAGTGTGGATTTGAATGACTTATCACTTCTTGGTCACCATCGATAGGGTATTAGACCAATAATCACTCCGAAAGGGGGATTAACGGTTAGAAAATCATAACTTGTGCACTTCCCTATGCGTTCCTTCGAATAGGTGACGTACAAGTAGTGGAAATAACCCAGAGTTTTCATTAATGCACCTAAACTAAGAATAAATTAGCATAGACATAGAATTGTTTTAGATTTAGGTAGTGAATTGTATCGCGGGAGCGAGCAATTTGGGCTATAGGCGTTCTATCCAGGTTAGAAGTAGGAATTTATGTTATATTGGTAGATATAATATACAACGAGACCCCATGGTGAAATTGGTAATCTTAAAGAATTCAACCATATTTGAATCAACCATTTTTATTTTCTCTTAATTTTCTTTTGCTTTGTTAAAACTCAATTCAACATTTTCAACCGGCTTAGTTGATCGTACTGTAGTTAGTAGTAGTCACTGAGTCTATGTCTCCCTGAGTTCGACTCAGGCCTCACAAGGCTATATTACTCGACGCGTGCACTTGCATTTTTATGCATGATTTTAAAGTGTCAAGTTTTTAGTGCCGTTTCCAGGAAGACGATGACATCTCAGCACTACGAGTGCTATGGTCGACCACTCTAGGCCACTTTTTAATTTTAGTGCAATTTAATTTAAAAAAAGATTTATTTCATATTCATATATTGATTTTTTTCTTTAGGTACCTTGGCTAACTATTTTCAATTTTTCAGGTACTAGTGTATGGTGACAATGAGAACCACAGACTACGGAGAAGCTACACCTGAGGTTTCAGTCGTTGTTGAGGCTCCTATCCAAACAACTTCATTAGAAGGTATACCAATGTCACCCAGGCGATGAGCAATGGGGGACGGAAATCCAGGAGGAGAGAGGACCATCTGCGAGAGGATAAAGGCATCCTCTTTAGCTACACAGACAGGGCCGATCAAAAAGCAACATGTGAATGTAGCTCAGTACAATATTGATCCAGGTTTGATCGCACTCGTCAAGTCACAAGCGTTCTATGAGAACGCTCATGAAGATCTAGTGGTGCATATTAGCAATTTTGTAGAAATCAGTGACATGGTCAAAGTTGTCAGGTTTCCTCAAACCACCATCTATGTGAATCTATTTCCATCGTCGCTGGCTGACAAGGAAAAGAAATGGCTGCACAATATGTCAAAAGAGTCGATCGAGACATGGGATGAAATGGTCAAAGCATTCTTTGAAAGATATTTTCCTCCAGAGAAAACAAATGAGTTGATTAAGAATATCCACAACTTCAAGCAACATGCATCCAAATCTTATTCTGAGGCATGGGAGCACTTTCCAATAATGCTCAGGAAGGTTCCGCACCATGGGATAGATTTAGAAAATCAAGTGAAGATGTTCTATTTTGGGCTGTGAAAAAGCAAACGGACTACTTTGGACAGTGTCGGCTCGGGGTTCTATCTTAATAACCCACCCTCAACATGTCAGGATATTTTGAAGAACATGGCAAAGAATCAGGCATGGGGTAATGATAGAGACAATCTAGAGCAATTCAAGAGCAAAGGGGAATCCAAAGTCTTCACATCCTTGAATGAAAAGCTAGACTTGATAGCAAAGAAGCTGCTGGAGAAGGATAATAATTCATCATATGAAGAAGGCTAGGTGAAGTATATGCGACAATAAGGCTATAGGAACAATAAAGGATCCTAAATTCTCTTGGAAAGATCCAAACAATTTTCTTCAGGACCCTGATCAACAACACCAGCACAAGAATAACCAGCAGCAGCGACCTGTAGCACAAGAGACCATAAATGAGATTCTCAACTGTATAGTGAAGCAAATGAGCAACTAATAAACAATTTCCAGCGTGATCTCCAAAACCAAGGGGCCCATATGAGGAGCTTTGAGACAACTTTGTCTCAACTAGCGGCAGATGTGGTGGCTTTGAAAAAGCCGTCTCAGTAGGGGTTTCTAGGAAATATTGACACTCCAACGGGAAATTAGCAGGTCAAAGCCATTCTACTAAGAAGTGGGAAGAAGATATTGACCTCACGGACAGAGGATACTGAGTTGATCAAGCCCGTTGACAGTGATGACTCAGTGGCAGAGCAGGCGCAAGCAGAACCTGAGGCAGAAAACACAGGGAAGGAGCAAAATCAAGAATCTGAGGTGGAAAAGAAGACATCATATGTGCCACCTCATCATAGGACACATATGGTACCAATTCCATATCCTAATAGCTTGAAGGCAACAAAGATGGATCAATAATTTAAGAAGTTTTGGACAACTTTAGGAAGCTTTCTGTTAATATTCCATTGATTGAGGCAATTGAACAAATACCCTCATATGGTAAGTTTCTGAAGGATATCATTAACAAGAAGAGGAAGATCCCAGATTTTGAGGTGGTGGTACTAAGAGAGCAAGTCAATGCCTTCATCTTAGGCATGCTTCCACCAAAGAGGCAAGACCCGGGTTGCTTCAACATCACATGCTACATTGAGAAGACAAAGTTTGGTGAGGCACTATGTGATTCGGGGGCAAGCATCAATTTGATTCCCCTATCCACTTTCAAGAAGCTTGGCCTCAAAACATCAAGGAAGAGCAGTATGACGATTCAGTTTGCGGACAACTCAGTAGTGACACCGTATGGCATTTGCGAGGATGTGCTTTTCAAGGTGGTCTGGTTTGTTATTCCTGTATATTTTGTAGTGATGGAGATGCAAGCTGAACATGGCAACGAGATTTTTTTAGGAAGGCCCTTCCAAGCAACAGCCAACATGATCTTAGAGATGGGAAGAGGCCGCTTGACTATGGGAATTAAAGATGATAGGTTTGAGATAACCATGTCGGATAATTCCAAGTCATCAAATGATCAGGAGCAGTGTAATATGATGCAACACATGAATAACAATATCTCTTTGTTCTTGGGAAAACCATTTCTGGACATGGCACATGTTATGACAAAAGTGGATAAGGGTACACTTGCTGTGGACATCATCAAAAATAGTAAGGTGGTCTCACTTGCCAAGGCGGTAGGATACCCGAATGATGGAGAAGAGGAATTGAGCTTATCTACTGTGGATGATGACGTAGAGGATTCCATATTACAGGTCCATCCGCAGCTTCCCCTAGAGGTGTGTCTAATGAACATAATGGATGATTGTGTTTGGGATCGGTCATTGGAGGAATGTGCATGACTTTTGAAGGTGTTTCCATGTTATTATACAAGGCATTTCGAGGACTTGGGACCACTACCACTGCCATTGGTTTCTTCACCTTTAAACCTGCTCGAGTTAGAGATCAAGCCGCTACCGCCTCATCTGAAGTATGTTTTTCTAGCCACGGAGGAGAATCTACCAGTCATCATATTGGCATCATTGAGTATCTCAGAAGAAGAACAATTGATCACTGTGTTAAAGAATCACCGAGGTGTTGTTAGGTGGTCCGTGGCCGACATCAAGGGGATTTCTCCCACCCTGTTCCAACACAAGATTCGGCTAAAAGAAGGAGCGAAGCCAGTTATTCAACCTCAGTGTCACTTAAATCCAATTATGAAGGAGGTGGTGAAGAAGGAGGTAATAAAGCTACTGTCAGCAGGTATAATCTATGCTATTTCAGATTCTTTGTGGGTTAGTCTGACACAGGTAGTGCCTAAAAAGGAGGGAATTATTGTCACTACTAATTCATCTAATGAGCAAATCACCACTAGATTAGTGAAAGGATGGCGAGTTTGCATTGATTATCGCCGGTTGAACACTGCGACACTTAAGGACCATTTTCCGTTACCGTTCACTGATCATATTTTGGAATAATTCATTGGTTGCTCCCATTTTTGTTTTCTCGACAGATATTCGGGCTACAATCAGATTTCTATCAAGCCTAAGGACCAGGAGAAGTCTACCTTCACCTGCCCTAATGGCACCTTTGCATATCGCCGCATGACTTTCGGGTTGTGCAATGCACCCATGACTTTTCAAAGGTGTATGTTGGCAAATTTCTCGGATATGGTGGAGAGATGTCTCGAGGTTTTTATGGATGACTTTTCAGTTTATGGGACGTCTTTTGATGGTTGCTTGAAAAATTTAGATCAGGTCTTGCAGAGATGTGAAGACGCTCATTTAGTGCTTATGTCGGGACCCATTTCACAAAACAAGATTACTCAAAACATAAAACACAGTCAACCACTAATTAATGACATACCCAAAATATGGGTAAATTAAAACCGATTTCAATGTCAGCACTTGCTCAGAAACATTTGCATAAGACCTCAAATCTTTCTTTTCTCCATACTAGGCCAAGAATTTGATACAAATGTTCTATTGCCTTAGCCACAATATATATACACAAGAGAACAATATTCATATATGCCACACAAACAAGCATAAACATGCTAACAAAAGTTTAATTTGTTTGAAACACCATATACAAACTTTTCCTGCCCGGACCTGAGAGTATAAGGACGACTCTAGAACAAACTAGACATCTAATCAACTTTATCAAATATTCATTACTATAGCTCCTCTTTGCTGCCACATGTTTGTTTTCGTCACTTCTGATTACCTAAAAAGTGTGGCAAACCACAAGGGTGAGACCCAGTCCCAGCAAGTGATATAACCATCAACAACGTTTATTGATTACAACATTTTTATGTAATTAAATAGTTAAGAAGTTTAATCAGATATAACAAATAAGATCAATCGTACTGATTATTAACAAAATACATAAAGGAGTAGATAATAACTATCATTATTAACCAGACTATCATCCTTTATCTTGTTGACAATATAAGCAGGTCAGTAGCATATGTCGTTCTAGCATCATGAGCGAGTCTAGTAACATAGCATAGCTAACAACATGAGAATGTCTAACAGTTTGATCATATCAATATCATAAGCAGAGCTATCAGCATAAGCATGAATATTTGCATAATTAGCGGTATATGCATCTCTAGTTATAAAGGCATGGCTAGGATGCTAAACATAACTAACAAGATGAGATATCTAGCATCATGATTATAATCAGTAGTAGCATTATAGATATTAACATAAGCATGACTACTGTATGTACACATTTACAATCTTATGATCCACAACATCAGAATAATTATTATCTCTTAATTGCACTAAGCATCATCTTTATGTAAAGAGAACAAACAAGGGTTTTCATCCAATGTGAAGCGTCGTGTATAACCCTAAGGAAATATGTTACACGGCTGTATTAAATCTTTTATTATGCCCTGGGAAATTTGAATCGTACCATTCAAAGTCCAACCG
The DNA here is from genome assembly GCA_963693085.1 of Alisma plantago-aquatica. Taxonomy (NCBI): domain Eukaryota; kingdom Viridiplantae; phylum Streptophyta; class Magnoliopsida; order Alismatales; family Alismataceae; genus Alisma; species Alisma plantago-aquatica. The sequence continues at coordinate 588,240,646 of OY856410.1, forward strand.
ACCCCTGCAAAGGGCTATTCGGTTCCGTACAAGATCTAGGAGTACCGGTATCCTAAGATCTCTTCCCCTCAGTCAGTATGAGTAAAAAGGCAGTGACATATCAGTTAAAGCTGCCACCACAGCGACATATAGTCAAGCTGAAAACCACTAGTCCGACCTTGGTACAGGTCACGACACTAGAAACCAGGGTATTCAAACCCAATCACTGAGGTACAACCGAAGTTGTCCTCTAATCACATCATGTTATAATCACCGAGACACGACCGCAGCGGTTCTCAATCACATCATATGTATGAGGCATGACCATAGCCAACCTCCACAATCTGCATTATGGATGACAAGGATATATCCTCAACCTGCCACCCCCACATACTCAACAGTATGTGCTCCAAGTTTCCCTTAGGAATACTCGTTTCACCATCCAGCAAGTTCTGACACTAAATATGGTTCTATGGCACAGGGCACTACATGATTTGAGTTACACTTGATTAGTTATACCAATTGGGTGAATTAAGGCTGCATCAAACAAGTGGACATACAAACCCTAATTCACTTCTAGCAAGCATATAAATATCAAAACTTAAAAAGATATAAAATATGTGAAACATAATTTCTCATCTCATTATCACATGGTACTATTCACTTGCCATTCATGAGACCGCACCAATCATCATGCTATCACAAGATATAAATCATTTTCACAATATCACAGGGTATCAACCCTTATCAACATAAGAGGATTACACCTCATTCAGGGCTCAACCATGCCCAAAGGTCATTAACACTGTCATAATATTCCATGCAAGATCATCATTATCTTTCCATGCCTTATAACAAGGCTCAACAACATCACTTATATATAATACACCAAATCAGCATAATCTTGCATTAATGAGATAGGAGATATTTATAAACAATCATAGCAGGGTTATATTAACATTAAGAACATTCCTTTATTACATCAGCATGCAAGGAATCTAGATATGATTAACACTCATCATATTTACATTGCACATGTTCAACATAAGAAAGTATCAACCATGTGGCTATGATAACCACCAATTAACACATTAAGGTTATGATCATGTTAAGGAGGTTATTCCACCATCATTCCATAAAATAAGAATGTTAAACATGAATACTCGTCTTTATCTATTTGTATTAGAGTTAGGTTCAACATGATAATTTATATCAATGTTACTGATCAACACTTATACCCAAACCCTAACTCACAACATCCCCATTGGATCATGGATGCATAAGTTGAAGCATCACCATCACATAACATACTATTCTCAAGTATGAACCCACATATAAATCAAGGTGTAACCATCAGGTTATAACATACTAAGGTTTCAACAACAATAACAAAGTCTCCATGATTGTATTAGTCGTTCAATGACTATTCATACCCAATTACCATCACTTAGTTATATTAAAGCTAGGTATAACAAGCTATACCTCATTAGGGTTACATATAAACACAATATGGTTATCATCCCTTCTATTCATATGAGTGAATAGGTAAGACTAACATATTAAGGGTAACCCTCCACTTGTTCCATCATCATTCAACCCGTATCACCATACCACAATGTCACCCAGAACCATTGGATGTTTAAAAGGTAAGACCTTTGGTTGTTTACATAAGTAAACACATTAGACAAACCACCTACGAAATCCTTGATTTGTGCTCTAGAAAGAATCACTATCTAACCCTAGACATCCCTTGATTAACAACACAAAAAGTTCCATTTAGAGTAGGGTAAAACCCACAATCGACTGTTCATTTAAAACAAGTCATTCATTGTCAACAAGTAAGCTCCTTAATTTGATCATATAAAGGAAACCATATAAATCACATTATTAGGACCAACATATTAAATTAGCCATCATTCCACTTTATTGGAGGAATAAACATTATATCTTGACCATTGGGTCACGTTCATATATTAAAACCATGAATTACAGTATATGTATGACCATTGCATCAAGTTACCCAAGAAACCATTGGTCTAAGGCTTAATTGATGCTACAATTACAATGCTTAACTCACCGTAGGTTGTAGAGACCTAATACCCAATCATTAGTGACCATTAAGTCACCATAGTTTGTTAGATCAATACTAATTCATTAATCAATATCAAATATTAAGCTATATGTCAACATTGATTGATAACATCACTAGGGTACTTAATGGTTGTTCATTAAACTTCTAATTGATCCCAAACCTGACCTAAGGGGGTTACCATAGGTTATTACCATCATTTGACACCCTTGATCACGAACATAATTTGTTATGAAGACAACAACATAGGGTTATTGCAATGGCACCATAATCGGGTCATGATTTATAGAAGAAATCGGCTTTAAACCCTAAAATTGACCATAATTTGATAGGTTCTTAGCACCATAGGTTATCAAAACAACCTGATCCAAGTCATTTCATACCTTAGTAATAACATACACATGATCACAGGTTCATATATAACTGAAATTATAACAAGGAACATTATAAAAATCGAAATCCAAGTCAAGCATAGCTTTTTAGTGCATGGACATCATTTCAAGCAAGAACATGATCTAGAATGCTTATGGTAAGCAATAAACGTTGAGCAAGTTATAAAACTTGCCTATATATAATAGTACAGATCCCAAACAGCAAGAATCTCGAACAAATAGGGCAAGGAAACCTTGGATTCAGATCTGAACTTGGCCAACTATGCAATTCTCTCCACAAACAAGCAAAACCCTAGAAAAGAAATAAGAAGGAAGGATTTTTGAGTTATAGGGGAACTTTCACCATGGAAAACCATGGTTCCGACCTGGAGAGATGTAGGAGGAAGAGGAAAAAAGAATTAAACGGAGTAAATAAGGAAAACTTACACTTTTAGGTCAATATCACTAGGGGGAAGCTTTATAGACCCAAAAAGAGAATCAATTTCTACCCTAGAATTTTTTTTCTAAGAGAATCCCCACTTTCTTCTTCCTTGGGCAGAAAAAATCACAGCTGAACAGAGGGAGTATGAATCGGGGAGAAGGAGAGAGATAATGGAGAGGAAATGGCTCGTTTGGGGGCTTTTGGATAAGTATATGACACTTTAATATTAAGAAAAAGAAAAAGTTGCAATTCTAGTATATATCCAAGTGTCCATGGATTTAAATTATTAAAAATACATAAGCACACACACAAGCAGCTCTCTCACCGTCCCTATAGACCTGCTTAGCTTTCCTTTGGAGAATTCCCAGCCAATCACATAATTCCTTAGTTGATAGCTACTAAAGGTAGCTCATCCATGAAGAGAAAAACCCTAAAATACCCTTGATAAAAACAGCTCCAAACCATGGCTCAACTAGGAGCCCCATGGCTCAAAAATCTCAAGAATGATAATATAACAACTAAGGAAGATAATTTATGTGACAAATTGCAAAGAAAACCCCTCAATTGGGTAAATTGTAGAAAAGTCCAAAATGTACAGAAAATTGCATAACTTTCTCAAACAGTGTCCAAATTGGACCAAATTTGAAACTTAAGCTTGTCTTATGATTTCAAAACATATAAAAAGGTTATATTAGGGTTCTAAGCATTCAATTATGGTAAGTAAGCTCATTCAACTCATTAAGTAAGTTCAAGGGCCTTACAACTATAAACCCTAACAGGGATTTCGCCCCTGAAATCCATGGTAAACAAAGATGGGTACTTCCTTTGCACCTCATACTATTCCCTTCACATAGTTACTTATATATCATGGTGATGTCACATCAGTCATACATATCTCATCTTAGGTCAGCACAAAAACCCCCACCTAAGAAAACATTTGCAAATATGGTACATAAAACCTTGTTGTGTCATTTGTACTACTCTAGTAGTAATGTTCAACATTAAATTATAGCAATCATCCAAAAATTATATTTATTGTATCAACACATTACTCAAAGATCGGAGAAGCTGTTGGAAGACTGGTGAGAGCGGACGACCACTCCACCAACCGTACCAGAAGCAGGTTTGCGAGGCTGGCAGTCGAGATCGACACGTCGAAACCTATTCAGCCGGCAATCTTGATCAATGGCCGGGAATATAAGATCGAATATGAATCCTTGTCGGGTATGTGTCTCCAGTGTGGGATACTCGGACATGAGGCGGCCGACTGTAAGGGAACTGAGAAAGAACCTACGAAACCTAACACTAATCCATCCGAGGATGATGCAGGAGTACGCTGGATGGAGGAGGAAGAGAAATGGCAGGTTTACTATGGGAAGAACGTTAGGACGCGAAGGCCACAACGCAACAGAGATAATCCCAAGAAAAACCAGAATAAGGAGTCTGCTAACAAGTTCCAGGCTTTAGATGAGGAGGAAGAAGGAATCATCATGGCTACAGAGAATACGAACGGAGATCACACAGAGTCTAGCATGCAAGAAGATGCACGGGGGCCAAAGATATGGAAGAAGAAACAGAAACGAAATGAGGATATGGATGTGTCATCGCAGAAACATACAGAGACTTCAGCTATTAATGATGGAAGCTTGCCTAGGCAGGAAGAGTCCGCCCAAACCATCCCTGCTCCTGCTCACACGGTGGTGAAGCCTTTGGGAAATGAAGTTATAATTGGCAGATCAGTGGACGCTGAGGTACAGAAAACTACAAAGGTGAACAACATGAACACGAATGGTGAAGGTCTTCCTGAGAATAGCACAATCAGTGAAGGGGCGAAGAAACCTTCAATCCCAGGTAGGAAATCTAAGGAGAAGGAAAGCCAAGCGGGTACAGGGAGCCCATACAGTTCATATGCAACACGAAATAGAATGAGAAGAGGCCCTGAAGCTAGCGAGGGAGGCGCCTCCTCCAAATAATACCAGCTCTGATCTTATGATTAATACAATAGCCTGGAACATTAGGGGTGCAGGTAAGAAGAAGGCTAGGCAATACCTTAAACATCTGGTTGCTAGACATAAAGTAAAGCTTGTCTCCATTTCTGAACTGTGTATCTCTGGTGTAGAGGCGCAGCATGTGATCAATGACATTGGTTTTACGAGCTCTCATAGAGTGGAGGCTACTGGGTTCTCAGGAGGGATTTGGATCCTCTGGAACGAACACGAATGTGATGTACATATTCTCCAAAGCCATAAATACTTCATCCACTGTTGTATCGATGGGAATACTCTGTGTACGTTTGTCTATGTGTCACCTAGCCCGGGGGAACGCCCTATTCTCTGGGAACAGTTGATCCGGATGAGTCAGTCCATTTCTATGTCATGGATCACACTGGGGGATTTTAATTGTATGATCAACCCGGACGAGAAATTGGGAAGCAATAGATTTAATGTTACTGAAGCTGCTCGGTTTAGCAAGGCCATTCTTCAAGCTGGACTTGCCGACCTGGGAAGCACAAGTTATGCTTTTACCTATAAGAAAGGTCTTCTCCATGAACGTCTTGACAGGGCTTTAGCTAATAGGGAGTGGATACAAGAGTATCCCACCTTTGTTTGCGAGAATTTACCAAGATTTGGGTCAGACCATAACCCTATAGCGATGCTTAATTCGGATTCTCCGAAACAACCTCCACGGTTTAAGACTCAAGCTTCATGGAACAAAGATTCGAATTTCGGCAACATTCTGGAGATCCACTGGAATCCCAAGATGTATTTCCATGAGGCTCTTGAGCAAGCACGTCCGCAGATATCGAAGTGGGACAGCAACACCAGAAATATTAATAGCAGGGCCAAGTAGGAAATTCTGTCGAAAATATCTCAACTGCAAAGAAAGTTGGAAAGACAGTATAATGAGGATAAGGAGCGTGAATGTTTGACTCTAGAAAGCGAGCTGGAAGACCTGCTTATGAAAGAAGAGGAAGATTGGCGGCAGAGAAGTCATCTTAATTGGCTGGTTGATGGGGATAACAACACGAGATTTTACCATACATATGTTAACAATAGAAGAAGAATAAATAATATTAGAAGCTTACAAAACTCCCACGGAGTGTGGATGACAAATACGTCTGAGATTAAGGGTTTAATATCTAATCATTTTGAAGATATGTTTACGGAGAAACAACCACCTACTACTGCAGGCTTGGACAGCATTCCGGAAAATTTCAAAGACTTGAATCTGAGGCAACTTAGAAGACTTTGTACAGCACCTACTGAGAACGAGGTCTGGAAAATCGTCAAGGCTGCAGATCCTTTTAAGGCAGCAGGTCCCGACGAGGTGGATATGAATTTTATCAAATCCAACTGGAAGCATCTCAGGCATAACGTTCTTCTTTCCATCAGGAGTATGCTAAATGGTAATGCTCTTCTAGATGCGGTTGCAGATGCAAGTATGGTTCTAATACCTAAAGTGAAGCATCCGATTAACTACAGTCAACTCAGACCTATAACTCTGAAAAACGTATGTCTCAAATTGGCATCCAAAGTGATTGTGGGAAGAATTAAAAAGCATATGGCCCTGTGGGTGTCGTAAGAGCAATCTAGTTTTATACCTGGCAGGTGCATAGCTGATAATATCATCATGGTCCAGGAGATTATCCATAATCTCAGGCGAAATACCAGTGCTCCTTATATGGCCATCAAGGTCGATCTCTCGAATGCCTATGAACGGATGTTGTGGAAGTTTATTGAGCATACACTGAACGAGATGACCTGGCCTTCCAACATCAAAGATTATACCCTCAAGTCTATATCCTCGGGCAGCACCAGAATCATTCTTAATGGCGAGCTACTGCCTGCTTTTAAGAAATCTATAGGGCTCCAGCAAGGCGACCCACTATCTCTGTATTTATTTGTCCTCTGTATGGAGCGGCTTACTCAACTTATTAACCAGTTCGTCACAGCCAAGAAATGGACTCCTATCAAGATGTCCCAACAGGGACCGCATATATCTCATATCAGCTTTGCGGACGATATTGTCATCTTTGCCAAAGCATCCCTATAACAGATGTCCTCCATCAATCAATGTTTTCAAATGTTTGAAGAAGCTTCAGGCCAAAAGATTGCTATAGATAAATCTAAAATCCTTTTCGTTGTGTCGGTCAACAGAGAAACTAGGGCGGCTATTTGCAGGGCAAGTGGTATCATGGAGACAGATGATCTTGGTAAATATATGGGGGTTCCTCTTCTACACAAAAGAGTTAACAAGCAGACCTATTCTTTTCTTGCGAACAATATGGAGGCAAGGGTCAACGGCTGGACAGCAAAAACCCTTTCGTTGGCAGGACGGATATGCCTGGTTAAATTTGTGATGACTTCCCTACCTACTTATGTCATGCAAATGGCTGTAATCCCGAAGTCTATCTGTACTAAGTTAGACAGGATCATCCACAAATTTATTTGGGGTGGACACGCTAATGGGAACCCAGTGTCCTTGGTTGCATGGAACAAAGTCAGTACCAGTACCAATAATGGTGGGCTTGGGATAAAAACCATGGCAGATTGGAATAAAGCCCTCATTTGGATAAATGCATAGAAATTTCTGAACAACAAGAAATCTCTGTGGGTTAAGGGTCTGGAGCAAAAATACAAGACGTTCAAGGACCATCATCATAGTAGATCGACACCTTTCTGGAGGAGCATAAAATCTGGTTTGAACTTTGTTAAAGAGAATTGCATTAAGACAATTAACAATGGGAATTCCACGTTAGTATGGAAGGATCATTGGGTACCAAGTTTTAAAGATTTAGAAGAATATTGCATTACTCCTATAAGTGATCAAATTCTCGATCTCACTGTTAGTTGTTTATGCAACCTGGAGGGCCACTGGGACAAGGACTTTCTCAGCACCTATCTCCCAGAGCAATGTGTGAAGGGCATCATTAACCTTCCTGTTCCGACGGGAAGGAGAGGAGAAGATAATTGGAGCTGGCTACATGATGACAGCGGGCGTTATACTACGTCATATGCTTATGATCTTATTCACAATGACATTCAAAACCCCAGTAACAGACCCTGGCCTAACATCTGGAAGTTGTGCATACCGAGTAAGATCAAGGTGTTTATGTGGCTGGTCGCTCATGAAGCTATTATGACAAATTGCAGAAGAAAGCAACGCAATTTTATTGAGAATGTCGTCTGCCCGAGATGTGAAGCACATGAGGAAGATACCCTCCATGCTCTTTGGACCTGTCCGCATGCAAGAGATATTTGGCTGGAAATCAAGACCAATAATACAACTGATCCGATCAATACTTCCATCCAACAGTGGCTCATGAATTACTTGCAGGGAAAGGAGGCAGATGTCATCTATTTTACGGTGACCTGCTGGAATATTTGGAAAGCAAGGAATAGTGAGGTTTTTGATAACGTTTACGTCCGGAAGAATACGCAAATTTCCCACATCAACAATCTATGTAACAACATCATTCAAGGAAGAAGCAAGCAAGCGCATATTAAGTATAGTCAAAGGATGGAGGAAAATGAGGCAGTTGTTGTGCCTAATGGGCATAAGATGGTGTATGTTGACGTTGTTGTCAAAGGCAATGAGGCAGCCATTTCTATGATAGTTCTGAATGAGGATAGGACATGGACTGGTGGAGCGGCCACACATATCCAAGTTGAGTCTGTGACAGGAGTTGAAATTAGGGTTGTTGAGTTTGCTCTAGGGATCTACAATGAAGCTTTTATGGGACCAGCTACGATTATAACTGATAGTTCTAAGGCGGCAAAGCTGTTGAGGGATCGCCAGAGGATTTTCCAGCTTTTAGTGTTTGGATACATTCCATTCACAAGATTCTTAATGACGGGCCTGATTTTCAGATCATGAATCTACCTAAAGAACATAATGTGCTGGCTGATGCTCTAGCCAAATACCACCTAAAAAACTACAAGGATGGTCGTACTTATACAGACCCTCCTGTCGACCCTGTGGGTCATCCTATCCCCTTTCCTTATTGTAATGGTAGGAGTCCTACCAAGTTTTGTTTCATAGCTGACAATGTAATAAATTATCAGTTTATGCCTGCAAGAGAAGGGTGGGATGAATAAAAGAACCTTCTGACTTCTTCCAAAAAAAAGTCATACTTGCTAGCTTTTTACCAATCATGCCATGTGTCCCATACCATTCCTTGAAGCATTAAAAAAAATGTATCCATCCATATATATATATATATATATATATATATATATATATATATATATATATATATATATATATATATATATATATATATATATATATATATATATATATATACATTGACACTAGAACTCTTGTCAGTTCTTTTTCAGCATCAAAGAAATGCTGACACTGGAAGCTGTCATTCCATACAAGGAAACACAATTCGTATTCAACCTTGTTGGGGGTGAAACAACAACACCGTCTTTGCCTTACTAAGATTTACACAACCTAATTAGAAGACATAAGAAATTTAATAAACTCCATCTCACTCTTGTTCAACTTGTCTTATAGCTATTGCTTCTTCGGAAACCCTAAGGTTTTTGAAGAAATATTGATCATATTTTTGACCATAATTGAAATACTTTGACATGTCATCATTCAAAGTTGGATATAACTTGTATGACATGACTAGAACACTCTGTTCCTCCTATTCATAAATTTTGTTGGTACATTGGTTAGTCTAAAGAACATAACTCTAAACTTTTCATGGTAATGTGGATTATGTCATCCAATCTAATTCTTACCATTGATATTTGATCATAGGTTTATCTTAAAGTAACACAACATCGCATATCTATTGACCAACAAACCATCTATCCTTGATAGTGGTCTTGTCTAGCTATCACTAAACCATACACAACATTATAGAATCACTTTTTTTTTCAAACAACATTTATAGAATCATTATCAACTCTCTCTCTATATAAGGGAGAGGAATACTTGGAATGCTCATTTAATAATAATCTCCAACCTTCACATATTTCTCATACTATTGATACATCTTGGATAGTAGGATACATTACCTTGGTATCCACCTCATGCACTATAAGTACATCACATCCTTATCTACTTTTACCAACATAACAAATTTCAAAACATATAAGAGGAGTCTTTCTAATTATTGGAAGGCTCAAAAGAAAAATCATCACAAACTTTTTGATCATGGAACCATAGTCCAAACAACCTTATTCTATAATAAGATATCCATCCTCATGTTTAGAATGAATCCACACATACCAAGTGGCAATGATCCACTTGAATGTTGTACCCTAGAAATGAAGGAAACAAAGGGAACACACTTCCCACATCATAGCAACATTGTTCAAGGTCACCAGAAAAAAGGTAACCAATTCTATTTTCATTATGCAAGTTACAACTTCTTATGTATCATTTTACCTTTTTCAATTTGGGTTCCTTGCCATTAGCATAGGAATCATCATGATTAGTATATCTCATTAGTTCTTCCTTGATGACTATTTATCACACTTGGGTATGTTCTCTTATTTTATTATATTTTTCAACCACTTATCAACAAGTAAATACTCATATTCCACATTTGCTTCATTAAATCAGGATCATCTTCCTTAATTTCTTTCACATGCCATGTTGATTTTTCATTAAAATTTTCTTACATACATAGGTTGGTCTAAGATTAACTCAGGTTCCACCTTATTTCTTTGCCATTGTTCCCATTCATCTTCTCATTTTGTACTTATTATAGGAGTTCTTTCCATCTTATGTGGATTTCATACCTTGATTCACTTTATAAGCATAGACTTATATGTCTTTTACTTTATTATCTTCTTGAATCACATCTTTAAGAATTCCTCTTTTCCTTATTTTATTCAGATTTAGATTTCATGGTGTTGTATCATTCTCTTATACTAACCAAACATTCAAGTTTTGATAGATTATGTGTGATTCTCATCTTCTTTAAGGTAGATTGAGATATTCACACCATGATTTCTTATTCTTTGTGCTCTTTAAATTGTCTCAAAATGACTACTTGATCAGAGTAATCAGAAAGATAACAATCTAAGAGTTCCATACTTACCCTTCTTCAATAATTGAATACTTGGACAGGGCACCCAAATACAGAGATTAGGCAGTATGCACCATGTTTTTGTGTCATATTCCTAACTTAGACATCATCCTAGTCTTAAGTCCTAGTGTCCCTGTAGACTCAGTGAACCTAAAGCTCTGATACCAACATGTCGGGACCCGTTTCACTAAACGAGATTACTCAAAACATAAAACACAGTCAACCACTAATTAATGACATACCCAAAAATATGGGTAAATTAAAACCGATTTCAATGTCAGCACCTACTCAGAAACATTTACATAAGACCTCAAAATCTTTCTTTTATCCATACTAGGCAAAGAATTTGATACAAATGTTCTATTGCCTTAGCCACAATATATATACACAGGAGAACAATATTCATATATGCCACACAAACAAGCATTAACATGCTAACAAAAGTTCAATTTGTTTGAAACACCATATACATACTTTTCCTGCCTGGACCTGAGAGTACAGGGACGACTCTAGAACAAACTAGACATCTAATCAACTTTATCAAATATTCATTACTATATCTCCTCTTTGCTGCCACATGTTTGTTTTCGTCACTTCTGATTACCTAAAAAGTGTGGCGAACCACAAGGGTGAGACCCAGTCCCAGCAAGTGATATAACCATCAACAATGTTTATTGATTACAACATTTTCATGTAATTAAATAGTTAAGAAGTTTAATCAGATATAACAAATATGATCAATCGTACTGATGATTAACAAAATACATAAAGGAGCAGAAAATAACTATCATTATTAACCAGACTATCATCCTTTATCTTGTTGACAATATAAGCAGGTCAGTAGCATATGTCATTCTAGCATCATGAGCGAGTCTAGTAACATAGCATAGCTAATAACATGAGCATGTCTAACAATTTGAACATATCAATATCATAAGTAGAGCTATCAGCATAAGCACGAATATTTGCATAATTAGCAGTATATGCATCTCTAGTTATAAAGGCATGGCTAGGATGCTAAACATAACTAACAAGATGAGATATCTAGCATCATGATTATAATCAGCAGTAGCATTATAGATATTAACATAAGCATGACTAATGTATGTACAAATTTACAATCTTATGATCCACAACATAAGAATAATTATAATCTCTTAATTGCACTAAGCATCATCTTTATGTAAAGAGAACAAACAAGGGTTATCATCCAATGTGAAGCATCGTGTATAACCCTAAAGAAATATGTTACATGGCTGTATTACATCTTTTATTACGCCCTGGGGAATTTGAATTGTACCATTCAAAGTCCAACCGACCCCTGCAAAGGGATATTCAGTTCCGTACAAGATCTAGGAGTACCGATATCCTAAGATCCCTTCCCCTCAGTCAGTATGAGTAAAAAGGCAGTGACATATTAGTCAAAGTTGCCACCACAGCGACATATAGTCAAGCTGAAAACCACTAGTCTGACCTTGGTATAGGTCACGACACTAGAAACCAAGGTATTCAAACCCAATCACTGAGGTACAATCGTAGTTGTCCTCTAATTACATCATGTTATAATCACCGAGACACAATCGCAGCTGTTCTCAATCACATCAGATGTATGAGGCATGACCATAGCCAACCTCCACAATATGCATTGTGGATGAAAAGGATATATCCTCAACCTGCCACCCCCACATATTCAACAATATGTGCTCCGAGTTTCCCTTAGGAATACTCGTTTCACCATCCAGCAAGTTCTAACACTAAAGATGGTTCTACGACACAAGGCACTACATGATTAGAGTTGCACTTGATTAGTTATACCAATCGGGTGAATTAAGGTTGCATCAAACAAGTGGACATACAAACCCTAATTCACTTCTAGCAAGCATATAAATATCAAAACTTGAAAAGATATAAAATATGTGAAACATAATTTCTCATCTCATTATCACATGGTACTATTCACTTGCCATTCATGAGACCGCACCAATCATCATGCTATCACAAGATATAAATCATTTTCACAATATCACAGGGTATCAACCCTTATCAACATAAGAGGATTACACCTCATTTAGGGCTCAACCATGTCCAAAGGTCATTAACACCATCATAATATTCCATGCAAGATCATCATTATCTTTCCATGCCTTATAACAAGGCTCAACCACATCACTTATATATAATACACCAAATCAGCACAATCTTGCATTAATGAGCTAGGAGATATTTATAAACAATCATAGCAGGGTTATATTAACATTAAGAACATTCCTTTATTACATCAGCATGCAAGGAATCTAGATATGATTAACACTCATCATATTTACAATGCACATGTACAACATAAGAAAGTATCAACCATGTGGCGATGACAACCACCAATTAACACATTAAGGTTATGATCATGTTAAGGAGGTTATTCCACCATCATTCCATCATATAAGAATGTTTAACATGAATACTCGTCCTTATCTATTTGCATTAGATTTAGGTTCAACATGATAATTTATATCAATGTTACTGATCAACACTTATACCCAAACCCTAACTCACGACATCCCCATTGGATCATGGATGCATAAGTTGAAGCATCACCATAACATTCCATACTATTCTCAAGTATGAACCCACACATAAAGCAAGGTGTAACCATCAAGTTATAGCATACTAAGGTTTCAATAACAATAACAAATTCTCCATGATTGTATTAGTCGTTCAAGGACTATTCATACCCAATTACCATCATTTAGTTATATTAAAGCTAGGTATAACAAGATATACCTCATTAGGGTTACATATAAACACAATATGGTTATCATCCCTTCTATTCATATGATTGAATAGGTAAGACTAACATATTAAGGGTAACCCTCTATTTGTTTAATCATCATTCAACCCGTATCACCATACCACAATGTCACCCAGAACCATTGGATGTTTAAAAGGTAAGACCTTTGGTTGTTTACATAAGTAAACACATTAGATATACCACCTATGAAATCCTTGATTTGTTCTCTAGAAAGAGTCACTATCTAACGCTAGACATCCCTTGATTAACAACACAAAAAGTTCCATTAAGAGTAGGGTAAAACCCACAATCGACTGTTCATTTAAAACAAGTCATTCATTGTCAACAAGTAAGCTCCTTAAGTTGATCATATAAAGAAAACCATATAAATCACATTATTAGGACCAACATATTAAATTAGCCATCATTCCACTTTATTTGAGGAATAAACATTATATCTTGACCATTGGGTCAAGTTCATATATGAAAACCATGAATTACAGTATATGTCTGACCATTGCATCAAGTTACCCAAGAAACCATTGGTCTAAGGCTTAATTGATGCTACAACTACAATGCTTAACTCACCGTAGGTTGTAGAGACCTAATACCCAATCATTAGTGACCATTAAGTCATCATAGGTTGTTATAACAATACTAATTCATTAATCAACATCAAATATTAAGCTATATGTCAACATTGATTGATAACATCAGTAGGGTACTTAATGGTTGATCATTAAACTTCTAATTGATTCCAAACCTGACCTAAGGGGATTACCATAGGTTATCACCATAATTTGACACCCTTGATCACGAACATCATTTGTTATGAAGACAACAACATAGGGTTATTGCAATGGCACCATAATCGGGTCATGATTTATAGAAGAAATCAGCTTTAAACCCTAAAATTAACCATAATGTGATAGGTTCTTAGCACCATAGGTTATCAAAAAAACCTGATCCAAGTCATTTAATACCTTAGGAATAACATACACATGATCACAGGTTCATATATAACTGAAATCATAATAGGGAACATTATAAAAATCGAAATCCAAGTCAAGCATAGCTTTTTAGTGCATGGATCATCATTTCAAGCAAGAACATGATCTCGAATGCTTATGGTAAGCAATAAACGTGGAGCAAGTTATAAAACTTGCCTCTATAGAGTAGGTCAGATCCCAAATAGTAAGAATACCGAGCAAATAGGGCAAGGAAACCTTATATTCAGATCTGAACTTGGCCAACTATGCAATTCTCTCCACAAACAAGCAAAACCCTAGAAAAGAAATAAGAAGGAAGGATTTTTGAGTTCTAGGGCCACTTTCACCATGGAAAACCATGGTTTCGACCTGGAGAGATGTAGGAGGAAGAGGAACAAAGAATTAAATGGAGGAAATAAGGAAAAACTTACACTTTTAGGTCAATATCACTAGGGGGAAGCTTTATAGACCCAAAAAGAGAATCAATTTCAACCCTAGAATTTTTTCCCAAGAGAATCCCCACTTTCTTCTTCCTTGGGAAGCAAAAATAACATCTGAACAGAAGGTGTACGAAGCTGGGAGAAGGAGAGAGATAATGGAGAGGAAGTGGCTCGTTTGGGGGCTTTTGGATAAGTATATGACACCTTTAATATTAAGAAAAAGAAAAAGTTGCAATTCTAGTATATATCCAAGTGTCCATAGCTTTAAATTATTAAAAATACATAAGCACACAGAAAATCAGCTCTAACACCGTCCCTCTAGACCTTCTTAGCTTTCCTTTGGCGAAATTCCCAACCAATCACATAATTTCTTTAGTTGATAGCTACTAAAGGTAGCTCATCCATGAAGAGAAAAACCCTAAAATACCCTTAATAAAAACACCTTCAAACCATGGCTCAACTAGGAGCCCCATGGCTCAAAAATCTCAAGAATGATAATATAACAACTAAGGAACATAATTTATGTGACAAATTGCAAAGAAAATCCCTCAATTGGGTAAATTGTAGAAAAGTCCAAAATGTACAAATAATTGCATAACTTTCTCAAACAGTGTCCAAATTGGACCAAATTTGAATCTTAAGCTTGTATTATGATTTCAAAACATATCAAAAGGTTATATTAGGGTTCTCAGCATTCAATTATGGCAAGTAAGCTCATTCAACTCATTAAGTAAGTTCAAGGGCCTTACAGCTTAATTGGGAAAAATGTCACATGATGGTTAGTGAGGGCATAGTGTTAGGCCACAAGGTGTCTAGAAAGGAATTGGAGGTGGATCCGGCTAAAATAGAAGTGATCTCAAAACTTCCTCCACCAACGTCAGTGAAGGAAATTAGGAGTTTTCTAGGCCACACCGAGTTTTATCGCCGCTTTATTAAGAATTTTTAAAATTGCTAAACCATTGTCTGAGCTTTTGGAAAAGGATGTCGAATTCAATTTTGATGAGAGGTGTTTAAAGTCTTTTGAGAATTTGAAGGAAAACTCATATCCACACCGGTTGTGCAGGCTCCAGATTGGAGCCAACCGTTTGAGCTGATGTGTGATGCATCAGACTATGTTGTGGGGGCGGTGTTGGGGCAACACCTAGACAAGGTTCCTACGGTCATATATTATGCATCTAAAACACTTAACAATGCACAACTTAATTACACCACAACTGAAAAAGAATTACTAGAAGTTGTCTTTCCTTTTGAAAAATTTAGACAATATCTTGTGGGGGCAAAAGTGGTGGTGTGGACTGACCATGCGGCTATTAAGTACTTGCTACAGAAGCATGATGCTAAACAAAGATTGATTATGTGGATCCTTTTATTGCAGGATTTTGATATTGAGGTCAAGGATAAAGTAGGGGTAGAGAATTTGGTGGCTATCTGGATGAGAAGGACATGAATATACCCATTCTAGAAACCTTCCCTGATGATCAGTTGTTCACCCTTAAACAAAAAGATCCTTGGTTTGCTAATATTGTGAATTATTTAGCCTATAAGGAATTGCCTGCAGATTGGGGTTATCAAGAAAAGAAAAGATTTTTTCATTCTTTGCGCTATTACTTTTGGTATGATCCTATTTTGATGAAACAGTGTAGGGATGGAATTTTGAGGAGATGTGTACCTAACGAAGAGTATGAGAGTGTGTTAGAGCATTGCCACACACTACCTACAGGTGGACACCATGCTAGTTCTAGGACATCCACAAAGGTGTTGGAGAGTGGATTATATTGGCCAACCCTATTCAAAGATTCTTACAACTTTTTGCGAAGGTGTGATGCATGTCAGCGGTCAGGTAACATATCAAAGCAGTAGGAGGTGCCCTCGAATGTGTTTCAAGAGTTAGAGGTTTTCGATTTATGGGGTATTGATTTCATGGGAACCTTTGTGTCCTCTAACTCCAACCTTTACATCTTGTTGGCTGTAGATTATGTGTCAAAATGGGTGGAAGCAATTCCAACCCGAACCAATGATGCAAATGTTGTATGTAAATTTGTAAAGGATCACATTTTCTGTAGATTTGGAGTGCCAAGGATGATCATAAGTGATGGAGGAACTCATTTCACTAATCAGAAATTTGGGGCACTGTTGAACAAATATGGAGTGAGACACCGTGTGGGTACACCATATCACCCACAAACACAAGGACAAGTAGAGGTTTCCAATCACGAGATTAAAAAGATCCTTGAAAAGACGGTGTCGTCTAGTAGGAAGAATTGGAGTGATTTGTTAGTTGATGCACTATGGGCCTATAGGACTGCCTATAAGACACCCATAGGAGCACACCCTTTAGGTTAGTCTATAGCCGAGCGTGTCATCTTCCTATGGCATTAGAACATAAGGCTCAATTTTGATCTAGATGAAGCAGGTAAGACAAGGAGGTTAGAGTTGAATGAGCTTGATGAAATTCGAATGAATGCTTATGAGAACTCAAGAATGTACAAGGAAAGAACTAAGCAAATTCATGACCGCCATATAGCTAGGAGAGCCTTTTTACTGGGAGAGAGTGTGTTGCTATTTAACTCAAGATTGAAATTGCACCCCGGGAAATTGAGATCTAGGTGGGGTGGACCGTTCATCATAGAAGAGGTGTTTCCACATGGAGAAGTTAGGATCAAATAAGGAGAGAGGTCCTTCTTGGTCAATGGTCAAATATTAAAGCATTATTTTGGGGAAGATTTTGTGAGGAAGGAGCATGAGGTGAAACTTATTACTCCTAATTAATCTTAGCAATGGAGTCATCTATCCTAGGATGTTAAATAAGGGCGCTTGTTGGGAGGCAACCCAACCATTAGGATTTTCATTTCTTTCATTTCCATCAAGTTGTTTTATTAATACTTAGTTTTTGAAAATTTTCTGTAAACATGATACCCTGAATCATTTGTTGAGTGTGCAATCTGTGGATGAGTCGGTGCCACCAAAATAGGGTCAGAGAGATGGGCATATCAGATGATAATAGTCAGTGCCACCGACATACATGTCGGTGCCACTGACATTTCTGAAGAAAGTGCAAAACTCGGATGTGGTTAACTGATGAGCCGCCAGTACCACCGACACACAAGTCGGTGGAACTGACTCGGCATGGTGTCCCAGGCTTGGTGGGTGCGTCGATGCACCAAAAAAATAGTTGATCATCATTTCTGTACCACTGACCACAACATCGGTGCCACCGACCAAAGGAAACACCGATCTGTGGACAACCTCGATCTATGGCTCAAATGCGCCCATATGGACTATCCGAATATTCAATCCTGCCAAAAAGTCAGTGCCACCGACTCGTCAGCAATCCGCCAAAAATTCAGTGCTCAGAGTCAGGTATCACTGTTCCACCTCTTAAGTTGGGATTTTGACTATGAGGCCATAATCATATTCAAGCTTAGGGGGGTGCTGGAACATCTTCTATCTTAGTTTTTTTTAGACTTTTGTTTGTTTCATCTTGAGAAAAGTAGTTAGTTTTCTTGTTAGTTTTTCTGTTATGTAGGATCCACAATCTATCTAGTGTAATCTGTGGAGAAATAAATGCATGGTTTCAATTGAGAATATCAATCTCTGGGTTGGGTGCATCATAAACAAAATTATGTATGAGCTTATCTTGCAAGTAATCGAGTCACACAACTGAGGAAGTTCTTGAGTAAGTCATCTTTAAGACATTAGAGAATAAATGACCACGAAATTTGTCTAAAAAAGTGATTGCAAAGGATTTTTGAGCCTAAACTAATCAAACACTAACGTGACCTTAAATTAAAATTCAAGAAAGAAATCCCTTGATTATCCTATACACAGGTCATTAGAGAGGAACGTATGATTTTTTCTATAGGTTCTATCTCTTAGTCGTGTGATCTCACCCACCACATACCTTTGACTCACACCCCACCATAAGAGGATTGAGAACATGTTGTCATTCTTTCTTTTGATTGCATAATAGACCTTGCATAGTAATTGTTTATTTTTTCTTGCAGTAGTGCATAAAAAATATATAGAAAAATCATACATGCACAAAAAAACCATGGTGCATGTGATTTAGTTGCATAACAGTTTTGTTCATATAGTTGCATATGCATGATATTTCTTCTTGCATAAAAATCTTGTCTAACTTCTCCTTTCTTAATAAAAAGGTAGTGATTGTGCCCATTCTTTTAAAAAAAGAGAAAGCACTAAATAAATTAATTAAAGGTGTAGTGCAATTAGAAGGCAATTTATCATGATTGAAAGGGGGCTTAAATGAAAAAAAGAAAAGAAAAAAAATACTTATATATTTCTGAAAGTTCAAGGGCACAATTCTACCTAATTATAAAGAAAAGTTAGCACATGATGTAGTTTTATAGATATTTTATCTTATATTGAGATGAAATAATAGTTGCATGCATCATTCCACCCCAATGATTAGGCATTAGGAGCATTCTAAAAAAATTGCATCATCATAGGTTCATCATGATTTTTGATTGCATGAATGATTTTATGTGCTCATGATTTTCTTCCGTAGCCACCTATTTCAACCACCCATTGCTCTTATTGGTAGGCCACTCAAATGTTTTCTCCTCATTCATTATTTTATCAGGAGAACTACTTCCATGTAGATGGTAGGTAGAGAAAAGAGCAATGTAGATAGGAAATCACACGATGCATCAAATATGAATGGAACGATTCTATCATATTAACTGCTTTAACTGATAGTGTCTCATTGATTTGGGGGGTGGACATCCTGGATAGAGGTTTTTGGTCGCCTATAGAATAGTTAATGTTCAGTGGTCAGTGAAGGCCAAAAGGAGGATCGAAAGGTGGAGATTTTTAGGTGTACCTTATGCATGATGTCATTCAGCTGACTTATCACAATCAGATCCAAAGGTGTTGTTGCTCGAGGACGAGCAAGATTCAGCTTAGGGGAGTTTGATGTACGAGTTTTGAGTCGCTTATTGCAGGCCTAGTTTACATTCGTTTTGTGCATTTGTTAGTCAATTTGTTGATTATATGTGCATAAATCTTGATAATGGGCTTGTGTACTCTTTTTGTATCAAACTATGCTTATTTCACCGTAATTGTATTATGTTATATATTTCTCGGCTTAATACATGGTCCTTGTCAAATTTTCAGGAGCTTCCATATATTTGAAGAGTCAGTGCCACTGAGCACACAGGTCGGTGCCACCGACATGACATCAAGGACAACATCAATCGGCCAAAAGAGTCGATGGCACCGACCATCCAGGTCGGTGCCACCGAGATAGCATCAGAGAGGAAAGAAGAAATTCATATCAACTCAGTGCCACCGACATTCCAGTCGATGGTACCGACTCAGTCAGATATCGGCCAAAGCCTGATGCCGTCGGTGCCACCAACTCTGTCAGATATCAGCAATCTAAATCGGTTGCCCCGATCCAACGGTCCACGTTATGTGGTACCGTAAGTGACCTAGGAAAAAAAGGGAGGACGACCAGACCTAAAGGGGATCAGTTTTTGCACCGCACGATGGCCAGAGCAGAGAGGGAGAGAGCACGGATCTGAAGGATGATGAGCGGACGATTCGAGCACCTCCGACGGATGATTGTGCTACCGGAAGACTGCATAACACACATTTCTTGAGGAGGATCATCCGGAGCCTCTTCTTTCCAGGGGTTACATGAATCTCCTTCATGTTTCCCACATTTTTCTCCTCTTCTTCTATGTGTTCTCAACTGAAAAACATGCGGGGCTAAACCCCTCTTTTGCTTATTGTGACATACAACTCATGAGAACATAATTAACTAATGCGGAAGCGTTCACTAAGCAGCGGATTACCAAAAACCACTAAAAATTAAAACCTTTTTATCAAGAGATCCATCAAAGGGAAAAATTTCTCACATAGAACCAAAGTAACACATTTACATTCTTGTTCAAAGGTACATATTCTGTATCATCTCTTTCTGAGAGTTACAAGCATTAACTGTCCCATGAAGCTAAACACAGGAAGTATAAAATCTCGAGGCACTACGCCAAAATCTCGAAAGCACTAACTACTACTCCGAGGACCTGAGAGTATAGAGACGACACATAGGACTCTATCTACATCTATACAACGCATAACAGCCAGTGTCTCCACCTGAGACTTCACTGCTGTCCTTACTGCTGTTGCTGTTGCTGTCCTTCACCTACTAAAGGATTCATGCCTCCTCGTCCTCGTCCACCTAAAAATGTGATTCCCACGGGGGTGAGACAATTGTAAATTGCCCCAGCGAGAGATATAACTCTCCGCCAGAAACATTATTATTGCAGCTTAAGAAGATAAATATACACAAAGGAACTATACTTATTTGGTAGCAGTTTCTTTTTTTTTTGAAGTTAAACAGACAAATTTCATTATGGAGGGGCCATACGACATCTACATGAGGAGAAAAACAAACTAAAAGACCACACAAAGATCAAGAATAACAGATACAAACCACCACAAAAACTCATCGAAATCTGATATGGACAATGATGTATAGATTCCTCTTCTCCTTCGCTGGCTAAGGCAGCATTCTATGAGGAATACCTTCAACCTGAGTATGTATATGTGGTAGAGTACCTGCACCAAATCGGTGTTCCAAAAGGGTATTTTCCCCGCACTTGCTGCCATACAAACTCCACAACAAAATTGACCGAGAAAGAAAAATATACCATGAGAAGAGAAAGCAACACTGATTAATAGCGAGATAGACAAAACAAGAGAACAATCTAAATAGAAAGACAAAAAAGAATAAGGGATAGGAAACTCATCGCAGCCGAGCTCAACGACAGAGAGGAAGAAGACCGCTACCTCCAAAGACACCACATCCACACACCTCCCGAAGAAGAGACCCTACTGATGACGGGCGAGAAGAGGTCGAGGGGGAGCGGGGCACCGCTTTGTGGCGGCCAAACCCCCTCCCCCAGCCATCCGCCTATGCAAGAAGAAACCCTAGCGGTGCTAGGGTGAGAGCGGGGAGTTTATTTATACACAAAGGAATTATATTTATTTGGTAGCAGTTAATTCAATGTCTAACATATTAGAACATCATTCTTATCAAAAGCAATATAGCTATAATTTGATAGAACAACATGTCACTTATCCTTTAAGGAATATGAAGAACATGTATAACATTTATTCACTATAGAATCATTTCCATAACATTAACTCTCTTCAGGCTTAGTTCATATATCTAATGCCTGGCATTGTCATTGGGGAGTCATGGCCTGTAGCCATACTCTTTTCACAAAGTGTTGGGTTCTTAATCCCTCAATTCACCTAGTACATTTCCACTTCTTAATAAGTTCATTATCATGATTATAGAATCTAGGTATTTGAACCCATAACTCACCATAGAACACTTGTTATCACTTATTAGGTAACTTCATACCTTCAGATCATCTGACTAAGGACATCATGATTCTTTCTACATAATGTATTGCACATAGTACACAAAGTTCAATGATTCTTATTACCCAAAGCATATGAAGGCTTATAAAGCCTATAAAACATTCTTAATAACAAAGCATCATATCCCATACCTGGCTATGCTCATATTCTCAACATATTTGCATGATTAGTAATCATGACACAATTATATATCAATATCATGCAATACGAGGGTTATCTTATTACATTCATAACCCATTAGTCTATATTTGAGCTTCACATAGGATTATCATGTAATAGAATTTCACATAGTAACACCCTGTATTAGGGTTTACATAGAATTAACTTGTCATAGGATTTCACATAGCATTACCTTGTATTAGGAATCACATAACATTGACTTGTATTAAAGTTTCACATAGCATTACTCTGTATCAGGGTTCACGTAGCAAGGAATCAATATGAATAATCATAAGTATTCAATCATATTCTTTATTCTCATCATTCATCACTAAATGAATTATCAACACATAGCTTGAGTTTCTGTCTCTTCTTTGCCAGAATATGATTACATCATAGTTTATAGATTTGGATTAAACTTTTCATAAGGCATGTTAGCCTACATTCGACAGAGTACATTACATATCAATGTAACCATTGGTATGACACATTTCATGTGTCATTCATCCAATTATATTGGACTTATAACACATCAAGGTATACCAGTATTGGGGTGTTGGATGTGATATCTATCATATCTTGATGTATCACTTCCCTCAACACCTTTATCTTACTTGAGTTCATACACTTCACTTGTATTAGGGTATTACCCATCCTAAAACTTTATGCACCAGTTCATCACATTTACCATGTAAGGTAGTGGTCATTAGGCACTCACTTAGAATATACAACCATTGCCAATACTATGGACTCGCCCTTAAGTTAGGAATGAACAAAACGGCCATGCTAGGTCATTTGCAAATCAACTTCAAGTCAAGCATAGAGCACCACGGCCGTGTAGTCAAGAACGGCCGTGCAAGGGGAAGCCACCACGATCGTGCTACCTTGCACAGTCATGCTACAGAAGATCACCATGACCGTTTTACACCACCACGGCTGCCATCATCCAACCCCTTTATCTTAATTAGGAATATTATTCTTCATATTTATAATTTGAGGATTCACATAGAATATTCCATACATTTGTGGATTTCACATAGTATTATTCTCCAATAGAGTTTTACATAATCATCCTTCTATATCAAGGATTCACCTAGTATTATGTGAAATTGGGATTTCACAACACATCACCCAGTCATAGGACTTCACATAGAATTAGTAGCGCAACCCTATATTAGGGTTTCATATACTTTTATCCCATTTTAGGGATTAGGGTTTATCATTCACATCCAAGTGGGGTTTCTCTTTCCTCATACTCAAATTAGGGTTAGGATATACAATTCCCATTAAATTAGGGTTTCCTTCATTGTTACACTCAGTTAGGATTACATCATCACCCTAGATTTATGATAACACTCAACTTTGCCCTAGATTAGGGTTTCACACATAGCTTTGTTCTAATTAGAGTTTCACACATATCATTGCTCTAATTAGGGTTTCACACATAGCATTTCTATAATTAGGATTTCACACATAGCATTGCTCTAATTGGGGTTTCACACATAGCATTGCTCTAATTAGGGTTTCACACATAGCATTTCTCTAATTAGGGTTTCACATATAGCATTGCTCTAATTAGGGTTAAGGCTCATTGATTAGGGTTTCATGATCTCATTATTATGGATCAACCCTTATCACATAGTTTACTCATAATGAGAGAATTAGGGCTTAATTATATCAGCATTCATCTCTCTCATTCTCTCTCTCTTCCTCTTTAGGATGTTAACTACTCCAAGATTAATCTAGGTCAACTCTTCACTTGAGTACACATAGCTAGGGTTAACCTTCACAATCATCATGGGTCTACATCTTTAATAATCACACAGCTGATTGACCTTTGATCATATTAGATGTCCAAATGGTCTAATCAATTAAACCATCAATTATATAAAGAATTCAAAAGGATTGACCAATTAAACTTTCATTTCCACAAAGTGATCAATTGGGTTAACCATTGAAATCTTCACTTGCATTAAGTATCTAAATAGGTTCACCATATTAGACCTTCAATTACATGAGATATTAAAATGGGTTAACCATGTTGATATTCACAAAGTTAATTACTTAGACCCTCAATGATCTTGGTTCTCATACATCAATTGGTTGAAAACCAATTGAACAAGTTATACTTGAAACCAATTGGACAAAGTAGGTATTGAAATCGTTTGCACTTTGGGTCTCCAAACGGTTTGAGATCGTTTGGTCCCAAACGGTCTTGAGACCGTTGGGACCCAAACGGTCTTGAGACTGTTTGGTCCAAACCTTCTCAAAACTGCATGGACCAAAAAGGTACTTCAACACTCAATCGACTCAATGTTTCAATCCATGGACCAATTATAAACTGAACCACTAAAGCATTCATCAATTGGACCAATGAATCACCATTAAATTAGACCTTTAATTTAGGGTTTTGAACCCAATTGAACTAGGTTTGATTATCAAGAAACCATCACTTAGGGTTTGAAATCGAGGATCCATCAATGGTTGACATTGTGGAATCAAATCAATTGAAATCAATGAACTATCATCATCACATGATGTGACATGACCTCAAACGGTCTTGAATGACCACCAAACGGTCTTGAGACTGTTTGGTTGATCTCCAAACGGTCTTGAGACCGTTTTCCCATTCCATCATCAAAATCCATGACATTCTATTAGGGTTTTGGATCATTGGATTGATTATCAAATCAGCACTTAGTTGCAATTCAATTAGGTACCTTTGGACCTTCAAACACGTAGCCATACTTAACCCTAGACCTACAAACGATCTTGGGTGACCCCCAAACGGTCTTGAGACCGTTTGGGTGATTCCCAAATGGTTTTTAAACCGTTTGGGTCAATCAACCCAAAACATCATCTCAATCAATTTCAAAATCAGCACTTAGCCGATTAGGGTTTGCAATCAAGGAATCATTCACAATTGAAACCTTCAAGATCAACCAATTGAAACCATTAGATCAAGATCCAAGTACCACATAATATATCTTCAAATGTTCGACCATTTCAAATGGCCAACCATTCCAAACGGTTTGGAACCCAAACCACCAAACAGTTTGCAAACCGTTTGGTCACCAAACGGTTTGGTCAAACCATTTGGTCCCAACATTGAAACCGTTTGCCCTAGATATTTGGGGAGGTGTGTGCTTATGATGATTTCATCATCATCAAGCTCCAACCTCACGAAATCTACTGTGATTTCCATGGAGACTGCATCAATCAAACAAACTTAATTTCGGAAATGTAGAAATGATCACCAAGTGATAAGGAATTGATTGCAATAATAAAATTGAGGGTTCAAGTTATAAAACCCACCTCCAATTGAGCTCCAAAGCTTCAAGTTCATGGCAAAAATGGTGTATGAAGCTCTTGAAACTCCCCCTAGGCTCGTCCTCAAGCTTTTGGTTGAAAATATTGGCTAGGGTTGAAGAGGAGATCGAAATAAGAAGAAATCAATGATTTATTTTTTATTTCCACCATGGATCAAGGAGAACGAAGGTCAAGAACTTACAAACAGGTTGTGGGTCGTTCTCCTGGTCCTTCCTAGCTCCTTGGTCGTTTTCCAAGCAAGGGGAAAGAAGTGAATCCGAAATTGCCTTTCATTCTATGGATAAATGAGCTTATATGTGAATTTTATTAAAAAATTCAATTAGGAGAGAGAAAGTAGGAATTATCCCCTCAATTCCCTTGCCACTTGCCCCCTCTCCTTCCTTAGGGACGAGGCTATCCTCTTGGCCTCTTATTCCCTTCAATTATCCATGATTTAAAGAAAAGCAAATTAAGCACCTCAAATCATATTATATTAATATCGATATGTGAGTGGATAGTTCTTTTTCATATAAAATTGTGAGTGAGTTATCCACTCCCTTGGATATGCCCGTGCCTTTGAAATGCTTTAAGCTCATCCACACACATCTGAATTCAACCATTTTAATTTTTGTTGAAATACCTTTAATTAATACATTCATTTTTTCCCTAAATTGAATTAGGGTTTCACTTAGGGTTAAATCTTGATTATTTTAATATCAAGATTCTCTCTCCTCCAACTTAATTCAAATGAAGTGCCCCTCTCATTTTCTTTTCTCTACATGATGCAAAGAAATATTAGGGACCTTATTGAAGTGGTAATTTGCATATTAAACCCTAGGTTTTGGGTAAATTGCACTTTACACCAAAACTAGGTTTTAATGCACAAGGATTGCTTTACAAGCTTAATCTTGGTGCCCAAGCTTGTGAAAACCATACCACTACATCATCTTCATTCTCATGATGTCTCAACACATGTGGAACATTATATCATGCAAAATTTTCAATTTAACCCTCAACTTGGGGAAATTTGCACTTTAGTCCAAAATAAGCAAACATTGCTTCAACATTGTTCAAACATGACCAAAATTGAAACATAAGTTTCTCATGAGCCCTAATTAATTTTCTCAGGATAAGATTAAGTATTTACTCAACCTTATTAGGCAAAACATCTAGGGTTAACACATAACCCAGGTCAGGGATGTTATAAATTATAAACCCCTAACAAGGATTTCGTCCCCGAAATCCCAGGAAAAAGAGGGACAAATTATTCATTAATCATGCCTTCAAGTTTCCACATATCATCTTAATATTATGAAGATACCGTGGATCTATAATTCACAGAAAGTTCCTTTCATTAATTCAACCTTATCAATGTTTATGTTTATGCTAAGCATAAACCCCTAACATATGATGTCCATATTATTGAAAGGAAAAAGCATAAAAGAGCATACTTCTATCATCACCCAAGAATATTTATCAAAAGGGAAAACATATATATCTAACAGAGATAACTTACTCAGTAATCCTTTATTCATAAAGTCCACTTAGCAAACTCTATGTAATTGGGAATGTTCACTTAGCTCTTTGTTGGGAATGTTCACATAGCTTTGCCTTTTAGTTAAGAATGTTCACATAGCTCTTCTTTTTAGTTGGAAATGTTCACATAGCTTTTCCTTTTAGTTGGGAATGTTCACATAGCTCTTCCTATTAGTTGGGAATGTTCACATAGCTCTTCCTATTAGTTGGGAATGTTCACATAGCTCTTCCCTTTTAGTTGGAAATTTTCACATAGCTCTTCCTTTAATTGGGAATGTTCACATAGCTCTTCTTTTTAGTTGGGAATGTTCACATAGCTCTTCCTTTTAGTTGGGAATGTTCACATAGATCTTACTTTTAGTTGGGAATGTTTACATAGATCTTCCTTTTAATTGGGAATGTTCATATAGCTCTTCCTTTTAGTTGGGAATGTTCACATAGCTCTTCCTTTTAGTTGGGAATGTTCACATAGCTCTTCCTTTTAATTACATTATACTCTCTAGATTGTTTCAAAATGACTACTTGATCAGAGTAATTAAAAAGATAACAATCTAAGAGTTTCATACTTTCCTTATCTTCAATAATCATATACATGACCAGGGTATATAAGTATTGAGATTAGGTAATATGCACTTTATCTGCTATCATATTCCTCACTTTTCATATCATTATACACACATGATTTTCCATTTCCTAGATTTTCTCCAGGCATCCCCTCTATATCTCATCTTGTATCACAAAGATAAGAGAGATTATAAAGCATTTTAATGAATACTGAGTAAGATATAAGTTCTCATCTCCCTTGTGTCCTTATAGGACTAGTCAAAGGAATTCAAAAACAACTACTTTCATATCTTTAACACATATCATAATATGAAGTATTAGATTGAATGTATTTCATTTAAGTATTACCCCTCAAGGTCACTTATCACATTAGGTTGTTTTCAACACATAGTGTCCAGTTATCTCATGTTGCTTCTTTTGCCTTCTTTTAGTGGCTACTGCCCTGGTGCACTAGGCATCTATTGCACTGGTGAAACCAAAAACTTTGGCTTTTCAGAATATTTAGGCAAATGTCTCTAAAATTATAGAGACCTTACCTTAATTCTCATCTTATTGCCCCTCCTTGGGCACTACCATCACATATGTACTATATGTCCAAACTTATGGAAGAACCTATTTTCTCACCATATATTAATCTTTCCCACATTTCCACTGTTCCAACATGACCATGTCACTCAGGAATCCTTTCAAAGTCCAAAGTTTATGCATTAAAGACTGGTAACTTAGGTTGTAATTCTAGTATCCAGTCTTCTATATGCATCATTGTTGTCCTTGTAAGGACCCTGACCTTCGTTTAAGGCTTACCCTATTTGCTTTGCTTAACCCTGGTGTTTTGGTGCCTGCTAATCACTTTTAATGGTGATTAGGGTTTGGTTATGCTTTGTTGAGAGTTGAAGGTGCTACTTGCAAATAACCCAAGTTTAGGGTTTTGGGAGCAAGTTTGCCACCTTGTGAGGTGTTCTTCTCTCTCTTTGCTTCCTCGAGGGTTGAGAGGAAGGCTTGGGCTTGTTTCTTGAGTTCTTTGGGCCTTTGTTGAGCTTGTTTGGGCCTTGAAGTGCCTTGTTTGGGCTTGGTTGAGCCTTGTGTCGCCCAAGGAGAGGAGTGTGTCCACCTAGGGTGTGTTTGTGTCGATCAAAAAGGAGGTGTGTCACCCTAGTGCAAGCTTGGTGTGTCGCCCATGGAGCTTGGCCTTGTGTGGTGGACACTTGGTGCATGTTTGGATAAGTGTCTTATGGCTTGCTATAGTGGTGGCTTGAGCTTATGGACAAGTGTCCTTTGTGTGGGCGACACCTTGCCATGTTCCACCTTGTTTTCTCCTCCCTTTCTTTCTATAAAGATGGTTCCTTCCTTAGCATAAGGGGCCTTTGGATCCTCTCCCTCTTGTGCACGACACATTCCCTCCTTTCCTTGCTTGGAGGTCGACACACCCTTGGAAAAGAAGAGTGGTGGCTGATACACCCTTGAAGGAGTAGCTTGGAGGTCGACACCCCCCCTGGAGGAGCTTTGGTGGTCGATATCCCTTAGAGCTCTCCATCCTCCTTGCTTGGTGGTGCGTGGAGCTTGGAGTTCTTCTTCTTCCTTGGAGCTTGGAGCTTAAGGCGGGTTGCATAACTCTAACCCTAGCTACTCTACTCTCTTTTCATATATGTTAATTTCATAATCTTGCTTATATGCATGTGAGTAGCTTAGTTCTTGCTTAGTAGCCATGTTGGCCGATCCATGTAAGATTAGGGTTTAGGGAGCAACACTCCTTTCTCCTCTTGGTTTAGAAGAGTGAGTTGGATCCTAATGCCATGAGAAATACCCCTCTTTCCTAGTCGATTGAGGTGAGCTTATGACTTAGTGGCTTGAGCAAGACTCTCTTCTCACCTTGGGCAAGAAGATGAGCTCGTTTAGATGACCTTGTTGAGGTGTATCTTGAGTGTTTGGTGTTTGTGGAGGTGCTGCCCGACAACCCTCTTGCTCTAGTTTTTCCCTTGCACAGCCTGCTCACTTTGAAGCAGTTGAGAGCTCTGTTTTGTGTGGGGCGTGCAAGCAAAACCCTAGCTGCACGGCAGGCTGCCCGCTTGGAGCTGCTCGCCTGGTAGGCTCTCCTCGCCCGACATTGATGCCTTGCACGGGTAGTCTTTGGCGTGCGAGCGACACACCATCCTACTCGCTTGACAGCCCTGCTCGCCCATTACACCTTTCTCACCCGACAGCCCTGCTCGCCCGATATCCACCCTGCTCGCTCAGCTTCATCTCGGACGATCAGCTGAACCCTGCACGCCCAGATAGTACCCTGCTCGCCCGACGCACCTGCTCGCCCAGACACCCTTGCATGCCCGACACACTCTTCACACTTACTAGAGCTGCACACCCGATAGGGATTAGATGAGAGTGGGTCCTGCTCGGGATGACCTTTAGTGAGGGTTTTGGGTACCTCTTGTGAGGGTACGGTCTGTCATGGAAAGGTGATAAGTCAGCTATGTTTTTATGACTCGTGGAAGTTCGTTCATCAAATCTCCTTATGACTAAGCACATGTGTACAAGTGTAACTATCCTGGTTATCTCTTTAATGCCAAGAATAATAATAAGCATGCTTTAGGGTTGCTGGATAATGTGCTTACATAGGTAACCCTAAGATGAGGTATGGAAGTAATTATTGTTGTCATTTTGTGCTGGCAATGTGCTTAACCCTAATTGTCACCTTATCTTAATAATATGAGTGTCTTGATTAGTCATATGGCTATTGAATGATGCTAACCATGCAGGTAATGCTTAGCCAAATGAAAGGCTATGAGAAGTGATGTCAGGTGTATTATGAATGATGTTCCATAAAGATGATGAAGGCCTTGAGAGGCTATGGCACTATGTGATGAGGGATTGAGATCCCATGTTATGTGATGATCCTTGAGATGGATCTAGATGGTTGGCAAGAGGTCAAGTGATAACATGTGATGTTGGATCCGTGAGATGGATCAGGTTGATGTGGTTATAATAATAACATAATGTTGAGTTTATGTTGATTGTTTTCCTCCTATAGTTTGCATGTTATACAACTTGGTTGAATCTTGCAATCCATCTAAAAGATACTAATTAATCACAGTGAAATATATCATGTAGTTTCCCTGGCCATAGATCCATCATCAGTCAGGATAGGGTGATGGTGAAATGAGTTCTCCTGCGGGTTAACCCGGAGCGCATATTTTTGAATATGCGAGGTTTCTCCTAGCCTCAAATAGAGAGGTGAAATGAGTGCAGCTGCGGTTGCAGACTCGGATATGTGATGAGCATGGTGAACATGGCCCATGGCTCTGGATATGTGATTTGATGAGCATGAATGCGTTCATGGCTCAGAGCACGGTGTTGAGACCCGTGGCTCGGTTTTACTAGCGTCGTGACCTGTACCAAGGCGGGCTAGAGGAAGGGTAGCCTGAGGAGCTGACCCTGTGGCTTAAGACCACTTGAGCATGAGACTGCGGTCCTGCTTTGTGTTCTCATGTACTGACCACCAGGGGTGAGGTCGTGGATTCCGACTCTTCCATTGACCTTGTATGGCACCGGTTATGGGCTTCGCAGTCGAAGGTTGGATTTGAACGGTATGGTTCACTTCCTCAGGGCATAATAAAACGTAATCCAGCCGTTTAGTAATTAATGCCTAAGACAAACACGAAACATTGGCTGAGGCCTTGTTTGTGTAGTTACTCTCCTTATATATTGCAGTTCTTCATATGTTTTTCATATGCAGTAGAACTTGGGTATCCTGTCTTATTAATTATGTCTCACCTGTAATATTTGGATATATCTGGTAAGTTTAGTTAGCTTTATTTCAATAAACTATTTTTTCTATATCTTCTATCATATAGTTGCTTAATGTATACGATCTGAGGTTTTGTAGTTTTGGCGGGGAGTTATGCCTCCCGCTGGGACAATGTTCAATTGTCTCACTCCGCTGGTTTACACCCTTTTTAGGTAGCAGAGCTAGACGTGGTGGTGGTCACGGAGTTGCGGCCAAGCAGCTTGACGAGCAATAGAAGGCAAGCGATGGATACACTGCTGTTTTGGATGTTTTGTAGTAGAGTCTAGAGTCATCCCTGTAATCTCAGGTCCTTGGCGGTGTTTTGAAGTTGTTTTACGATGAATGTTCGATGATGTTTATATATCCTGCTGTTGGCCAGATGTGGGCCTTATGTATGTATAAACAGGTGATGAACTCATGATATGACAAGACAGCTGTTGTTCTAAGCTGTGGACATGTACTCAGACTTGTATGGACATGCATATAACATGTTTTCTTGTAGGATGTGGACTGAAATATAATATGTTTATCAGTTTATCAGTTTTCCGCAATCGGTTTTAATTAACCCGTGTTTTCAGTAATCTGTGGTTATGGTGATTTCCGCACGTTTTCGCGTAACACCTCATTATCTGTATGATAATGGGATGTGTTGCCACAAGTTTTGGTATCAGAGCTCTAGGTTCGCGGAGTCTACAGGGATCTAGGACTAGGTCGAGTATGTTCTTATGAGTTTTCCAGGTTTTCTTACAAAATCTTCTGCTCTCAGCGGAAGAAAAGCCAAGATGTCTGGAAACCATGAAGAACATGCTCCTGAGCATAGTGATGCTGTATCAGTTGATGGAGCAGAAAGACAGGCACATGAAGATCGGGTGCCTGAGGTCGCCCAACATGACCCAGCCATACTTGAACATCCTGCCTACCAACAGCTTATGGGGCAGATGATGGCTACGATGAATCTCATGGTTGAGTGATTACCAGTGCCTCCTCCGCGAGCACAGGTTCCCCATGGAGAAGCATCGGGTATTGGGAAGACCTTCGAGCGGCTTCGTCGAGTTGGAGCTTTGGATTATGCTGGAACGGCTGATCCAGCAGACGCGGATCTGTGGCTGACAAGTCTTGAGAAGACTTTTTGGATCCTCGACATCCCCGAAGCAGACAAAGTGAAGCACACTGTCTACCTTTTGAAAGGTAGTGCTGGTCACTAGTGGACCATCGAGGAAGAGAAGCGGCCCGGTGAGGTGATCTTTTGGGAAGTGTTTCGACGCGAGTTCGTCACCAGATACTTTCCCAAGACGTATCTGGATGAGAAGATCAGTCAGTTTGAGAGCTTGCGGCAAGGAACGATGAACATCATCGAGTATGAAGCAAAGTTTATGGATCTGTTGAGGTTTTGTCCTCACATGGCAGTGACAGATGAGGAACGGATCAGATGTTTCGAGAAGGGTCTGAGTGTTGAGCTGACGATACCGGTTTCTGCGTTAGAGAACCGGGAACGGTTTGCGACATTTGTGGAATCCATTCGGAGGATCGAACGATCTGTGAGGGAGAAGAGAGAGTCCATGGCTAAGAAGAGACCTTCTCAGTTCCAGGGTCAGAGGTTTGGTGGCTTCAAGAAGCCTAGGTTTTCAGCACCATCAACGATGAGAGGTTCTGGAGGACCGTCTCAGTGGTCTTCGAGTAGAGGAAGAGGTTACGTTTCTTCACCATCTAAGGCACAAAGTTCAGCTTCTGTGGCAGTGACAAGGCCATCCAGGCCACGAGTTGGAGGTAGGACGTGCTATGCCTGTGGACAGATAGGACATGTTAAGTCGATTTGTCCCTTCCGAGATGATGAGGTGAACCAGCAGCCGAGGTAGAACCTTCAGGGGTCAGAGAAACCACAGCCTAGTGGTAACAGGGGACGGGGACGCGATCAAGCATCTCAGGCTGGATTGTCTGCTCAAGGAAGCAGAGGTCGTGGACAGCAAGCAACGGCTCGATTCTATGCTATGAATCAGCCAGAGGCGATAGTCAACCCGCGAGTGGTGACAGGTCAGATGGAGTTATTTCATTATGATATGTCTTCTTCTTGCTTTGTATCTATTCTGGTTGACCCGGGTGCTACACACTCTTTTATCGCCTATAATATGCTTGAGAACTATCGTTTACCTGTTAGTTGTAAGAAGGATAGCTTGTTGTTAGAAACCCCTCTTGATGGTTCCTTTTTGCTTCGAGAAGAGACTCCATCCTGTGTTTTGTCTTTCTCGGGACACCGCATTCAAGTGGACCTCATACCGCTTGATATGCATGGTTTTGATGTTATCCTTGGGATGGATACCCTAGAGAAGTATAAGGTTGTTTTGAACTGTGGTTCCAAACAGGAAATGTTTGATGATGCTGGAGAGAGGTGGATCTTCCAGGGAGATAGGAAGATTCTTCCGACGTGTCTAGTGTCAGCTATGGTGGCAGATAGGTTGTTGCGACAAGGATGCGAGGCTTTCCTAGCTCATGTGGTGGATACCGTTGTGGCTGCCAAGGCAAAAGACCCTAGCCTTGAGTAGGTGTCAGTTGTTTGTGAGTTTGCAGATGTGTTTCCTGAGGAGTTTCCTGGTGTTCCCCCACCACGAGAGATCGATTTCGATATCAATCTGGTACCAGGAACGCAGCCAGTTGCATAGACACCGTACAGAATGGCTCCACCAAAAATGACAGAGTTGAAGAAGAAGTTACAAGAGTTGATGGACAAGGGTTTTATCCGACCGAGTACGTCACCGTGGGGTGCTCCCGTGTTGTTCGTTAACAAGAAGGATGGTTTGATGTGGTTGTGTATAGACTATCGGCAGTTGAACAAGGTCACGATCAAGAACAAGTACCCGTTGCCAAGGATAGATGATTTGTTTGATCAGTTGTGTGGTGCTATCATGTTTCGAAGATTGATCTACGGTCTGGATATCATCAGTTGAGGATCAAGGAGGATGACATACCAAAGTCAGCTTTTAGGACGAGGTATGGTCATTACGAGTTCGTGGTTATGTCATTTGGGTTAACCAATGCACCTGCTGCTTTCATGGACATGATGAACAGAGTGTTTCGTCCGTTCTTAGATCAGTTTGTCGTAGTATTTATAGATGACATCTTGATCTATAGTCGGGACAGGCTAGACCATGAACAACATCTTTGTCGAGCGTTAACTCTTCTTCGTCAACATCAGTTGTATGCCAAGTTCAGTAAGTGTGAGTTCTGGTTAGAAGAGGTGGCTTTCTTGGGTCATGTAATATCTGCTGAAGGAGTCAAGGTAGATCCGAAGAAGGTAGAATATATTGCAGAATGGGAACAACCGAAGACGCCGATAGAAGTTCGTAGTTTCCTTGGTTTAGCAGGATACTACCGGAGGTTTATCAAGGACTTCAGTGCGATTGCGTTGCCAATGACAAAGTTGACAAGGAAGGACATACCTTTTGTTTGGGATGATCGATGTCATCAAGCTTTCCAGAGTTTGAAGGAGAAGCTGACCAGTGCTCCAGTGTTGATCTTGCCAGAGCCTGGGAAAGGCTATGTTGTTTTTGTGATGCTTCTAAGAAAGGTTTAGGTTGCGTGTTGATGCAGGAAGGTCATGTAGTTTCTTTTGCCTCGCGACAGCTCAAGAAGCATGAGGAAAACTACCCAACTCATGACTTGGAGTTGGCGGCAGTAGTTCATGCGTTAAAGATTTGGAGACACTATCTGTATGGAGAAGTATGTCAGATCTTTACGGATCATAAGAATCTGAAGTACATCTTTACTCAGCACGAGTTGAACATGCGACAACGTCGATGGATGGAATTGATCAATGATTATGACTGCACTATCAAGTATCATCCTGGTAAGGCGAACGTGGTAGCTGATGTGCTCAGCAGGAAGTCTTCTTCTCTTTCTTCCAAAAAGGCACAGTTGAGTTCTCTGGTATGCCCTAAATGAGATATGTTCGTCTCTCTACGGCAGATGAATGTGCAGATGGAAGTTTCTTTGTTGTCTGGTCTTTTCACGCAGATGCAATTCAAGCCTACGTTGAGACAACAGATCAAGGATGCACACCTGACAGATGATGCAGTACAGTTGATCAGATCAGAGTTCGGCAGTGATAAGCGTGATGGGTTTCATGAGTCTGAGGATGGACTAGTCTGCTATCGTGATAGGATGGTGGTTCCAGATGTTGATGAGCTAAGGAAGTTAGTGCTCAAGGAAGCACTCACATCAATGTATGTTATGCATCCAGGTGTCACCAAGATGTACCATAGTCTGAAAGATTTGTATTGGTGGCCCGGTTTGAAGAAAGATGTAGCTAAGTTCGTGGCAAGATGTGCGGTTTGTCAGCAAGTGAAGGCTGAGCATTAGAAGCCGGCAGGTACGTTGCAACCTTTGCCGATACCGTAGTGGAAATGGGATCATATAACCATGGATTTCGTAGTTGGTCTGCCCAGGACAACTAGGAATTATGATTCCATTTGGGTGATAGTGGACAGATTGATGAAGTCTGCCCATTTCCTACCTGTGAAGATGGCGTATACATCGGAGAAGCTCGCTAGAGTGTATGTGGATGAAATAGTATGTTTGCACGGGGTGCCTGCGGTGATAGTTTCTGACAGGGGTCCTCAGTTCACGAGTCATTTTTGGGAGCAGTTGCACAAAGCGTTGGGAACGCAGTTGAGGTTCAGTACCGCCTTTCACCCACAGACAGATGGACAGTCTGAGAGGACTATTCAGATTTTGGAAGATCTTCTTCGAGCTTGTGTTTTGCAATTCCCAGGCAGTTGGGATGTGCATCTGAGTTTG
This sequence comes from Alisma plantago-aquatica, assembly GCA_963693085.1. NCBI lineage: Eukaryota > Viridiplantae > Streptophyta > Magnoliopsida > Alismatales > Alismataceae > Alisma > Alisma plantago-aquatica. Next base: position 588,277,350 of record OY856410.1, read on the forward strand.
ATAGAGTTTGCCTACAACAACAGTTATCAGCGAAGCATCAATATGGCTCCTTACGAAGCTTTGTATGGAAGGAAGTGCAGATCTCCTTTGTGTTGGTATGAGTCTGGTGAGTATAAGCTTTTGGGTCCTGAGTTAGTTCAGCAGATGACAGATAAGATCAAAGTAATACAACAACAGTTGAAAGTGGCACAGGACAGGCAGAAGTCTTATGCAGACAATCGCTGACGACCTTTGGAATTCCAGGTAGGAGACAAAGTATATCTCAAAGTCTTGCCATGGAAAGGTGTGCTAAGGTTTGGACGGAAGGGTAAGTTATCTCCCAGGTATATGGGGCCTTACCCAATCATAGCATGTGTTGGCAAGGTAGCTTACGAGTTAGAGTTGCCTTCAGAGTTGCACAGGTTACATCCAGTGTTTCATGTCAGTATGCTGAAGAAAAGTCATCTGGATTCAAGAACAGTGATACAGCCAGTTGAGGTTGAGCTTGATGCTGATGTGACCTACGAGGAAGGTCCCGTGGCAATCCTTGACAGAAGGATCAAGAAGCTGAAGAAGAAGGACTTGGTTCTTGCGAAGTTCTTTGGCAGCGTCGTGGCGTTGAGGAAGCCACGTGGGAGCTTGAGGAAGAGATGAGGAGGAAGTATCCCTTGCTTTTCTCTTTGGATTTCGGGGACAAAATCCCTTAAAGGGGGTTAGATTGTAAGGACCCTGACCTTCGTTTAAGGCTTACCCTGTTTGCTTTGCTTAACCCTGGTGTTTTGGTGCCTGCTAATCACTTTTAATGGTGATTAGGGTTTGGTTATGCTTTGTTGAGAGTTGAAGGTGCTACTTGCAAATAACCCAAGTTTAGGGTTTTGGGAGCAAGTTTGCCACCTTGTGAGGTGTTCTTCTCTCTCTTTGCTTCCTCTAGGGTTGAGAGGAAGGCTTGGGCTTGTTTCTTGAGTTCTTTGGGCCTTTGTTGAGCTTGTTTGGGCCTTGAAGTGCCTTGTTTGGGCTTGGTTGAGCCTTGTGTCGCCCAAGGAGAAGAGCGTGTCGACCTATGGTGTGTTTGTGTCGATCAACAAGGAGGTGTGTCGCCCTAGTGCAAGCTTGGTGTGTCGCCCATGGAGCTTGGCCTTGTGTGGTGGACACTTGGTGCATGTTTGGACAAGTGTCTTATGGCTTGCTAGAGTGGTGGCTTGAGCTTATGGACAAGTGTCCTTTGTGTGGGCGAAACCTTGCCATGTTCCACCTTGTTTTCTCTTTCTTTCTATAAATATGGTTCCTTCCTTAGCATAAGGTCCCTTTGGATCCTCTCCCTCTTATGCACGACACACTCCCTCCTTTCCTTGCTTGGAGGTCGACACACCCTTGGAGAAGAAGAGTGGTGGCCGATACACCCTTGAAGGAGTAGCTTGGAGGTCGACACCCCCCCTGGAGGAGCTTTGGTGGTCGATATCCCTTGGAGCTCTCCATCCTCCTTGCTTGGCGGTGCGTGGAGCTTGGAGTTCTTCTTCTTCCTTGGAGCTTAGAGCTTAAGGCGGGTTGCATAACTCTAACCCTAGCTACTCTACTCTCTTTTCATATATGTTGATTTCATAATCTTGCTTATATGCATGTGAGTAGCTTAGTTCTTGCCTAGTAGCCATGTTGGCCGATCCATGTAAGATTAGGGTTTAGGGAGAAACACTCCTTTCTCCTCTTGGTTTAGAAGAGTGAGTTGGGTCCTAATGCCATGAGCAATACCCCTCTTTCCTAGTCGATTGAGGTGAGCTTATGACTTAGTGGCTTGAGCAAGACTCTCTTCTCACCTTGGGCAAGAAGGTGAGCTCGTTTAGATGACTTTGTTGAGGTGTATCTTGAGTGTTTGGTGTTTGTGGAGGTGCTGCCCGATAGCCCTCTTGCTCTAGTTTTTCGCTTGCACGGCCTGCTCACTTTGAAGCAGTTGAGAGCTCTATTTTGTGTGGGGCGTGCGAGCCAAACCCTAGCTGCACGGCAGGCTGCCCGCTTGGAGCTGCTCACCCGGTAGGCTCTGCTCGCCCGACATTGATGCCTTGCACAGGTAGTCTTTGGCGCGCGAGCGACACACCATTCTACTCGCTTGATAGCCCTGCTCGCCCGTTACACCTTGCTCACCCGACAGCCTTGCTCACCCGATATCCACCCTGCTCGCTCAGCTTCATCTCGCACGATCAGCTGAACCCTGCACGCCCAGATAGTACCCTGCTCGCCCGACGCACCTACTTGCCCGGACACCCTTGCACGCTGGACACACTCTGCACGCTTACTAGAGCTGCACGCCCGATAGGGATTAGATGAGAGTGGGTCCTTCCCGGGATGACCTTTAGTGAGGGTTTTGGGTACCTCTTGTGAGGGTACGGTCTGTCATGGAAAGGTGATAAGTCAGCTATGTTTTTATGACTCGTGGAAGTTCGTTCATCAAATCTCCTTATGACTAAGCACATGTGTACAAGTGTAACTATCCTGGTTATCTCTTTAATGCCAATAATAATAATAAACATGCTTTAGGGTTGCTGGATAATTTGCTTACATTGGTAACCCTAAGATGAGGTATGGAAGTAATTATTATTGTCATTTTGTGCTGGCAATGTGCTTAACCCTAATTGTCACCTTATGTTAATAATATGAGTCTATTGATTAGTCATATGGCTATTGAATGATGCTAACCATGCAGGTAATGCTTAGCCAAATGAAAGGCTATGAGAAGTGATGTCAGGTGTATTATGAATGTTGTTCCATAAAGATGATGAAGGCCTTGAGAGGCTATGGCACTATGTGATGAGGGATTGAGATCCCATGTTATGTGATGATCCTTGAGATGGATCTAGATGGTTGGCAAGAGGTCAAGTGATAACATGTGATGTTGGATCCGTGAGATGGATCAGGTTGATGTGGTTATAATAATAACATAATGTTGAGTTTATGTTGATTGTTTTCCTCCTATAGTTTGCATGTTATACAACTTGGTTGAATCTTGCAATCCATCTAAAAGATACTAATTAATCACAGTGAAATATATCATGTAGTTGCCCTAGCCATAGATCCATCATCAGTCAAGATAGGGTGATGGTGAAACGGGTTCTCCTGCGGGTTAACCTGGAGCGCATATTTTTGAATATGCGAGGTTTCTCCTAGCCTCAAATAGAGAGGTGAAACGAGTGCAGCTGCGGTTGCAGACTCGGATATGTGATGAGCATGGTGAACATGGCCCATGGCTCCGGATATGTGATTTGATGAGCATGAATGCATTCATGGCTCAGAGCACGGTGTTGAGACCCGTGGCTCGGTTTTACTAGCGCCATGACCTGTACCAAGGCAGGCTAGAGGAAGGGTAGCCTGAGGAGCTGACCCTATGGATTAAGACCACTTGAGCATGAGACTGCAGTCCTGCTTTGTGTTCTCGTGTACTGACCACGAGGGGTGAGGTCGTGGATTCCGGCTCTTCCATTGACCTTGTATGGCACTGCTTATGGGCTTCACAGCCGAAGGTTGGATTTGAACGGTACAGTTCACTTCCTCAGGGCATAATAAAATGTATTCCAGCCGTTTAGTAATTACTGCCTAAGACAAACACGAAACATTGGTTGAGGCCTTGTTTGTGTAGTTACTCTCCTTATATATTGCAGTTCTTCATATGTTTTTCATATGCAGTAGAACTTGGGTATCATGTCTTATTAATTATGTCTCACCTGTAATATTTGGATATATCTGGTAAGTTTAGTTAGCTTTATTTCAATAAACTATTTTTGCTATATCTTCTATCATATAGCTGCTTAATGTATACGATCTGAGGTTTTGTAGTTTTGGCGGGGAGTTATGTCTCCCGCTGGGACAATGTTCAATTGTCTCACTCCGCTGGTTTACACCCTTTTTAGGTAGCAGAGCTAGACGTGGTGGTGGTCGCGGAGTTGCGGCCAAGCAGGTTGACGAGCAGTAGAAGGCAAGCGATCTATACACTGCTGTTTTGGATGTTTTGTAGTAGAGTCTAGAGTCATCCCTGTACTCTCAGGTCCTTGGCAGTGTTTTGAGGTTGTGTTACGATGAATGTTTGATGATGTTTATATATACTGCTATTGGCCAGATGTGGGCCTTATGTATGTATAAATAGGTGATGAACTCATGATATGACAAGACAGTTGTTGTTCTAAGCTGTGGACATGTACTCAGACTTGTATGGACATGCATATAACATGTTTTCTTGTAGGATGTGGACTGAAATATAATATGTTTATCAGTTTATCAGTTTTCCGCAATCAGTTTTAATTAACCCGTGTTTTCAGTAATCTGTGGTTATGGTGATTTCCGCATGTTTTCGCGTAACACCTCGTTATCTGTGTGATAATGGGATGTGTTGCCACAGTCCTATCCTGCCCTTCAAGAGCATAACATAGGATTCTCTATCCTGATTAGGTCAAGGTGGGAATTCTCAGGCACTTGTTCTCCTCTTTCCTAATCCCAAGCACCCTCTCCTGGTGCAACAACATTGCCCTTAGCAATGTGTTCCTCATGTTCTCTAGTGATTTTCAAGTTCTTCTTCTCCTATATGAGAAGAAGATACTATCAGATAAACTGGAAGACACTTAGAACAGACTCTACAACCTTAGTCCTATGTCTCTGTAGACTCAGCAAACCTAGAGCTATGATACCACTTAATTGTGACATACAACTCATGAGAACATAATTAACTAATGCGGAAGCGTTCACTAAGCAGTGGATTACCAAAAACCACTAAAAATTAAAACCTTTTTATCAAGAGATCCATCAAAGGGAAAACTTTCTCACATAGAACCAAAGTAACACATTTACATTCTTGTTCGAAGGTACATATTCTGTATCATCTCTTTCTGAGAGTTACAAGCATTAACTGTCCCGTCAAGCTAAACACAGGCAGTATAAAATCTTGAGGCACTGAACCAAAATCTCGAAAGCACTAACTACTACTCCGAGGACCTGAGAGTACAGAGACGACACATATGACTCTATCTAAATCTATAACAGGCATAACAGCCAGTGTCTCCACCTGAGACTTCTCTGTTGTCCCTGCTGCTGCTGCTGCTGTCCTTCACCTACTGAAGGATTCCTGCCTCCTCATCCGCATCCACCTAAAAATGTGATTCCCACGGGGGTGAGACAATTGTAAATTGCCCCAGTGAGAGATATAACTCTCCGCCAGAAACATTATTATTGCATCTTAAGAAGATAAATATACACAAAGGAATTATATTTATTTGGTAGCAGTTAATTCAATGTCTAACAGATTAGAACATCATTCTTATCAAAAGCAATATAGCTATAATTTGATAGAACAACATGTCACTTATCCTTTAAGGAATATGAAGAACATGTATAACATTTATTCACTATAGAATCATTTCCATAACATTAACTCTCTTCAGGCTTAGTTCATATATCTAATGTCTGGCATTGTCATTGGGGAGTCATGGCCTGTAGCCATACTCTTTTCACAAAGTGTTGGGTTCTTAATCCCTCAATTCACCTAGTACATTTCCACTTCTTAATAAGTTCATTATCATGATTATAGAATCAGGGTATTTGAACCCATAACTCACCATAGAACACTTGTTATCTTATTAGGTAACTTCATACCTTCAGATCATCTGACCAAGGACATCATGATTCTTGCTACATAATGTATTACACATAGTACACAAAGTTCAATGATTCCTATTACCCAAAGCATATGAAGGCTTATAAAGCCTATAGAACATTCTTAATAACAAAGCATCATAGCCCATACCTGGCTATGCTCATCTTCTCAACATATCTACATGATTAGTAATCATGACACAATTACATATCAATATCATGCAATACGAGGGTTATCTTATTACATTCATAACCCATTAGTCTGTATTTGAGCTTCACATAAGATTATCTTGTAATAGAATTTCACATAGTAATACCCTATATTAGGGTTTACATAGCATTAACTTGTCATAGGATTTCACATAGCATTACCTTGTATTAGGGATCACATAGCATTACTCTGTATCAGGGTTCACGTAGCAAGGAATAAATATGAATAATCATAAGTATTCAATCATATTCTTTATTCTCATCATTCATCATTAAATGAATTATCAACACATAGCTTGAGTTTCTCTCTCTTCTTTTCTAGAATATGATTACATCGTAGTTTATAGGTTTGGATTAACCTTTTCATAAGGCATGTTAGCCTACATTCAATAGAGTACATTACATATCAATGTAACCATTGGTATGACACATTTCATGTGTCATTCATCCAATTATATTGGACTTATAACACATCAAGGTATACCAGTATTGGGGTGTTTGATGTGATATCTATCATATCTTGATGTATCACTTCCCTCAACACCTTTATCTTACTTGAGTTCATACACTTTGCTTGTATTAGGGTATTACCCATCCTAAAACTTTATGCACTAGTTCATCACATTTACCATGTAAGGTAGTGGTCATTAGTCACTCACTTAGAATATACAACCATTTCCAATACTATGGACTCATCCTTAAGTTAGGAACGAACAAAACGGCCATGCTAGGTCATTTGCAAATCAACTTCAAGTCAAGCATAGAGCACCACGGCCGTGTAGTCAAGAACGGCTGTGCAAGGGGAAGCCACCACGGTCGTGCTACAGAAGATCACCACAACCGTTTTACACCACCACGGCTGCCATCATCCAACCCCTTTAGCTTAATTAGAAATAGTATTCTTCATATTTATAATTTGAGGATTCACATAGAATATTCCATACATTTGTGGATTTCACATAGTATTATTCTCCAATAGAGTTTTACATAATCATCCTTCTATATCAAGGATTCACCTAGTATTATGTGAAATTGGGATTTCACAACACATCACCCAGTCATAGGACTTCACATAGAATTAGTAGCACAACCCTATATTAGGGTTTCATATACTTTTATCCCATTTTAGGGATTAAGGTTTATCATTCACATCCAAGTGGGGTTTCTCTTTCCTCATACCCAAATTAGGGTTAGGATATACAATTCCCATTAAATTAGGGTTTCCTTCATTGTTACACTCCGTTAGGATTACATCATCACCCTAGATTTATGATAACACTCAACTTTGCCCTAGATTAGGGTTTCACACATAGCTTTGTTCTAATTAGAGTTTCACACATAACATTGCTCTAATTAGGGTTTCAGACATAGCATTTCTCTAATTAGGGTTTCACACATAGCATTGCTCTAATTAGGGTTTCACACATAGCATTGCTCTAATTGGGATTTCACACATAGCATTGCTCTAATTAGGGTTTCACACATAGCATTGCTCTAATTAGGGTTTCACACATAGCATTGCTCTAATTAGGGTTAAGGCTCATTGATTAGGGTTTCATGATCTCATTATTATGGATCAACCCTTATCAAATAGTTTACTCATAATGAGAGAATTAGGGCTTAATTATATAAGAATTCATCTCTCTCATTCTCTTTAGGATGTTAACTACCCCAAGATTAATCTAGGTCAACTCTTCACTTGAGTACACATAGCTAGGGTTAACCTTCACAATCATCATGGGTCTACATCTTTAATAATCACATAGCTGATTGACCTTTGATCATATTAGATGTCCAAATGGTCTAATCAATTAAACCATCAATTATATAAATAATTCAAAAGGATTGACCAATTAAACTTTCATTTCCACAAAGTGATCCATTGGGTTAACCATTGAAATCTTCACTTGCATTAAGTATCTAAATAGGTTCACCATATTGGACCTTCAATTACATGAGATATTCAAATGGGTTAACCATGTTGATCTTCACAAATTTAATTACTTAGACCCTCAATGATCTTGGTTCTCATACATCAATTGGTTGAAAACCAATTGAACAAGTTATACTTGAAACCAATTGGACAAAGTAGGTATTGAAACCGTTTGCACTTTGGGTCTCCAAACGATTTGAGATCGTTTGGTCCCAAACAGTCTTGAGACCATTTGGTCCCAAACGGTCTTCCGTTTGGACTCAAATGGTCTTGAGACCATTTGGTCCAAACCTTCTTAAAACCGCATGGACCAAAAAGGTACTTCAACACTCAATCGACTCAATGTTTCAATCCATGGACCAATTATAAACTGAACCACTAAAGCATTCATCAATTGGACCACGGAATCACCAATCAATTAGAACTTTAATTTAGGGTTTTGAACCCAATTGAACTAGGTTTGATTATCAAGAAACCATCACTTAGGGTTTGAAATCGAGGATCCATCAATGGTTGACATCATGGAATCAAATCAATTGAAATCAATGAACTATCATCATCACATGATGTGACATGACCTCAAATGGTCTTGAATGACCACCAAACGGTCTTGAGACCATTTTCCCATTCCATCATCAAAATCCATGACATTCTATTAGGGTTTTGGATCATTGGATTGATTATCAAATCAGCACTTAGTTGCAATTCAATTTGGTACCTTTGGACCTTCAAACACGTAGCCATACTTAACCCTAGACCTCAAAACGGTCTTGGGTGACCCCCAACAGTCTTGAGACCGTTTGGGTGATTCCCAAATGATTTTGAAATCGTTTGGGTCAATCAACCCAAAACATCATCTCATTCAATTTCAAAATCAGTACTTAGCCGATTAGGGTTTGCAATCAAGGAATCATTCACAATTGAAACCTTCAAGATCAACCAATTGAAACCATTGGATCAAGATCCAATTACCACAGCATATATCTTCAAATGGTCAACCATTTCAAATGGTCAACCATTCCAAACGGTTTGGAACCCAAACCACCAAACGGTTTGCAAACCGTTTGGTCCCAACATTGAAACTGTTTGCCCTAGATATTTGGGGAGGTGTGTGCTTATGATGATTTCATCATCATCAAGCTCCAAACTCACGAAATCTACTATGATTTCCATGGAGATTGCATCAATCAACCAAACTTAATTTTGGAAATGTAGAAATGATCACCAAGTGATAAGGAATTGATTGCAATAATAAAATTGATGGTTCAAGTTATAAAACCCGCCTCCAATTGAGCTAAAAAGCTCCAAGTTCACGGAAACAATGGTGGATGAAGCTCTTGCAACTCCCCATAGTCTCATCCTCAAGCTTTTGGTTGAAAAGATTGGCTAGGGTTGAAGAGGAGATCGAAATAAGAAGAAATCAATGATTTATTTTCGATTTCCACCATGGAATCAAGGAGAACGAAGGTCAAGGACTTACCAACAGGTTGGGGGTCGTTCTCCTGGTCCTCCATAGATCCTTGGTCATTTTCCAAGAAAGGGGAAAGAAGTGAATCCAAAACTATGGATAAATGCGCTTATATGTGAATTTTATTAAAGAATTCAATTAGGAGAGAGAAAGTAGGAATTATCCCCTCAATTCCCTTGCCACTTGCCCCCTCTCCTTCCTTAGGGACGAGGCTATCCTCTTGTCCTCTTATTCCCTTCAATTATCCATGATTTAAAGAAAAGCAAATTAAGCACCTCAAATCATATAATATTAATATCCATATGTGAGTGGATATTTCTTTTTCATATAAAATTATGAGTGAGTTATCCACTCCCTTGGATATGCTCGTGCCTTTGCAAGGCTTTAAGCTCATCCACACACATATGAATTCAACCATTTTGATTTTGGTTGAAAGCCCTTTAATTAATACATTCATTTTTGCCCTAAATTGAATTAGGGTTTCACTTAGGATTAAATCTTGATTATTTTAATATCAAGATTCTCTCTCCTCCAACTTAATTCAAATGTAGCTCCTCTCATTTTCTTTGCTCTACATGATGCCAAGAAACATTAGGGACCTTAATAAAGTGGTAATTTGCATATTGAACCCTAGGTTTTGGGTAAATTGTACTTTACACCAAAACTAGGTTTTAATGCCCAAGGATTGCTTTACAAGCTTAATCTTGGTGCCCAAGTTTGTGAAAACCATAACACTACATCATATTCATTCTCATGATGTCTCAACACATGAGGAACATCATATCATTCAACATTTGCAATTTAACCCCTCAACTTGGGGCAATTTGCACTTTAGTCCAAAATAAGCAAACATTGCTTCAACATTGTTCAAACAGGACCAAAATTGAAACATAAGTTTCTCATGAGCCCTAATTACTTTTCCCAGGATAAGATTAAGTATTTACTCAGCCTTATTAGGAAAAACATCTAGGGTTAACACATAACCCAGGTCAGGGATGTTACACTTATGACCCAGGAGTAGCCCGGAGAATCGTTGTATTGACTATTTACATGATTTAATATAAGTTTTTCTTTATTCCTGGATATATAAGTGTGGATTTGAATGACTTATCACTGCTTGATCACCATCGATAGGGTATTAGACCAATAATCACTCCGGAAGGGGGATTAACGGTTAGAAAACCATAACTTGTACACTTTCCTACGCGTTCCGTAGAATAGGTGACGTACGGGTAGTGGAAAGAACCCAGAGTTTTCATTAATGCACCTAAACTAAGAATAAATTACCATAGACATAAAGTTGGCTTAGATTTAGGTAGTGAATTGTACCGCGGGAGCGAGCAATTCGGGCTACTGACTTTCTATCTAGGTTAGAAGTAGGAATTTATGTTAATTCGGTAGATATATTATACAACGAGACCCCGTGGTGGAACTGGTGATCCTAAGGAATTCAACCATATCCGAATCTACCATTTTCATTTTCTCTTAATTTTCTATTGCTTTGTTAAAACTCAATTCAACATTTTCAACCGACTTAGCTGATCGTACTGTAGTTAGTAGTAGTCATTGAGACTACGTCTCCTTGAGTTCGACTCGGGCCTCACAAGGCCTATATTACTCGACGTGTGCACTTGCGTTTTTACGCACTGTTTCGACGTGTCAGTACCAAAGCCGTGAAACAAATTCTTCGAGGAGGAAGACATCGCTAACCCGTACACACCTAATAGCGGGGTGCTGACAAGTCCATAAGGACGACCATATTGGCTAAGTTTCTAACTTGTGTTTCTTTTAATTCTCCTACCTTATTTGTTCTTGTTATTTATCCTGGATTTTAAATCATGGTTGTTATATACATGTCGATCATATTTGAATAAATATACATGTTGTTATACACAGTCGACTATATGTTACGACTTATTTGAGTCAGATGCAACCTCTGTTATAAAAGGGGGCAGTGGTATAGAATCACTCAATTAAATCTATCATACACTCTCTCCTCTCCTCTTTCTCACACTAGCATAGAGTTGCTTGCACACTAATGTAGTCAACATACTGGTGATGTTGTATGTTATTGTTGTGTAGAGTTCTCTATGTCTAGGAGGCTGGGTCAGTGTCGACTTCATTGCAGGTGGGTACCAAAACCCTGAAACAAATTCTTCGATGAGGAAGACATCTCTAACCCCTACACACCTAATAGTGGGGTGCTGACAAGTCCATAAGGACGAGCATATTAGCTAAGTTTCGAACTTATGTTTCTTTTAATTCTCCTACCTTATTTGTTCTTGTTATTTATCCTGGATTTTACTACATAATTGTTATATACATGTTGATCATATTTTAATAAATATCCATAATATATGTTTTATGATGCTCATTGACAATGCTTATTCTCCTAGGCAAGTCTGTTTCACATGCTATTTGGCTATTTTTCTAACCATATTTATGTTTGACTCCACTGCTAGTTTTGTTTAGAATTGTGTCAATGATGCTACATTTTTTATCTGAGAAGAAGGAACGAGCTTTAACAACACAAACAAACAATGCATCTAGAAAGGAGAAAAAAACATAGGGTAAGGGAAAAACAAGATATTCTTGATAGCGAAGTATATACAAGGTATTCTATTATACGTTTTTGCTATATGTGCAATAGTCCAAACATAGCTAAGGAACAGTGAAATACGAGGAGATAATATTGATTACTAAGTACATGATAAATGTAATACTATACGTTCCGGGAAAGTGTTGGGGCGCAATAAGTACAAAAATAGCAAAGTCAGACTGAAGCCTTTCTCTGTGGACCGTGGGCAAGAGGAGATATTTTCGAGAACCAAGAATACAGAAGGTGTTAAAAATAGTTCAGTACATGTTATTGTTCGGTGTTCCACTATACATTTTGGCACAGTGACGTATCTACATCAAACCTAAGTATAATAACACTTGCACCAAGTACGCCAAAAAGCAGCACTGCGACAAACAGTTAATTGCATATGAAGGAAGGAATCACACCGTCATTGTTGTATGAATGATAAACAAAGATCCGATATCAAGCGGATGCTTATTAGTGCTAACTGCAGCAGCCAGGTTTTGTCGCTGGTTAGACAGGTTGGGTACGTAGTATCTCGACTGTGGAGCGGGAAAAGGCATGTGAAAATTGGAATCCGTAATATAAGATACAGAAACGGGGTTCCGAGGTCCTGACATGTCAGCCGGTCCTTGATTGACGAATGGCGACTCCCATACCTGCTAATTGAAAGCCCCGCGCATCCTTTCGGCTTCCCTTTGATTTTCTACGCTCTTCTTATCCATCTAACTCCGGCCGTTACCAGTAATACCAATCAATGACGCTCCGTAGTTGTTCACTGCATGCCTCTCGCGTAGAATCAAGGAAGCTGGCAAAGTGTTCGACTTAATGTCTTAAAGGCCGATTCTTTCGCAGCGAGTGGCTATCGTGATTTCATTTTGCGCAGGCTTTGGTGGAAAAGAGTAGCGCTACTGACAACGGTGGCTGTCTGATCTGTTGTTTTATTGTCGGAAATCCGATTGCTTTTAACTTTCGGGTGCGGCTTTGCTGATGCAGCTCTTTCTTGCTGGTCTAGAGATTCCTCACTACGTGCTACTCACTGGAACTAGATTGATGTTTTGCCTTCAACCAACGGCAGTTGCAAATCCTGCAACCAGTCCTGGCCAGTTCGCTCTCTGGATGCTGATTTAGGACAGACATCTTTTGTTTTGTTTATTTGGAAAGAAGTCTGAAGAGGAAGAAAAGAAGTAAAGGAAGGTGACGCTTGGGTGGGAGGAATTTATTCCAAGTACAGACACAGACCGCACCGTAGCGCCCCTTGTTCGACCTGGCCCATGTGAAGCTGCCTTTTTCTTGTATCCTTGCTCAGGTGTGTTCTTTCGTCTGGTCTGTTTGCTATCAACTGACAACCCACACCAATTGCGTTTTCCTTTTGACCCTTGATTGGGGGGAAATGAGGACGCCTTCCTTTTCTGGATGCCCTATGTAGCCTTCTGTAAGGGATCTGAGGTTGTGCATTTCAAGTATACAGTGTACTAGTGTAGGCCTGGTAAGATGATTCCGGGGTTGGTGGGTTTCCACCGGCCTGGTTTCGTTTTGCTTCCAAGTAGATGGTCAGCTCCAATGCCCCTTGGGCATTTCTCCCCGTCCTTCACTGAAATCAGGAGCGGCCGCACAGCTGATAACATCTGATTTGGGTTGTTTCCTCTTGGCAGACCTGGGTTTTTTTCCTGAATCACGATTCCATGTCTGGGGAGATGGGGTCTTGCTGTGTGACACCCTCCAAGGTTCAGGTTGTGGTTTTGCTGCTACTCCTCCACTGCAGCATCACCTTTTCTCAAACAACTGGTTGGAGCAACGTCACCGCCAGACCTAAGGTTGTGAACGTTGGAGCTCTCTTCTCTTTGAACTCTACCATAGGCAAAGCAGCCAAGGTTGCCATTGATGCAGCCGTGGATGACATCAATTCCAATTCCAGTATCCTTAGTGGCACCAAGCTTGTGATTAATACCCATGATACCAACTGCAGTGGGTTTCTTGGCATCGTTGAAGGTACTCTTGGATTGCTCATGTTCTTTTCCTTGCTCTTTTACTCATTAAAAAACATCCAGCTAGTCCGAGTTTTCGAGAATTTGATAATGATATGTTTTCTTCCAGTTGATTAATCAATTACACTGTTTCAATAACCTACAGCGTTGCATTTCATGGAGACCGACACAGTTGCAATTATTGGGCCACAGTCCTCTGAGCTTGCCCATGTAATTTCTCATGTAGCCAACGAACTCCAAGTCCCTCTGTTGTCATTCGCTGCAACCGATCCCACCCTATCTTCTTTGCAGTACCCCTTCTTCGTTAGGTCTATTAACAGTGACCTGTTTCAGATGTCTGCCATTGCTGAGATTGTGGACTTCTACAACTGGAGACAGGTGATTGCTATCTTTCTCGACGATGATTATGGTAGGAACGGCGTAGCTGCCTTGGGGGATAAACTTGCAGAGAGACGCTGTAAGGTATCTTATAAAGCTGCCCTGAGGCCCGGTGCCACAAAAAGTGATGTCACTGATTTGTTGGTCAAGGTGGTGCTTATGGAATCGCGTGTCATTGTCCTTCATGCCAATCCAAACTCTGGGCTCACAGTTCTGTCTGTTGCTCGTTCTCTTGGCATGATGGGTAATGGGTATGTGTGGATAGCTACTGATTGGCTTTCGTCCTGGTTAGATACATCACATCTGGATTCTGTGAACATGGATAATCTTCAAGGTGTCATAGGGCTTCGCCAGCACACTGCAGATACTGATCGTAAACGCACCTTAACCTCCAGATGGAGCAACCTTACACAGCAGAAAGGAGGAGTCTTTGGTATGAATGCATATGCTCTGTATGCATATGATACTGTCTGGATTGTAGCCCGCGCAATAGATGCTTTCTTCAACAATGGCGGAGTAGTTTCTTTCTCTAATGATTCAAGAATAAAAGACAAGGGTGGAAATCTGCACCTTGAATCAATGAGCATATTTAACGGTGGGAGTCTTTTGCTGAATGAGATTCTCAAGACGGACATGATTGGGGTAACTGGTACAGTCCAATTTGATTCGGCTCGCCAATTTATTCACCCAGCCTATGATATAATTAATGTTGTTGGAAACGGGTTTAGAGGGGTGGGTTACTGGTCTAATTACTCTGGACTGTCCGTTGTTCCACCTGAAACACTATACAAAAGGTTAGCCAACCGCTCTCGCGCAAGTCAGCAACTATACCCGGTCATATGGCCTGGACAAACTGTCACAAAGCCTCGGGGATGGGCTTTTCCTAATAACGGTGTCGAATTGAAAATTGGCTATCCTCTCCGAGCTACATATAAGCAGTTTCTTTCAAGAGCCAATGGGAGTGATGTAGTGCGAGGATACTGTATTGATGTATTTACTGCTGCTGTAAGCCTATTGCCTTATGCTGTTCCTGTCAAATTCGTCCCTTTTGGAGATGGACTAAAAAATCCAAGTTACACAGAGCTTGTGAATAGAGTAGCTTCAGGGGTGAGCAGCTGTAAATTTCAACCATTCATAATTTTTTGATGCATTTGTAACTGTGAACTTGCTTTTCCTTTGTAATTCTGGTTCATGTCTTTCTGTCTGCAGGAACTTGATGGAGCTATAGGTGACATTGCTATAGTTACGAACCGTACAAAAATTGTAGATTTTACTCAACCCTATATTGAATCAGGGCTTGTCATATTGACCTCTATCAAGAAGCAGAAACCAAACACGTGGGCTTTTCTTCAGCCATTCACCTTGGAAATGTGGCTTGTTACAGGAGGATTTTTTCTTGTCATTGGAATCGTTGTCTGGATTCTGGAGCACAGGTTGAATGATGAATTTCGTGGTCCTCCGAGAAAACAAATTGTCACCATATGCTGGTATGCATGAGGGGGAATGGAAAATTTTGATTGAACTTATTGAATGCAAGTGTTGCAATTTCTTGATATGAATTCATATATCTAGCTTGCTGTTTTCCAATGGCAGCGCATAAAGTTTTTTTTCTTTCCTTTTTTGGGTCAAAATGCATGGTTGACAATGCTAAAGTAATATAATAAGGAATGTAGTACGTTGATTGGAATATGAGAAACCCTAGTCACACCTAGGAATATGTGATGCTAATTGGTTTGCTTTATAATTCACTACCAAATTCCTTACAAGGGAACTTGAAGCTGTATGTTTTATAGTAACAGAACACTTTGTAGTTCGATGTTGATAAATCCTCTTTCATTAAGTTACTTTTTTAAACTTAGAGGAATGTAATAAACCTTAATTCATTGAACTTTATGGAACTTGAGGCTGTAAGTTTGTTAGTAAAAAAACTGTAACTAGATCTTAGGAATCTCCTCTGTCATTAGGTTTCTTTTTTATTCTTTGAGATCAGAATTAGATCACTTCATTGAACTTCATTATTTTACTCACAAAGATAGCTTATATATCGGTGCTTTTCATTGACAAGATTGGCAATGAAAATGGTTACACCGTCTCTGGCTTTTGTACCCTTTTGATGGACCAAACGTTCATTACATGGAAACTGCTTTTCACTGAAAGGGAATCTGAGCGCCAACCTATCCAATGCCACTGACCAGCATGATAAACCTGGCATGGCACAATATACTCACGACTTTTTTGCGTTTAAAACGCGAATTTTTCCTAGATGTATGAAACTCCCAAATAAATCTCAATTCCCAAATATTACATTTTATTCCCTAATTATTTACGAACTAATCACATTTAATGTTTTTTTTCGCGTTTTATACGTTCTTTTCCCTTATTGTACCGATTATGACTCCAACTTAGTTTGAGTGCATATATGTGTGTGTGTGTGTGTGTACATGCATATATTTGTGTGTATGTAATGATGTATGTATATGTAAGCTGAGTTGTACGGGCGCTCGCCCAGGCGGCGCCTAGGCGTTCACCTAGGGTCCCAATCCCAGGCGCCCAACCTAGTTAGGCCTTTGGGAGGCCTGGGCGGACGCTTGGGCGGCGCCTAGGCTGCTGCTGGGCTTTTTTTATATTTTTAATTAAGTTATTTACTGATTTGTGTTTATTTATGTACTGATTTTGTTATTATTTAATCATCTACTTATTTAAATTTATTTATCAACTGATTTAACTTTATTTATCAACTGATCTGTATTTATTCATCTACTATTTGTATTTATTTATGTACTGATTCAAAAATTAATTAATCATCTACTGATTTATATTAGTTTATCAACTGATTTGTATTTATTCATCTACTTATTTGTATTTTTTTGTCTACTGTTTTTTATTTAGTTTTCTACTCATTTGAATTTGTTTATGTACTGCTTTTGAAACTACATAATCATCTACTGATGTATCTTTATTTATCAACAGATTTGTGTTTACTTATCCGCTTAACATTATGTATCCATCTACTTATTTGTATTTATTTATCTACTATTTTTTATTTAGTTATCTACTGATTTGTGTTTATTTATGTACTGATTCTGATATTATTTAATCATCTACTCATTTAACTTTATTTATCAACCGATTTAATTATATTTATCAACTTATTTGTATTTATTGTATTTATTCATCTACTATTTGTATTTATTTATGTACTGATTTAGGAATGAATTAATCATCTACTGATTTATATTAGTTTATCAACTGATTTGTATTATATCATATACTTATTTGTATTTATTCATCTACTAAATTTATTTGTATACTATTTTTTATTTAGTTATCTACTCATTTGAATTTATTTGTGTACTGCTTTTGAAATTATATAATCATCCCGTGATGTAACTTTATTTATCAACTGATTTGTATTTATTTATCCACTTAATTGTATTTATTCATCTAGTTATTTGTATTTATTTATCTACAGTTTTTTATTTAGTTATCTGCTGATTTATGTTTATTTATGTACTGATTTTGATATTATTTAATTATCTACTCATTCAACTTTATTTATCATAAATTTTACATGTATCAATTAAATTAATATATATATAAGAAAACGCCTGGAAGCGCCTGGGCCTTCGCCTGGGCGTCCCCAGGCAACGCCTGGTCGCTTAGCCGCCTATACAACCATGTATGTAAGTAATAGTTATAGATATATGTATGCAATATATATGTATATATATGTGCATAACTTATTTATATACATATATATGGAGTCAGGCTAGAATACACTTGAGTGTATTCGGAGCAGAATACACTCAAGTAGTTTTTTATGATGCAATATTTTTTTCAAAAATCTAATCCGTTGATCTTCTTAAACATCTTGTGAATAGCTCATTTACAAAATTTGAGCACATTTGAACATTTATAGGTCATCTCATAAAGACCGCAAAAATGATGCATTTCAAATTAGTTTTGTGCGTCGATTTTGTTGCCCTTGGATGAGTGACTTACACTCATACAAATGGGCTTAAAATTTATATGTAGCCTAGTTATAGTATGACAATGAAGATCAATGATTTACATTTTGTAAAAAAATAGTCTTGATAAGCAAACACATTTGAGTGTATTCGTGCGATCTGTACACTCGAGTGTATTCTAGCCCGACTCCATATATATGTATGCCCTCCGCCGACTTTTTTCTGAATAGTTGATCGTACTTTTACTGTATGTTAACCATTTTTTACTTGAATTTCCCGCATAATTGCCGAATTCCAATTTTTTTTACTTAACCGAACATATACACCGAATACTGAATTTGTGACTATGCTGCTATAGAATAGGATTTATTATATTTCTCCTCCAACGATGACCTGACCAGTGTGCTCCAAGAAGCTACTATGTTGTATATATGCAATTTGTTATTCTAATGTTTCTTCATTTTGCAGGTTCACTTTCTCAACTCTATTTTTCTCACACAGTAAGTAAAAGCTACCTATGTTTCCTCTTATCCTATTTTGCTTGGATAACTTATATTTTTCTTGTTACCATATCCAGAGGAGAATACAGTCAGCACCTTGGGGCGTTTTGTGCTGCTAATATGGCTTTTTGTGGTTCTAATTATTCAATCTAGTTACACAGCGAGTCTTACTTCAATTCTGACAGTCCAACAGCTTTCTTCACCAATCAAAGGAATCGACAGCCTGATAGCAAGTAAAGATCCGATTGGCTTTCAAGTAGGTTCTTTTGCAGAAAATTATATGATAGAGGATCTAGGAATCTCCAAATCAAGACTTCGAACTCTAAACACACCAGACGATTATGCACGGGCCCTTGAACTGGGTCCTGAGAATGGCGGTGTCATGGCTGTTGTTGATGAACGACCTTATGTTGATCTGTTTCTCTCAACTCATTGTAAATTTACAGTTATTGGCTCAGAATTCACCAAAAGTGGATGGGGATTTGTAAGTTTCTTCTAGTAATGATGGTGTTACTGCTGGGTTTTCTTATGTTATACAACTATTTGCTGTCATTTAGATTCTTATCTTCGTCTCTAGAATTCTGAGTTTTCCTGAGTAATGGTTCATGTTTAATTTAAACAAATTAAATTCTGAGTTTTATTACGATGAATTGTACATTTTCCTCAAAGATTTCTATATTGACTTTTCTTTATTCTGCTAGGCATTCCCTCGGGACTCCCCTTTAGCTGTAGACATGTCAACTGCTATCTTGACACTCTCTGAAAATGGTGATCTACAACGAATTTCTGACAAATGGTTAGCAAGGAGCGCCTGCAGTTCCGATAGTACCCAACTAGATTCAGCTAGATTGCATCTAAGCAGTTTCTCTGGCCTTTTCCTCATATGTGGAACAGCATGCGTCATTGCCCTGCTCATATATTTATTTTTAGTGCTTCGAAAATTCTACCGAGACCGGCACTCTCAAGAGGTAGATGACTCTTCAAAGTCCGGAGGTTCTCGATCATTCGTTGGGCTTCAGAGGTTTCTATCCTTCTATGATGAGAAGGAACAAGAGGCAAAGGAAAGACGGAAGAAGAAAATTTTGGAGGGTTCTTCCAGCAATGGTAGCAGTGGAGGATTCTCGTCAGTACCTTAGTGGTAGTTCATAAACATGAAAAGGAACATTTGACTCGACAAATTTGTTAGCTTGAGCAATTGTATCTATTAGAAATCAAAATTTATACCTTAAATTTTGCACCTTCATCTGCATATATGAAATTATGTAAAAATTCTTGCTTAGAATTACAAAAATAAATAAGCTCACATGTACATATGAATTTCCACGTGTCACAGTCGGCTCCTCGTGTCGACAATTTGAGTAATATATGTAAATAGACTAGCCTCACTGTGAGATCACAAACTTTAGCTTTTGACGTAATAACAATCTAAAATTGCTTTGTTTAGATAAGATACACACATGGCAGTAAATGCTGGAATATAATACTGTTATGTTTATAAGTTATACAAAATCAGTCTCAGTTGTTCATCTAGTGATCTAGTGGAAGGTGTTTTACAATGAGACCGTGAGAGGCATATATAGAACTTTGAAGTTAAATCGTCTTTTCAAAATTTAGCTGCATGGGTATTAATAACATCATTTCAATTACTTCCACATGAAATTTCACCAGAATTAAGCATTGTTTATTATCCCTCTGTGCTCTATAGATATTCTAATAATTATTCTAAATCCCAATACAGTGTATTAAAAACTTTCCATTCCTAATCATCATAGATGAGTAGATATTAATAATAACGTGTATATAGGAATAATGCAAGTTTCGTTGTAAGTACCAGGGCTGTGCATGGCAAATCGAATTAAGCTGAACATCTAATTTGGTTTTGGGGCACTAGGTCCAAACCTAACCGCTTGACATGTAAAAAACATACTTTTGAACGAGTTTGAGTGGTCCGTTAATTGGTTAATATATACATTAAAACGTATCAATAATACATTTAAACACATAATTGATGTTCATAAATTATTTTATTTCAATAGAAATTTTAATTATATTTTGCTAAAGAATTGAAAGAACCATCGGGTTTGTTACAATTTCAAATTTGAGTAAAGTCATGTGTTGAGAGTTATTTAATTAGTGTTTTATTATTAGTTTGTAATATGGGCCTAAGTGTCTTGGCCCATTAGAGTTGTCTTATGTCCTGTACGCTTCTCTGTTCTCCTATTTATAGGAGCAAGGTTTCTCCTATCTAATACATCGACTAGCCGTCTTTTACAATTTGACATGGTATCAGAGCAGCGATCTTGAGCCGCCATCGTACGTGAGAGAGAGAAACAAGAGGAAGATGTAGCCGGCGGGCGGCCACCCTTCTTCCTTATGGGTCGGCTGCCCGTAGGCTGTTCCATGGTCTCCGAGACTATTTTTTTTCATTTTCTGCTGCTTCGGGCATCCTTTCCTTTAGCGCTACAGTACCGCCGTTACAGTACCGCCGCTACAGTACCTTCACACCTTCGCAACCCTCCATCCACCTCTAATCCCCTAATAACCTCCATCCTTGTGGCCTAATCCACCACAGGCCCCTCCGTCTAGCTCCGTTTCTCTTTCCGAAATCTCCGGACAACCTCTGTAACTTTTTAGTTCTGGCACGTTGACGGAGTAACGGGATTCATCCTCTCTGTCTGCCTGCGCCTCATGGTGGAGTGACTGATCCTCCATCCGTCAACGGGATTCATCCTCTCTGTCTGCCTGCGCCTCATGGTGGAGTGACTGATCCTCCATGTTGGCATAGGTTTTTCTCTTCATCTGCTGCCCCTACGTGGGTTTTTCTAAGGTCCATGCGTGTTTTTTTTGGTGAACCATGCGTGCCTCCTTTATTAAACCAAACTGAGAGAAATCTCTTTACAACGCTATATAGCTAACAGCTGTACAAAGGGGAACAAAACAAAACTAAAAGCTATCTGTACATACTATTAACATCACGGAAACACATAGCCCAAACCCCTTTGGGATCGCAGGACTTATGCGAAAAGACTCGCCTATTCCTTTCATTCCAAATGTCGTAGACAAGGAAAAAAAAGGAGTGACACGCGTAAACCGTGCGTGCAACGTAAGTATACGTATCAATGTAATATAGGCCTTGTGAGGCCTGAGTCGAACTCAGGGAAACGTGAATTTTATTAGACTACTACTAACTGGTTGCGATCAGCTAAACCGATTAAAAGAGTTGACTGGTTTGAAAAAGAAAATAAAATAAAGTGAAAACAAAGAGAGCGATGATTAAATGTTGGTTTAATCAAATGAGAATGGGATTCCTTAGGATTGCCGATTTCACCACGAGGTCTCGTTATACCAAATATCTTGCATAAGTAACGTAGATTTTATCGAATCTTGGATAAAGAGCCTGTAATCAAGATTGCCCGCTTTCACGGTACAATCCACTACCCAAATCTAAGCCAATTCTACTTTCGTAGCAATTTATATCTTAGATTAGGCGCATATATTAACGATGACTCTGGGTATCTCTCCACTATCCGTACATCGCCTAGTCTAAGGAACGCATAAGATGGTGTATAAAAGTGGGTTTTCTGACCTTTAATCCCCTTTCTAGAGTAATTATTAGTCTAATTCTTTACCTATGGTCATGAAGTATAAGTAAATCAAGCAATATCCACAATTATATATCCAAGAAACGAGAATTCTATATCAATTCATGCAAAAATTCAATATAACGGTTCCCCGGGCTACTCCCGGGTCCTAAGGAACAATGGAGATTAGCCCCGCATGGTTGACAATGGAGAATACATAGGAGTAGAGAAGAAAAACGTGGGAAACATGGAGAAAACTCGTATAACCCCTGATACGAAGGTGCTCCTGGAGATCCTCCTCGAGAAACGCGCGTTTTGCAGTCTTCCGGCAGCAAAATTGCCCGTCAGAGGTGCCCGGATCGCTCAGTTGACGGCCTTTGTCTCTCGTTTCCTCTCTCTCCCCCTCCTTCTTGGATGTTGTGCAACACAATATGAGATCCCCTTCGGGCCGTCCGTGCTCTTCTTAGGTCATAGGACCACTTCACGGCTCCGAAAAAGCTCAACCGTCGGATTAAAACGCTCCGTTTTAGTGCTGAAAATTACCAGATCCCGACGCTGTCGATAGTATCGACCCAAGGTCGATGGTATCGACCATGATATAGGTTTTTCCTTCCAAAATCACATTTTGGGGTGTCTTTCTGATAAAATTTCGATACTATCGACACCAGGGTCGATAGTATCGACTCTGGACAATGCAAAAGTGCCTGAAAAAGTGCCGAAACATGTGTATAAGTCCGGGGATTATATAAAATTATATAAATATGATAAAAGAAGTATAATTTGATGCAAAAAGAGTTTAAAGGCCAACTATAGTGAATTATGCAAATATAATCAAGAAAATGACAAATACATGCATAAAACAGATATAAAATAAGCCTATAAAAGTGACTCAAAACCCATGCATCAAACTCCCCTAAGCTTAAACCTTGCTCGTCCTCGAGCAACAAAACTTTGGATCTGGTTGAGATAAGTCAGCAATAGGACATAAATACATGAAATGAATCTACATCATCCTCACTTTCTTTCCACAAACCGGCCCTCATTGACCATTGAACACTAACTGCCATCCAGACGACCAAAGACCTATGTAAAAGATGTCCGTCCCCCAATCAGTGAAACACTATCAATTAAAGCAGTTAATATGATAAACTCATTTGGTCCATATTTGATGCATCTTGTGATCTCCTATCTACGTTGCTCATTTCCTAACTACCATCTAAATGGAAGCAGATCTCCTGATATTAATGATTGAGGAGAATATCATGGGTGGCCTACCGATTAGAGCAATGTGTGGATGGGATAGGTGGTTGTGGAAGAGATGGAAGCACATAACAGTCAATCATGCAATACAAAAATTAATGACCTATCATGATGCAAAATGCAAGTGAAAAATGTCCTAATGCTATATTTTTGGTGGAATGATGCATGCACTATCATTCCATCTCAAGGTGAGATAGAATATAAAAAAAACTACACCATGTGCTTATTCTTATTAATTCTCCGGTGAGAACATGTTCCTTTCTCCCTCTCATTCCTACTTACTTCTCAATTCTTTTTTTTTTCTTTTTTTTCCTTCTCTTTTTTTTTCAATTTTTTTCAATTTCTTTAAATTTTTTTCAAGCCCTTATTTTCATAGTTGACAATGAATTATTTTTCGGGCTCCACTTCTTGTTACATAACTTATACATTTGAAGCATTCAGACGATATGGAACAAGTTCACCACCTTTAATGTTTTAGAAGACATAAGATGCATGATGTACAATATGCTCAAAAGATGCAAATGCAACTACATAATGATAGTTATGAAATTAAATGACACACACCTAAGGATAATGTACATGTATAACTACTCTATCTTTTTTTTCATTTTCATGCAAAAAAATATGTGAAAATAGATATAATGCAAGACCTATCTACATGAGATGCAATAAAAAAGGAAAGACAGTAATGTGCTCCCATTTCTTATGGTGGAGTGTGAATGAAATTGCGGTGGATCAGATCACAAGACTAATTGACAGAACCTTCTAAAAATATCATATGTCCCTCTCTAAAGACCTGTGTACAGAGTAACTGAAGGATTTCTCTCTTAAACTTTAGTCTAAGGCCACGTTAGCGTTTGGTCGGTTCGGGCTCAAACATCCTTGCCAATCACTTTTCCTTGGACAATCAAGATGGTCATTCATGTCCCCATGTCTTGAAGCTGACTCACCCAAGCACTTCCTTAGTTATGCAACTCAATTACTAACAAGAATAAGCTCAAAAAGTTCTCAAAATGATCATTTTTTATGTGCACACAACCCAAGAGTAAAACTTGTAATTGAAACCATGCATTTATTGCTCCACAGATTACACTAGATAGATGTGGATCCTACAAAAGCAGTAAACCTAGAAATAAAAACAACTAATATTTCAAAAATAAAAGAAACATGAATAAGTAAGTAAAAACTAAGATAAAGGGTTGTTCCAACACCCCCCCTAAGCTTGAATAAGACTATGGCCTCATAGTCAACATTCTCACTTAAGAGGTGGAACAACGGTACCATTCGCTTTGAAGTGTGGTGAAGAAGGATGGTTAGATGCTCAAGTGGACCAAGTGATGCTTTCTATCTCCCTCCTTTTTGTGGCCCATTTTTGTTTCTTAGTGGTTCTAAGACGTGACTTGCTTCATCCATCTTTCCTCTGCAAAAAATGGTTCGAAAAAATCTCATTTCGATACCTTTTACGGCCTATTTTATGTAGCTGTCCTGCAGGCGTCGATACTATCGACCAAGGTCGATGGTATCGACCCAGACTCAGCAATTTTGCTAAATCGACGCATCTAAAAGCCTGGGAACTCAAAAGTGTCGATACTATCGACCCTAGGGTCGATGGTATCGACTTTACTGGCACCAATTTTTCTGTAAATCTTCAGGAATCTCGATACTATCGACCCTAGGGTCGATGGTATCGACTTTTTTTCAGCGTTTACTTCTCCAAACTTGATACTATCGACATGGGTGTCGATAGTATCGACCTTAACATTCTGCACACTTCAAAACACGAGTTAGGGTACCATTTTTACAAAAATTATCAAAACCTAAGCAAAAACTAAGTACATAAACATAAAAGAACATAACCAAACATAAAAATGAATCGAAAGTTGGGTTGCCTCCCAACAAGCGCCCTTGTTTAATGTCCTAGGCTTGACATAAAGATACCTTTAACCTGGGTTGTCAAGAGATGTCTCCAATGAGTCATGTGGTAATTTGAATTTAACTCTATCATCACCAATCCCAAGTGTCAAGTAACCTCGCCCAATGGCAGCAATTACATCAGCTGTAGCTTATAACGGCCTTCCCAATAGCATCTCACCTCCTTCCAGCTCATGCATGTCCATGACCACAAAGTCAACATGGAAGATGAATTTGTCGACCTTGACTAGCACATCCTCACATATACCTTGTGGCTTCACAATGGATCCATCCGCCAACTCAATTGTCATAGAAGTTTGTGTTGGCTTCTTCAATCCCAGCTTTTGAAAAGTGGCAAGTGGAATAAGATTAATGCTTGCCCCTGAGTCACACCGTGCTTGTGGAAAATGTTGGCCGCCTATGGAACATGGGATGTAGAAACATCCTGGATCTTTCCTCTTCCTTGGTAGCCGTCCTTGGATTATAGAACTCACTTTTTCATCAACAACACAAATGTCAGTGTCTTTTATCCGCCTTTTCTTGGTGATTATGTCCTTGATAAACCTTCCATATGCTGGAATTTTTTCTATCATTTCTACTAACGAAATATTAATATGGAGCTTCCTAAACATCTCCAAGAATTTCTTGTAGTGCCTATGCTCTTTCTTCAGCCTCAGACTATCCGGGAAAGGCACGTTTGGGTCCTTCGCACGCTTGTGTGGTGGCACATATGGAACTTTAGGGGTCTCCTCCCCTAAGCTTGCTTCAACGCCACCTTCTAGGATAGGATTTGACACATCATCTATGGATGGCATGACTTGTGGCTGCTCCCCTCTCTCAGTGACTGCAGCTTCACCATGACGCATGACCTTCACATGCTCCTCTTGCCTAGGTGCGGGCGCGGCCGCGATGTGCTCTTGGCGGATTTTTCTGAATGGACAACATCCGCCTGGTAGTCCATAATGACTGCGAGGATATGGTATTCTTGGTGTAGCCTCCGTATCAAAAATCATTTTGCTTTTGTCCTGGACCTCCATCACCGGGGGCTCTGCCTCAGAAATCACAGATATATATTTCACTTGATGATGTGCTTGAACAACATCTGCATTCCCAGCCTGTCTTTGTTGATTTGTATTCCTCATGGCCGCCACTTCATTGGAAATTTGGGTCACAGTCGTCTCTAGTGCCCTCATTTGTGCTCCATGACTTTGCAATGTCTGCCCAAATTTATTCAAAATCTCACCCTGAGACTGTAACTACTTGGCGAATGTACTCATCATCTCTTGATTTTGTTTCACCACCTGGCTAAGCAATTCATTGTTCTTTTCCTCTAGGCTAGGCTGCATCTTCTGAAAATTGTGTTCCTTCCTCCAATCACAATTGTTATTTTTATATCCCTGTTGATGCATATACTTTGCATGTGCTTCATCATCAGACCCATTGTCCTCTTTCTCTAGGAGCTTCTTGGATATAAGATCCAACTTGTCATTAAGCGCTTTAATGGCCCTTGCTTCATGTGTAATGCCAACCTACTCGGGTGCATCTCTTTCACCCCAAGACTGCTTTTTGGACATGTTCCTTAGATTCTCCCAACACCTTGTGCCTGTGTTGTTCAAAAAGAAACCAGAACCTGCTAAGTCCAAATTGCTCCTATCATGTTCATTTAGGGTGAAGTAGAAAATTTTAGCTTGCTTCTCCTTATCTAAGCCGTGATGTGGACACTTCCTCAGCATGATCTGGAAGCGCTCCCAAGTTTCAGAGTATGTTTCACCGGCTCGCTGGCTGAAGTTGTGTATCTTCCTCACTAGATCATTTGTCTTTTCAGGCGAGAAGAACCTCTCAAAGAACACCTCAACCATGTGATCCCAAGATTCAATGTACTCATCATCCAGATTGTGCAGCCATTCCCAAGCATTGCCCGCTAAATAACTGGGAAAAAGTTTCAGGTAGAGTGTCTCTTGCGGGAACCTGTTAATCTTTATCATATCACAATTTCCCACGAACGTGCTGATGTGGGTCACCGGATCCTCATTTTTAAGTCCATGGAAAGCCTGCGATTTGACCAACTGAATAAGCCCTGGATCAATCTTGTAACTGGGTATGTTGATAACTTGTTTCTTGATTGGCCCCTTCTGCGCATAATAAGAAGAAGCCTTAATCCTTTCCCAGATCGTCTGCTCCTCATTTTCTGCTCCGTCACCCATTATTACTTTGCTAGTGCCTAAAATTTCAAATGGTAGTGTATGAATCGGTACTAATAATTAAAACAATGAATACGATTTGCAATTCAATTCAAAAGATGAAAAAAAAAATTATAGGAATTAAAAGTGGCCTAGTGTGGCCGCTCGCAGCACTCGTAGTGCTAAATTCACCGTTTCCCCGGCAACGGCGCCAAAAACTTGACACGCATAAACCGTGCGTGCAACGCAAGTATACGTATCAATGTAATATAGGCCTTGTGAGGCCTGAGTCGAACTCAGGGAAACGTGAATTTTAGTAGACTACTACTAACTGGTTGTGATCAGCTAAACCGATTAATAGAGTTGATTGGTTTGAAAAAGAAAATAAAATAAAGTGAAAACAAAGAGAGCGATGATTAAATGTTGGTTTAATCAAATGAGAATGGGATTCCTTAGGATTGCCGATTTCACCACGGGGTCTCGTTATACCAAATATCTTGCATAAATAACGTAGATTTTATCGAATCTTGGATAAAGAGCCTGTAATCAAGATTGCCCGTTTTCACGGTACAATCCACTACCCAAATCTAAGCCAATTCTACTTTCGTAGCAATTTATATCTTAGATGAGGCGCATTAATGATGACTCTGGGTATCTCTCCACTATCCGTACGTCGCCTAGTCTAAGGAACGCATAAGATGGTGTATAAAAGTGGGTTTTCTGACCTTTAATCCCCTTTCCAGAGTAATTATTAGTCTAATTCTTTACCTATGGTCATGAAGTATAATTAAATCAAGCAATATCCACAATTATATATCCAAGAAACGAGAATTCTATATCAATTCATGCAAAAATTCAATATAACAGTTCCCCGGGCTACTCCCGGGTCCTAAGGAACAATGGGGATTAGTCCCGCATGGTTGACAATGGAGAATACATAGGAGTAGAGAAGAAAAACGTGGGAAACATGGAGAAAACTCATGTAACCCCTGATACGAAGGTGCTCCTGGAGATCCTCCTCGAGAAACGTGCGTTTTGCAGTCTTCCGGCAACAAAATCGCCCGTCGGAGGTGCCCGGATCGCTCGGTTGATGGCCTTCGTCTCTCGTCTCCTCTCTCTCTCCCTCCTTCTTGGATGTTATGCAACACAATATGAGATCCCCCTCGGGCCGTCCGTGCTCTTCTTAGGTCATAAGACCACTTTACGGCTCTGAAAAAGCTCAATCGTCGGATTAAAACACTCCGTTTTAGTGCTGAAAATCGCCAAATCCCGACGCTGTCGATAGTATCGACCCAAGGTCGATGGTATCGACCATGATACATGTTTTTCCTTCCAAAATCACGTTTTGGGGTGGCTTTCTGATAAAATGTCGATACTATCGACACCATGGTCGATAGTATCGACTCTGGAGAATGCAAGAGTGCCTGAAAAAGTGCCGAAACATGTGTATAAGTCCGAGGATTATATAAATCATATAAATATGATAAAAGAAGTATAATTTGATGCAAAAAGAGTTTAAAGGCCAACTATAGTGAATTATGCAAATATAATCAAGAAAATGACAAATACATGCATAAAACAGATATAAAATAAGCCTATAAAAGTGACTTAAAACCCATGCATCAAGCAACAATTCTAGCTTCCTTCTTCAACGAGATGAGATCAGTAAGACCAGAGGGCGCACGACCAAACTCCAAGCTGAACTGAGACCAAAGAGCAGCACTAAACTGACAAGAGAAAAAGAGATGTTGACTGTTCTCAACATTATTCCAGCAAAGAAAACAGATAGAAGGCATCTGAAAATTGAACTTCATCAAGGTTTCATGAGTAGGCAGACGATTAAGATAGAATTTCCACAAGAAAATGGAGATATTCCTTGGAATCATATTACTCCAAATCACAGCAGACCACGGAAGCACAGAGCTTTTGTTCCTACACATATTCCAGCAATCCTTCAAAGACAAAGATTTCCTCCCATTCACAAGAATATAATCCTCATCACCAGGAATAGGAGTAGCTAAATTCCTTAGGATACAAAGAGCATCCTTACCCCCACGAACATTTTCAGGGATAAACCACACACCGTCCTTCAAACAAGCATCTACACGATAGTTATCCCCTTTTCCAAGTCTATACTTAAGCTGAATATTGACATGATCAACTAAGTAAGTCCCCTCCCCACACCAGGGGTCCTTCCACAAATAGAACCTGGCACCATTGCCCAAACAGAAGGTCAAATGCTTAATGAGGAAATCCCTATGGTTGAGCAATTTTTTCCAAAGCCAAGAGTCAAAGGACTTAGGCTTAACCGACCAAATAGTGTCATTCTTTAAATACTTCCCATGCAGCCATTTAACCCATAGGGAGTTCTTATCACAAGAAACAGTCCAAAGGTTTTTAATAATCCCAGCCATGGCCCAATCGTTAATGCATCTAACACTCAGTCCACCTTCAGCTTTAGGTTTACAGATTTGAGACCACGAAATCAAGTGAATATGCTTCTTCCCCTTGGTGTCTCCCCAAATAAAATCCCTGAACTTTCTCTCAAGCTCAATGATCACTGAGGCAGGGAGAGGGGATGCCGCAGACCAGAAAATATGATATGAAGACAACATAGATATCACTAACTCCACCCTTCCAGCCATAGACATCAATCTGCACTTACAGGAGTCCAACTTCAAAGAAACTTTATCAAGAATCGGCGCACACATAGCCTTAGTCAGTCTACCAGTAAAAAGAGGAAGACCAAGGTACGTGACTGGAAGATCTTTAACCTCAATATCCAAGATGCGAGAAATCTCCTTAGTACAACAATCAGGGCTAGTAAACAACTGACTCTTAGCAGTATTAAGTCTCAGACCAGAGACCAGAGCAAAAGAATCCAGGATATTCTTGATGGAGCTAGCATACTGCGGTTCAGCCTTGGAGAAAAGGAGTAAATCATCTGCGAACACAATATGAGAAATACTAGCTTTGTTGTTCATAAGAGGAACAAGGTTCTTATTCTAAACTTCATAATTTATAATGGCAGATAACCCTTGCATAGCAATGACAAACAAATAAGGTGCTATGGGGTCACCTTGCCTCACACCATTAGAGGTAGTAAACGGAGAAGAAGGAGAACCATTAATCAGAATCTGAAAGGAAGCGGAAGCAAAACAGACTTCAATCCAATTAAGCCAACAACGAGGGAATCCCATGATCTTCATAACACAAAGAATATAGTTCCTATTCACAGAGTCATATGCCTTAGAAAGGTCAGCTTTAATGCACACATTTCTACTACCCTTCATGGAGAAGGAACTCAGGACATCATTAGCGAGAAGGATGGCATCTCCAATCCTTCTACCATGAACAAAGGCATGTTGACTACAATCAACGAGATCCGGCAAGATAAGTTTCATTCTATTGGCCAAAATCTTTGTAATCACTTTGTAAACAAAGTTACAAAGAGTTATAGGTCTGAAATCCTTGAGGGAGCTAGCCAATTTTATTTTAGGAATCAAGGTAATGAAGGTTCTATTGCAATCCTTGAGGAGTTTTCCGTTACGGAAAAAATTAAGAACAACATCAGTGACGTCAGCACCCACAATATCCCAACAAGAAGAAAAGAATTCAGCATTATAACCATCAGGGCCAGAGGCCTTGTCTTTCTTCATACTCATAACAGTATTCTTGACCTCCTCTTTAGAAACCCATTTCTTAAGATGCATCTTCTGATCATTAGTAAGAGTAGGCAATCTCCACTCAGGCTTCCAAGTGATAGGATAAGAACTACCAGTATTGAACAAGCTAGAGTAGAACTCTGTCATATGATCAGTAATAACATTCAAGTCAGTACAAGGGAGACCATTGATATTTAAAAGATGGATACTATTAATAAGCCGCCTGGTCTTCAAAGATGTATGAAAGAACTTAGAGTTCTTATTGCCTTCCTTAAGCCACTGCACCCTAGATTTTTGTTTATAAAGCCTTTCTTCATTTAAAAGAGCGTTATTAGCTTTAGTTCTCACAGATCTGAGCTCAAACTGGAGAGCTATATCCTTCGGATTGTTATCAACTTTCTCTTGCAAACTGCTGGCAATTGCTTCAAGATATCTAGCTTCAGACTGGAAATTACCCACAACCTCCTTATTCCACTTAGAGAGAACCTTCCTGAGCTTATTGAGCTTGGAATAAAGTCTATACATGGGAGCACCATTGGTCTCCATACTCCAAGTGTTCCTAACAATCTCATGGAACCCATCAACTGAAGTCCAGGAATTAATAAATCTAAAAGGAGTCAAGCCTCTTTTATTAGAAAAGAAATGAAGTTTCAAAACTTTATGGTCACTAGTAGAAGCAGAGGACACTTCACTCCAAGAATTTTTAAAAGTAGAGAGAAAGTCAATATTACAAAGAACTCTATCAATCTTCGTAAAGGTACTGGTCCCATTCTTGCTGTGGCTGTCCCAAGTGAAATAAAAGCCTTTGGAAGGCATTTCAAGAAAACCAGCAGCCTCCATAGCCTCATTGAAATCCTTCATACTAACCTGTGAAGGCGGATGTTTACCAATTTTTTCACTAAGGAAACAAACAGCATTAAAATCCCCCATCAAGCACCAGGGAGCAGAACAAGAGATAGAAACCATTCTGAGGTCACCCCAAAGTCTCCTTCTCTCCATATCACCATTCAAACCGTAGATAGCAGACAAAAAGAAAGTATTAGCATGAAAGGTGACTCTGTAGTGAATCACTTGATCAGAGATATAACAAGGCGTAACCATAAGCTCCTGGTTCTTCCACAAGATAAGAATTCTAACATAGGAATAACAACCATCATTCATAATAAAACTAGCATCACTCCAAACCGCATTAATGCACCTAGGAACATCAGCAGGCTGCAATCTAGTCTCAAGGATAATAAAGATATCAACACCTGACCTATCAATAGTATCCTGGATATGAGCAAATTTATTCCCAACACCCCTCACGTTCCAGGATACTACAAAGAAAGATCTATCCATTCAAGATAAGAAGGGGCGGGCCAGCACCTTCATTCAGCATGGAATGAATAAACTCCCCATTTTCACCATCAGAGTCAAGTATAGCAAATCTATTGGGCGAGACATCAACAACCCTGGAACAAGGATTTGTGCTTTTAGAAAAACATCTAGGAGGCGATTTAGACTTCCCCCCTGCACCACCCAACCTTCAGAGTTATCAGCAGTAGGAGTAGAGATCAGCACCTCAGAAGAATCCACTTGCACCTGGGAAACTGAAGAACAAGTCCTCTCCTCAGTCACCAAATGAATAACAGAGGTACTCTCCACCGACACCGATGAAATCCGCTCCTGTTGAGGATTCCTAGAAACCAGAATCCAAGTTTTCTCAGCTGTCTTCTCTTTCCTCACCTGTTTCTCCTTCCCCACTCGAAGATCATTAGAGCATAGAAAGGATTCATGACCAAAATTTCCAAAATTTAGGCAACGAGCAGGCTCCCATTCATATTCAAACCTCAACACATCCTCCACACCATCATCACTGACAATTGGAAGAGATTTAGGAAATGAAGAAGCAGCCAAAACTAGGACCTGCATTCTGGAAAACTCCAATCACCTGAATCAAGCAGTGGGAATATCGATGGTTACATGTTTGCCTAGAACTAAACCGATGCGGTTGAACATCTCTTCATCCCACAGTTCGATAGGAAGATCAAACACCCTGATCCATATCAGGATTTCAGCTAGCTTCAGTTTCTCCATCGTGTCTTCTCTCTCCCACTTCTTAATGATCAGAGGCTTTCCTGCAACAAACCAAGGGTCGCCTTCCACCGCCGTATTCAGATCTTCGATATTGGAGAAAGAGACTAAGAAGAAACCCTTCCCTCGAGAACGAACATCAATCGAACCCTTCGCCTTCCAGATCTGCACAAGATGAGTCACTAAGGTCGGCCAATGTGGTTTAAGCCCTATCACATAGCCCGCCGCCGCAAGACTCCATTTCTCGACATTCCGCTCAGCAATTTGCTTTGGATAAATCAGTTTACCTTCGACCAGATTGACATCAAGCTTCTTCAGTTTCGTGGAATCCTCAACTGGCTTCGCAGCAAACAAATCATACCATGCCCTAACCTCCGATGCAACCGAGATAGATGAGGACTTCAGACTAGGGTTCACCCCCCGCGGGCCAGGCAAAGGGATCCGATCACGATTAGCATCCCCCGAACTCACCGAAGGCAATCCCGTATCCACTACCGGCCTCTCAATCATCCTTGGCGCCTCCACCGTCGCCCTCAAGGAGCCCGCCCTGGCCGGTCTTGTGGTCGCCGCGATCGCCTCCGTGGTCGCCCTACCTGTCGCCACCCGCACACTTCGGTTTGAACGAGCCATCTCAAACCTCCTACCTATATAGGTCCATGCGTGTTGTCGATTGCCTCCTCCACCTATTTGCCTACTAGAAAAACTTTGCCTTTACCATTGCTTTTTTTGACTCTCCACACCAACCACTCCTTTATTCCTTCCGTGCTTGGTGTGAGGGGGAGAATAGAGGATAAAGAGTAGAGGAAGAGAGAGGAGGACACTTATATTGATACGACTGCCTGCTTCTTGGAGTTTTTCACATCTGGAGTTTATTTCTACTACCTATTTAGTTGATGTCTTCTATCCGGCTATGTCTTCTACTACTGTGTTGCCAACACTCTTTGGCTTGTCCATGCCTTGTGCATGTCGACCCGTCCGTGCTCTCTTTTGCATGTCGACTTCTACTGCCTACTGCTGTGTGCAACACTCTCTGGTTTGTCTGTACTTTATTTGTATGTCGACTACTACTGCTACCTATGATCCAGCACCCTCTAGACTTTGTTTCCTGTGACCCGACACTCTCTGGGATGCGACGCTAGCCACTATGTTGAAGACCATGTTGTTGTGATGCTTACTACTGCTCCAGATTATACTATGATGATCAAGAAGCTTCTGTGACCTGCTTACATGCTTGCTTGGAGTATCTACTTGAGGGGGAGTTTCTGAGTGTTTGAGTGCTTTATTGTAATATTGAGGGGGAGAAAAATTTTGTATGGGCTTGGTTTATATATTTTTTGTTTTTGTTTCTTTGTTTTCTAGTTTGACTCTCTATTTGCAAGCTGATTTGGGATTCTCCCAACTTCAGCTTGAGGGGGAGTGTTGAGAGTTATTTAATTAGTGTTTTATTATTAGTTTGTAATATGGGCCTAAGTGTCTTGGCCCATTAAGGTTGTCTTATGTCCTGTACACTTCCCTGTTCTCCTATTTATAGGATCAGGGTTTCTCCTATCTAATACATCGACTAACTGTCTTTTACAGTTTAACATCATGTACAATCATTTAGGATCTTGAACTTGTTTGAAAGTAACAAAATAAAGGAATATTAAAAGTACCGCCATTAGATTCCTTAATAACAAAGCTTCACAAATCTTTTAGTTAAAGTAAATGTCGCATTACATATAATTCTAGACCACATCTCCATCTTCAAAAATGGAGACTATGTGAACTTATTACCACTAATCACTAAGTTCAACAGAAACAAATATGTTAGTCATGTCTTATTTCACAAAAGCATAAAGTAAACTAAAATGATTCTTGGACATGCTAATTATTTATGAGGAGATACACCACATGAACATTCAACTTCCAATAGAAATGCTATTTTGGCAAAATGCAATAAAATATACTTACAAGTGTAGATGAGATGGAATTGTGACTAAGTTTCTTTTGAAAATCAAGTATAAATTTAAACAAATACATGTTTGTCATCAAAACATATATTGCCAATGAAATGGGTTTTAAAATTATATACTTTCAATTTAGCAATACATTTTAGTAGATATTATATCATTTTAAAATTTCATTTTACTAATAGTTGATTGTGTATTCTAAAATGCCAAGGTTATTGTGGCGAAGCGTTCGAACAAAGCATCATTAACTAAGAGGAAGCGATCGTTAGTAGCAGAATGACTGAAAATCACTAATTTTTTAAAAACTTTTTATAAAAAGATCCATTAACAGAAATTCTTAAACAAAAACCACAATATTATATTGACATACTGGTCCGCATTGTACATTCCCTATACCACCTCTTCTCGAGGGATATATATACATCATTACTTTGCTATAGAGCACAAGTAACAAAATCCTCGAGGCATCAAACCAAGATTTCAAATCGATCATAAAAACATTATCTACTGACTCCTAGGACCTGAGAGTACAGAGACGACACATAGGACTTTATATACAAGCTTGACAGCTAGTATCCCCACCTGGGATATCACTGTTGTCCCTATTGTTGTTGCTGCTGCTCTTCCCCTGCTACAGAGTTTCTACCTCTTTGTATGTGTCTGCCTAAAAATGTTGGATCCCACAGGGGTGAGACAATTATAAAATTGCCCCAGCAAGAGATATAACTCTCCGCCGTAACATTATTATTGTAGTTTAATAGAAATAAACTGAATAGTGGAATCATACAATTTTAATAGCAGATAAATCAATATCTATGCAGGTTAGAGCAACATTCTTATTTAAGTATTTCAGCTATAACTTGATAAGCAGCACGTCTCTTATTCAATACTGAATTAAGGAACATAAGTAACATTTATGTATCAAGGACATGCCAAGCAAGATAACATCAACAAGTAGTTCTCATATTACAATCTTATGCAAATACACTACGCGACTGATTACATTTTACAAACATACTTAAGCTCTGAGGAGATGAGGTATACCGCTCATACTCCAACCGACTACTGTGAAGTCAAAATTAGTACCATACAAAGTCAATGGAAGAGCCGACTTCCATGACTTCCCACATCTCGGTCAGTGCGAGATCACATGCAGGACATCTTGTGTCTCTGCTATATAGCTTTCCAGGGTATAGTGGCATCTTCACTATAGAGATACAGCGGTGACTGCACTCTCTTTGCAATCGAGAGATTTTGTGTTTACCTCCATCGATCCGACATTAACAACATCGGGAGATTTGTGATACATCCATCCCAGAACATTTAATAAAGGATTGAGAGGATTAATGTTTACCTTCCATCAATTCCCTTATTTGGACGTATGAATATTTTCGCCCATCGACCCCCACATATTCAAAAATATGCGAACTCTAGGAGATCCCGTAGGATAACCTGTTTCACCATCACCAACTACTAACGATGATGGATATATGGCCAGAGCACTACATGAATCGTTTTCACTTGATTAATTAAGTACATTATCATATTCTTTTAGCATCAGTCAAGTTTTCAAACATAACTTATTAGGACAAAATGCTACAAAGGAAACATGTACTGTATTCATCAGTCACTTCTCAGTCTTTAAAAGACATTGGGATCTCAGTCCCTCATTTCAATACTGGGAATACTCATTCCTTCATTAAACTCAATGCCATAATCAAATGCTTCTGGGTATTCAAGCCCTTAACTCATTACTGAGCATTGTTACCACTTTCACAGGTAACTATCACCTTCAGGTCATTTGACCAAGGTAATAATGATACTTGTTACACAAGCATTTCTCATGGTACTTAAGGCCCATTAATTCCCTTATTACCTCTTACTAGGCAACAAGGTATATTATGGCACTTAAGGCCCAATAACAATTTCAATAAATAAAGCATCATAGCTCATACCTAGCTATGTTCATCATCTCATAATACCTACATGGTTAGTATAGATGATAACAGTTACATTAATTTCATATCAGCACCATGCAAGATGAATATAGCATCACTATTTCAGGGTAACACCACTATTCCCTCACTAGGGTTAGGGTTTCCCATTTCAAATCAATTGGGGATACTCATCCCATTACCCAGATCAGGGTTATGGTTTATCACCATATTGCCCAAGATTAGGGTCTCATATAGCACTACATAGCATTACCGTAGATTTTATTTCTATCTTACATCAATACATTAGGGTTTCACATCACATCACCTTAAATTAGGTTTTATATTCAATGACCCACAATTAGGGTTTACTATTCATCCCAATTATGGTTTCATATCCAATTACCCATAAATTAAGATTACTATTCATCTAATTTAGGGTTTTACCTTGCATAACCTTAAATTAGGATTACTCAAGTCATCACCCTCAATTAGGGTTTCACTATTACCCTAGATTAGGGTTTCACTCAGATCTACCTTGAAATAGGATTAGGGTTCATTTAACTTTCTCGATTAGGGTTTTCATGATCTCTTCAATAAGGATCATACCCTAATCACCACATGATTAATACTCACGTAAGAATTCCTTTATACCATCCTCTCAACTTGATTAGGTCACATCAACCCATCAATCAAGTACATAGAACTATGATTAACATAGGGTACTAAGACATTACTTTAAAACCTTTTAGGGTTAATTAATCTAAAGGTATTGATCATCCTGGTACTTTTAGGGTTTCAACCTTTGTACCTATCATTGATAATCACACTTATCAACCATTGGAGCAATGGACCAATCATCACCTTAAGTTTCCAATCGATTTAATCACATTGGTCCTCCATTCGGTTTTGGGGTTTCAACACCAAACAGTTTTGAAACCGTTTGATTCCAAACAGTCTTGAGACCGTTTGACCCCAAACGGTTTCAAGACCATTTGGCCAAACTAGACTCAAAACCACAAGGATCACTTAAGGTATATTTCAACCAATTGAATTAGGGATTGCTTTGTCAAATTGGCTATCAATTGAGCTATTGGATGTTCAATCAATAAACACCATTGGATCTTCCTCATCAGCTACAATCAACCTTGGGTCTCCAAACAGTTTGGGACTATTTGGACCCAAATGGTCTTGAGACAATTTGGACCCAAACGGTCTTGAGAACGTTTGGACTCAAACGGTCTTACCGTTTGACCCAAATCCTCTCAAAACTGCATGGACCAAAAAGGTCTTTCAACACATAACCAAATTAAGGTTCCAATCAATGAACTACCTCTCAATTGAATCATTGATCCATTCATCAATTGAACCATTGAATCATCCTTCAATTGGACCATCAATTAGGGTTTTGAACCCAATTAAACTAGGGTTTATAATCGAGAAACCTTCAATTAGGGTTTTGAAATCAAGGAACTATCAATGCTTAACATTGTGGAATTGATTTAATTGAAATAAGTGAATCATCATCAATATATGATATGACCTGACCTCAAATGGTCCTGAGGTTGTTTGGATGACCTCCAAATGGTTTAGATCATTTGCCTCATTATTCATTAAAATTGTGAAATCCAATTAGGGTTTAGATCATTGGATTGATCATCAATTTAGCCATTGATTGCATTTCGATTTGATATCTCTAAATCTTTAATTACTCAACCATAATCAACCCTAGACCTCCAAACGATCTTGATACCATTTGGGGTGACCTCCAAATGGTTTTGAAACCGTTTGGGTTAATCAACCCAAAATTTTACATTAAACAATTGCAATTTCAGCACTTAGCCGATTAGGGTTTCTAATTGGAGTATTGTCCATATATCGATTTAATCAATTGGAACCATTAGATCATCATACAAAATATATTAGGGTTCTGACCTCAAATGGTCAACCTTTTCAAATAGTTTGGGATCCAAACCTCCAAATGGTTTGGAAACTGTTTGGTCTCCAAACAGTTTGGTAAAACCATTTGGACCAAAGTCTTGAAACCGTTTGTAATTGAAACTTGTTGGAATGTGTGCCTAAGATGATGTTATCATCATTAAGCCTTAGTCCACCAAAAACTACTGCCATTAACATGGTAGTTGCATCAACTAATCAAAGGAATTGCAAGAAGAGCAATTGAACATAATGAATTGAAGAATTGAATTCAATAATAATGAATAGGGGGTTCAAGTTATATAACCCGCCTCCAATTGAGCTACAAAGCTTGGATCTTCACATAAACAATGGTGGAAGAATCTTTTCCACACCACAAGGTTCGTTCTTCAAGCTTTTGAGTGAAAAGGAATGGTTAGAAGTGAAGATGGGATTGATATATGAAGAAATCATGCATTGTTTTGTGATTTCCACCATGAAATCAAGATGAACGAAGGTCAAGAAGCTTACCAATAGGTTGGGGGTCGTCTTCCTTCTGTTCCTAGATTCCTTGATCGTTTTTACAAGCAAAGGGAAGAAGTGGATTCGAAAAAGCATTTGGTTTGAGTGGTAAAGGGTGCTTTTATAAGAAAATCAATGAGAGAGAAAATGTTTTATAAAAATCTTTTAATTCCAAAATTTGTTCCACCTATTTCTCCTCAATTCTGTGCATGCAAATCTATCTTCCTTATCTCCAAATTCCCTTCCATTATCCATGAATTAAGGGAAAAGAAATTAAGCACCTTAATCATATTATACTAATATCCTATTTTAGTGGATATTACTTTCCATTAACTTAATGTGAGTGGGATCACCACTCAAATTAGATATTTTGTGGCCTAGCAAAGGCACAAGGGTGTTAAAACTTGAAAAAATCCAACCATATCGTTTTTGGTTGAAGGCCCTTCAATTATTATATTTATTTTTGCATTAATTTGAAGTAAAGTTCCATTTATGCTTAAATCTTAATTATTTTAATATCAATATTCTCTCTCCTCCAAAGAGGTACAAATGAGATGCCCATCTAATTTTATTTATTCTACATGATGCCAATAAATATTAGGGACCTTGTTGAAGTGGTAATTTGCATATTGAACCCTGAGTTTTGGGTAAATTGCACATTACACCAAAACTAGGTTTTAATGCACAAACATTACTTTATCAACTCTTTCTTGGTACTCAGGATATCACATGCCATAGCTCTGCATCATCTCCATTCTCATGATGCTTCAAAACATGAGGAACATATTATCATGTAACATTTGCAAATTAACCCCTCAACTTGGGTAAATTTCACTTTAGTCCATAACAAGCAAAACATTATTTTCAACATTTATTCAAAATGGACTAAAATGAAATATAAGTTCCTATTGAGCCTTAATTACTTTTTAAAAGATAATATTAAGTATATAATTATCTTTCTTAAGCAAAACACCTAGGGTTAAAGCATAACCTAAGTCAGGGATGTTACAAGTTATCCACACCTTACAAGGATTTCATCCCCAAAATCAACAAAAACATTAAGAGAAAAGAGAAGGATACTTCCTCCTAATCTCTTCCTCTAGCTCCCACATAGCTTCTTCAATGCCACGGTGATCCCAGAGAACTTTTACAAGACAAATGTCTTTTTTTTTCATCTTTTTAATTCTTCTGTCAAGAACCAACACATGTCCTTCAACATAAGATATATCATCATTTAGTTATACCTCCACAGGTTGCATAACTAACTCAATGTTAGGATTACACTTCCTCAACATAGAGATATGAAACACTGGGTGCAATCTATGCAACTCAGGTGGTAACTCCAACTTATAGGCTACCTTTCCCATCCTTTCAATGATCAGATAAGGTCCCATAAATCTAGGAGCTAACTTTCCCTTCTTTCCAAATCTCAAGATTCCTTTCCAAGGTGAGACCTTGAGGTATACTCTATCTCCAACTTGGAATTTT
This sequence comes from Alisma plantago-aquatica, assembly GCA_963693085.1. NCBI lineage: Eukaryota > Viridiplantae > Streptophyta > Magnoliopsida > Alismatales > Alismataceae > Alisma > Alisma plantago-aquatica. The sequence continues at coordinate 588,318,463 of OY856410.1, forward strand.
AAGGGTCTACGACGTTTATCAACATAAGATTTTTGTCTATCCTGGGCAGCTTTCAACTGTTGTTGTATGACTTTAATCTTTTCAGTTGTTTGCTGCACAAGCTTAGGACCCAAAAGTTGATATTATCCAGTTTCATACCAACATAAAGGAGATCTACAATGTCTACCATATAAAGCTTCATATGGTGCCATGTCAATACTGTGCTGATATCTATTATTATAAGCAAATTCTATCAAGCTCAGGTGTAGATCCCAACTTCCTACAAACTGAAGAACACATGCCCTAAGCAAGTCCTCCAAGGTTTCTATAGTCTTCTCAGACTGTCCATCTGTCTGGGGATGAAAGGTTGTACTAAACCTTAACTGTGTACACAAAGCTTTATGGAGTCACTCCCAAAAATGACTCGTGAACTGGGGACCTCTATCAGAAACTATTGTAGCTGGAACCCTGTGCAAACACAATATCTCATCTATGTATATCTGTGCAAGCTTCTCAGCAGTGTAGGTTGTTTTGACAGGTAAGAAATGTGCTGTCTTTGTCAACCTATCAACTATCACCCAAATGGAATAATAACTTTTGGCTGTTCTAGGCAAACCAACCACAAAGTCCATGGTTACATGATCCCATTTCCACTGAGGTATAGGCAGAGGTTGCATTGTTCCTGCGGGCTTCTGATGTTTAGCTTTAACCTATTGACACACTAGACACCGCATAACAAACTCAGCTACATCTTTTTTCAAACCAGGCCACCAATACATATCTTTTAACTTATGATACATCTTGGTGCTCCCTGGATGCATGGCATACATAAAAGAATGAGCTTCTTCCAGAACTAACTTTCTTAAATCTTTGACATCAGGTACTACCATCCTATCATGGTAGAAGACTACCTGATCATCTGAATCATGGAAGCCATCCCACTTTTCACTACCATACTCTGATCTGATTTGCAAAACTACAATATCAGCTTGCTATGCTTCTTTAATCTGCTGCCTCAGAGTAGGTTTCACTTGCATCTCCGCTAACAGCCCGACTAACAATGACACTTTAAGCTGTACATTGTTTTGCCTCAAGGAGATAAACATATCTCTTTTAGAGCACACTAAGGAATTCAACTATGCTTTATCTAAGGCTGGTGTTGATGATTTTCTACTCAATGCATCAGCCACTACATTGGCCTTCCCTGGATGATAATCAATTGTACAATCGTAGTCCTTGATTAACTCCATCCAGTGGCGTTGCCTCATGTTCAACTCATGCTGTGAGAAGATATACTTTAGATTCTTATGGTCTGTGAAAATCTGGAATGTTTCTCCATAGAGATAATGTCTCTAGATCTTCAAAGCATGGACCACAATAGCTAGCTCTAGATCGTGTGTCAGATAATTCTCCTCATGTTTCTGAAGCTGTCGAGAAGCAAAAGAAATTACTTGCTTATCCTGCATCAACACACATCCTAGACTGTTCTTAGATGCATCACAGAAAACTATGTACCCCTTTCCTTGTTCAGGTAACACTAACACAGGTGCACTAGTTAACCTTTCCTTTAGCAACTGGAAGGATTGTTGACACTTGTCATTCCAGACAAAAAGGACTTCCTTCCTGGTCAACTTGGTCAGGGGTAAAGCTATAGAACTGAAGTTCTTGATGAACCTCCAATAATAGCCTGCTAGTCCTAGGAAACTACGTATCTCCGTTGGTGTCTTTGACTATTCCCATTGTAGGACAAATTCTAACTTTTTAAGATCAACACAGATACCTGAAGCAGATATTACGTGTCCTAGAAAAGAAACTTCTGGTAACCAGAACTCACATTTGCTAAATTTACCATATAGCCTATGCTTTCTTAGCAAAGTCAAAGCCTGACAGAGGTGCTGTTCATGCTGTTGAGCATCTCTACTGTAGATCAGGATATCATCTATAAAGACTAATACACACTGATCAAGAAAAGGCCTGAAGATTCTATTCATGAGTTCCATAAATGCAGCTAGTGCATTAGTTAGTCCAAACGACATAACCATGAACTCATAGTGACCATACCTTGTCCTAAAGGCAGACTTAGATATGTCACTCTCCTTAATACGCAACTGATGGTATCCCAATCTCAGATCTATTTTAGAAAAGATAGTTGCACCACGTAAATGATCAAACAAGTCATCTATCTTTGGCAGAGGATACTTGTTCTTTATAGTTACTTTATTCAACTGTCTATAGTCGATGCATAACTGCATCGATCCGTCCTTCTTGTTAACAAAAAGGACCGGAGCACCCCATGGTCAAGTACTCTGTCAGATAAAACCCTTCTCAAGCAACTATTGCAGTTGTTTCTTGAGCTATGCCATCTCATTAGGTGCCATCCTATACGGTGTTTGTGCTATTGGTTGCGTGCCCGGGATTAGATTAATCTCAAAATTAATCTCTCGAGGCGGAGGAACACCTGGAAGTTCTTCAAGAAAAACATCCTCAAACTCCCTAACAACTAGAACTTCAGAAGGATGAGAGCTCTCCATGGTGGTATCTACCACATGAGCCAAGAATGCAAAGCATCCCTGTCTCATCAACTTCTCAGCTACCATAGATGACACTAAATAGGTTGGAAGAATCTTTCTATCTCCCTGAAAGATCCATGTGTCACCATCATCTGTGAACACAGCTTGTTTGGAACTACAATCTAAGACAACCTTATACTTCTCTAAGGTGTCCATCCCAAGGATTATATCAAAACCCTACATCTCAAGTGGTATAAGATTCACTTGAATCCGATGTTCAGAAAAGGAAAGATTGCAGGGAGAACACACCTCTTGAAACACTGTAGATCCCAACAAAGGGGTTTCTAGCATCAAACTATCTGCTCTATGACTAACAATCATGTTGTAGTCATGAATCACTTCTCGAGTGATAAAAGAATGCGTAGCACCCGGATCAATTAACACAGATACGAAGCAAGATGGAGACATATCAGCATAAAATAGTTCCATCTGACCTGTCACAACCCTAGGGTTGACTACTGCTTCAGGCTGATTCATGGCATAGAATCTAGCCGTTGCTTACTGTTGACCCTGTGCTTGGTTGTTGGGTGCCGATGATCCAGCTTGGGATGCTGGTCCACGTCCTCTAGCATTATTACTGAACTGTCGCCTTTGTGAGCCTTGCTAGCTCTGCCTCTGGGGTTGAGCTACCGTTCTGACATTCTCAGGACAATCTCTCTTCAAGTGTCCTGACCTCCCACACTGGTAGCAGTTGTAACTTCCCAAACTCTGCCTGGGTGGTCCTGTCACTGATGCTGATGCTGTACTGGGGGCTCTACTTAGAGGAAAACTACGTCCCCTACCCCTACTCGACGTCCATTGCATCTGAGCATTAAACCTTGGTGGTGGTGGTGTAGAGAACCTTGGCTTCTTGAAACTCTCATACCTCTATCCTTGAAACTGAAGATACACTTTCTTATTACCGGTCTGTCGCTTCTCGATCACATACCTCTCAATCCGCCTCACAGACTCCAAAAAAGTGGCAAATCTCTCCCTATTCTCCAGAGCAGACATAGGAGTGGTCAAATCAACATTCAACCGCTTTTCAAAATGCCGAATCCTCTCTTCATCAGTAGCTGCCATGTGCAGACAGAACCACAACAACTCCATGAACCTAGCTTCATATTCGCTAATGTTCATCTGTCCTTGCCTCAATCTCTCAAATTGAGAGATCTTCTCATCTAGATATGTCTTGGGAAAGTATCTAGCAACAAATTCACGTCGTAATTCATCCCATCTGACTTCAACACTGGGTCTTTTGCCTTCCTCAATGGTTCACCAATGACTAGCACTCCCCTTCAAGAGGTAGACAACATGCCTCACCTTCTCCATCTCTGTCAACCACAAATCTGCATCAACTGGGTCAGCTGTGCCAGCATACTCTGTGGCTCCTACCTAGAGAAGCCATTTAAAAGTCTTGCCAGCTCCTTGTCCTTCATTGTGGGCTGGTGCCCTCGGTGCAGGTGGTGGCATCCTATCCGACATATGCGTCATAGTCTCCATAAACTGCCCGAACAGGGTATGGAAAGCTGGGTTCTCTAATGCAACTTGATTAAGTTGAGGAATCTTAGGTACGGGTTCCTCTCTAGATTGATCCCTTGCACCTCCTCCTGGTGCAGCAATGCTGCTCTCAACAACATGTTCGTCATGTGATCCAGACATCTTCAAGTTCTTCTTATCCTATATGAGTAGAAGACATTATCAGATAAACTAGAAGACACTTAGAATAGACTCAACAACCTTAATCCTATGTTTCTGTAGACTCAACAAACCTAGATCTCTGATACCACTAATTTGTGGTGAAGCGTTCGAACAAAGCGTCATTAACTAAGCAGAAGCGATCGTTAGCAGCGGAATTACTGAAAATCACTAATTTTTTAAAACCTTTTTATAAAAAGATCCATTACCAGAAATTCTTAAACAAAAACCACAGTATTATATTTACATACTGATCCACATTGTACATTCCCTGTACCACCTCTTCTCGAGGGATATATATATATACATCATTACTTTGCTATAGAGCACAAGTAACAAAATCCTCGAGGCATCAAACCAAAATTTTAGATCGATCATAAAAACATTATCTACTGACTCCTAGGACCTGAGAGTATAGAGACGACACATATGACTTTATATACAAGCTTGACAGCCAGTATCCCCACCTGGGATATCACTGTTGTCCCTGTTGTTGCTGATGCTGCTCTTCACCTGCTATAGGGTTTCTGCCTCTTTGTCTGCGTCTACATAAAAACGTTGGATCCCAAGGGGGTGAGACAATTATAAAATTGCCCTAGCGAGAGATATAACTCTCCGCCGTAACATTATTATTGCAGTTTAATAGAAATAAACTGAATAGTGGAATCATACAGTTTTAATAGCAGATGAATCAATATCTATGCAGGTTAGAGCAACATTCTTATTTAAGTATTTCAGCTATAACTTGATAAGCAACATGTCTCTTATTCAATACTGAATTAAGGAACATAAGTAACATTTATGTATCAAGGACATGCTAAGCAAGATAACATCAACCCGTAGTTCTCGTATTACAATCTTATGCAAATACGCTACGCGGATGATTATGTTTTACAAACATACTTAAGCTCTGAGGAGATGAGGTATATCACTCATACTCCAACCGACTATTGCGAAGTCAAAATCGGTACAATACAAAGTCAATGGAAGAGCCGACTTCCATGACTTCCCACATCTCGATCAGTGCGAGATCACATGCAGAACATCTTGTATCTCTACTATATAGCTTGCCAGGGTATAGTGGCATCTTCGCAATAGAGCTACAACAGTGACTGCACTCTCTTCGCAATCGAGAGATTTTGTGTTTACCTCCATCGATCCGACATTAACAACATCGGGAGATTTGTGATACATCCATCCCGGAATATTTAATAAAGGATTGAGAGATTTAATGTTTACCTTCCATCAATTCCCTTATTTGGACGTACGGATAGTTTCGCCCATCAACCCCCACATATTCAAAAATATGCGAACTCCAGGAGATCCCATAGGATAACCTGTTTCACCATCACCAACTACTGACGATGACGGATCTATGGCTAGAGCACTACATGAATAGCTTTCACTTGATTAATTAAGTACATTATCATATTCTTTTAGCATTAGTCAAGTTTTCAAACATAACTTATTATGACAAAATGCTACAAAGGAAACATGTACTGTATTCATCAGTTACTTCTCAGTCTTTAAAAGACATTGGGATCTCAGTCCCTCATTTCAATACTGGGAATACTCATCCCTTCACAAAACTCAATGCCATAATCAAATGGTTATGGGTATTCAAACCCTTAACTCATTACTGAGCATTGTTACCACTTTCACAGGTAACTATCACCTTCAGGTCATTTGACCAAGGTAATAATGATACTTGTTACACAAGCATTTCTCATGGTACTTAAGGCCCATTAATTCCCTTATTACCTCTTACTAGGCAACAAGGTATATTATGGCACATAAGGCCCAATAACAGTTTCAATAAATAAAGCATCATAGCTCATACCTGGCTATGTTCATCATCTCATAATACCTACATGGTTAGTATAGATGATAACAGTTACATTAATTTCATATCAGCACCATGCAAGATGAATATAGCATCACTATTTAAGGGTAACACCACTATTCCCTCACTAGGGTTAGGGTTTCCCATTTCAAATCAATTGGGGATACTCATCCCATTACCCAGATCAAGGTTATGGTTTATCACCATATTGCCCAAGATTAGGGTCTCATATAGAACTACTTAGCATTACCTTGGATTTGAGTTCTACCTTACATCAATACATCAGGGTTTCACATCAAATCACCTTAAATTAGGTTTTATATCCAATGACCCACAATTAGGGTTTACTATTCATCCCAATTATGGTTTCATATCCAATTACCCATAAATTAGGATTACTATTCATCTAATTTAGGGTTTTACCTTTCATAACCTTAAATTAGGATTACTCAAGTCATCACCCTCAATTAGGGTTTCACTATTACCCTAGATTAGGGTTTCACTCAGATCTGCCCTGAAATAGGATTAGGGTTCATTTAACTTTCTCGATTAGGGTTTTCATTATCTCTTCAATAAGGATCATACCCTAATCACCACATGATTAATACTCATGTAAGAATTCCTTTATACCATCTTCTCAACTAGATTAGGTCACATCAACCCATCAATCAAGTACATACAATTATGATTAACTTAGGGTACTAAGACATTACTTTCATAACCTTTTAGGGTTAATTAATCTAAAGGTATTGATCATATGGGTACTTTAGGGTTTCAACCTTTGTACCTATCATTTATAATCATACTTATCAACCATTGGAGCAATGGACCAATCATCACCTTAAGTTTCCAATCGATTTAATCACATTGGTCCTCCATTCGGTTTTGGGGTTTCAACACCAAACAGTTTTGAAACCGTTTGGCCAAACTAACCTCAAAACTGCAAGGATCACTTAAGGTATCTTTCAACCAATTGAATTAGGGATTGCTTTGTCGAATTGGCTATCAATTGAGCTATTGAATGTTCAATCAATCAACACCATTGGATCTTCCTCATCAACTACAATCAACCTTGGGTCTCCAAATTGTTTGGGACCGTTTGGACCCAAACGGTCTTAAGACCGTTTGGCCCAAATCCTCTCAAAACCGCATGGACCAAAAAGGTCTTTCAACACATAACCAAATCAAGGTTCCAATCAATGAACCACATCTCAATTGAATCATTGATCCATTCATTAATTGAACCATTGAATCATCCTTCAATTGGACCATCAATTATGGTTTTAAACCCAATTAAACTAGGGTTTATAATCAAGAAACCTTCAATTAGGGTTTTGAAATCAAGGAACCATCAATGCTTAACATTGTGGAATTGATTTAATTGAAATCAGTGAATCATCATCAATATATGATATGACCTGACCTCAAACGGTCTTGAGGTCATTTGGAAGACCTACAAATGGTTTGAGATCGTTTGCCTCATTATTCATTAAAATTGTGAAATCCAATTAGGGTTTAGATCATCGGATTGATCATCAATTTAGCCATTGATTGCATTTCGATTTGATATCTCTAAACATTTAATTACTCAACCATAATCAACCATAGACATCCAAACGGTCTTGGTTGGCCTCCAAACGGTTTTGAGACCGTTTGGGGTGCCAAACGATTTTGAAACCGTTTGGGTTAATCAACCCAAAATTTTACATTAAACAATTGCAATTTCAGCACCTAGCCGATTAGGGTTTCTAATTGGAGGATTGTCCATATATTGATTTAATTAATTGGAACCATTAGATCATCATCCAACATATATTAGGGTTCTGACCTCAAACGGTCAATCCATCCAAATGGTCAACCTTTTCAAATGGTTTGGGATCCAAACCTCCAAACGGTTTGGTGAAACCGTTTGGACCAAAGTCTTGAAACCATTTGCAATTGAAACTTGTTGGAATGTGTGCCTAAGATGATGTTATTATCATCAAGCCTTAGTCCACCGAAAACTACTGCCATTAACATGGTAGTTGCATCAACTAATCAAAGGAATTGCAAGAAGAGCAATTGAACATAATGAATTGAATAATTGAATTCAATAATAATGAATATGGGTTCAAGTTATATAACCCACCTCCAATTGAGCTTCAAAGCTTAGAGCTTCACGTCAATAATGGTGGAAGAAGGTTTTCCACACCACAAGGTTTGTTCCTCAAGCTTTTGAGTGAAAAGGAATGGTTCGAAGTGAAGATGGGATTGAGATATGAAGAAATCATGCATTTTTTTGTGATTTCCACCATGAAATCAAGATGAACGAAGGTCAAGAAGCTTACCAACAGGTTTGGGGTCGTCTTCCTGTTGTTCCTAGCTTCCTTGATCATTTTTTCAAGAAAAGGGAAGAAGTGGATTCGAAAAAGCCTTTGGTTTGAGTGGTAAAGGGTGCTTTTATAAGAAAATCAATGAGGGAGAAAATGTTTTATAAAAATCTTTTAATTCCAAAATTTGTGCCACCTCTTCCTCCTCAATTCGGTGCATGCAAAGCTATCTTCCTTATCTCCAAATTACCTTCCATTATCCATGAATTAAGGGAAAAGAAATTAAGCACCTTAATATCCTATTTTGGTGGCCTAGAAAAGGCACAAGGGTGTTCACACTTGAACAAATCCAACCATCTCGTTTTTGGTTGAAGGCCCTTCAATTATTATATTTATTTTTGCATTAATTTGAAGTAAAGTTCCATTTATGCTTAAATCTTGATTATTTTAATATCAAGATTCTCTCTCCTCCAAAGAGGTACAAATGAGATGCCCCTCTCATTTTCTTTATTATACATGATGCCAATAAATATTAGGGACCTTTTTGAAGTGGTAATTTGCATATTGAACCCTGGGTTTTGGATAAATTGCACATTACACCAAAACTAGGTTTTAATGCACACACATTGCTTTATCAGCTCTGTCTTGGTACTCAGGCTATCACATGCCATACCTCTGCATCATATCCATTCTCATGATGCTTCAACACATGAGGAACATATTATCATGTAACATTTGCAAATTAACCACTCAACTTGGGTAAATTGCACTTTAGTCCATAACAAGAAAAACATTATTTTCAAGATTTATTCAAAATGGACTAAAATGAAATATAAGTTCCTCTTGAGCCTTAATTACTTTTCAAAAGATAATATTAAGCATATGATTATATTTCTTAAGCAAAACATCTAGGGTTAAAGCATAACCCAGGTCAGGGATGTTACAGTTATTCCATTAAATATCTTGCTATCTATTAGAATGTTAGATTTTTGTTTACATGGGTCTTAGAATATATACTATCAATATGTCAAGATTTATAGATATTTACCATATTTAAAAAATATGAACAGAACCTTGGTCTCATTCATGATATATGGAAATGTTATTGTTAACAATTACTAATTATCTTAGTTATAAATCAACAATTGTTTAGACTGTAAACTTTCTATATCTCAATCAAATTGTAAGGAATATTTGTTACATGGATATATATTTTTTAATATTCAAACACCACTACATTCTGATAGATGCATAGCCATCAATTTTGCTTTACCAAATTATTGATTATTCTATTTTTCAACATTAAAATTGTATGAAAAAAAATCTAAATTTCATTGTCCTCTATTTGATTTAAAAAGGGTTTGTTCAATCAACTCTGTGCTTTTGCTAGATTATAAAAAATGGGTGGCCATCCTGACTCGTACACAAAGTGTTGAGAACGGGTTTAAAAAATGTGTTGTGACCACATTAATAAGGGAATCAAGGAAAACCATATAAAGAGATCTAGAGTGTAAATAGACAAACCATAACGGGTGTTCAAAGATCTAGATAAGGCATCGGGTTACACATGGTGAAGCCGCAAGGTATCCCAATCATCCGAACTTGGTATTTTAAACCAAGGAAAGGTACAAAAATGAGATCTTACGTGTTTTGAAACAAGGCTATAGGAAAAGAGTGACATAAAAATGTGCATGAATGTTAGTATTTAGGGATAGGAGTTAGTATAACATTAGTATACAAGATGTTGTCGATCAAGAGTACTCATATCATCACATCATGTTTGAATATCTAAAACAAGAGTTGGGAAAAGGTTTACATTATAGCTAAACCTTATATACCTTGTCTTGGACATTGTAGGATATGGATGCCAATCATTTCCCTCCATTTTCCATCCAAGGAGGTGAGCTAGGATCATCGAAGATGAGCCTTACCTCCATTAATATTGCATGTCCCTAACCTGAGGGACTTTCACTAGGTTTTTGAGTGTTGAAGATAAAGTTGGCGTACTTTGGGCACAAGGATATTGGTCCTTAGGGTTTTTAGGTTGTAATCCAAGTGGATATGTTCTATTCTTGGGTGTATAGGTGCTAACTTTTAATGTTGGGGGCTATATTAGGGATAGGGTTGAGTTAAACATTGTTTCCCATGTAGTTCCAAAAATCATTCTAGAAATGGGAAAGAGGCCCACCATGAGTGTGTCCCACTTCAATAAGTTTTCAAACAATCACTTACAGAGCTAGTCTAGGTTGGCACCACTTGACGGTGGAAATGGGGTGTAAACCAAGGGGGTTATCCCCTTTCAAGTTCAAAATAAAGTTGTAATATTCTAGGATAATGGTGAAGCTTCATGAAAAATTTCTGTATTCCACAGGGCACCCACACTTATTATATACCCTATTTGACCACAACTATGTGAACATTCGGTTAGACTGTTGATATGTGTTATATAATAAAATTGGACACTTTAACTACGATCTCACATCCAAAATGTGCCTGACTTGGCATACCGCCTCAAGGATATTTTGGGATATTAGGGTTTCAAAATATGCAAATTATTAGTAAAGAGAATGGGGGGCACCCTCCCGATCCCAACTTAATAGTTAGATTTTCATCTTAGTTTGATATTTGTTTGTCGTAATGATGAAGGCTCCTATGGGTAGGTTAGGTTGATAGGAATTTCATGTGATATGTGTGAATGAGCTAAGGTCTTTAGGTTAGATTTTTGAGGTGGATGCTGGTGAATTGTTTGGGTGTGTTGAGATTGGCGTTTCCAAGTGGTGACATCCAAGCAAGGTAGTATGAGATAAAAACATTTTATTGGATGTTTGTGTCAGTTGACAACCTTCCTATTGGGGGAACTTTTATTTGAGTTCATGATGATATCTTAATATTAGGAGAGACTAGGATCATTACTCAAATAACTCATGGGATAATAATCATCCATCCTAATTTGGAATCATTTCAAGTATCCAATCTATGTTCAGCCAAGAGCAATTCAAGCTTTAGTGCCTCACGACTAGATTACAGTAGATAAGGTTACACCCATAGCTCACACCAATTATGTCTTAGAATGAACATTTATTGGATATATGCTAATTTGGTTGACATTTATTCTATTAAGTGGACCAAATAATACATTCAAAAATCAAATAAATATATGATTAAATTCAATGAAACAAGAACAAAATGTCAATACTTAACCCTCCCAAGATGAAACTTTGAGGCGCAATGGGTGTTGTACCAATTATGAGGAGTGAAGTATTGATATTGATGGATGACCATTTTGGTTTGCTAATGTATGTCATTTGAATGAGAATGAATATTCTCTTCCTCCGGGCATAATCAAACTTAAGGAAGGAGTCAAATCGATCCAAATAGTATTTAGTCGCTTAACTTGATAAGTTTGTATAGTTTCTTATTGCAATAATATATAAAAAGGGTGTTTGTCACATCAAGGCTTTGGTGAATTGGTTTACTTGGCTAATAAAGGCTTTCATATAATATTTTATCAGAATAAGGCTTTTATTTAGTTTCTCATCTCAATATGGCTTGATTTAATTTCTTGTCGCAATAAGGATTAATATAATAGTTTGAATTTATTGTATTAGGAATTCATTCAAATGAAGTGAATATCACAATCAGGATTGAGGAAAAATGCTTACTACAACATGGATCTGTAGTTGATAGAACGGAATCCAAAATAGGATAAATTGAGTGATCAGTTTGTCCCCAATTGGCCTTAAAGTACGATAAAGTATGAATGACTTACTTTGGTTTTATAGGAAGAGGTATTATGAGGCAAAACATTATGGAAATAAAGTCCTTCCTTTATTCATAGAAAATATGGGCTACATAGATTTTGAATGGACTCATGGATTGATATGATTCATTGCAAATATTTGTAAGAACTACTACATAACCTACCTTTAGTGTCAGTTATTTAAAGTCTTTAGTGTCAGTTTATAAGCGACACCTATGTGGGCAACACTAAAAGCTCACCCATTAGGCGTCGGTTCCAAAACCGACGCCCAAACTCTTCGCGCATCACCGAAAGCGCGCCATCATGGGACTATAGGCGTCGGGTATTAGTTAAGAAACCGACGCCCAAACCCTTCGCGCCACAGAAAGGGCGCAATGTTGGGCACTATCAGTGTTGGTTATAAGTAAAAAACCGACGCTATATATCTTCGCGCCACGGCCGTGCTGGCCAGCACGGCCGTGTTGTTAAGGGAATAGACGTCGGTTATTGGATAAGAAACTGACACTATAACATTATGTGTCGGTTATTTACAAATAACCGACGCCTATTGTTTTTTTTTCTGTCAGTCTGCAGACCTGCTGTGGCTGGTCGCAGGATGAGAAACCTATTCAGTTCAGTTATGAACTGCAGGTTTTACGACATCCATTGATATCAGCCGACAACAGGCCGCAAACATGCAAAATTAACAATAAAAAAGTAGCACATGCATTTAGCAATGCAACCTGTAGTTCCATTTTATTTTCACACATTTATAAACATTCACACATGCTAGCAATCTGTAGTTCCATTCATTCACATTCACACATGTAGAAACATTGATATAGCAACCAACACTTTCATTCATTTTCACTCAGACACATGTAGAAACATCAAGACATGTAGAAACATTCACACATAATTTATAATTCAGAAATTCATTTACAAAATATCATTGTTTAGTCATTATTCGCTATCAGGATCCCAATTATATTTTAAAGCCCCCACTATTTGTATGGCTGTTGCCCAATCTTCTCTTACTTCATTTAATTCTCCCATCGTATAGGGAGCATTAACATTTGGTAAGTCCTTTCCTGTAATGGGGTCAGCTTTAAACACCTGTAAAGAGAATGATGTATATATATAATTAATGAGCTATAAATAAGATTGATATATTTCGATCATATTATCTAATGAGACTATATAATACATCAGCAATACACTCGATATCAAGTGCGGAATGTTTGATAATCATGTGCATATATTGCATGACATAGTATCCACATGACCATCCGTTGTCTTGTGTAGCACACTATAAATTCAAACATACAAAATGTTAAAAAATACAACTAATTAAGCATTAATTGTTAACATAAATAATATATACATATATTGCAGTCGGGAACTTACATTCACGTTCTTCCAAATTATTGGCTGGTTCTTTTTCATGGGGACCTTTCCTCCAGCCTTTTTGTACTCCTCAAAACCCCTACATGTTAATGTAACACAGAACATTGCAATTAAATAGTAATGTAATAACATATGTTAACGAATATGAAAAATGAAATATTTCTCACCGGAATATTGCCATTTTCATTATGTGTCCAAATCTTGTATTCAATTTACCCCCCTTCGGATCTAGATAATACACAGTGAACGTCTCGGGGGCAATAACCAGTAACTCCCAATGCCTACCCCTAGAGGAAACAAAGTTAAAAATTAATAACTCAAAATCCACAATAAAATGTAATTTTCTTAAGTCCAAATTATAATAAGCAAAGTAAACTTACTCTACATTGAATGGAGCCATTATCACCGTCTTCTTTTTTACAGCAAAATTTGAAAAAGCCTCACAACAATATTGTTGAACTGATGTAGGGCCTTTAGCTACTAGACTAATCAAAGATGGAATAAAAAACCCTACATGTTCGAATCCAAAATCTGTACATATGTTGTCTAAGTAGCTGCAAAATATGTATTAATTACGCATGCATTAATAAATAAGAAACTAGATCACCAGATCATACACAAGGTATATGGATGTATAAAGAATATCTCACCTTATCCATAGCTCTATCACAGATGTATTTAGCCAATCATATCGAAACAACTACAAAATATCCAGTATAAATAGTTTTGTTTCGTATGACTGACCTGTAGAATCCGAATCGGAAGAAACAGTTATAGGGGAGTTTATATCATGTTCCCCTAACCATATTTCCATACCCCTACAGTTAGGACCTAACGGGACAGGTAGTTCCTGTGGAACCCAACTAGGTAATGTAGGAGGTGGAAGTGGAGGCCTAGATGCTGTGGGTGTCTTCTTTTTAACCTGTATATATATAATTTCATATCAACTGCCATCATATACACACACTAACAATTGAACGTAATGTAAATTTACCATACCTTTTCAGTAAAGAGGACATCCGCTTTTAGCCACAATATCACTCCGCCTACTGCCTCACCAAGCGTTTCATAATCTGGGTGGGCATATGGCAGTGGAAGATCCATCCACTGGGGTAATATATGTATCGGGCTCACCCGAATCCAACCAGCTGGTACTGGAGACCCGTGACACGTTTCCCCTGGTAGGGATGGGTAAGCCGACGCCTCTGCAATGACATATTCTTTACTTTTTAGACGGCATGGCTTCAACCCCTACAAAGTTTTGTGTAAAGAATGTTATATACATATATACATATCATCTTTTTTTGAAACGACTACATTTTCATATATACATATCATCTTGAATTAAAAAACTAGTTACTATGTCATAAAAATACTTACAGTGGATGTGCTAGGTGGTGGTTCTACATGATTACTCCCAACCTCTACAGTAGGAGTAGGAGTAGAGTCTACAGTAGGTATTGTCTGGTAAGTGGCAGTCTGAGATGCCTACCACTTTTTCATTGCTTCTTCGAGTTTTTCTTTGAGTTTCCTATCAAATAGCTTATCTACCTATACATGGATAAAAGAAACGTCAAATTCTAATTTTTGAATTCTCTTTTACAGTAACATTATAAAGAAAGAATATGTTACCTCTTCTTGTGAAAGTCCCACTTTTGGGACATATTTGCGCTGGGATGACCCAAAAAAATATTTGATGCCCACACCAGCGCCTACAGCCCTAACATGTCCAGGATGCTCTGGGTTACCCAGAGAAACTGTCAATTCATCCTTTGTTCCCTCAGGGATGAACTTTCCTTTTTTCCTCAGCTCGTGCAGCTCCCGCTAATCGCCAAAACAAAAATTTGTACTTAAGTAAACAACACAAATAATCAATATTCGAATGATTGCTGTAAGAGTTGTATTTTACCATTTTTGCAGCCGCCTCAGCAGTTGCGGCCTTAGTTATTTCTCCCTTCTTATTTTTCCTCCCAGCTATCCAGACATCATGGCGAGGCAGAGGTGTGCTACCTATGGTAGAGGACTCCTGAGAAGCAGCAGACTGAGCAGTTGCCTCAGAATGTAGTCTTTGGTGAACGCCTGCATACCCCTTTGGACCCATTCTGTGGTCATGCACATTCAGTGCACGCCTTGATCTATGTGCCTCCCTGAGGGCCTAGTTAGTATGCAAATTAATGATTTGGTTAGTAACACTAAATGTTAATCTTGACTAGGTGAATACAACATATATTAATTAATGAGATTGAGACTGACGCCTAATACCTTGAATTCATCAGTTTGTCTTGAAGCGACAAACGCGTCCCATTCTTCTTTGTCCAAGAAGTTCCACTGTTCAGTGGCTGTCTTCTTCCTCTTGTCAGCTTCTTTTATGTATTCTCTGGTGAGATTTGTCCTATAGTTCCTTAGGACTCTCCCACAGCGTTGCATCACGCATTTACGATGCAGCTTTTCATCTGATTCAAATATACTCTGCAAAATAGAATTGCTATTAACTAGTATCCAAAAATTTAGTAATCTACAAAATAGAATTGCAAATTAATAATAACTCACACATAAATCCCTCCATATTAAGTCTTTCTTCTCCTTAGAAACGTTATGCCAAGAATCTAAGCGACAACCGCAATGGCTATGAGTAACAAACCCAAGATATGAAATAAATGAATTGCGATTCACACCACATGCATTTCCTGCATTATCAAAATCCACAACAAGTTTGGGTCCATTGCCCTTTTGTGCAATTAACTTCTTCATCATAGTGATGCCCCTTCTCTTGTCAACTTTTTGGTGCTGTTGATCAAGTGCATCAAGTGCTTCAGATGGTACCTGTGCATCATCAACCTAAAATTTGACAAAATAATCACATTTACAAGATATAACTATAAATGGACATATAGATATAAATATATGATATATTTTTAAAACTTACATTGTGAGGCGGCGCATTGATGTCCTCACCCTCACGGTAATCATCAACACGGTCATCAGGAGAATGGTCAGCCATCTGCAAATTCACATTCAAATTGTAAAGTTCACATTGTAAAGTAATTCAAATTGTAAAGCTCACATTGTAAAGTTCACATTGTAAAGTAATTCAAATTGTAAAGCTCACATTGTAAATTTCACATTATTACAACAAAGTATATATCACAAAAAAATTGTAAAGATCTATGATCAAAGAGAAAACAAGTATATATTACAACAAGATTAGGGTCTAGGGTTAACAAATACATGTGATGTCATTCTTATATATAATAAATGTACATGTACCACCTATCCCATCCTTAAACACCTAATCTCACTAGTAAGTGTATAATGTGTATTGGGTTTTCAAGAAAATTTCGGCAGAATTTCCCCACTGTTCTCCAAGTACATATGTACTTAGAGAACAAACGGGGAAATGCTGCCGAAATTTTCTTGAAAACCCAATACACATTATACACTTACATCCTAAGTGAGATTAGGTGTTCAAAAACAGTCCCAAACCGGGGACTATCCAAGATTTACTCCTAATGAGTAAATCTTGGACGGGTTTCTAGGCCAACAAATAATGTGTTGTCATTCTTATACCTAAAATTCTAGTTCTTCAAGTTAGGGTGATTATTGATGTCTTTAAAAGCATGATTGGCAATTTAGGGAAAAGTTCATCATTTACATTCCAAGCATGTCACATGTGTGCATTACAGTTCATCATTAAGCAAGAAGGGTGATTAGGATTCTCAATATACTCAACAATGAAACAAGTTTCCGAAAGAGGTTTGGTGAAGATATCTATAACTTACTTAAACATTCAATTATGAAGTAAATATACACTTAATTCAGAATAGCATGATGCACAAAGTTGCAGTCAACATCATTATGCTTTGTTCTATCATGGACTATCAGATTGGTATAATGTGGATTAGGGTCTAGGGTTAAAAAAATTAAAAAAACACCCAGCAGGGAACCTGACGATTTTGCTCCAGGGCACCTGCAGGGCTTGACCTAGCCTAGGCGGAGGAAGGAAGGAGGAAGAAGCTGGCGTACCTTGAGGGCAGAGGAAGAAGGCCCGGCCGGAGCAGAGGAGAGCAGCTGGAGGTGAAGCTGGCAGTGCCAGAGCAGAGGAGAGCAGCTGGCAGCGCCGGAGCAGAGGAGAGCGCCGGTGGCGAGGATTAGAGGAGAATTGCGGCAACGAGCGGAGGTGATGGCAATGGCGGTGAGCGAGGAGACGAACGGCGGCGTGTGGAGCAATCGGGGGAAATCACCAGACCTAGCGCACGACGCAATGAAACAGAGACAATGGGGAAAAGTTGTGTTTGCGGGGCTATTAACTGTACCATAGGCGTCGGTTATTCAAAAAAACCGACAACTAAAACTAACAGTGTCGGTTCTTTACAACAACCAACACTAATACTTGATTATAGTCGTCGGTTTTTAACTACAAACAAACCGACGTCTATATTCATATGCCGATTAAAAAAATCGTTCTCGAATTATGACCATAGTCGTCGATTTCTACTTAAAACCGACACTTAAAGGGTGTGAAAAATTCCCCGCGGACAGCGCGGGAAAACTCATAAGTGTCGGTCGTTGTAGTAAAACCGACACCCAAAATGTGCCCAATTTCTGTCTCACGAATAACCTTTAGTCGTCGGTTTTTTAATTATCAACCGACGCCATGTGTCAAATTTTGGAGGTAATTTTTTTCGCTGGAAATTTTTGATTTGGCGGTTGATTTTAGGTGTCGGTTTTTTATTAAGTATCCGACACTTAATAAAAGCGGTACCCGTGTCTGGTCGCCCTTCATAATTGGATGTCGGTTTATGTTATCAACCGACACTGTAGAGTTTAGGTGTCAGTTTATTTATACAACCGACACCTTGAAAAGTGACTTTATAAGCCATTTTTGTAGTAGTGAAGTTTCTTACCTTAGTGTTAGCTGTGTTTGCAAGTTTTAAATTTAAACTCAAACCCTACCCCATAGGTATACATGTGTGTTTAGTATTGTCAAGGTTATCCAAGGAGCAAGGTATTGTTAGGCGTAAGAGTATTAAACCTTCAACAATCTGGATCGGTTAGAAAAAGATGACCGGTTTTAGATTTAACTAATTAATAAATTAAAAGAAAGCAGTAAAGATAATATCTTGGAGGATGATTAAGATCAAATTAAGAGAATCTAAGATATGAGATTTCACTTCCACATCACAACTTACTTACATACAACCATAGAATTCAAACATACTAGTCAATCATACAAAGGAGGGTCACTGTCATGACACACCTCCCAATGACGTAAGATAGTTCTAAATCAACACAGAATTCCCATGCTCATGCTTAGTTTTGAACTACAAACCTTGGATCCTCAACATAATCCTAGATACCCGTGTATTCAAGGATATGTTGCCAAGATAGCTACCCTTACTTCTGAACATATCTTCATAGATCATAGAAAGAAACATATAACATGTAAGTAGGATGGTCAGTCATGCAAACAAGTAAATAAGCACCAACACATATCTTGGAATAGTAAAATAACTAGTGGTAAGTATGAAATCTGAGTTGACATAAGTTATGACATGGGAGCTACTCACCAATGTCCAAGAAATGAAGTTCTACTCACATATAGTGATGAAATATAGGTACAAGTAGTAATTCATGGAGTAAAACATGAGTAGAGAAGGTAGAATAACAAAGGAATCCATAGAAGTGGAAGAATGATTAGGAACTCTACCTAGAAGATAGAGTTTTGTCCTTGAAACTACTCCTGTTCTAGAAACCTTCTCTCCCAAGCAGTCAGAATGGAATGGAAAAGCCCTTGCTACAATCTGTGAAGAGAAATGGAGTAGAGAAGAGGTTCTCTCTTGAGTAACTACCTCATCTTCAGCAAAATCGCCTCCTTTCTCCTCTTCTCTTCTCTCTAGTCAAGAAGTCCTTAAAATGACAATTGATAACCGTCCCATAGGTGTCCCTTATTATTTAAAGATGAGGGGTGATTATTCTACAAAATGTACACAATTTGTCACCGACATGGCGTGTCTGAGGAGCGAAACTGTGTGTCATCATGAACAACTAAAAGTAAAACTACCCCATGCAAAGGATACACAACATGTTAGTTGGCCGACATGTCGTGTTGCTGATACTTGTTGAAGATCTGGTAAATCCAAAAAAGTGAACATGCCATGTGCTAATACATGCATGTCGTGTTGACAGGAAGGGACTTTGGTGAAATCTTTAAGTGAAGAGACAACATGTCATCTAAGCGACACACTGTATTGATACTCATTAGGGAGGAATGTTAGTTGTCTACAACTTAACACATCATGTTCAACAAATGACACATTGTGTTCCTTTTAGAAACTTTGAGAAATTTCCTAAAACATGTACAATCATTTGGGGAATTCAACTAAGGTCATATTTTGATCGGATTAACCCCATTTCCTTGTCATTATCATGTACTTGTGATCACAAATATGAAATGAGTAAAGACAACTATAAATGGAAAATCTAGTATGGTTAGAGGTTAAATGAGGTACAAAGTGGATTGTAAATGCGTGAAAAAGTGGACAAAAATTCGATATAAAATGTGCGCATCATATCCCCCAAGCTTGAACTATTGGTTGTCCTCAAGCAAAAAAAACAAGGAAATACAGTTCAAGAAAATTCCAAGCATGCATATAAATCAAATGAAATGGAGAAAAATTATCAAGCCAATTCGACCACAGTCAACGATTATTGCTATTAGTAATGGGTTCAACTTAAACACCCAAGATTAAAGTTTTAGTTCAGTAAAGATGCAAAAATCCAAATGGAAGAATCAACATAACAATATTAAGTAGAATTTATATGACCATACTAAATAAATAGTGTATATGCAACCTGATCCCCTCAAATATTAAGGATGTAAAATATGAAATTCAAATCAACTCCCTACCTTCTAAAACAAGAGTAAGAGATGAAGTATGGGTTCCGACACTATGCGGGTAATATAGACTTATGCACACGTGGAATGTCAGCTGGGTTCATGTATCCTGTTCTAGGACGTAACGCCTAACCCATCGTAGTTGGATCAGACTTACACTAGGATAGCATGTTACTTGGCAGTTCAACCATTGTTCATGAGGATAAATGTAATTCTTTTTTAAGACAAAGTCAATGTAATCAAAATATGTGTCAAGTTCCACTTGAGAACCATGAGGCCTTTAGCTAAAATTATTTCCCCCCAAGAATAGAAGAGTCAACTGGATTTCTTAGTCAGTATGATTTCATTCATCTATTACAAATTCTCGTTGTGAGTGTGGTTGAAAACACACTAAAAATTTGATAAGGGAATCTGGAATGCTAAACAAGGTTGTAATGTTGATTAGTCCAAGAAGATTTCAGCCATTACATGTATTATATGTAAGCGAGGGTGTGAAAGGTGAACATGCAAGCTAAAAGCAATAAACCAAATTGAAGTGAATGTTGTTGGCAAAGAATTTCTTTTAACTGATGCACACCTTGTAATAATTTTCTTCAACTGATATTTCTGATACAGATTTGAACAACAATTGATCATAAAGGGAATTCACTCCAACAAGGAAAAACAAGCCTCATATCATACTAGATTTTGCACAATGTAAAATAGAAATTAAAGGAAAACTAAGAAAGTGATAATAAAAAGAAAATAAAGCTACACTACTGGCCGGTTGCTCCCCCGCTAAGCTTGAAATTTACTATATCCTCACTATATAAATCAAACTCAAGTGGTATGCAACCGAGCACCTTTCATGGATGGATCAAAGTGAAGGGCCAGTGCCCTTGCAGCAATGGTGGAGGCATGCCATAGTGGCCCTAAGAAATGTTCCACATATCTATTCTCTGGATCACAAAACGCATGTTGTTGCACTGCCGACCTAGTTGGTCTACATGGGTGTCATTCTGAGAAAAGTACTATTGGATATACCACCCGTATAGATGTGTAGTCTGTTTTAGTGCCAGTAGAGCAAGGGAGAGATGGTGATGCTGATGCAATGGAAGCCTCAGGTTGGTATCTAAAACTAGTCCCATCTTCAAAACTGTATTTCCAGTTATCTTTATTTGTTAGTGTCATCCCCTCAATGTTAGAAAGTTCAATGAATTTTTCATGACCATGGAAGTATTGTTTGAATTTGGTGTCATCTGAGGTGTCCCGAATTAGGCCCGAGGAAATGATAAATTTGAGGACAACCTTATTCCTCCCTATTCAGCATACAAAGATGTCAATTCTTCATTTACTTTGAAGGCAACATGGGTGATTAATCCTCCAATCATTATGTCACCAACCATCTTAAATTTGACCTCACAGAAACAATAGAGGGTATAATAACCTACATTGATCTTAAAATTGTGTAGCATTTCCCATAAGAGAAAAAAGGGCTTGCTTTCCACAAACACCATGCATTTCCTCTCTTGCAAAAGAACACATGCTAAGGAGTCCATGCATGTGATGCCCTATCATGTGTAGCATCATGTATATCATCTTTAATGATCTCCCTCAAAAAATTATCACTATTAAATTGTTGAGGATATGGAATGGCCCCTCCATAATGACACTGAAAAGCATCACAAAATTTCCTAAAGGTAATTTTATGAATGTGCCAAATTCGCCAAAAGGTGATAATGCCAAAAGGTTCATGTGGCCTTCTTGGGTCATCTTTCACATGTTGAGTAGTTAAAAATTCATAAGTCAAGCTTAGATAAGTAGGGCTTATAGTGTAGCAGTTGTATTTGAGCCCTAGCTCTTGCAGAAGTCCCAAGACACCACCTTTGAAACCCAATGCTTCAAATGTCTCCTCACAAGCAAATCATGTAGGTAGGATCCTATGGGTGATCAAAGTTTGTTATGTGGCATCTTATTCCTCAATGATGTTGAATTGTGTGAATGAGATGTAGGACGGTGTGGAAGAAAAGCTTTCTCCTCTATGGTGCTCGGTTTCTTGCTTGATGTGGGTCATGATGACTGAAGTGCTACTGATGTAGACCCATATATGACGTGTTCAAAAGGAGACACGACATGTCTTTTGCTGCGAAATAGGTTTGTAGGTTGAAGATGACACTAATGATTACGACATGTGTGCTCAATGTATAGTGTATTCGTGAGGTTGCTAACCTTGAATGAGGGGGATCAGAGATGGGTAGGCCATGAGGATGTCTTACGATGTTGCTGGAACTCAACTATAGATTTAGTGGTGACTAGCCCAGTGCTCTTCTTGGTGATGACATGACGACTAGGTGAAGAAGATGGCAGAGAAGAAGGTCGACATTGAAGCTTGTAGATGTAGAATTGTGCACACAATAACAAGTAAGGGCACGATAGGGTGCTTGGATGCTCAAACATGATGTGAAATAGGGTAAGGTGATGAATGAGTTGAAATTGGGGTTAACAACCCAATTTCAGTATGCCAAAAACAAGATGTGTCTGAATAGACACACGATATGTCTTAATGTATATGGATTTCTTTCTCCCCTTTTTTATTTTTTCTCTAGTTAATTATGACATGATGTGTATTGAGAAGGACATGTCGTGCTTCCTCCCAGAAAAATATTTAAAGACAAACCTCCTTGCGGATACGCCATGTGACTAATACCCATATGCCGTGTGAGTTTCTAATAGAAAACTTGTAACTTTCTCTTAAACCATACATGTTGTGTTTAATAGAGAACATGTCGTATTTTTTATGTAGAACGTTATGCTTGTGAAACCTATTACAAACATGCCTTGTAGTTTTATCACATAACATGTGGTCTGGAATATTTTCTCAAAGTTTGTATTCCTAAAGAGAGACACAAACTGTCACTTGGAAACACCATGTTCCTCTTGAAATTTTGCAGAAGTTTGATTTCTTTCTTTGTTTTCCTTCTACACCTAAAATGATAATGATACATATATAATACGAGGGACTAAATTATTACATTCATTCACTGCAAATTTATTTGGTAAAGAAAACGTTCTTGGAGTAAAAACTAAAATGAAATTTATCCTAAATGTGGGATCAACTCCCATGAGTTCCTCCATTTAGAGCCCAAAGTAAGACTTGGATATTTTATCATCAAATTTCCTGAGAAGGAGTAGAAGACTCCCTTTGTTATAACCCCAATTTTTGGGTTCAAATAGTGAGAAATGTAATTTCTCATATTTAAAGCTAATGGAATAAATAATGATATGTTTTGTTTTGATTAAGTGGATACCATTCACAATAGCCTCGATTGGTTGTGTTTTATGGGCTTTATTGGCTATTGGGCCCAATAACAGGGAAATAACCAAGGAAATTCAATTAGTGAAAGAATAATTGAATTTATAAGAAAAGAAATATGTAGAAACCTCTAGAAGGAAAATCCAAAGAGGATTTCGTACCTCTTGGGTTCCTTGGGTGCCAAGGAGTCCATGGTTGCAAAAAGAAAACGATAAGAAAAGAAAAAGTTTAATTAAGTTTTCTTTTATAAGAAAGAGATTGAAAATGATGATAAAAAGTGGAAAATGAATGGAAAGAGGTATAAAAGAGTTTTCTTGGGGAAATTTCGTATCCCAAGGAATTCTCATAATAAAAGGAATGCCAATGAGGAAAATAAAAGAGAAGTAAAGAGAAATCCTCAAAAAGAACTAATTTAATGAGAAATAAACAAGATAATGCAAAATAATGCATATAGGTGCATTAAGAAAGATAACGAGCATTCCAATAAAATGAATTTCGAGATAATGGAGTGTCTTGGGATCCAAGGAGTCCCAATAAAGAGGAAAGAAAGAGAAAATACTAAAAAGGGAAAATAAGAGGATAATGTGATATCTTATTAATGAATTATGGAAGTATGGTTAAAAAGAAAGTGATTTATATGGAAAGAAAATAGGATTTCGTTCCTATGGATTAAAAGGAAAATAAAGGGAGTAAAGGAAAGGAATTTCGAAATCCTAAAGAAAAGGGAGTTACAAAAGGATAAGAGAGAGAGAGAGAGAAGGAATACTTCTCTTTGAAGGAATTAGATTCCTTTTGGGAAAGGGACACCTTGACTCGTGCTAAGCCAACCTATGGCTTCGTGGACACTCCCATATATAAGAGGTATGATCTGGGGTCGAGTCAAGAAGGAGTTCATGTCGTTGTATACTTCTTCTTCTTTTCCCTACTAACCCTAACCAAGTGAGTTCGTAGCGGTTTCAAGGGCTTGAGCGGGTGCGCCGCGATCTTGGTGGAGGCATGAATCTATCCTAGGATCGCAAGTGGTTTTCCGCCTTCTCCAGGTCACAACCGTCGCATAGCGACCTGCTGCAGGGCTTTCAGGCCGGCCGCAGATGCCAGGCTTGGCCAACGAAGGCCAGCCGCCATGGAGGGGTGAAGAGGGCCCCGTAGGTTGTGTGGAGTCATGTCAGAGGAAGCGGAGCGTTTGCTGGCGTGGATGGAGGCCCAGAGAGGGAGGAAGGGCCGACGCGAAGCTGCAGAGCGCGGCTAGGGCGGCGCGGCTCCAGGCTGCGCAAGGTAGAAGAAGAATAGACACAGATGACACTTCTGCCCCTCCGCGTGATGAAGGGCTGGTTACTTAAGCAGGGGTAAAAGTGTAACTCCGTTATAAACTCAAACAAGCCGCAACAACATTGCATGAAGAGGCCTACGTGGCAAATTTCTATTGGCCAAAAGGTACATTTTCTTGCAAAATTCATATCTAGCAAACCGTAACTCGGATTTAGACGAATCTTATATGAAAATTAATCCTCATAATGAGAGGAATCCATTAAAAATATTATCAAATATTGATTCCGTTTCTAATTGAAAAAGTACTGTAATATGATGAAAAGTGCATTAAAGTTGAGTTAAAAACCCTATTTGTAATTAAAGGTTGAATCTAAGATGTTTAATGGGTTAATTGAAGTAGTAATAACCTGTTGAATGATAATGCTAGATTCGAACCTGATCTAAAGGTAGAATTGCATGATTTAGAGTTATACCTCATATGAGAATGATTAAATAATTTAGAAACTCTAATTTAGGGTAAAAGAAGATAAGATCATTTTTAGATCGAAAAATGTGAAAATATGATTGTTAAATGATAGTTTTACGTTTTTGGTACATGAAAGTCCTTAATTATGTATAAATATCCTAAAAGTAGTAATTAGGGTCTTTTCATGAATAAAATATGGAATTGATGGAAAAATGAGTTCATTTGTTAATTAGACCCTAATGAGCTTTGAATTAATGATAGATGCACATAATGATCTTGTCATGAATTAAAAGGTATAAAATAGTATCTTTAATGTAAAAGAAGTTTAATGAAATTAATTAATGATTAAGGTGCTTTGAAATATAGAAATAGGGTTATATGTTGTTGAGATAACCTTAGTTTTGAAGAATAGATAAGATAACTAGGGTTTTTTACTAATCGCATAAAATTAGGGTTTAATGCAGTGAAAGATAAAAGGAAACCCTAATTGCATAATGAAACCCTAAGATAGACACAAAACCCGAGAAAGTGAATTCAAGTAAATAGAGTAGATTCTTGATGAAGTGTGTGACAGTAGAGTACATATTCTTTTCAGGAATTATGTGATGATTGAATTACTTGCTTGGATATGTTGATTGACTTGATTGTATACACACGAAGTAAATGTTGAATAATCTGCACGACTCGTCAAACGAGGTATGTGGTTACGCTTATGACTACCCGAGTTAGTTTTCCGATGGATTCCCGGATGTTTAATTGCATTGAATGCAACTAAACTGTTGGATGTTTATTTATTTCATGCAACTATAAAGTGACTATGATTATCACTATAAATGAGTATATATAACTGGCTAGATCCGGGTCCACCTCTGTCACTTTGAAAAGGCTAAAAAGGGGTAATCCTAGAGCAAGGTCTAGGTTACTGAGAGTTAGAAATTGGGCTACCTACGTGTAGTGCCATGCGACTCGTTAGCCTGCCATGAGTTAAGGAGTGGGCTACCTACGAGTAGTGCCATGTGACTCAACCCTAGAAACTGGTTCACCTATAGGTGGGACCATGAGGGGTTTAATGGGGATCTACCATAAGGAAGGTAGGATCCAGGTCCACTGCAGGGATAGTACAGAGGATAGGGTACTCGTGGATCGCGGATGTTATATTTAAAATGTAATCTTGATTGATTAATGATTAATTGAATGATTACATGGTTATCATAGTTGCATGATTATTGTTTCCCCCACATACCAGCTTCGGCTGGCCGACGTTTTGTTTGTCGGCGTTTTAGGTACAAGCTAAAAGGACAAACAGTAAATCGTCACATCGTGAAATACATGAAGAAAAATACAAGGAGGATTAGTTAGAGTAGAATCATTAAGTGGATAGAAGTTAGAAATCCAAAATTTTAAAAAGGTATGCAAAGTTTATTTTCTTACAGCTTTTCAGTTTAGTATGTTAGAATTTGATAATTATTCTTGGTTAATTGCCGAACCTTTGATCCGGAAGTCATGGGTACGGCTTCGACCTCTCGGTCTCCCTTAATTGGGGGTTATCGGGAGGTGGGGTCGTAACACCCTTTCTATCTTCTCTCCTTCAGTGTAAAGTTTGCAATGATGTCCATGGATCTTGATTGTTGATTATTTTCCTTGCAGCTCCATAGTTCCATATGGATAGACCTTCAATACTTGGAATGGTCTAGACCACTTTGAACACAACTTTCCTAGGAAGAGTTTCAACCTAGAGTTGAATAGAAATAGTTGATCTCCTTTGGAAAAATTATTTCTTCTTATCTTCTGGTCATGCCACATTTTGGTTCTCTCTTTGTAGATTTTGCATTTTCATATGCATCCAGTCTGAGTTCCTCAAATTCTTGAAGTTGCATCCATCACTTTTCACATGCTTTCTTCATGTCAATGTTGACAAACTTGATAGCCCATAGGAATTTGTGCTCCAGTTCTAGAGGGAGAGGAAAAGACTTGCCATATATGAGCTTGAATGGTGTGGTCCTAATGGTTATCTTAAATGCTATCCTGATTGCTCAAAGGGTATCATCCAGTTTGAGAGCCCAATTCTTTCTTGAACTTGAAATGGTCTTTTCCAAATTTATCTTAAGTTGTCTATAAGGTACTTCAACTTTCCCAATAGTTTGGGGATGGTATGGAGTAGAAATCTTGTACTTAACTCCATACTTGGTGAGAATATTATTGAAATGTTTCTCATTGAAATGTGTACCTCCATATGAAATGATATCTATTGGAACTCTAAAGAAAGGAAAGATGATCTTCTGAAATAATTTGATGGCTGAATTTGCATCCGAAGCTTGGGTAGGACTAGCCTCTACCCATTTCAAAACATAATCACAAGCAACCAACATATATTTATAACAATAGGAGTATGGGAACATGCCCATGTGGTCCATGCTCCATAAATCAAATTCCTCTAACTCTAGAATGGAGTTGAGACACATTTTTGCTTTTCTTGATATACTTCTCATCTTTTGTCATTTGTCACAAGCTTTGACATAAGTATAAACATATCAAAATTAAGTTGGCCAATAGAAACATGCTTATAGAATCTTTGTAGTTGTCTTCTCCCCTTCAAAGTGTCCTCTATAGGAAGAAGAATGGCATTCAAAGATGATGATAGGAATTTCATCATGAGCTACACACCATCACATCATCCCATCTCTCCCTTGCTTCAATAAAAACATGTCATCCCTTTAGTAGAATTTGACATCATGGTGGAACTTCTTTTTTTGATAAGTGATATCAAGGGTAAGAAATATACAATATTAGAAAAATGAGGGACTAGAAAAGAACCAATAGCATACAATCTTTCAATTGGAAGGTAATCATCAATAGGGAGAGAATTTGTTGCATCCATGTTCAATCATGAGAGGTGATCAACAACATTGTTTTCTGTGCCCTTTTTGTCCCTTATTTCAAGGTCAAACTCTTGAAGCAATAGTATCTGATGGATTATATGTGGCTTGGCATCTTTTTGTTTAGCAAATACATTATTGCAGCATGGTCGGTGTAGACCAAAACCATGGATCCTACAAGATATTGTCTGAATTTGTCAAAGTCATATACTATTGCTAGAATCCCCTTCTTCATAGTGACATAGTTGATATGTGCTTCATCCAGGGTCTTACTGGCATAATGAATAGAATGGAGTTTTTTGTCCTTCCTTTGTCCTAGAAATGCACCAACAATGTATTCACTACCATAACACATAATTTTAAACAATGTATTCTGATCTGGTGGTTGAATAATTGGGGTAGAAATGAGGCATCCTTTAGCTTTCTGAAAGTGGCTTGCTGATATTCTTTGAAAACAAAATCAACATCTTTAGCAAGAAGTGAGCACAAAGGTTTGGCTATCTTTGAGAAATCTTTTATGAAGAGCCTAAAATCTTGTATGGCCAAGAAATTTGTGAACATCTTACACAGATTTTGAAGTGGAAAATTTTCCCAATGCTTCCACCTTATCCATGTCAACTCTAATACCCTTGTCAGATACCACATGGCCTAGTACAACTCTGGATTGTACCATAAAATGGCACTTTTCCCAGTTGTGTACTAGGTTAACCTTTTTACAACATTGAAGAACTTTAGATAAATTTGATAAATAGTCATCAAATGAATTGCCATACATGCTTAAATCATACATGAAAATCTCCATTATTTGCTCGATGAAATTAAAAAAAAGGCCATAATACAACTGAAAAGTTACAGGAGCATTACAAAGACCAAAAGGCATGTGTCTGTAGACATAAGTTCTATACGTGCATGTAAATGTGATTTTTTATTGGTCCGATGGGTATGTCAGTATTTAGGGAAATCCATAATAGCTGCCAAGATAACAAAAATATAAGTGATTGGCCAATTTTTCAAGCATAAAGTTAATGAAAGGAAAAGGGAAATGATCTTTACAATTTTCTTTGTTTAGTCTCCTGTAATCTATGCACATGCGCTACCCTGTGACTACACGTATTTGGATCAACTCATCATTATCTCCTTTAATGATAGTTGCACCCCCTTTTTTTGGGTACTACATGAATAGCATCACCCATGGGCTATCACTTATTGGATAGATGATACATGCATCTCTTAGTTTAAAAATTTCCTATTTTACATCCTCTAACATATTCTGATTCAAACGTATAGGAGGTTCAATACATGGTTTAGCATCATCTTCCAAATTAATACAGTGCATGCAAATGGAAGGATGAATGCCCTTCAAATTGTCGATTGAGTAACCAATAACAACTTTGTACAGACAAAGCTCGATAAGTAATTTTAGTTGTTGCTCATTGGTTAAATCAACATTTATGATAATGGGAGAAGTAGAATCATGATTAAGAAATGTACACCATAGCCTCGGTGGTAGGGGTTTTACTTCTACCTTTTTCTCCGATGTAGACTTGCTGGAATTATCCTATACTGTGGTAGTGGTTTTACTTCTACCTTTTTCTTCAATGTAGACTTGCTGGAATCATCCTCTAGTGGTGGAATTTCTTCATTGGTTGGATGTGAATTAGAGACAAGAGTAGAATTTGAAACTTTAATTGCCATAGCAGTGTTTAGTTCATATTCTTCACAATAGTCAACTATGAAATAAAAAATCCTCATTTTCTTCTAGAAGCTTATCAACACAATCAACAAGACACATATCTTTTGTTTTGTTTAGAACTTTAAGGGCATCAAAAGTAGAGATTTTTGTAGTATCCTATCCCACCCTAAGAGTGAGTTTGCCTTTTCACACATAGACTATACAATCAGTAGTTTGGAGAAAGGGTATCCCAAAAAGAACATGGTTGGAAGGAACTTCATTTATGTCTAGTACACCAAAGTTATAAGGAATGTCAAATTTACCAACTTGCACATGTAGGTATTCTACAATAACTTTGGAATACTTGACAGAATGGTCTTCCGATTGAATGTCCATTTTATTCTGCTTCAAATATCCAATATCAAGTTGTTGTCACAGTGAAAAGGGATTAAGAATGATGCTAGCTATAAGGTCAACTAGAGCTTTGTCAAATGTGGTTTCGCCTATATCGCACAAAAGGGTGAAGGTGCCAAGATCATCAAGTTTCTTCGATAACCTTTTATGGATGACAAAACTCATCCTCTCTGACAAAAAATTGTGTTGGTCAAGGCTTCTCTTATTAGTCAAGATGTCTTGATGAAACTTTACATATGATGACATCTCAACAATGACTTCAACAAAAGGGAAGGTTGACATAAGGGTTATTGAAGATATCCATGAATCTATTGAATTTAGCATCATCATGCTTGTGTGCAAACCTATGAGGAAAAGGAATAGTGGGTTTATAAGAAGGTGGTGCTTCAACTATAGTCTTCTTTCCTTACTTTTGATTGGTATCATCTTCTTTATCAACAACATCATCTACTATCCTCTCATTTTCTAATTTGGTCTTTCAATAACAACTCCACTTCTCAAGATGATGGATTTTAGCCTCTTGGAATCATTTCTGGTTGGCTTGGCAGCAACCCTGAAGGGGCCCTTTGATTGGCTAGAATTTGTTGCACAATTTGTTTCTCTAGAATCTTTTTATGAGTAACAATGATGTTAACCTTAGAATATATTTTAGTAATATCATCTTTGAGAAGCTGCCCATGGTTATGGAATTCATCATTTTGCTGGATTTGGGTTAAGACAAAGTTCTTAATTCAGCTTTCTAGATTGGACTTTGGTTGAAAGTGTTGTTGATTGTAGCTCTAGTTGTTATTATTGAATCCCGATAGGTTGTTGTTCATGGGCTATCGGTTTCCCATTTGTTTTCGCTGATTTTGACTTTGTTGCTGATTTGGATTTTGAGCATTACTTATGTTTCTGTAGGAGAAGTTGGGATGATCTCTCCATACTGGGTTGTAAGTGTTGAATTACAGGTTGTAGGTCTACTTGTTCTAGAATATTCCTATTGCATTAGTTTATTTTGGCATCTCCTCTGCATTATATTATGGGTCAAAACAAGATGAAGACTTGTGCCCTAGAACTCAACATGCATCATGTTGGAAAATCTAGGAAACAGATAAGGTAGAGGAAACAAAAGTTTAATGCTTGATTCCCTAACTAGCAGATTGTGTCAACAACAATGTATCTAGGAAGGAAGGTTGTAAGAGTTATACCTGGTCCCGGAGTAAGTCCAATGACAAATCTTACTAGATCATGCTTCTTTGTCAAGTTGCACCTGGACGAATGTCGGTAGTAGCCTCCTGGTTGATCACCACAGATGGTGGTTGACTACATCCTCCTAGTGAGTGGCAACGAATGCCTCTCCTCTAGAGTAGTCCACACAGACCACTAGAAACTCCACATTGTGCTACTAGAGACAACATGAAGGAGTTGTCCCTTTGAATGTCAATGTGCTAGCCCTGACTTGCTCTCCCAATTGTCCCTCCTTTTCTATCCTTCCCCTTTATGGTTAGGACTTTCTTGGGATATATTGGTTACCACAACCAGAGAGGACAACAATCGTCAGAGCTTATTGTTCTATCTAGGAAGCCCCCAATACCCTTCTATATGTAGTAGGGTTAGGGTCAATGTATCACTAAGTGAACTGATAGATTCATTCCCTAGTTAAACCAATATTTAGATAATGTAATTTCAATTAACCCAACACTCCAACCGATTAGTTTAACACTTGAACTGGTCAGTTCACAATCCATTCAATTAATTTTTCTACTAGTGTCATTTAAATTGAATACCTAACAACTTTAGTAATCAAATTAAACATCATTCATGAATAGATTCCTATTCCAAGTGCGTCATATGTGTGTGACCCTGTAGGTCCTAAATTATGTTGATGGTGAATGTCCATAACCAACTTATGACATCACAAACAATGAGTGGTATCTAGCAACACATCACTACTACCCAAGTAATTTGGAAAGTTGAAGAACAACTACAACCTACAATCCATGATCAATTTTGATGTGATCGTATAGTTCCTTTGTCTCTGATATCTGGATTGAACTCAAGGCATGGAATCATCATCCTTGCAACTTTCAATCCATGTTCCTTGAAGTAGAGCAGACTATCTGAGATGCATGTGAGTTCACATATCACATATTATATTACATGAGTATGGCCATACATTTCCCAGTCTCACTTATCAAGTGGCCTAGATATCAATCTCCTATAGTAGGGACAAATCCCATCTACATCACTCACATTCAAGACCCATATGTCACAATGCACCTGAGCATCACCTTTATGACAACCCTTATTCCAAGTCGCATTGGATAATGTCTAAATACATTGAATAACATGTGATGAGTGTAGTGACTTTAGGTCTAAGAACCACAATCACCACTATCATTCTAAGAGCTGATTCTAACTAGCATTCCATAGTCTCCATGTATCGCTCTCATGGTGGGTCTATCTAATACATTATTCTCTAATATGTACCTATGTGCTTGACTTGTCATCACATATCACGAGTAATGAGACTCTTCCATCACTCAACACACACTCTAGTCTTATGTATTACTATTGTCTATTATGATTCCACAATAATATCCGACTAAGGACATAACAAGAATGTATGTACTCTTATCTTACATATGATTCCATTGTTCATGTCCTCAACTTGAAGACATATGTCATTGAGAAACATCATTATCTAGACATCTAATATATTAGTGTCATCACATCATGATTGAGACAAACATAATAGACATAATTACCTTTATCATTATCAAATCAAGTACATGATGCCCCATCACAATCATCATATGATTGGATCTTTGGTCATATATACCAACAAACTCCCACTCACACTTAGAGCCAATCACCCACGAATCTTATTCTAAGTGATCTTAATATGTCCATCATGTTTGTGCTGTGCAAGTACTTTTATAGAGGGTTAGCAACATTTTCTTTTGATTGCTATTTCACAAGTTTCACATCTCTTCCCTGTACAAATTCTCATATGAGATGGAAGTGTTGTAGTATGCTATTTGAGATTCCTTTCCTAACTAGTAGTTCCATTATTGCCACAATATCTCTACTTTGTCATTAATGGTTGGAAACTCCCACAAGTTCATCTATATGAACTTCTAGATCCATACAATATCCTCAGTTGTTCTCACTACAGTAAGATACTCGACTTCTAATGTAGATTTAGCAATCATCTGCCGCTTGGAACTTTTCTAGCTTATACTTCTTGTTTTAAGGTCAAATACAAATTAGAGTGTGATCATTAATTTTATTTGTCATTTTGGAAGCTTGCATTGATGTAACACTTTACACCCAACTCTTCCTTATTATCATAACCAAAGAACTGATCCTTTTAGCACTTATCAAGTACTTAAGGATGTTCTTTATGGAAGTCTAGTGACTTTCACTGGGATCTGATAGATGTCCACTTGTGATGTCCAATATGTACAAGACAATTGGATGAGTACATACCCTCTCATCATGTCCAATACATATGAGATAACTTGATGAGTATGTATCCTCTCATCATGTTCAATACATATGAGATAACTAGACAAGTACATAACATTTCATACATGATAGGTCCAATTGTGAATGCATACATCATCTCACTAATATTTTTCCATTATTCACAAGAACTTGACACTGGGCTCTTGAGATACTAATTTCACAAATTTTCTCTCATTAAGTCATGCCTGGTGAACCCCTTTCACATCTTGCCAATGTATGCTCTCTTAGGTCAAGAAGCTTTCTAGATCTATCTTTATAGACCTTAATTCCTATCATATTGGATGATTCACATACATCCTTCAAAGAAAAGCTTTCTAGATCTATCTCTCCCTTGCTAGGTTTTAATATTTATAGGATAAGGACACCATTCAACATCATTATGTGGAATATAACTATGATCCCACTAAATTCTTGTAATCACAGATTTCATCTTCATTCTGACTAAAGTCAAAATCTTTGACTATCTCATCAAATAGAAGATTACAACTCTGAGATGCTTGATTCAATCCACATATTGACATTTGTTTCTTACAAA
Source organism: Alisma plantago-aquatica (assembly GCA_963693085.1). Lineage (NCBI taxonomy): Eukaryota > Viridiplantae > Streptophyta > Magnoliopsida > Alismatales > Alismataceae > Alisma > Alisma plantago-aquatica. The sequence continues at coordinate 588,352,919 of OY856410.1, forward strand.
CTTTAATTGCAATATTGGATTTATAAAACCTTTAGGGTGTGCCACGTACACATCCTCTACAATATTCCTGCTAAGGAATGATATTTTAAACATTCACTTTGCCAAATCTTGTAGTCATACTAAGATGCAATGGAAAGCATGATCCCGATGCATTTAACCATGGAAACTGGTGAAAAGATTTCTTCATGTGTAACCCCTTGAACTTGTTTGGAATCATTTTCAACCAATACACTCTTATAGGTTTGTACACTACTATCCATGTCAGTCTCCTTTTGAAGACCCAATTTTATCTAATGGGTTTCACCCCTTTAGGTGGATCTACCAAGGTCATACCTTGTTGGTTTACACAAACTCCATTTTGGAGGTCATGGTCTCAAGCCATTTCTCCAATTCTGGTTCCTCAATAGATTCTAGGTAGGTTGTTGGCTGATCATCTATGACCAAATTACCACCTTCTTGAGTTATAAGATATCATAATCTTTCAAACTCAAGGCATATTCTACTAGATCTATGAGGCTTTGCGTTACATAAGTACTTGGGATCCCACAACAATTTGTGATTCTCTTGTTCCTATTGTACCTCTTTTGGTTCAATGTTTTCTTATTGGTATTGAACTTTTTGAGTTCTACTTTTCTCACACTGTTTCATTTGGAATCAAATTCAATTAAGGAATACAATTATCCTGACAACAGTCAATTTTTTGTTGGATTGAAATAGAAGTAGTATTAAAAAAAGAAAAATTCATGTGTTTTATGGGAAAAGCTTTTCAAGAAACAATTTTCTTATATAATATTTCAATCTTAATACTTATCAAAGACATATCAGGACACATCCCATGCCATATCTCGTGTGGTGTCTTTTGAACCATTTTAGATAGTACTTTGTTTTAGTGAAAAGCATCTGCCCAAAGGAATTGGAATATTAGCTAGATTTATTTATGATCGCACCATGATTAAAAGGGTGTGATACCTTCTATCTGATACACTATAATGATACACTATCAGTGTGTTTCAAGTGGAGTTCATCATGATACACTATCATGTTCTCCCATAAGGTCCTTAAACTCTTAGTTAAAATATTTCTACATTGATCATATCGAAGTGTTTAATGTTTATACCAAGTTGGTTATGTACTTCATTCATAATCTCCTTGAAAACTTAAAGATATTTTGACTTGTATTTCATTAAATAAAAATTTCCATATCTACTGAGATCATCAACAATTAGAATGAGGTAATTTTAACCACATTTAGGATTTATTCTAAAAGGTCTATATACATCACTATGTATGAGCCCTAATTGAATACTACTCTCCCACTACTTCTAGTGAAAGGTGCTTTTGTCATATTTCCCAACAAATAAGACTTGCATGTCTCCATTGGTTCAATAACCTTAGGAGTCTAGATAACCACCATATGGAATCTAGAAATGCATTTCCCATTTATGTGCTCTGGTTGACAATGCTATAGGTATTCATTGTTAGAGTCATAGAGTCATTCAATATATACAATTGTCCCTAGAACTATCACATATAATCTATGAGACATTGGGCCGCTACCATTGAAAATCTTATGTTTGAATGCAAAACATCAAATATATTCATAATATTCTTGTCCATACAAGATACATGATGTTTTAATCATAGGTACATAATAGAAATTCACTAATTTTGTTACATGCCCATTACATGAATGATAGATTCTGACTGTGGTGGAAACAACTCTTGCTCATCGCAGTTCTAGCTTACTTCTTTTGGGCTCCTGAAATAGAGACCCTTTCTTTTTCTTATTCTTGAATTTTTTTGGTGAAAAGGACAAATTCCTTTTGCACTTACCCTTATCCTTATCTTGAGTGCAGAAGACTTGGACTTTAGCTTAGCCTTAGAACACTTCTTGGCCTTACCTTTGACCTTGGACTCCCCTTTGCTGATCACCATCATGGGTTTATCCTTCTTCATTTGTGCTTCGACTTCTATCAGCATGCCAAACAACTCAGACTATGGTTTAGCCAAGTTACTCAAGTAATAACGCTCGATAAACTGGCTATATGATTTAAATAGTGATTTTAGAATCATATCCGTGGCCAAATCTTGACCTAAATGGAATCCCAGTTTCTCTAGATGTTCCACTTGGCCAATCATATTGAGCACATGGGGCTCTACTGGATCTCCCTCTGTCAGTTTGAATGGTTTGAAGACAATATACCTTTCTTGATTTACATGATTCTTAAGATGTGTTACGATATCGAGAACTTCCATGTTTTCATGCTATTTATGCAACTCATAGTTCATACAACTCATCATAAGGTTTTTGATGTCTATGACATCATTGACATGCCAAGTAAGCATCCATTTTAGCCTTAGCCGCATCCATAGCAAGTTCCTCCAGCACTAGTGCATCAAGAAGATAGAGGTTAAGCTCATCATTGAGAGCCTCTCTCAAAGTCCTGAATCAATCATGGAAATTTGTCCCATTTAGTTTGTCCTTCTGAAGAACTGATCACAATGATGCTTTGTTTGTGTTTTCCATTAGATTCTACTACAAAATTTTGCAACTATCAAAACATTTTTTATTTTATTTAATAAGTCTGACGATATTAATAAGGCTTTAATTTAGTTATTGCTCCCACTATTTTATTTAGATTGATATCCCTCACCACCAATTCAAAATATTGCAACACATAATCTTCTAGTGAGCTAAGATCCATATTTCATGAAATCATGAATCAGCTTTGGCTGATCACCCACAACTTAACTATTTCGATAGGCAACTTTTTCCAATTGCATCTCATGCAACTTTTTTTTAATTGGCCATTTTATTCATCCTGTGGCCTGGGCTCGATCCTGGGACCTCTCTCTAACAAACCGAGTGTCTAACCATCTTGGTGTCTTCCGTTAGACATCTCATGCAACTCTTGGATAAATGATATGCACAACTCCTTGTCATTAGCCATTTCGATGCTTCTAGGTACTTAAGATCATTAAGATCACCTAGTTAATCTTGACCCAAAAGCCTGCACAATAGAATATGCACCCTACTTTGGCAGAACCTACATATCTACCATCACACTTCTATGAGATGGATGACACACCATGTTTTGGCGTAACCTACACTTGGTTGATTAAGATTTTGATGTGTGTCACTTATGGAAAGTACCTTAGACTTAATATTTATTTAGGGATTTTATAAATACATATAGATATCCAATCAAGACATACTTATAGTACGTATCATGTACATGACACAACCATAAATGAAAAGAATGCAGTTATAAAACACGAGCGATTGTTATGGCCATATTAATGTAATTATTTGGAGACACAAGGAATTACAACCTAAGGCCCACATCATATTTAGAAACCTATTGTTTATTAAGATCTATGCTGGAACCGATCCAGGTTGATCGGTTCAACTCTTGAAGCAATCGACTCGCCTCTTGGTCGATTGATTGGTTTCACAGGTCAGTCAGCTGGCCTCTGATTCATGTAATGTCTAGACTCCTGCAGTCGATTAGTTGAGGCACTAGTTTGTTGGTTTATATTATTTTTATTTGGCCTCCTTAGTCCTTTAGTCGATCGGTTCAACATTTGAGTGGTTCAGTTCATCTGTTGCAAAATACCTTCTCACAATGAAACATAAATTAAATCTATTCTATTCATTTTACATTATAAAGGGGAAAACCTTATTTACATTCGAGGGGAATATAGGAAGAGGAGCATTAATTTACATTTAGAAAGGAGGGAAGAGTCTCAATATGCAAACTAAATAACAATAGGAAATAAACCAAACAACCAAGAATACAAGACACATGGGTTTTGGTCACAACCATGATCACATCCACCATCAAAACACTTTTAGGGTGACACATATTGATTGCATATATCATATAATATGTATTTATATTTGTGGAATTGTGTGGTATTAGTTGGATATGCACATTAATCATTATAAATATTCACACCGTATACAATAAAATAAATCCGATCACAACAATTTAAATCTAGATACACCGTAAATTAACGTGGCTGTGATACCACTATTGAGAAATCTGGGAAATAGATAAGGAACCAGAAGCAAAAATTTAACACCTGATTCTCTAACTAGCAGATCGCATCAACAACAATGTTTCTAGGAAGGAAGGTTGCAAGATTTATACCTAGTCCTAGAGCAAGTCCAACAACAACTCTTGTTGTAGTATGCTTCTATTATACCCTCAATTTTAGTAAAATTAAATTATATAAATGAATTGATTTGTCAATTCCCCAATGTTATTGTTGGTGAAATAATAATAATTTTGATCATCTTTGTAGCATGGGTGCTTGTGGTACAAGTTAAATAAAGGAATTTGTACATGAATTAATGATAATGGCTTGTTGGAATATTGTATAACTGAAATATAAGATAATATGCAAAGTTGTCAAAAGAAAATAAGATATGTGGTGTTTTAGATAATTAAAGGATAATTAAGTAGCCAAGATTGGAAACACCATGTTTGAAGCATTAAATATGAACATTTTAGTTTATCTTTTATATACTTGAAATCAATAAAGAAAGGTAGAGAATTCTAGAAATTTGGGAGAAAGTAGATTCCATGAGATAATGATATTGTTTTAAATAATGTTTAAAAGGAGAAAGTTTTGTATGGGAAAGATGTCCCTTTGTATCTCACACAATATATATGAGTTGAGGAAATATATTAATGTAAATGATTTATAGAATATATCAAAGAAAGAGAGATAAAAGATTAATCTAGAATTCAATGATAAAGTGGTTCCTAAATAGGACTAATTATCCAATATACAACAAGTAGTTAAGTGCTTTTCCTTATGTCTTATTGTTGCCAAATCCGAGTCCTAATAAGAATATGATGATGCCTTTTCGTGACTTTTTTATTAATAAAAAAAGACCATGAGTTTTTATATTAAGAAAAGAGGGAGGAATGTAATTCCTTAAAAGTGTTTGTTTTCTAACGATCTATAAATTAGAGAACCTATAAAATATTCCTTTCTTCTTGATACCATACATATGTTCCATGGGATTTCTCATAAGCATGAGAGAAAAAATAATTAATATGAAGAAAATAAAGAGGAAGATTTTGTACTCGTATATATATAGGAAGGATAATCGAGTTGGCAAGTTGTGTCTGAGATTTTCCTTATATAGGAAAGGAGAGGGAGAACTAATGTGAAGGAAGACTATGGGTGCACAAAAATGCATATATAGGGAATAGACCCAGGCTTGCCTCCATTCCCCTCCTCCTTCATCCCTTTCCTACCGCAACCCTAAACTTATGGGATGGGTGCCTATAAAAAGATGCTGGTTACGGTAGGAAAGGGAATAGACCCTGGTTGACTTCCTAGAAGGTGCCAATATGTTTCATTGGAGGAAGATGAGAAAAGAAGGATGGGAGATGGAGTTGAGAATTGTCCAGAATATAGCCATGATGGTTGGCCATGTAAATATTAATTTGTGCAAGTAGTGTCATGGTCAGGGTAACCAACAACCTATGCTGGGGTTCACTATGCAGGTCATGAAGAGAAAGTAAGGAGCACTGACTCTTGTTTAGGGAGTTAGAACTCTGGTGATGGTGTGTTGACTCTTCCTCATGAGGTGATCAGGCTTGGCCTTGTCTGATCAACACTGAGTTTAACACCCATGTCGTGGGTGAATCCTCGATTGAGCTCATCACTAAGATAAGGCATGGCCTTATCTCATAGCCATGGTAGCACCTGGCTAATCTGGGCACATCTTGAAGTCCACAAGGATCGAACAGAGGTGCTGAGATCTTGCCCCGACCATCTAGTGCCCAAGACAAGGACTCAATTGCCATCCTGCTTCGCAGGAGCAAAACTGAGTATATGCATTGCAATTTCAGCCAATCTCGCAGTGTGATTTTGGCAAACACCCATTTCAAGAAAAGAGAATCTCATAAGATTACTTTCAAGAGTGGGCACAACTGTAGCCAAATTGATTACCTCCTTACAAGGCGGGTGGATCGTAACATATGCAAGGATTGTAAAGTGATTCCTGGTGAAGAACTCACGACCCAACATAGGTTGGTAGTTTTGGATATTAACATGAAGATCAATAAAAGCAAACATAATGGAAACCAAGATAGCAGGATCAAGTGGTGGAATCTTAAAGGAGAAAAGAAATTGACTTTTCATGATAAACTCATCAAGGAGGTAACTTGGAACTTGGAGTCTGATGTTAACACTATGTGGCATAACATGAGCTCCTACATAACAAAAATTTCCAAAGAGGTTTTGGGGGAGTCTAAAGGTTGTGGACCTCCACAGAAGGAGACTTGGTGGTGGAATGATGAAGTACAAAAGGCTATTAAATTGAAAAGGGAGATCTATAGGAGCTTGCCCAAATCTGGAGATGATGCACGTTCCAAAGATACACACAAGCAAAGAAAGAAGCTAAAAAGTTGGTTCGGGAGGCAAGGTCTAGATACTTTGATTATATGTATAAGAAGCTGGACACTAGAAAAGGGGAAAAAGATATATATAAAATGGCTCGTATAAGAGAAAGGAAAGGAAGAGACTTGAGTCAAGTAAAATGCATAAAGAATGAAGATGGTAGAGTATTGGTGAAGGACGATGATATCAAAAACCAGTGGAGAAATTACTTCCATAAGATTTTCAATGGAGATACTGCATATAATGTTAGCGACTCGTGTGACATGAATACAAGAGATATCATTTACACACAACGAGTTTCACCATTTGAGGTCAAGAATGATTTGAAAAAGATGAAAATGAGAAAGGCATGCATACCAGACAATATTCCCATTGATGTATAGAAGAGTATGGGGGATGAGGGAGTTACATGGTTAAAAAATTTCTTTAACAAGATCATGAAGACCAAGAAGATGCCGGATGAGTGGAGAAATAGTATTATAGTCCCAATCTACAAGAACAAAGGTGACATTCAGAGATGTAAAAACTATAGAGGTATCAAGCTGATGAGTCACACGATGAAGCTTTGGGAGAGGATTATTGAGCATAGGTTAAGATCTATAATGTAGGTATCAAACAACCAATTTGGTTTCATGCCTGGAAAATCAACAAAAAATGCTATTTTTCTGATAAGGAGGCTTATGGAGAAGTATAGAAAAAGCAAAAGAGATCTTCATATGGTGTTTATCGATCTAGAGAAGGCTTATGATCGAGTACCTAGAGAAGTGTTATGGATGGTTTTGAAGAAAAAGGGTGTGCCTATCCAATACATTGACTTGATCAAAGACATGTATGATAACTCTACTGCAAGTGTCAAGACTCCTGGAGGAGAGACACCAACTTTTCCTATTACAATTGGGGTACACCAAGGATCCACACTCAACCCATATCTATTCGTTTTGGTTATGGATGAGTTAACAAAGAATGTTCAGGATGATATTCCTTGGTGTATGTTATTTGCTGATGATATTGTTTTGATTGACGAAACAAAAGATGGATTGAATAATAAAGTTGAATGTTGGAGAAAGGCATTGGAATCAAATGGATTGATGAATTTGTGATCATTTTGTATGATTATGACCGTATATGAAGATGTTAATGTGGATAATTGTTCACAAGAAAATTTATGGTTGAATATCATGACTTGATGTGTCGTTAAGGGACATAATTGAATCTAGTGTTTATAATGCAATAATATGATAGATTTGGTAATTATGGCTACACTTAGTATGAATTAGGATTCTAAGTGTTAAAGATGATAACTTGTGATAAACTTAATAACTTGAACTAGACCAAGGAAACCTAAACCCTAGATTAGGACCCGAGTAAGGTTTAATTTGTATGATGTAATTATTATGTGATGTTGACACTTTAGGATTTACCTGACCATAGATATAATATGATTGTGTGGATTGATATTTGTTGATCGGATTGCTTGAACATAATTGAAGTGCAATCTGCATGATAATCTACATGGCTCACCATTAAGGTATGTCGTTATGCCTAAGAATAACCACTTTAGTTTCACGTGGCTTTCTCAGGGTTTCCGCGTGGACTGCAAATAAATACTTGCATGTTTATTTATTTCTATTCAATCATAATGTTTTTTTATTGCTAATTCAATCATAATGTCACTATGAGTATCACATAAAAGAAAGATTATGTGAAGAAAAATTCCAGTTTATATTTACAAGTATTTATTGGAATATATGTTGTTATTTACTTGCACATTTTGGATGCACCCCACGTACCAGTATGGAAACATATTGATCGCGTATTTGTTTCACACAGTTTTAGGTATAAGTTGTTATACATGATGAAGGACATGAAGATAGAGATGGAAATGTCATGTAAGCATTAAAGATTTAAAAGGAGGATTTAGCTAGTAATTTCTCAAAAATATAATCCTAAAGATAGTAAGTTTATGTAAGCAATTGGTCATCATTATTTGAAATGAATGAAATTTTCTATTATTTTATATTGTTTAATTGAAATCTAGATCCTTGGGTAATTTTTGTAGGTAATGACTCTCCTCTTTTTGGCCTTTCTTAATTGGGGGTTGCTAAAAAGTGAGGTCATTACATTTGGGATCAAAGAACCAAAATTTCAAATTATATTTAATAGTTTATTATTTCAAGTAGTATGTAGAAGTATGAGGGAATTATTAGGGCATTTTCTAATGATTGAGGTGTCTAGAAGGGACCACGACCCGGGGGCTAGCAAATGTTTCCTATGCTCTGCTACTCAGTGTTACACCCTTTTCCACACAAAGAGAGATTACTCATAACTTAAACCACGATTAACCATTAACAACAGATTACCGAAAATCACAAGAAATTAGTACCAATTTATATCAAGTACCATGATTTGAGATTTATTCCACAAGAGTCAAAACTTGCATTTCATAACATATACCCAAGGTGCTACATCATTACTTTCCAATCAACTTTTTACATAAGATAATAGTTTCACATGTATATACATACCACTAAAGGCACACAAGCCAAAAACCACATATCGATCATCATGTCATCAAAACACATTGAGAATACCCCAAGGACATGAGTATACAAGGATGACACATAGGACTGTATTAATGGACACTATCCGTATACCATGATCCACCAGGTGTAGTTTCTCCTCATTTTATGTCCTCAGCTATCAAATATTTAGCTCAGCATGCACGCCCACCTAAAAGATTTTTAACCAATAGGGTGAGACAAAAGTCCCAATGAGAGATATAATTCTCCACCAACTTTATTATTATCATAGATAAATAAGTAGAACGGAATAATATTATAAAATGAGCAGATTCAACAATTCTCTTAAGCAGAGAAGCTATCATTTGCTTAAGCAGTTTAGGCATCTACATTACATAATAGATTATCTTTAAGCTTGTAAAGGAATACGAAGGACATGTATAACAATTAAAAATTAAATAGTATAAAAGCAAAGCAATGCCTCATCCAATGTTCCCATATTTGATTCTAAATACTACACAATTATTTATGAGTTTATTATGCCCTGAGGATTTGAGTCATACCACCCTAATCCAACTGACCATTGCTAAGTCGAAATTGGTTCCATACAAGGTCTAGTGGAAGAGTCGGAATCTACAACCTCACCCCTCAGTCAGTACGAGTGAACATGCAGTGACATCATTAGTCAGATTGCTATAAGCAAAATATAGTCCAATTGTACAAATATAGCCCACCTTGGTACATGTTACGATGCTAGTGAAATTGAGCTATGGCTCGTTGCTACACTCTTATTAGGGCATGGCCTGCAGCCAATCTTGTATCTCATATCACTGAGCTACGACCCAAAGCCGCACTCTTCCAGGGTATTGCCCACAACCAATCTTGTGTCACATATCTTGAGGCATGATCTGAGGCTCACACATGGCCAAAGTCACCCTCAATGGCTTGATATTAGGGTACCAAGTTGTTCCCGCATAAACACCAGTATGCGCGCCGAGTTTCCTATAGGATTTACTCATTTCACCATCTAGCAAATAGTTACACTGAATGGATCTATGACATAGGGCAAGCTACATGATTAGATTCCATTTGATTAATTAGACCAATTAAAGTGTCTTTTAGCATCAATCAAGTTACATCATATTCTATAAAATAAAGGCATACCATGCTTTCAATAGATGTAAACATATAGGGTGTGAGCTTGTCACATTATCACCACATAATGTCTGTATCATTTCCATTCACAATACCATCACTGGTGATACACAACTTCCCAGGCTAACACCAATGTTACATCACTATGGGATATCAATCCCTTATTCTAGTACCAGAGGATATCACATCAACTAGGAACTAATCCCCTTAGGTCCTAAGACCCATCACATCATACTTATGATTCATGGTTACCTCATCATGCCTCACTGGAATATAAGAATTACATATGACATTCATAACTTATGTCACATCACATGTACTTTCCATAGCAATCATTAGCTATTACATTTAGAGAAGAAATATGTCAAACACATTAAACACCTTTTAATAAAGCAATCAATGCATCATAAGGTCTCTAATTTAGGATTAGGCTTCTTAAGCATCATTTTATCTCAAATCTCTGACTTTCACTAACTCTCATTGTTGGAGTGTATGAGGCTAAGAATCAAACAATGTAACCAAGTATGCACATTTACATATTCATACTATCCATGTTCCCTTATCAAGGCTTACAGCCAAAGCTTGGTAGTATTTACCATCTTCGTAGTATTCACAAGTTATAAAGCCCAATTAACTCGCAAGGTTAATGTCATGTAACTAAAAGAGAGGGAGATATAGAGTACAATATCATGCTTTCCATTCATACACATTAGATAATATGATTTTCCCTTAGAGCCAGGGTCAATGATTTTCACATATAACCGATTAGGGTTTTACCTCATGGTTACATCACCAAACCCTAATCGTACCAATTCCCACTTCCTTGAAGCTAATTTAGGTTTGAACACCATTAGTTAAATATGGATAGATTATTGTGTCATCAGCACTAGGTATTATCATTTCATAGATGTATATGTGCATCATCTCAATAAGTTATGTGTGGGTCATAACAATACATTTTGTAAACATATAGACCATGTACTTGCATAACGTCTCATCATCAAGTGAACCATATGTTACTACCCCTCACAAATCATTATCCACATATTATACTAAAGGAATTCGAACATTAAATTACATATCCAAAGGATTTACTTATAAGACACCTATTAGATTACTAAACTTGTTCATATGATTTCTACACAAAACTAGCACCCATTGATTCCAAAAAGGCTCATCACCACTATCACATATGCATCCACATAGTTGTGTCATTAACCTCACTGCACAAGTTAAGATTATATGAAAAGGAAATAAAAGTAGACACTTGTCATGGATTATAAACTTTCATTAGGATGAGCACATGGGTCATATTCTTCCATGACTGTGGTTATCATATGGATACTCAACTATTGGACCCTACATCCATTACTTCCCACATTGTTGGAGAGTTTAGGGATAGGCTAGTTAGTTAAGGATGGACCACTCATAGTAACATCATCCTATGGTGAACTAGGTTTAAGAGAAGTAATTAAGATTGATCATACATTATCCAAAACAACACTCTTCTATATTTTGCATTGCTCATATATGTACATCATTGGTTATCTGAGCATACCCTACAACCCTCATCATGTGATATCAGTTTCACCTTATCCACATGTGTCAGCTTGACCAAATTATGGTGTGTCGGGCAAGCTCATCCATGGGTATCAATTTAGACTACCTTGTGGTGTATCGGTTTAGACCATCTTGTCCAGTCATGTCGATTTAGCTTCACACGAGGTGTATCAGTTTAGCACTCATGATGTGTATTAGTTTAGCACCCCCTTGAAAGTGTGAGAGGTAGCCCATTGATAACCTCCCATTTTGTGATGTTATCTAACTAGATTTTCTTAGTTTTCCATACTCTTTCATAGATAAATTAGATAGAATACTTAACCTTCTAGTTTTATTATGAATATACCAATAGACTGATATTTCTCCTTTTCTTCTTATAGAAAAACCCAAAAAAATTGCAAAAGTCCCAACCAAAATGGTCCCAAGATCATGAAGGTCCAACCGGTCCCAAGACCGTAAGGACCCAAACAATCCAAAGAATGATGCATCTCCCATCGGTCCCAAGACCGAGTGGGGGCATACCGGTCCCAAGACCGAGTGGGGGCCTACCGGTCCCAAGACTGAGTGAAGGTCTACCAGTCCCAAGACCGAGTGAAGGCCTATAAGTCCCAAGACTGAGTGAATGCCCATCGATCCCAAGATCATGTGAAGGCTTATCGGTCCCAAGACCGTGTGAAGGCTATGGGTCCTAAGACCATGAGGATCTAAATAGTCTCTAGACCGTGAAGATCAAAACGATTCCAAGACCGTTCAAGGCCCCCTTGGAGCCTATAAATAAGACCCAAGGGGTCCTCATTTGACATCAAGTCGTAGATGCCCAAAGGCTGCCTCTATCATTCTAGAGCTACTTCATCCTCCATCCTTCGCCCCAAGGCTTCCGGTTTAAGATCCACACTCCATCCATAAGCCTACTCTCTCTCTCATCGACATAGAAGGAGGGAAGTTAAGGATTCATCACCAAGACAACCACGTAGTGTGAAGATAGTTGTTCTCTACTCCAAGGGGTCGAGCTCCCTCCCTCCTACGTGGAGATGATGTTCTCCCTCTCTTCTCCTATTACTTTCTTTGTTCTTTCCATGAGCGAGTATTTCTATACACTAGGGTGCGGGGAGTAGCCCCACTACCCATGTTTTCATTCCATGCATTGTAATTCATAAGTTTGCAATAGAAAAATACTATCTTTTCAATTCAACATCAATTGTTTAATGAATGCTAGTTGCTTGATCACCAACCTGCGCTACTTATTATATGCTAGTATGAATTGTCTATGTTTGTGTTTTTAAATTTGATTATCAATTGCATGTTGGTTCTTGATGTATGTAATCACCATATATCTATTTCAGTATTGAGGAAGAGCTTTTCAAGGAGTGGAGTAAACTCACCTCCATCGTTGCACTTTCATACTATGAAATGGAATCAATTGATGTATGAAAGTACAACTTTGATAGGTTGAGGAACACACTTTGTGAAGGGAGTGATGCAAAGTAAGTGAGCATTCATTCGGGGATGGTTGGCATTACAATACTTCCATGTTTCTCATAGTTATCTATTCGAAATAAAGCTAAATCTACAAAGATACTAACTGTTTAGACTCTTATTGCAAGCCATGTTATTATGATGTATGTTATGATCCATGCGTAGTGGTGGTGAAACTCGATCACATCCTAGTGGTTTCCAAATATTGTTTACAACCTTAAGTTTACTTTCCTGCCATTTAATTTACACTTGCATATTAGTTTGATCATAAAATCAACTCTTTGATCTAGATATCAACTCTTGAGTAGATAAGTAGAACTATAACGTTTTCATCTTGTTAATTCTTCACAAGACTGTTGTCTAATGGATTCGACCCTCAGCTGTACTACGATAAGACTTCCACGTACCTTAGCGTACGTGGGTGGAGATATTATTATAGTACATGCAAGGCTAAACTTAGAGACTTACTATCTCTAGGATTTTTAGTGGTGCATGCAACTCCACACGAGTGGAGGCTCCATCAAAAATTGGCACCATTGCCGGGGATAACGAAATGTTTTAATTTCATTTATTGACTTACTAGTTCATATCTTTTTGATTCCATCATTTTTCCACACCATCTAAAGTGTGATTTTTCTTCTACTCAGGTAGAAAACATGTATGCAAACTTCACATAACCGTGGATTCTCCCTTGAACCAGAGTACGACTCTGAGGTAGAATGAAACTTCCACTGACACATCAGACTCAACCGCCAATGAGCCAGACAGATGGATGAAGAACAACACCAAACTGCCTTGATACTGGAAAGAGTCAACACAACTATAACAGCTCAGAGAGCCCAACTCATCACTGATACACATGCTCAAGTTCAAGATGAAGTTTGAGCTGGGGAGAAAGCTCGCATCCAAGCTGAAAATGAGGCAACCACATCAGCTGCTCAGTTAATGATAAGGAACAAGCAACTTCGAGACTACGTTGTTCCTAAGAAATCTGAGGATAATCACCCAGTTTAGCCTCCACTCATTAATGTTCCTAACTTTGATATTCGAACACAATGGATCCAAATCATATAAGGCATCTCATTCTCTGGAAGCATTGGAGATGATTGCATGGACCATCTGAAGTGATTCAAGGCACTCTACCGATTGGTACCACAAGCCGAAGCTACATTCGATGCAATCATGCTCTGAATTTTCAACTTCACTCTGTCTGGAAAGGCACTAAGCTGGTATAACTCTTTAGATGGAGAGCCAATCACCACCTGAGCTCCCTTGGAAGAATTTTTTTTTGGAGAAGTTCTTTCCTCCCTCGTTGACTTACCAGATTAGGGGACATATCAACCAGTTCCTCCAACTTCCTGGAGAGTCACTAGCAGAATCATGGGAAAGATTTAAGGAACTTCTGAGAAAATGCCCACATCACAAAATCTCACAAAACTAGCTCATAGAAACATTCTATAGAGGGGTAAGTGATGAAATAAAGAAGTTTTTAGATTCCTCATCTGGAGGAAATTTCATGTGATAGAATTATGAGGACGTCTGGAAGATTGTTATGCTCGGAGCCGAGAACCAATCTAATTGGGGAAGGCCATCTACATGAGGAGTCCTAAAAGTCTGCAAAGTTGAAGAATCTGTAGAAATGAAAGCCATTGTTGAAGCTCTGAAAAACATACTTCATAAGCAGCAAGCCCTTAAAACAACATTTGGAGAATATGACAGGAAGAAGAACTCCCAAGTTCAACAAGTCAAAGCAGCTACTGAGACTTGTGAAGCTTGTCATGCATCGGATCACCCCACATTATCATGTGGCCTCTTATACAATGCAATGATGAATCTACAGACACCTCAACCACAATATGAACCAATCATTGAACAACCCGAGGATCAACTGCCAGAGCAGGTTAATTCTATCCACACCATACCGGGTCAAGCATACTATAATCCGGATCAACTGAGAAACCACCCTGGGTTTCAATATGGGAATCCCGTAGGAACTGCCAACCTGCAACACCAAACATAAGGTGGGTCTTCTAATAGACCACCACCTGGATTCCAGAGCAATTATAACCGAAACCAAGGAAACTATAGAAGTGGGTTTCAAAGATTTGTCTACCCAAGAAATTCTTCTTCATACTATCAGTACACTCACCCTCCGTTGCACCCACAATTACAACAACCTCAGCTACAATAGCTGCAAATTCAACAACCTCAGTTGCCAACACCTCAACATCAGCAACCTCAAGGACAACAACAAATTACACAGTATCAACAAAAGAATGCCTCACCTCTGCCAACAGATGAGTTGTCTCTGATAAGGAAAATGTTGCAATCTCAATAGACCATGCTTACCAATCAGCAGGCTCAACAGAAAGTTGTAGAGAGACCCAATTGGCACAAATTACAGCTCAGTTGAAACCTTCGGTGGGTACTTTCGCTGGTCAGCCAAAAATAAATCTGAGACATGATCAACATAGACCATAACAACTGAATGCAGTTACCACAAGGTCTGGTCATGTTCTTACTGAAGCTACCAAAGTCATTCAGGAAGATGAAGATACCACTAAAATCATCCCAACTATAAGAATAAATCAAGAAATTGAAAAATCTGTAAAGGCCGAGAAGGAGAGGGAAAAAGAACTAGTTTCCAAAGAACCAGAAGTCCCACCATACAAGCCTAGGATACCCTATTTAGGCAGATTGAGAGAGACTAAATTGGATACTAGATTCCTAAAGTTCAAGGAAGCAATGAAGAAGCTATGTGTTGATATTCCGTTCCTTGACGCTCTCTACAAAATCCCAGCTTGGTCTAAATATATGAAGACTTTGCTATCAAAGAAATACATGACTGAAGAACACAAGACCGTCAAATTACCTCAGACTATTTCTAATATCATCCTCAACAGAATGCCAAAAAAATAGAAGGACGCTGGATCCTTTAGCATCCAATGTTCTATCAGAAACACCTCTTGCAAGAAAGGATTAGCTGATTTGGGGGCCAACATATCTATTATGCCCTTTTCTATGTGTAAAAGACTGGGCTTTACCGATTTGCTACCCACAACAATGACAATCTAGTTGGCTGATTCTACCATTACTGCACCTTTGGGAATTATTGAAGATATCTCAGTGAGAGTAGGACGAGACTCTTATGTCCCTTGTGATTTTGTTGTCATGGACATAAAAGAAGATATGAGATATCCAATAATATTCGGTAGACCTTTCCTTGCAACAACTAGAGCACTAATTGATGTCAAAGTAGGCACAATTACCTTAAGGTTGGGGAAGGAAACTGTTCAATTTAGAGTTTTTGACAGCCTAAAAAGTCCTAGCATCCACGAAGAAGTCTTTCTTCTTGAGGCAATTGATAAAATGTCCCAGCTGAAGCAATAAACTCCCGAACCATCTGATTCTCTAGAGAACGCCTTGACAAATCCAGAAGCCGAATCTTTGACCAACAAACTATTGGATCCTAGATGGGTGATTAGATGCTCTAGAGGGGGGGGGGTGAATAGATGTGAATGCACTTAAACAAAATTCATTAGACCTTTAAGATATATGATAAGATAAGGTTACTACATAGCAAATTTGTGTGCAACTAAAACATGCATAGAAAGGATGAGAGAGATTGAGCAAACATAAGTAGACAAGCTATTTAGAGTGGTTCCACACTTCAAACTAGAAGTATGTCAGTGCACTAACCCAGAGAGGTCAACCTCTAGGATTTCCTAACCATTGCATTCTTATATTCATTCATAAGACTTACAATACATGACCAAACAAAGGACTTACCTATCCAATACAAAGAGTCTTCAACCTAACCAAGGACTTACCCACTTTGCAAGGAGTCTTCTGCCTTCTTCCAAGGACTTACCTAATCTTGCACAAGTCTTCATCCTTGTAGGAATTACCCACTCTTCTTGGATCTTCTGCCTTTGACTTCACCTTCACTCGGAGAAGCTTCCACCAAGGACTTACCCACTTGAGCAAGGAGTCTTCTGCCTTCACCAAGGGCTTACCCACTCTAGCTCCAAGTCTTCAGCCTTGATCTTCACCAAGGGATGCCTTCCCTTGTTCTTCTTCACCTCTCTTAGCCAAGAGAGAGAACCTTCATCTTCATGATTGAAAAGAGAGATGGGGAGGTGGTGGAAGTGAGAGCCTCACATGATGTACATGTTGGAATAGCTCTCTTATAGATTTCCTACTCACTCTAATGAATGTAGCAAGTGATTAAGCTTAGAGAGAGAGAGGAGGCTGTAGGAAGCACTCAACTATAGAACATGAACCTCACATAGAGTTTGCAATGAATGCTCAACCTTGGAATGAAGCCCAAGGGGTCCTATTTATAGCTGGGGATGCCTCTTAGCCTTTGGGAACACTTGAGAACGAAAACTAGCCATTTTTTCGGCTTGCAACGAATATATTTTCACTTGTTGCAACTCCACAATGGCTAGAAGCACTTTTCTACACTTTTCTGTACAGTGCAATCGGCCGAGTTTCTATAAAGGTAACTCGACCGATCAAGTAAACGACAAGGCCGATTCTCAAATGATCGGTCGAGTTTGTCCTGACAAAACTTGACCGACCATTACGAATCAAAATGGTCAGTTACTTGATCGGTCGAGTTCTGTGTAAATACAATTCGACCGATGCAATCTCCAAAAAATTGATCAAGGATGATCGGTCGAGTTTTCAGGCTGGGAAACTCGACCGACAAAGTGCCTATAATAAATTTTCAAAGTTGCATCTAAAGTGATCTAACATTTGATCTAAGTGCTCCTTATATTTTTCTAAGATTAAGTACAAGTCATACAATCATTACAAGTGATTTACAACATGATTCTAATGGATTTACATCACATTACAAAAATGTGCACTTGTATTGACTTTGACTTATATTTTCTCCAATTTGAGATGCGCAAGTTAGGGCATTTGGAGTGTGTCTTTACCAAATCTGAAATCACTCAAGTAGAGACATTAGACACCAATATGTGGAATGGTTAGTCATCATCAAAACATGGGTTTAGTCAATTTAGACGTGAGTCAACATTAGCCTAATTGACCTTGAGTCAACATTCTCCCCCTTTTTGAAGATGACAAACCATTCCATAAATGTATTGAAAGCTTTTAAGTAAATTCATACCTTCAGAGAAACCTAGGGGTTTCAATAGAATGGAGTTCATATGCTCCCCCTCAATTGATGCACATGGAGTTCTCATACCCCCCCTCAATTGATGCTATTTCTCCTGCATGGTTAACTTTCATAACATTTATAGAATACTATGTCTTCTACTCATATATGTTCTACACATATATGTCTTCTCCCATTTACCTTCTCCCCTTTATATGGACATGCTTATCCTCTTCATGTAATACATACCTTCTTCCTCTTCTAAGAGAAGACACACCTTTCTCCCCCTTTTCATTTCAAA
The DNA here is from genome assembly GCA_963693085.1 of Alisma plantago-aquatica. NCBI lineage: Eukaryota > Viridiplantae > Streptophyta > Magnoliopsida > Alismatales > Alismataceae > Alisma > Alisma plantago-aquatica. The sequence continues at coordinate 588,371,481 of OY856410.1, forward strand.
AAGTGGGGTTATGAAGAAAATAAGAAACATCACTTGTTAAAGAGAAAGGAGATAACACAAATATATATAAGGAGAGTAGAAGAACACATATAAGGGCTTGTCCAAGCATAGAAAGAAAAGTAAGTTAAAGCATATACTTGAACAACCCAAAGAGCAAGATAAAGTGCTGCAGAAAAACAATAAATCACAATTTTGACCCTGAAGATGACAGAATTTGCCCAAAATGTGCCAGAGCTCATGGAAAAGCCATGAGCCTTGCTCAGAAGGTCGTTTCTGCATGAAAAATTCTAGTCTTTCACCAAAAACTGAAACTAGAGCAAAATTTGCATAAAATAAAAAAAACTCCAATTTCTACATACAATGTAGATCTATGTACCCTGCATCACAATGTTATGCAAGCAACTCAAGATAGTAGATATGCAATTCAAGGAACAATCTTGAGCATGTATGAGACAAGATACAAACATAGCATATAGACGAGCAAAGATGTTAATTATAAATAGTGTTAGAACTACATGTATATGAATTACTAGTAGATGTTATCACAAGTTAGGACTACTAGTAGGATCTAGATCATTGCAAGAGATACCAAAAGATACACAAGATAAAGCAAGCTATGAGTAGATGTAGAGATATATCCAAACAAAGAGATAAGCAATTTTAGAAGCATGAAAGGATATAACTCACTAGATATGCATCCTTACAATAAGATGATTACCCCTAAGAACCTCAAGGTTGTATCAATACAAGATATACATCTAGATAGATGTAACAAGTTAGAGTACAACGGAAGCAATTTTTAGACACAACCAAGAGATCCAAAGAGATCATCATCAAAACCTACAAGACAACTCAAAGCAAGTAATTGCAAGATATAGATATACCAATTTAGAGGAATTAGAGAGATAGAGTTGTAAGCAATATAGGCAATTTAGAACATGGCAATATGCATATATATAAAGGTACCAAAGGAGTGCCAAAGAATAAGGCTATTGGTTGAGAAAATCTAGTTGAGAGGGAAATTCTCATTCAATAAGCCAAATGTATATTCTGTGCACAGTGTTATCGTTCGAGTTCTGTGTATTGACAACTCGACCGATGACAGCTGCTGGCAACACCCATTGGTGCCTATCGGTCGAGTTTCAAATAGGGCAAACTCGACCGACATATCAGCTGTCAAAAGGCACATATATTTCATAAAAACATATTTAAAGGCATGCTAAAAATACAAACCATATCCAAACATGTCTAAGCAAGTTAGTAATGCACTATAGAAGCATTAGAAACAGTTTTTGAGCAAGAGTGTGAAGAGAAACACAAAATACCACTTTTGACTCAAAAACCATATGTATAGTGCACACTAACTTGACAAAAACAAGTTAGAGATGGTTATAATCAATAAAAACTTTACCTTTGTTCTTACCATTCCTTTTCCACTTGTTGTCACCCTCTACACATCTCACCTTTCTTCGTTCATGTGGATTGAGAAGTCATTTTACAATTCAATAGCTCAAGTCAATCCATTTGCAAGTACCTACAAGAAGAAATATGAAATGGTCCCCAATCATATTTTTGGGTCCAGAGGGGTTAGCTTAGCAACCCAAGTCCTATTGCTCTTAAGTGCTTTCCTAAAAGGACACCAAGTAGAATAATGACCAAAATCATTGCAATAGTTGCATGTGTCCATAGTCTTGGAACTAGAGGATTCTCCATGGAAGATTGGAGGTCCTTTATCTTTGTTGTTCCTTTGACTACTATCATAACCTAAACCATGTCTACCAATTTGTTTAGTAGAATGGTGTAGGATGTCATTAAGACTCTTTTTACCAACTAAGAATATTTGCAAAGATGATCTCAAAGTGTCATTATCATGCTTAAGAGAAGCAATAGTAGAAGACAAATTATTGATATTATCTCTAGCATGCAAAAGATCATTTTATAAGCAAAGAGATTTAGTTAAATAAGAATATCTATCAATATGAAGAGAAGCAACATCATTCCCTCTATTAGTAGAACTAGAACAAGATTCATGCCCATTGATTTTAGCAAGCAAGGAAGCATTTTCTATTTCTAATTCTTGCAAAACAAAATCTTTGTCCTTGTTTTCAGATTTAAGAACATCAATATCATGCATGAGAGAATCAACAATTAAGGTATCCTCTTCATTAGAACTAGACATGAGAGGTTGAGCTTCTAGAAATCTAATCTTATCAAGCAAATTATCATTAGCCTTCTCTGCAGTCGTATCTTCAGGGTCTCTCGAAAATTAAGGGGACCATTGAAGTTATTTCAAGGGGGAATGGCTATTTTGTGATCAATTTCTCAGAGGAAGAAGATCTGGTTACAACTACGGATGGAGGGCCCTGGTTTGTAGCAGGGAAGCCGCTTATTATCAAGAAGTGGACGCGAGGAAAATCTCTGGATAAATTGAAGCTAACGCAGGTGCCTGTGTGGGTACGACTGTTCGATCTGCTATTGGAACTGTGGGATGAGGATATTTTTGGTATGATTGGTTCATATATTGGGACTCCACTAAAAGTTGATAAGGCTACACTGGAGTTTATAAGGTTGGAGTTCGCGCGGATGCTTGTGTTGATACCGGCTTCATCGAGTTTCCTCACGAATATCCCGTTGGTGAGTGACGATGGAGTTGAAGATAAGGTGACTGTTCAGTATGAGTGGGTTCCTATTAGATGTGAAGGCTGTGGGACGTTTGGGCATGAGAATGCTGGTTGTGAGAGGCTGGTTGAGAAACGAAATCTGCAGAAGATTTGGGTACCGAAGAAAGCTGCATCGAAGGATAAAGAGATAGCAAAGAGCCCTGATGAAGACTCCCAGTCAGACTCAGATATATTCAAAGATGTTGTTGATGTTTCGGCCAAGGAGGTGGGTCGTATCCGGCTTACAGAAGGGGTGACAGTGGCTGCTCCTGCTGTGACGACTCCGGTTGCGGACATCAGTGCAGTTCCTCTAGTGACTCCGGAAAGCAGCAGTGAAGGTGATGATGGTTTTAGTCCAGTGGCTGGTAACTTGAGGAAGGGCAGAAGGAAAAAGAATTCTCCACCGAAGGGCCCGTTGAAGCCGATGGAGGTGGCTTACAGAATAGGCTCAAATTGTAACATCCCTAACCTGGGTTATAAACTAACCCTATAAGTTTTGCCTAAATATGTAATTAAATACTTGTGATTACTCCCTGACATGTAATTAAGTTCCTCAAGAACATATACTTTCAATTTTGCCTCTTTTTAAACAAAGTTGTAGTATTGTTTTGTCATGCAGGGACCTATATGAAAATTACCGAGTTAGAGGGGTTAACTTGCAAATTTCACAGGTTAAGATGTTCCTCTGATAATGAGACATCATATGAGTGAATATGATGAGGTATGATAGATTTCCCAAGCTTGGACATCAAGATGCAGCTTGTGGAATGATCCTTGTGCCTAAAAACCCTAATTTTGGAGTAAAGTGCAATTTACCCAAAATATGGGGTGCAATTTGTAAAATGCACCTTCTAGAATATCTTTTATGACTCTTGACATCGTTTAGAGTAGAAATGATGAAAGGGGCACTTTAATGAATAATCAGATAAGAAGAATGATCTTTGTGCTTAAAATGCACCAAGCATGAGAATGGAGACCTTTCATATATGTACCTTAGTTTGATGGTTTTCTTTACCCTTAGATCTTGAGTTTTGATGAGAGTTGCACAAGTTTTGATGGCTTGGACGTGCCTTAGAAACAAGGAGGGACTTGGATGAGAAATCCATGTTCTAGAAGTCCTTATGATAGAAAATAGCCTAAACTATATAAGCCTTCACCCTTACAAACCTAACTAAACGTATCCTTTATCCTCTTCATTTATCATCTTCCTCAACCGACCAAGGCAAAGCTCTGGAGCTCAAGGAGACGACCAACTAGTGCTAAGGTGAGTAGGAACCATCTTCTAGCTCGAATTCTTAGAGGAATCCTTCTTAAAAGGTTGGTTCTATGGTTAACTCACTTAGGTTCTTTGTTCTAGCCGACCATCCCCATATTTTCCTTGGAGAATCACCTCTGGCCGAGTTGTGGAGATCAAGACACCATTAGAGGACTGAAGCTTGGAAGCTTGGAGCTCTAGGAACAAAATTTAAGGCGGGTTTTATAACTCTAAACTCTTTGCTTTATATTGCTTATCTTTGTTCTTACAAAGTATACTTAGTTCTTCTTCTACCTCCCTTCTTCCTTGCACTTTTGCAAGCAAAACGGTGGAGTAACCGACCTGAACAGAGGTTGAAGATGATGGGCGTGAATTCCTAGGTAACTTTATCAAACGACCTTGGACCCTTTTTGGTCCAAACGGTTGCAAACCGTTTGAAATCAAACGGTCTCAAACCGTTTAATCTCAAACGATCTTGCAAGACCGTTTGGAATCAAATGGTCTCAAGACCATTTGATAGGGTTGACCAAGGGACGACCATTTAAGGGTCTGTTGGTAACATGTTGAGTTTAATTACTACAAAGAATCATAATCTAATTCTTAACCAATCATGAGTGGAAGGCATTTCAACCCCCTAAACCCTAATCGGGTTGAATTGCTGATTTCAAGGATAGATTTTGGTGAGTTTTGGGTTGAAGGACCCAAACGGTCTCAAGACCGTTTGGGGTTTCTTCCAAACAGTCTCAAGACTGTTTGGGGACAACCCAAGACCGTTTGGAGGTCTAGGGTTGAGGTAATTTGATGGTCTGAGGGTCCAATTACAATAGATTGGTGAATTGAGAAAAATGCTGATTTTAGACCTATTTAGAATTCAATCCTTATCCAATCGACTTGTATTTTGGTCAAACTTTGAGCAAATGGTCTCAAGACCGTTTGGATGATGACCAAATGATCTTAAGACCGTTTGGGCCAAGTTTGGGCCCAATTGGAGGTCAATTGATGGGTTCAACCTCGATTTGACTCACATTGTTGAACATTGATGATTATCCAATTGAAAACCCTAATTGAGTTGGATTCAACCCTAATTGGCTTTCAATTGAGGGTCAATTTGGTGTCCAATTGATTAAGGCTAATCCTAATTGACTCAAATTATAAGTGGTTAACATGGATTTGGCCAAGTGGAGGCTTCAACATAGATAACCATAATCGATCATAACCTTTGATTGACTTTTGAGGTTCAAACGGTTTGAGCCCATTTGGACCAAACGGTCTCAAGACCGTTTGGGGCCAAACGGTCTCAAGACCGTTTGGGCTCAAACAATCTCAAGGTCGTTTGGACCAATCGATCACAAGATCGTTTAAGATCAAACGAGTTCAAACCGCATAGCTTCAAACGGTTTGGAGGTCAACTTTTTCAAACGGTCTTCACACCCATGCGGTCTTGGTGATCCATGCGGTCTTGAAGGTCAAACCAACCAAACGGTCAACGCCCCCAAACGGTCTCAAGACCGTTTGGAGGTTGAAGGTTGAAACCGTTTGGAGATTTTCAAGGTTGTTTATACTTAATCAATTGAAGGTGTAATTGGTTCTATGGTGATCTAATCTAAACCCTAAAGGTACCCTAGGACTTTAAGGGACTAAGTGACTAATGAATTGACCCATGATGGTGATCAATGGTGTAATTTACCCAAATGCCCTTGAAGGGTTAAATGAAAGGATGCATTGTTATAATCAAACCCTAATCACATGATAGTGGTGATTTGGCTTATGATAGTCAATGAGGACTTGACCCAACCTAATCTAGAGTGGTGTAATCACCATCTATTAGTAAGAGGATAGAGAAAGTATCATTTATGGTTGAAAATCAAGTAAAATACCTTCAATGTGCATAAATATGCATGATTAGGGTATGATCCACCTATGTGAGATCATGGAAACCCTAATTATGATAATTGATGAATCTTAATCTTATCTAAGGGCATCAATGGTGATGTTTCTCATATATGATGATGCTATGAGTTCAATTCACCATGAGGTGAATAGTAAACTCTAAGTTTAGGAGGATGACATGTAATGTGAATAGTAAACCCTAATTGATGAGAAAATCAGGGAACCTAATTCTTGTAAGAGTATGAAGGCTCAACTCCTGAAATGAATTGTTTACTGTTATCAGTTAAATTAACTATGCAGGTTCCTGTATGAGGATGATCATATCCAGGTATGGATCATGATACTATATTCATTGAAAGCATGTTATTAGCTTTATGAATAGTGAAATACCCTGTTGTCCAGTAAGTGGCAACCTATGAGATTGTTAGGCTATAAGAGCCATGTATATCATCAAGGTCATGCTTATCATATGACTTGTGATGAGATGATTGAGAAATGATATCTGATGTGAGTTAGACCTGTTACATTTAGTATTCTATTTTCATAGATGCCATGCTAATGTTTAAATGTTTGAGAACATGTATGATGTTAAAAGAATACTGAAATGTACCTAACTAATCAAGTATAATCATACCATGTAGAGCCCTGATCATAGATCCATCATTGTCAGAAGCCAAATGATGGTGAAATAGGTTTTCCTAAGGGAAATCCTGGATCACATACTTTTGAGTATGTGGGGGAATATGGATGTGTAAATCCTTACATCCTAGTATAGGAATTGATGTAGATGTATCTTAATCCATCAACCCTTCACTATATGTTTATGCTGTAATCTCAAGGAAATCCTTTATACCGCATCGATGAGAGATAAATAAGAAATCTTTCGATGACGTAGAGAGTACAGAATGCCACTGGGACTCTAATAGCGAAGTACCAGATTACCCTGGTGAGCTATATCAGCAGAGACATAAGATGTCCTGCATGTTTATCCTCACTCTGACTGAGGAAGATGAGGTCATAAGAATCCGGCTCTTTTGATGACCTAGGTATGATACCGATGCGACTTAACAGTGATCGGTTGGAGTATGAGCGGTATACCTCATCTCTGTAGGGCATAATGATGTTTGTAAAACATAATCAACCGCGTAGTATATCTGCTTAGGTTAAACTACGAGACACATGAATGATGTTACACTGCATAGTATATATGTTCTTCATTTTCCTAAATGCTGTTGTTCTACTTAATGTCAATCTGCTGTTGATTGTCTTAAAAGCTTTTATTGCTTATATTGTTCTTTGATTTCTATAATAGAGATTCTAGTAGAGAGTTATAACTCTCGCTGGGACAATTATTTAAAATTGTCTCACCCCGTAGACTTCAACTTTTGAGGTGGTCGTCGAGGACGAAGGAACCAGCCTACATGTGATTAGTACCAGCAGCAGCACCAGGAGTAGCAGTGAATCTCAGGTGGAGATACTGACTGGTGAGTCTTGTAGTTAGATAGTCCTATGCCGTATCTGTACTCTCAGGTCCTTGGAGTTAGTGGTCTGAGATTTTTGGTTTTGACTCTTGAGATTTTGTATCATGTTGTGTATAATTACTCAAGAAGTAATTTAACGGAGATGTAAACAGTTTATCTGCTTTCTATGAAAGAAGTTTTATGGTTTTCAAGATCTTGTCTCAAAAAGTTTTAATTTCCGATGATTTTTGTATTCCGCTTCTAATCGAACGCTTCCACTGAGTTTATATCGTGGTTTTAGAGATCGGAGCCCACAATTAAGTGGTATCAGAGCTCTAGGTTCGCTGAGTCTACAGAGACATAGGACTTAGGATGTCGAGTCAATCTTTAGTGTTTCTTCCTTATCTAATAGAATCTTCTGCTCCTCAGGAGAAGAAGATATATAAGGATGTCTGAGCCACATGAGGAGTATGTGGTGGAGAGTAGCATTGCTGCACCTCAGGAAGGTGCAAGGAACCTAGAAATAGAGCAACCCGTACCTGAGCCACCCAGGGAGCCACCTCAGTTTGACTCAGCTGATATGGGTAACCCAGCTGTTCAAACCATGTTCGGGAAGTTTATGACTGCCATGACACATATAACCGACATGATGCCCATGCCTGCACCTAGGGAACCTGTCCACCCTAAAGGACAAGGTATCGATAAGACGTTCGAGCGACTTCGTCATGTCGGGGCTACCGAATACTTTGGGACAGCTGACCCCGCAGATGTCGATTTGTGGTTAACTGAGTTGGAGAAAGCCTTCAGAATCTTGAACATCCCTGAAGCTGAGAAGGTTAGACATGCTGTCTATCTTCTCAAAGGAAGTGCTGGTCACTGGTGGACCATGGAAGAGCAGAAGAGGCCTGGAATAGAGATCTCACGGGAAGACTTTTGTCAGGAATTTGTCCACAAATATTTCCCGAAGACCTTCCTGGACGAGAAGATCTCTCAGTTTGAGAGATTGAGGCAGGGCGTGATGAACATTAGCGAGTATGAAGCTAAGTTCATGGAGTTGTTGCGGTTCTGTCCGCACATGGCTGCCACAGAAGAAGAAAGGATCAGAAGGTTTGAGAAGGGTTTGAATGCCGACATGACTACTCCCATGTCTGCTCTAGAAAATCGGGAGAGGTTCGCTACCTTCGTTGAGTCAGTCCGAAGGATAGAGAGATCCGTAGTCGAGAAAAGGCAAACCCAAAAGAGATATCCACAGTTTCAAGGTTCTTCATCTAGGGACTTTAAGAATCCTAGATTCTCTGCACCTACACCTCCACCACCCAGATCTAGTTCTCAGACTCAGTGGTCCCCAAGTAGAGGGAGAGGACAGAGTTTACCGCCATAAGAGACTCGCAGTTCAGCATCAATATCAGTCACAGGACCACCAAGACCATAACAACTGGAAAGAAGCTGCTACAACTGTGGGAAGGTGGGACAATTAATGAAGGACTGTAGGTCTAGGCCTGTCAGTGTGACACAGCCTCAGAGATAGAATCAACAGGGATCACAGAGAAGGCAGTCTCAAGGAGCAGCTAGAGGACGTGGACAAGTATCTCAAGCTGGATCATCAGCACCAACTCAACCTCAGGCGACAGCGAGGTTCTATGCTATGAACCCACCAGATGCAGTGGTCAATCCACAGGTTGTTGTGACAGGTCAGATGGAACTTTTATATTCTGATATGTCTAAATCCTGTGTTGTATCTGTTTTGATTGACCCGGGTGCTACACACTCCTTTATCACTCAAAGAGTGATTCGTAACTGCAATATGACAGTCAGTCATAGGGCAGATAGTTTGTTGTTGGAGACTCTGTTGAGAGGGTCTGCTATTTTGCTGAAGGTATGCTCTCCCTGCATCCTCTTCTTTTCTGATCATTGCATCAAGTGGATCTTATACCACTTGATATGCAAGGATTTGATATAATCCTTGGGATGGATACCTTAGAAAAGTATAGGGTTGTTTTGGATTGTGAATCCAAGCTGGCTGTGTTTGCTGATAAAAGCAACACATGGATCTTTCAAGGAGAAAGGAAGATTCTACCCACCTGTCTTGTATCAGCTATGGTTGCTGATAAGCTGATGAGACAAGGATGTTATGCATTCTTGGCCCATGTAGTAGATACTACCATAGAGAGTCCCAACCCTGCTGAAGTTCCTATAGTCAGGGAATTCGAGGACGTGTTTCCTGAAGAACTTCCCGGTATACCACCGCCTCGGGAAATTGATTTTGAAATCAATTTAGTCCCAGATACACAACCCATAGCCCAGACACCGTATAGGATGGCGCCTGCCGAAATGGAAAAACTCAAGAAACAACTTCAAGAGTTACTTGAGAAAGGTTTCATCCGACCGAGTACTTCACCTTGGGATGCTCCAGTTTTGTTTGTTAAAAAGAAAGATGGGTCAATGCGGTTGTGCATTGATTACAGGAAACTCAATAAAGTAACAATAAAGAACAATTACCCTCTGCCGAGGATTGATGATCTTTTTGACCAGTTGCGTGGTGCAACAGTCTTCTCAAAGATAGATTTGAGATCTGGATATCATCAACTTCGTATTAAGGACAGTGACATATCCAAGTCTGCTTTTAGGACAAGATATGGTCATTATGAGTTCACAGTTATGTCGTTTGGACAGACTAATGCACCAGCTGCATTTATGGAACTCATGAATAGAATCTTCCGACCTTTTCTTGACCAGTGTGTTGTCGTCTTCATAGATGACATTCTGATCTATAGTAGAGATGCTCAGCAGCATGAACAACATCTCCGTCAGGCTCTAACTTTGCTACGAAAACATAATCTATACGCTAAGTTTAGCAAGTGTGAGTTCTGGTTACCAGAAGTATCTTGTCTTGGTCATGTGGTATCTGCCTCAGGTATTCGGGTTGACCCTAAAAAGGTAGAATCTGTTCTACAATGGGAACAACCAAAGACACCAACGGAGATTCGAAGTTTCTTAGGGTAGCTGGCTATTACCGGAGGTTCATTAAGAACTTCAGTTCTATAGCCTTACCTTTAACCAAGTTAACCCGGAAGGATGTCCCTTTTGCCTGGAGTGATAAGTGTCAACAGTCTTTTCAGCTGTTGAAGGAGAGGTTGACAAGTGCACATGTGCTTGTGCTACCTGAACAAGGTAAAGGATATATAGTTTTCTGTGATGCCTCCAAGAATGGACTCGGATGTGTGTTGATGCAGGATAAGAAAGTGATTTCTTTCGCTTCCCGACAACTTAAGAAACACGAAGAGAATTATCCAACACACAATCTGGAGTTAGCTGCTGTGGTTCATGCCTTGAAGATCTGGAGACATTATCTCTACAGAGAGACATTATAGATTTTCACAGACCATAAGAATCTTAAGTATATCTTCTCTCAACATGAGCTTAACATGAGGCAACGTCGTTGGATGGAGTTAATCAAGGACTACAATTGTACAATTGATTACCATCCGGGCAAGGCCAATATGGTTGCAGATGCCTTGAGTAGGAAATCAGCAACATCAACCATGGATAGGGCACAACTAAACTCCTTAGTATGCTCTAGGAGAGATATGCTTATCTCTTTAAGGCAAGACAATGTGCAGTTAAAGGTGTCATTGTTAATTGGTTTGTTAGCTGAGATGCATATTAAACCTACCCTAAGAGAGCAGATAAAGGAGGCACAACAAGTTGATACTGCAGTTCAGTAGATTAGATCTGAGTATGGTGATGAAAAGCAAGCTGGTTTCCACGATTCAGATGATCAAGTAGCATGCTATCATGGGAGGATGATAATACTAGATGTGGGTAACTTGAGGAAGTTAGTCTTGGAAGAAGCTCATTCTTCAATGTATGCTATGCATCCAGGGAGCACCAAGATGTATCGAAACTTAAAAGATATGTATTGGTGGCCTGGGATGAAGAAGGATGTTGCTGAGTTTGTTTTGAGGTGTCCTGTGTGTCAGCAAGTTAAGGCTGAACACCAAAAGCCTACAGGAACAATACAACCTTTACCCATACCACAGTGGAAGTGGGATCATGTGACCATGGACTTTGTTGTTGGCCTACCCAGGACAAACAAAGGACATGATTCCATTTGGGTAATTGTTGATAGGTTGACAAAGACAGTACATTTCTTACCTGTCAAAACAACCTATACTGCTGAAAGGTTATCACAGTTGTATGTCCAAGAGATAGTGTGGTTGCACGAAGTTCCTATCACTATAGTTTCTGACAGAGGTCCCCAGTTAACAAGTCATTTTTGGGAGCAGTTACACATAGCTTTAGGCACCAAGTTAAGGTTTAGTACAACCTTTCATCCACAGACCGATGGACAATCATAAAGGAGTATACAGACCTTGGAAGACTTGTTGAGAGCATGTGTTCTCCAGTTTACCGGAAGTTGGGAACTACACCTAAGCTTGATAGATTTTGCCTATAAGAATAGCTATCAACATAGTATTGATATGGCACCTTATGAAGCCTTGTATGGTAGACGTTGTAGATCACCCTTATGTTGGTATGAGACTGGTGAGCATCAGTTATTAGGTCCTGATCTTGTGCATCAAACTACAGAGACGATCAAAGGTATACAACAATAGCTTAAGACTGCACATGATAGGAAGAAGTCTTATGCTGACAGACGTCGTAAACCCTTAGAGTTCCAGGTTGGATACATAGTGTACCTTAAGGTCTCACCTTGGAAAGGAGTCCTTCGTTTTGGAAGGAAGGGGAATTTATCTCCTAGATTTATGGGGCCTTATCCAATCATTGAATGATTTGGAAAGGTAGCCTATAGATTAGAGTTACCTCCAGAGTTGCAGAAGTTACACCCTATGTTTCACATTTATATGCTGAGAAAATGTCACCCTGATACCGAGTCAGTTCTACAACCTATGGAAGTAGAATTGAATGAAGATATAACTTATGAGGAGGGACCAGTGTCAATCCTGGATAATAGAATTAAAAAGCTAAAGAAGAAAGATATAAGTCTTGTGAAAGTCCTCTGGAACCATCGTGGTGTCTCAGAAGCCACTTGGGAACTAGTGGATGAGATGAGAAGAAAATACCCTACTCTTTTCTCCTAAAAATATGTTTTGTCGATTTCGGGGATGAAATCCTTGTAAGGGGTGGATAATTTGTAACATCCCTGACCTGGGTTATAAACTAACCCTATAAGTTTTGCCTAAATATGTAATTAAATACTTGTGATTACTCCCTGGCATGTAATTAAGTTCCTCAAGAACATATACTTTCAATTTTGCCTCTTTTTAAACAAAGTTGTAGTATTGTTTTGTCATGTAGGGACCTATGTGCAAACTACCCAATTAGAGGGGTTAACTTGCAAATTTCACAAGTTAAGATGTTCCTCTGATAATGAGACATCATATGAGTGAATATGATGAGGTATGATGGATTTCCCAAGCTTGGACATCAAGATGCAGCTTGTGGAATGATCCTTGTGCCTAAAAACCCTAATTTTGGAGTAAAGTGCAATTTACCCAAAATATGGGGTGCAATTTGTAAAATGCACCTTCTAGAATATCTTTTATGACTCTTTACATTTTTTAGAGTAGAAATGATGAAAGGGGCACTTCAATGAATAATCAGATAAGAAGAATGATCTTTGTGCTTAAAATGCACCAAGCATGAGAATGGAGACCTTTCATATATGTACCTTAGTTTGATGGTTTTCTTTACCCTTAGATCTTGAGTTTTGATGAGCTTTGCACAAGTTTTGATGGCTTGGACGTGCCTTAGAAACAAGGAGGGACTTGGATGAGAAATCCATGTTCTAGAAGTCCTTATGATAGAAAATAGCCTAAACTATATAAGCCTTCACCCTTGCAAACCTAACTAAACGTATCCTTTATCCTCTTAATTTCTCATCTTCCTCAACCTACCAAGGCAAAGCTCTGGAGCTCAGGGAGATGACCAACTAGTGCTAAGGTGAGTAGGAACCATCTTCTAGCTCGAATTCTTAGAGGAATCCTTCTTAAAAGGTTGGTTCTATGGTTAACTCACTTAGGTTCTTTGTTCTAGCCGACCATCCCCATCTTTTCCTTGGAGAATCACCTCTGGCCAAGTTGTGGAGCTCAAGACACCATTAGAGGCTTGAAGCTTGGAAGCTTGGAGCTCTAGGAACAACGTTTAAGGCGGGTTTTATAACTCTAAACTCTTTGCTTTATATTGCTTATCTTTGTTCTTGCAAAGTATACTTAGTTCTTCTTCTACCTCCCTTCTTCCTTGCACTTTTGCAAGCAAAACAGTGGAGTAACCGACCTGAACAGAGGTTGAAGATGATGGGCGTGAATTCCTAGGTAACTTTATCAAACGACATTGGACCCTTTTTGGTCCAAACGGTTGCAAACCGTTTGAAATCAAACGGTCTCAAACCGTTTAATCTCAAACGATCTTGCAAGACCGTTTGGAATCAAACAGTCTCAAGACCGTTTGATAGGGTTGACCAAGGGACGACCATTTAAGGGTCTGTTGGTAACATGTTGAATTTAATTACTACAAAGAATCATAATCTAATTCTTAACCAATCATGAGTTGAAGGCATTTCAACCCCTAAACCCTAATCGGGTTGAATTGCTGATTTCAAGGATAGATTTTGGTGAGTTTTGGGTTGAAGGACACAAACGGTCTCAAGACCGTTTGGGGTTTCTTCCAAACGGTCTCAAGACCGTTTGGGGACAATCCAAGACCGTTTGGAGGTCTAGGGTTGAGGTAATTTGATGGTCTGAGGGTCCAATTACAATAGATTGGTGAATTGAGAAAAATGCTGATTTTAGACCTATTTAGAATTCAATCCTTATCCAATCGACTTGGATTTTGGTCAAATTGGATGATGTCCAAACGATCTTAAGACCGTTTGGGCCCAATTGGAGGTCAATTGATGGGTTCAACCTCGATTTGACTCACATTGTTGAACATTGATGATTATCTGATTGAAAACCCTAATTGAGTTGGATTCAACCCTAATTGGATTTCAATTGAGGGTCAATTTGGTGTCCAATTGACTAAGGATAATCCTAATTGACTCAAATTATAAGTGGTTAACATGGATTTGGCCAAGTGGAGGCTTCAACATAGATAACCATAATCGATCATAACCTTTGATTGACTTTTGAGGTTCAAACGGTCTCAAGACCGTTTGAGGCGAAACGGTCTCAAGACCATTTGGGGCCAAACGGTCTCAAGACCGTTTGGGCTCAAACGATCTCAAGGTCATTTGGACCAATCGATCTCAAGATCGTTTAAGATCAAACGGGTTCAAACCGCATAGCTTCAAACGGTTTGGAGGTCAACTTTTTCAAACGGTCTTCACACCCATGCGGTCTTGGTGATCCATGCGGTCTTGAAGGTCAAACCAACCAAACGGTCAACGCCCCCAAACGGTCTCAAGATCGTTTGGAGGTTGAAGGTTGTAACCATTTCGAGATTTTCAAGGTTGTTTATACTTAATCAATTGAAGGTGTAATTGGTTCTATGGTGATCTAATCTAAACCCTAAAGGTATCCTAGAACATTAAGGGACTAAGTGACTAATGAATTGACCCATGATGGTGATCAATGGTGTAATTTACCCAAATGCCCTTGAAGGGTTAAATCAAAGGATGCCTTGTTATAATCAAACCCTAATCACATGATAGTGGTGATTTGGCTTATGATAGTCAATGAGGACTTGACCCAACCTAATCTAGAGTGGTGTAATCACCATCTATTAGTATGAGGAGAGAGAAAGTATCATTTATCGTTGAAAATCAAGTAAAATACCTTCAATGTGCATAAATATGCAGAATTAGGGTGTGATCCACCTATGTGATATCATGGAAACCCTAATTATGATAATTGATGAATCTTAATCTTATCTAAGGGCATCAATGGTGATGTTTCTCATATATGATGATGCTATGAGTTCAATTCACCATGAGGTGAATAGTAAACTCTAAGTTTAGGAGGATGACATGTAATGTGAATAGTAAACCCTAATTGATGAGAAAATCAGGGAACCTAATTCTTGTAAGAGTATGAAGGCTCAACTCCTGAAATGAATTGTTTACTGTTATCAGTTAAATTAACTATGCATGTTCCTATATGAGGATGATCATATCCAGGTATGGATCATGATACTATATTCATTGAAAGCATGTTATTAGCTTTATGAATAGTGAAATACCCTGTTGTCCAGTAAGTGGCAACCTATGAGATTGTTAGGCTATAAGAGCCATGTATATCATCAAGGTCATGCTTATCATATGACTTGTGATGAGATGATTGAGAAATGATATCTGATGTGAGTTAGACCTGTTACATTTCGTATTCTATTTTCATAGCTGCCATGCTAATGTTTAAATGTTTGAGAACATGTATGATGTTAAAAGAATACTGAAATGTACCTAACTAATCAAGTATAATCATACCATTAGAGCCCTGATCATAGATCCATCATTGTCAGAAGCCAAATGATGGTGAAACAGGTTTTCCTAAGGGAACTCCTGGATCACATACTTTTGAGTATGTGGGCGAATATGGATGCGTAAATCCTTACATCCTAGTGTAGGAATTGATGTAGATGTATCTTAATCCATCAACCCTTCACTATATGTTTATGTTGTAATCTCGAGGAAATCCTTTATACCACATCGATGAGAGATAAACAAGAAATCTTTCGATGACGTAGAGAGTACATAATGCCATTGGGACTCTAATAGTAAAGTACCATATTACCCTGGTGAGCTATATCAGCAGAGACACAAGATGTCCTACATGTTTATCCTCACTCTGACTGAGGAAGATGAGGTCATAAGAATCCAGCTCTTTTGATGACCTAGGTAGGATACTGATGCGACTTAACAGTGATCAGTTGGAGTATGAGCGGTATACCTCATCTCTGCAGGGAATAATGATGTTTGTAAAACATAATCAACCTCGTAGTATATCTGCTTAGGTTAAACTACGAGACACACGAATGATGTTACACTGCATAGTATATATGTTCTTCATTTTCCTAAATGTTGTTGTTCTACTTAATGTCAATCTGCTGTTGATTGTCTTAAAAGCTTTTATTGCTTATATTGTTCTTTGATTTCTATAATAAAGCTTCTAGTGGAGAGTTATAACTCTCGCTGGGACAATTATTTAAAATTGTCTCACCCCGTAGACTTCAACTTTTTAGGTGGTCGTCGAGGACGAAGGAACCAGCCTACAGGTGATCAGTACCAACAGCAGCACCAGGAGCAGCAGTGAATCTCAGGTGGAGATATTGACTGCTGAGTCTTGTAGTTAGATAGTCCCATGCCATCTCTGTACTCTCAGGTCCTTGGAGTTAGTGGTCTGAGATTTTTGGTTTTGACTCTTGAGATTTTGTAACATGTTGTGTATAATTACTCAAGAAGTAATTTAACAGAGATGTAAATAGTTTATCTCCTTTCTATGAAAGAAGTTTTATGGTTTTCAAGATCTTGTCTCAAAAAGTTTTAATTTCCGATGAATTTTTTATTCCGCTGCTAATCGAACGCTTCCACTGAGTTTATATCGTGGTTTTGGAGATCGGAGCCCACACAAATAATGTTTCCCCTAATTCTTTCCAACATCTCTTTATCAGTGAGGAGGAGCAGGAGCTATCTACTGTGGCTGGCAGGTTACCAGCCTCCCATTCCAATGGATAATCTCTCCATAGCCTCCTGGAATGTGAGAGGACTGAATTATGTAGGGAGACAGTCTGCACTCCAGGAGTGTGTAGGTAGGAACCAGGTGGCGATTGCTTGCATTCTGGAGACGAAGCTAAGAAGGAAGAAGGTGAGGAGAGTTATGGATAGGATGTTTGGGTCTGGTTCGTGGATTTCTAATCATAATAGCCATGCGTTGGGCAGAATCATTATTGCTAATGTGAGAGGTGATGTTCATTTGAGGCTGATTAGTGAGTCTGACCAGTTCTTACATGCTCAAGTGTTTTCTTTGATTGGTGATTTCTTCTTAACTGCTGTCTATGCTCATAACAACATTGGTAGAAGAAGGGAGTTGTGGGATTCTATTAGGGACATCAGAAATTCTGTTAATGGTCCTTGGATTGTCTGTGGGGATTTTAATGCTATCCGGTTTGCTCATGAGAGGTTCGACACTTGTGAACCCTGTTATAATTCTATGGCTTGTTTCAATGAGTGTGTGCTTCAAACTTCTTTGGTTGAATTGGAATTAAGAGGTGCGAAGTTCACCTGGGATAACAAGCAAGCTGGGGATAAGCTGGTTATGTCAAAGCTGGATAGAGTTTTCTATAACCTGGATTTCTTGGATTCTTTTCCTAACTTCTGGGGTGAGGTGGTGGCTTCTATTCATAGTGATCATAGAGTGGTTCTTTTGTATATGAATAAGAAGAGTCTTAGAAGAAAGGCACCTTTTCGTTTTATTAATGCTTGGTGTCATCGGGAGGATTTTGCTGAGGTGGTGAAGAAAGCTTGGGCTGTGGAGGTATATGGAAATCCTATGTATCATGTTTGCAGGAAGTTGGATAATGTTAGATTTGAGCTGTCGAAGTGGAACAAGGCTGTTGTAGGGGACCTTACTGAAGTGAGAAAATCTAAGGAGTTCGAAGCCTGTGTTGCCCAGAATTTGGCTGATTTACATCCGTATGATATAGATATCATCCAGGAGGCTGTTGATAAAAGGAAAGATGTTGAGGATGCTTTAAAAGCAGAGGAATCGTTTCTAAAACAAAAGTCCAGAGTCAATTGGTTAAAGCTGGGTGATAATAATTCTAGGTTCTTTTATTCTTCGATTAATACAAGAAGGGTGAGGAATTCTATTAGATGCCTTGTGATTAATGATTCTGGTATTACTGATGAACATGTGATTCATGATGAGTTTGTTAAATACTATAAGGATCTGTTCTGGTCTGATGATACTACTGCTGTTGATTGGGATGATGGTTGGAAGGTTCCAAAGCTTTCTACTAGCCATATCAATTCTCTTTGTGCTCCTGTGACTAAGGAGGAGTTTGAAAGGGTTGTTCATAACAGTGATGGGGATAGGGCCCCTGGACCGGATGGGTTCAACTTTACTTTTTACAAAGCTTGTTGGGATACAGTTGGTGAAGATGTTGTCATGGCTGTGCATAACTTTTTTAGAAGTGGTCGTCTTCTCAAGGAAGTTAATAGAACCTTTATCACTCTTATTCCTAAGTGCAGTAGTGCTGTGAATGTGAGAGATTGGAGGCCTATCTCTCTATGTAACTCTCTTTATAAGATTATCTCCAAAGTGCTTGCTAATAGGCTACAACCAATTTTGCCTGAGGTGATTGATAAAGCGTAATGTGCCTTTATTAAGGGGAGGTCGATTTCTGATGCAACCCTTCTTGTTAATGATATGCTTAATATGATCATGAAGAGTAGTTTGCCTAAAATCTGTGTTAAGGCTGATCTTATGAAAGCATATGACTCTGTCATTTGGAGATATTTGCGACGTATTCTTGAGGAGATGGATTTCCCTAGCTGTTGGATTGATTGGGTGTTTGAAATTCTTCACTCCATCAGTTTCCAAATTCTTATAAATGGGCAACCTTCTGAATGTTTTTCACCTAATAAAGGTATTAGGCAAGGGGATCCTCTAGCCCCTTATCCTTTTGTAATTGCTATGGAGGGTCTTTCGGCTATGTTGGTGCATGTTGTTAGTTTGAAGGCGATTTCTCCTTTTAAAGCTGGAAGTGATGTTAATATTACTCATGTGGTCTTTGCTGATGATGTGGTTCTTTTCTCTACTGGTGAGGAGAATTCTATCAAAGAGTTATCCAAGGTTATTAAAATCTTTGGAGAGGTTTCGGGGTTGACTGTGAGCAGCCAGAAGTCTTCTTTTTTTGCTAATAAGCAGGTGGATATTAACATGGTGCAGGATGTTCTTGATATCAAGTATGAGATGCTTCCTGTTAAGTACCTTGGTTTGCCTCTGTTTGTGGGGAGATTATCTCGTAGCATGTGCTCTCCTATTCTTGACAAGATTAAAGGCCGTCTTGAAGGTTGGAAATCAAGTCAGCTCTCTTTTGCTGGAAGACTTGAGCTTATAAAGTCTACTTTGTCCTCCTTTCAAATGTATTGGGCTTCTTCTTTCCCTTTACATGTTGCTATTACAGATGATATTGACAGACTTTGTAGAGATTTCCTTTGGGGGGGTCTGGATATGGAAAAGAAAACGCATATGGTGGCTTGGAGTCAAGTGTGCTTGCCTAAGAAAGAGGGTGGTTTAGGCTTGAGAAAAGCTAGAGACATTGTTGAAGCTTGTATTATTCTTAAGCTGTGGAATGTTGCTAAGAAGAAGGATATGTTGTGGGTGCGGTGGGTGCATGGTAGGTACCTGAAAGATGACTATGTTTGGAGGTGTCCTATTCCCTCTAATGCATCGTGGGTATGGAGGCAATGTTTATTCCACAGAGAGAAGGTTGTAAAGCTCGTTTCGTTTTCTGTGGGAGATGGGAATTTTATTATACTTTGGAGGGATCCCTGGTTTAAGGGTTGCTATTTGCAGGAAGCCCTTGATGCAGGGTGCATTATGAGGAGTGGTACAAGGAAATATGCTAATCTCTGTGCTCTTGCTAGTAATGGTGACTGGATTGATATGAAGTCTAGGCATCTGTCTTTGGTCATCAAGACTATTAAGGAGGGTGGTTATTGCATCCAGAATGCTAACGACTCTGTTTTGATTGATGGGAAGGATCCTAAGCATTTTCGGGAGGTCTGGGAAGTAGTCAGGTATAAAGCTTCTATCCCGTACTGGTCTAAATGGCTGTGGAGTGTTAAGGCTGCTATGAAGCATAAGGTGCATGGATGGAGATGCTTTCTAGATAAATTACTCACTCTTGATCATCTTCACTCGAGAGGTTTCCAGTTCCCCTCAAGATGCATTATGTGTAAAGGGAGTATTGAGGATCTTGCTCATGTCCTCTTCAGCTGTGATTACTCTCGGTATCTCTGGAGGAAGGCTGTTGGGGAGGGATTGCTGCCCAGATGTCCTGTTTCTTTGAAGGATGCGTGCTTGTTCCAAGCTAAGAAGGAAAAGACTACTGTTTTAGTCATTTTTTATAGTGTTTGGATGGAGAGGAATTGCAGAATTTTTGATGGTTTTGAGCAATGTGCAGATAGAAGATGGACGAGTATAAGAAAGGATATAGGTGTTTTTGTATAGCTTCTTTGTTTCTCTTTCTTTTCTTTGAGCCTTGCTCGTCTTGCTATGTACGTATCCTTTTCTGGTTATATTAAGGAGGTCCCACACTTTTCCGATAAAAAAGAATCTACTTGACTAAGACAATCATTTTTATCATCAAGCAAGTAAGAATTAGCACGTTCAAGTTCATCTAGTTCTACATGCAAATGATCAACAATTCTAGAAAGCATTTTCCTTTTCCTTTTAGAAGACTTAAGAGAGGCACAAGTATCATGGATAATAGTAATCAAAGATTCTTTATCTAAAGAGTTTAGATCTACCTCACTTGAGTCTTTACTTGTTGATGGTATAAGAGCAAAATGACATTCTCCTTCATCATTAGAGCTTGAGCTTGATCCTTCACTTGAATCTTCACTTGAGCTTGAGTCGGAGGAGCCACTTGAGCTTAAGTGCCATTTTTCCTTCTTCTCGTGAAGATGGGTCTTCTTGCCTTTGTAGAATCTACCGTTGGAGTACATGGCATCTTCTTTAACTTGAGAGGATGGAGAGACTTATTGCATGATAGCTTCAATTTGAGACTTCATTTCAGCCTTCTTCATTCTCTTTAGCTCTTTCTTCTCGTCTTACTATTTCCTCCCTCTTGTCAAGTGTGGCTTCATGTGCTTGTAGATTTCCAATGAGCTCTTCAATAGGGATATCCTTAAGAGACCTTGCTTCTTCAATGGAAGTCACCTTGGGTTCCCATCTCTTGGGGAGAGTTCTAAGTATCTTTGAGTTGATCTCTCCACTAGACATAGGATGTCCTAGAATAGCAAGACCATTCACAATGGTGTTGAGCCTTGAGTACATGTTTGCTATCCTCTCCTCCTTTCCCATCTTGAAGTTCTCAAGTAGCCCTTTGAGCATGTAGACTTTGCTTTCCTTCACTTGATTTGTCCCTTCATAAGTGATGCATAGCTTTCTCCATACCTCATAGGTTGTTTCACATGAAGAAATCTGGTTGAACTCGATGGGGGTCATGGAGGCATAGAGGATGTGCATGGCTCTAGCATTCAAGGTTGCTTTCTTCAAGGTAGCTGCATCCCATTCTTCAATCTTTGTCTTTGGTAGCATGTATGGGCTGTTCACCATTTGCCACATCTCAAGACTTGATCCTTGGATGTAGAATTGAAGCCTTCTTCTCTAATAGAGGAAATTGCTCCCATCAAAGATTGGTAGGCTGATCGAGTATCTCCCTCCTTGATAGTCACCCATCTTCTCCTACTTGTTGAAGTATACTTGGAGAATACCCGCTCTAATACCAATTGTTGGATCCTAGATGGGTGATTAGATGCTATAGTGGGGGGGTGAATAGAGCTGAATGCACTTAAACCAAATTCATTAGACCTTCAAGATATATAATACGATAAGGTTGCTAAATAGGAAATTTGTGTGCAACTAAAACATGCATAGCAAGGATGAGAGAGATTGAGCAAACACAAGTAGACAAGCTATTTAGAGTGGTTCCACACTTCAAACTAATAGTATGTCAGTCCAGTTACCTAGAGAGGTCAACCTCTAGGATTTCCTAACCATTGGATTCTTATATTCATTCATAAGACTTACAATACATGAACAAACAAAGGACTTACCTATCCAATACAAAGAGTCTTTAACCTTACTAAGGACTTACCCACTTTGCAAGGAGTCTTCCGCCTTCTTCCAAGGACTTACTTACTCTTGCACAAGTCTTCAACCTTGTAGGAATTACCCACTCTTCTTGGATCTTCCGCCTTTGACTTCACCTTCACTCAGAGAAGCTTCCACCAAGGACTTACCCACTTGAGCAAGGAGTCTTTTGCCTTCACCAAGGGCTTACCCACTCTAGCTCCAAGTCTTCAGCCTTGATCTTCACCAAGGGATGCCTTCCCTTGTTCTTCTTCACCTCTCTTAGCCAAGAGAGAGAACCTTCATCTTCATGATGAAAAGAGAGATGGGGAGGTGGTGGAAGTGAGAGCCTCACAAGATGTACATGTAGGACTAGCTCTCTTACAGATTTCCTACTCACTCTAATGAATGTAGCAAGTGATTAAGCTTAGAGAGAGAGAGGAGGCTATAGGAAGCACTCAACTATAGAACATGAACCTCACATAGAGTTTGCAATGAATGCTCAACCTTAGAATGAAGCCCAAGGGGTCCTATTTATAGCTGGGGATGCCTCTTAGCCTTTGGGAACACTTGAGAATGAAAACTAACCATTTTGTGGCTTGCAACAGATATATTTTCACTTGTTGCAACTCCACAAAATCTAGAAGCACTTTTCTGTACAGTGCAATCGGTCGAGTTTCTATAAAGGTAACTCGACCGATCAAGTAAACGACAAGGCCGATACTCAAATGATCGGTTGAGTTTTTCCTGATAAAACTCGACCGACCATTAGGAATCAAAATGGTCAGTTACTTGATCGGTCAAGTTCTGTGTAAACAGAACTCGACTGATACAATCTCCAGAAAATTGATCAAGGATGACCAGTCGAGTTTTCAGGCTGGGAAACTCGACCGACAAAGTGCCTATAATAAATTTTCAAAGTTGCATCTAAAGTGATCTAACATTTGATCTAAGTTCTCCTTATATTTTTCTAAGCTTAATTAAAATTCATACAATCATTACAAGTGATTTACAACATGATTCTAATGGATTTACATCATATTACAAAAATGTGCACTTGTATTGACTTTGACTTGTCTTTTCTTCAATTTGAGATGCGCAAGTTAGGGCATTTGGAGTGTGTCTTTACCTAATCTGAAATCACTCAAGTAGAGACATTAGACACTAATATGTGGAATGGTTATTCATCATCAAAACACAAGTTTAGTCAATTTAGACGTGAGTCAAAATTGACCTAATTGACCTTGAGTCAACACGAACTAGTTCAACAATGTCTGTAATATCTAGAACAAGCCGAAGAAGACCCAGAAGCTACCTTTGAGAAGTTGAAATCTGTCACCACTCTAGAGACTACTAAAGTTCCCAAGGAACCTAAAATGAAAGTCCTACCAGCTGGACTCAAACACATCTTTCTAGACAAAGAAAAACTATGTCCGGTCATTATCAGTTCCGCTTTAATAGATAACCAGGAAGAAAGACTCCTTGTTGAATTAAGAAAGCATAAGAAAGCCATTAGATATAAGATGACCGATCTAACCTGAGTAAATTCATCTTTGTGCATGCACATATTACCTATGGTGGAAGAGTTTAAACCATCACAGGAGCACCGGAGGAAGCTAAATCCGAATCTCAAAGGGGTAGTTCGCGTCAAGGTTCTAAAACTTCTAAAAGTTGGTATTATCTATTCGATTTCTGAATCCCAATGGGTAAGTCCGGTTCAAGTGGTCCCTAAAAAGGAGGGAACCATTGTTGTTTTGAATGATAAAAATGAACTGGTACCCACCCAAAATGTTACCGGGTGGAGGATGTGCATCAACTATAGAAAGTTGAACAAGGAAACAAGGAAAGACCACTTCCCTTTACCTTTTCTTGACAAAGTCCTTGAACGTCTAGCTCACCAGAAATTCTTTTGCTATCTCGATGGCTACTCAGGATTTTGTCAAATTCTGATACACCCTATAGATCAAGAAAACATAACTTTTATCTTCCCTTTCGGAACTTACGCCTTCAGGAGGATGCCCTTTGGGCTATGTAATGCACTCGTAATATTCCAGAGATGTATGTCTACCATATTTGTAGAATTAACCGAATCTATCATGGAGGTATTCATGGATGACTTCTTAGTCTATGGAGATTCCTTCGATAACTGTCTGCTTAATCTCAGTAAAATACTACAAAGATGTGAGGAAACAAATCTGATCCTTAATTGGGAAAATGTCACTTTATGGTGACAGAAGGTGTTTTCCTCGGCCATCGGGTGAGTGAACGAGGGATTGAAGTAGACAAAGCAAAAATAGATGTCATTTCAAAGTTTTGACCACCAAAAGACATCAGAGGAGTATGAGCTTTTCTAGGCCATGCCGTATTTTACCGAAGATTCATACAAGATTTTTCAAAAATAGGAAAGCCCATGACTCACCTGTTAACTAAAGATGTGGAATTCAATTTTGATCAAGAATGTTTAAATAGTTTCATGACCCTAAAGAACGCTTTAGTCTCTGCGCCTATACTAAAAGCTCCTGATTGGTCACAACCCTTTGAGATAATGTGTGATGCTAGTGACTACGCTATAGGAGTAGTACTAGGGCAGAGGATAAATAAGAAGCCCTACATGATATATTATGCATCAAAGATGCTTGATGAGGCCCAAAAGAGTTATACAACTACAGAAAAAGAGTTCTTGGCAGTCATTTATGCTTTTGAGAAATTCCTTTCTTACCTGATCAGATCAAAGGTTACAGTTTACACAGATCATTCAGTAGCAAAATATCTGATTCAGAAACAAGACGCCAAACCCAAACTTATTCGCTGGGTGCTGATGCTTCAAGAGTTCGACCTGGAAATAAAGGACAAAAGTTGGGTAGAAAATGTTGTCGCCGATCACTTGAGTCGCATTGAGGCTCAAGATGAAGATAATATACCTATCTATGACTCTCTACCTGGTGACCAACTTATGAAGGTCACCACTGGATTCGCCTAGTACGCCGACATAGTAAACTATCTGGATATGGGAATTGTCCATCCTTCTGCTTCCTATCATGACAGGAAGAATTTTTTCCATGACGTCAAGCAGTACTTCTGGGATGAACCATACCTCTTTCACCTATGTGTAGACAGATTGTTCCGCCGTTTCCTTCCTGAAGAAGAGATCATCCCAGTCTTGGAACACTATCATTCTGGTCCCACTGGATGTCACATGAGTTCAAAGAAGACCGATCTTAAAGTCTTACAGTCAGGTTTCTTCTGGCTGATAATAGCAAAGGATGCACATGAATTTGTACAATCATGCGATAAATGTCAGCTCTCTGGGGGGATATCCAAACAGAATGAAATGCCACTAACTCTTTGGTAGGAGATTGAAATCTTCGATGTATGGGGAGTGGACTATATGTGTCAATTTCCCTCATCATATGGATTCTCCAATATATTAGTCGCTATGGATTACATATCCAAATGGGTAGAAGCTATACCCACTATATCTTGTGATTCTAAGCCAGTTATTAAGCTGTTCAAGGACATTATCTTTCCTAGATTCGGAGTTCCTAGAACAGTCATATTTGATGGAGGGTCACATTTCTTGGAACAAAGCTTTGAAGCCCTTATGAGAAAATACGAAGTAAAACACAAGGTCAGCGTGCCTTATAATCCACAGACAAGCGATCAAGTTGAAGTCTCAAACAGACAACTGAAAACTATTTTAGAGAAGACTGTCAACAGAAACCACACAGATTGGTCCACCAAACTTCCTGATGCTCTCTGGACATATCACACTGCGTACAAGACACCAATAGGAACAACTCCATTCCATTTGGTGTATGGAAAGTCATGCCATCTTCCAGTTGAACTGGAACACAAGGCTTGGTGGGCTATTAAACAGTTTGAATTTTGATTTCTAAAGTGTTGGAGAATACAGACAGCTTCAAATACAAGAAGTTGAGGAACTAAGAATGTCTGCTTACTAGAGTGCCAAGATTTACAAAGAGCAAACTAAGATGTGGCATGATGGCCACCTTAAATGAAAGGATATTATAGTCAGAGACAAAGTCCTCCTTTTCAACTCCAGGCTCAAAATGTTTCCCGGTAAACTTCACACTAAGTGGTACGGGCCCTTCACTATCAAGAACATCTACCCAATCGGAGCTGTCATCATCTTGGATGAAAATGGAGGAGAAAGGACAGCCAATGGCCACAGACTAAAGAGATAATATACTCCAACTGATAAAAGTCCAAGACAAACCATTGACATTCATGACCCCACTGCATCAACCTGATCGAGCCAAAATCTCATCAAGAGAACGACGTAAAACCAAAGCGCTACTTGTGAGGCAACCCAAGGACTGAGTATCACCTTTCTAGATCTTTTAATTTCTTTAGTTTCTTTTATTAATTTCTTGCTCAATTTTGATTAATTATCTAGATTTATCAATTTCTTGCATAGATAGCACTTTCATTACTTAGTCATTTTTCTTTCATACATATTGTTCGTAAAATTTAAAAAGTAATATAAAACAACCATACAAATATAAGAATATCAAAATCAATAACCAAAATAATCTTCTGCCAAACGGTCCAAAAACTGTTTGGACCCTCACAGTCTTGAAACTATTTGGATCCAAACGGTCCTGAAACCATTTGAAACCTCACGGTCTTGAAACCGTTTGGATCCAAACGGTCCCGAGACTATTTTCCCTAAGACAATATGAGCATCCGCCCTACCCTTTTCTATAAATATAACCCTACGCCCATCACTCACGATCCTCTCTCGCAAAACCTTTCTCACCGACCCTGCTTCTGCCTCCTTGCCCCTTTCTCGCCGCCTGTAGTTGTGCCACACTTCCTTCTCTACTACAGTAGCACACATCACCATCTGCGTCTGCCTCTATCACAACCATGCCATTTCATCCTCGCATCTTCACCCTTTTCCACATCCATTTGCATTGCCAGGTAGGGTGGCACTTTCCACCATCATTATTACTGCCATCATCACCGCAACGCGTGATTTCTCTTCTTCGCCATCACTGCACCTCCGACCATCACCGCATGCATTCATCACCGTCGATGCCTTCATCGCCGCCACCACTTCGCCTACCTTTTCCCATAGCCAAACACCCGCATGACCCCTTGCGGTTTCACTCCTTGTGGTCTTGAAAATGAGTGACTCTTGTCACAGTCCTGAGACCGCGAGGCCTCTTCACAGTCTTAAAACCGAGTGACTCTTGTTAGGATCCTGAGATCGTGAGGCCTCTTCATGGTCTTGAAACTGAGTGACTCTTGTCGCGGTCCTGAGACCTCTTGTCGCGGTCCTGAGACCGTGGGGATTTTTCATGGTTTGAAATCGTGTGACCCAGTCACGATCCTGAGACCATGAGGCCTCTTCACAGTCTTGAAATAGAGTGACCCTTGTCACGATCCTGAGACTGCAAGGCCTCTTCACGGTCTTGAGACCGTGCTGCTTGCACCAATTTGCACACTCCTCACCATCCATACAATAATTATATTAGTACTAAATCTCAATTATTTCTAATATATGATTTCTTGTCATTGAAGCAAGCCACTAGACCAAACAACAATTATTGGAGCGCCGAGATAGGCTCCAATGCATTGTTGACATGTGCGCAAAGACAGGAAAATCTCCAACTCAACTGCCCAAGGTCATTCACGACCTTGAGCGTGTCAACAAATGTCTGGTTGATGACCCAGTAAACATAGATCCTTCCTCAACTGATGAAGGCTCTGACTACGTACCAAACTATGATGAGGAATCCCCAGCCAACATGTAAAAGAGGAAGAGGAAGGCCCAGGAGGCTACAAAGGAACGACCGCCCAAAAGATGTACAAGGAAGCAAGTCCAACCCACAACCTCTAGGGAACCGATCCTGATAGGACAAGCTACTTCCCCTACTGCCACTGCCGCAACAGGACCAACTGATCTTCACATTCAACACCTAGAGGCTGGTGAAATTTTTTGTAGCCAACAAAGTATATATGCTCCAACATACTAAAGAAGATGGGAGTCTACAACAAAGTTCTTGCCTTTCTCGAAGAGGCGAACCTCTCCAAGCTGTGCTTCGTCACCGAAAATCCTTACCTCGAGCCCACACTGGAATTCTTTACTTACCTTACAAAAGAACCAGTGGAAGCCAAAGACAAACCAAGAGACAGGGGTGAAAGCAAGCTCGTATCCTCACTTTTTCGGAAATCAAGTTACATTGACTGAAAACCTATTAAACAAAATCTTTATTGACAACCCTGACCAGCTGGAGAAGGCTATGGAAGTAGGTCTGGATCACCCATAGTTCAATAGGAATACATTCTGGAAGTCCCTGACTGGAATATCCAGTTACGATTCCAAGACATGTAAAGCCTCCAACATTCACTCCTGTCTGGTGCGAACACTGGACATGATTATAACATGCACAATATTCCCTAGAATAGATAATGGGAATGTTCTCATCTCTAACCTCTTCCTACTCTGGTCCATCTTAAAGGGGCAGCCAGTCAATATCAGATGACAATTGATACATAAACACACATCCTATGCCCCCGGGAGGGAAATATGCATGGGTGGTCACGTGACTACAATCCTAAAGTACCTCAACATGGACGAACCACTACAGAACTGTGCATTGATAAAGGTGATAACCTAACCAATGAGCAGATTCTTAAAAACACCTATATCACAAAAGAAAAGGATAAAAAGCTCCACTATGTTTTCTGCCCCACTGTCAAAGAAACAAGGACGCTATTACCGCTTCTCGAGCTTGCCGATTATGATAAAGACAAGTATCTCTTCACTAAAGAGGAGCTTGCTAACCTACTAGCCTCTGTAAAAGGGAAGGGGAAACAGGAGAAAGAAGGGCAAACAGAGTAATGCTACTGCCCCCGCGACCAAGATAAAGAAAGTATCGGCGGTGCGGCCGTCCAAACTGCTAATACATAAGGAACAACAGTCAGAGACACCCACCTCCAAGATCACCCCAGGGGCAGAGCACCCCCACAATGAGGACAACATTGTGAATCCGACATCAGACTCCTTCATATTGGGTCTGGATGTTGGGACCACCTCTACATCCACCTCCACCATCCTAGGGATAGAGGGGTCGGTGCCTCTATCTTCCACCACTCCACTATCTTGCACCACTCCACTATACACCATCGTTCCACACCACACCACTCTTCCACCATTTTCCACAGTACTATCCACGAGAATTCCATTCTCTACAACCACAACTTCTTTCACATCTTCTGATTCACTCTTTTTCTAAACGGGCGAGCCCATTTTCACCTCAACGCCCGATCTTTCCTTCACCTCCACCACCTTCCCTCTTGCATACTCATTTCCACCTTCCATATCTAGGATGTCGCCACCACTCTCATCCACCACCACCATGATACCACTAGTGACTCCCTCTACAGTCGCCATGCATTTAGAGGGTCCATCAATGGTGTCTCTCTCGTAAGGCACCACCGCCCTTCCACCTGGACCCCAGCCACCCCACCCATCCTCCACTAGGGTCCCATTTTCACAAGTTGGAGAGGCATTCATACGTCAATTTGACGCTATTCGAACCCTCCTCTCCGGTCCTTCTAACATATTACACTATTTTTTCTTGTGTGCAGGGGATTACTATGTAGGTATCCAAAATCGACGAGCAGACTCATGCCTTACTGGACCTTCTCACAAGCATTCAACAATGACAGGAAGTAACAGTCCAACAAGTCAACCTCATCGACGATCGCTTACGTACCCTGTCGGAGCTGATGTTTAGCATGAAAGCCCAACAAGAAATGATAGTCAAGCAAGTCGACCGTGTCACCAAGCAAACACAACCTTTGCCTATGATCCTTCATGAGCTTCAACAGAAACATGTTGTAATGAGCACACACATGGATTTCATGGAAAGCAACCTCACACAACTCATCCGCCACCAGGAGTATTCAAATGAGGCATTAGATCAGCTACATATAAAACTGACTGATCTAACCGCATGACTCCTCTCCGCTGAAGCACGTTACATAGATCTCAAGGAAAGCCACGAAGCGCTGCTCGAAACCCACGGGTACATGCAAGTGGCCCTTGAAGAATTACAATCACTCCATAGGTGATGCAAGAAAGCATCGACTAAAAAGAACAAAGACAAAGTGGCAGATGACGAAGATGATGAAGATGACAATGGTGATTTTGACTCCTCGACTGACTCCAATGCCGACAACTCCTCTTCAGATGACCAACCAGACGAACCATGCAACACTGGGGAGGGCACCAGCTGAGGAGCAGATAACACAGAAAGGGGAGACAGTGGAGACAACCTAAAGGGTGATATCAAAGACCACCATTCTCCCGACAACAACGATAACGTGACAATGTCCTATGCAGACCAATTCTTCAATTTTTCTACTATGGGCTCTCAGGGGGACACAGCCAAAGACACAACCTTTGCTGAGTTTCAACAATGCATCTTGGAAACCAGTACTAGCTCGCTCATAGTAGCTACCACTTCTCAAGAACCATCTGCTCTGGAGCAAGCTACAATCATTCCCCCAAAACAGGAGGATTCTAACAAAGTGAGTCTCAACACTGATGATAGACTTGACTCTGACTCCAACGAGAATGAAGATCTGACACAATATTTTGATGATGATGAATATACCTCCTTTCCTCCTCCAGAAGACCTTCCCTTGCCGCCACCTCTACCTCACAAGATGCATGACTTAGATATGGCGGTCATCTCTACATTTGATGTTTTAGACATCTTCATCCTGAATACTATTGTAGATGATGCCAAGGACGGGGGGCATCCTCTATAATAACAAGAAAACAAAGTGCAAGTTGACAAATGAAAATCTCTGTGTTCTTCTACGACCTTAGTCGGTGGTGAAGATGGCCATATTCTGTGTCCTGCTTGCCAATTCTATAGAGGAATTTCAGAGCCCGAAGAAAAAGCAGCCAAATTTTAATGCTTCACCAGCTTTAGCATTACGCTTGTTGGACAAGGACTTACAAGAAAGGTTCATCAAGCGGATACAAACGGGTCTCGTGAGAAAGGCACACTACATCACGATGCCTTTCAAAGTCTCTGGCTACTGGCTCCTTATGATTGTTGACACCGAGGTCCGCAATGCCAAGGTGTACAATTTTTGTGCCAGTGAACTTAAGGTGGGAAACATTAATTTCATTGGTTCAGAAGCCGGAGAAGCAAGATGCATTCCCTTTTGGATTCTCAAAGTCATATGGGCCGCCTTCCCATCTCTCGAACACGGCTGGAACCAACCGTGGTTCAGAATCATAAACCCAGCCGTTCAGACGCTAGAAGGTTTAGGGGACTATGCTCTCTACACAATCAGATTCACTGAGGCGCTTAACAGACACATCCCCTTTACCGAGCTAGCTAAGGAAGACATGCATGCATTATGGGGACAATACGCCATGGCGCTCATTTGCGACATACGGTTCTTCAAGGACCCGACAATGGGACGTGACGACATACCCCGCTATTTGTTCTCTTTTATCTAACATCCTCAAAAGAAACCATTCAGACAAGTTCTAAAGGAGTTGGAGCAACAAAAACAAAAGACCGCCATGGTCCCAGAAAAATGACAATGGGACCCTACACTTTTGACATGACAGAAGATAAGGGGGCATAGATCTTCTAACATGAGCTACCATTAATACATCCTCCAATGATATCATGCCTCTATCTAATATACGACTGACATTCCTGAAATTTGACCTTGCTGCATGCAAGAGTCTTTCAGATAATGAACTCAGACTCATCATGTCTCGGCTATATGCAAAGAATGACGAGCTTGTTTTCCATCAAGGGAATATTCTTATAATGGCCGATGCACTCCGTGAGACCGTACAAGTGAAAGGTTCAATGTCCGTGAGCATGATGGTTGCCTAATAATATCTTCTAGCATGAGACTTGCCTACGGTCTACATGGCATTAACATACCTGAAGGATGATTTACTTAGCACAAAGAACTTCAAAACAAAGGAATTCCTTATCTCATATCTTAGACATATGACTCTGAAGTTCCTTTTGCTACCATTCCTTCACTCTAAGCATTGGATGCTGCTGGCTACGAACCTACATAATGGAACTACAACTATCTACAATAGTTCTGATAGACAAACCAATCTAAACCAGAGAGAGTATGACATCATAGCAAACACACCCATAGAGGAAGTGATGAAGGATTGTGCCCAACGACTACACGACCTTCTCGGTGAACACAAAAAGGCATACAACAGAGAACATTTCAAGCGCCCAACCTAATGTCCCCAACAAATTAAAGAATCAAACGATTGTGGATTCCACATCCTTTACTGGATGTATACCCTCACCGTTCTTAGAAAACGTGTTGAGGACATGAAGGACGTCAACTATCACACATTACGGGGGAAGTTTTCCGCCAATATGCTCCGTTCTCATGGAGCCAACAAAGGTTTAACAGAACCATGACACCCTTGCCCATGTACTTCTCAACCTATCAGCTTGACACTCTGGGGACAGAGTGAGTGATAAGTTAGGGGGGAGTACATTGGGAAAGGGAAGAGGTATTATATTCAAACCTTCTCTTCCCTCTCCCTTTTTCATTTACCTTTGTTTTTTGCACATATTATTCTTGTTGACGTTTAGATTTTCTGATAGTTTCTTTGACAGAATAGTTTTTGTACATAAGACAACATTCTCTTTGGTAAGGGGACACCCCTATCTAAGTTAGAGGCAAAGTAGTCCTCTGAAGCACTTATAATAGTAGCATTTAGTCACGTAATGGCGAATTAATAAATCACCTCCACACTTGATATCCATGCATTTGCTTCAATTCTACAACAGACTCTCCAAAGGTCAAAACCACGGCCGAAACAAGCCAAATGCTCTCAAGGACGGGAGGGAACCAGGTGAAATCCAAATTAAGGAACCTTGTAAGTGGACCGCCGAGTATGAAACCAGAACAAGTGCATGTCGGGAAACTCTAGGGAATAGTTTACTTCTTTTTAAAAAGAGGCTTGGCAGCCCAAATAAAATCCCTAAATACCCAATTCCTAAGCCGGTGAGCATATGAATAAAATCCTGAGTGTGGAATAAAAACATGAGAGTTGTGCCATGTATAAGGACTTTAATGAAGAGCCAATAAAGGTCTTGCCCAACTGATACATTCAACTGCCCTCACAAAGGCAGATGTGTCGCACCCAGTAGTGAGATCCTAAGGTATCCAAATATATGAAAAGCTGACAAAGGTCTTGCCCGGCCGGTACATTCAAATTCCCTCACAAAGGCAGATGTGTCACGCCCGATAGTGAGACCCTAAAGTTTAGATAGCCCCTCCCCCCTTCGAAGGGGGAGTTACACAATATCCTGCAACCAACCATCATACCTATTTTAGCTTCCAATAGGAATTTCAAAGAAGTATAAAACTGCTTAGAGTTGAAGACATGCACAGAATACAGTCAAGGAAAAGGTGGTCCCAATGTGAGTTATGCGACACAGAAGAAACCTGAGGGCCACTCAACTCTCGATACGTGAAAGAGTTAGAGAAAGCAGAAGCCTCGACAAAAACCCAAGGGAAATCTCTACTATAGAACTAAAGCAAGAGTATGGAAATCTTCACTAAATGAAATCACCTCACCACTACGTGCCTTAAGCTCTATCCAGCTTGAGGACAAGCTAGACTCTAAGTTGGGGGGGGGGGTGATAACCTCCCATTTTGTGATGTTATCTTACTAGTTTTTCTTAGTTTTCCATACTCTTTCTTAGATAAATTAGATAGAATACTTAACCTTCTAGTTTTATTATGAATATACCAATAGACTGATATTTCTCCTTTTCTTCTTATAGAAAAACCCAAAAAAATTGCAAAAGTTCCCACCAAAATGGTCCCAAGACCTTGAAGGTCCAATCGGTACTAAGACCGTTAGGACCCAAATGATCCAAAGAACGATGCATCTCCCATCGGTCCCAAGATCGAGTGAAAGCCTACCGGTCCCAAGATTGAGTGGGGGTCTACCGGTCCCAAGACCGAGTGAAGGTCTACCGGTCCCAAGACCGAGCATCCCAAGACTGAGTGAAGGCCTATTGGTCCCAAGATTGAGTGAATGCCCATCAATCCCAAGACCATGTAAAGGATTATCGGTCCCAAGACCGTGTGAAGGCTATGGGTCCCAAGACCATGAGGATCCAAACGGTCACCAGACTGTGAAGATACAAACGACCTCGAGACCGTTCAAGGCCCCCTTGGAGCCTATAAATAAGACCTAAGGGGTCCTCATTTGACATCAAGTCGTATATGCCCAAAGACTGCCCCTACTGTTCCAGAGCTACTTCATCCTCCATCCTTCACCCCAAGACTATCGGTCCAAGATACACACTCCATCCATAAGCCTACTCTCTCTCTCATCGACATGGAAGGAGGGAAGTTAATGATTCATCACCAAGGCAACTACATAGTGTGAAGATAGTTGTTCTCTACTCCAAGAGGTTGACCTTCCTCCCTCCTATGTGGAGATGATGTTCTCCTTCTCTTCTCATGTTACCTTCTTTGTTCTACCATGAGAGAGTAGTTCTATACACAAGGGTGCAGGGAGTAGCCCCGCTGCCCATATTTTCATTCCATGCATTGTAGTTCATGAGTTTGCAATAGAAAAATACTATCTTTTTAGTTCAACATCAATCGTTTAATGAATGCTAGTTGCTTGATCACCAACATGCGTTACTTATTATCTGCTAGTACGAATTGTCTAGGTTTGTGCTTTTAGATTTGATTATCGATTGCATGTTGGTTCTTGATGTATGTAATCACCATATATCTATTTTAGTATCGAGGAAGCACTTTTCAAGGAGTGGAGTAAACTCACCTCCATCATTGTACTTTCATACTATGAAATGGAATTAGTTGATGTATGAAAGTAAAACTTTGATAGGTCAAGGAACACACTTTGCGAAGGGAGTGATGCAAAGTAAGTGGCCATTCGTTCGGGGATGTCTAGCATTGCAATACTCCCATGTTTCTCATAGTTAGCTATCCGTAAGGAAGCTAAATCTACAAAGATAATAAATGTTTAGACTCTTATTGTAAGCCATGTTATTATGATGTATGTTATGATCCACGCGTAGTGGTGGTGAAACTCGATCACATCCTAGTGATTTCCAAATATTGTTTACAACCTTAAGTTTACTTTCCTGCCATTTAATTTACACTTGCATATTGGTTTAATCATCAATTCAACTCTTTGATCTAGATATCAACTCTTGAGTAGATAAGTAGAACTATAATGTTTTCCATCTTGTTAATCTGTTATAAGACCGTTGTCTCGTGGATTCGACCCTCAATTGTACTATGATAAGACTTCCATGTACCTTAGAGTACGTGGGTGGAGATCTTATTATAGCACACACAAGGCTAAACTTAGAGACTTACTATCTCTAGGAATTTTAGTGGTGCATGCAACTCCACGCGAGTGGAATCTACATCACCCACATGAGGGTGTGACAAGAAACTTTGCTTGAAGGTGTGACAGGCTATTAGGTTAGGGTTTTAGTAAGGCATCACAACTCACTCCTCGAGGTGTATTGGGAAACCCTACATGAAAGTGTGTTGGCCTCTTTCTCAAACAAGGTGTCACGGTTTGGCACTCAAAGCATACCATCTCACAAGGTATCCTCATGGTCATGATGGGCTAACACCCACAAAGCATATCAGTTTAGTATTCCCAAGTCATGATGACTTGCCACATGATGTGTTGGTTTGGACACTACAAGTCATGACGACCACTCACATCCTAGAGCATGTGTGTGTCAACTTATCATCTTCAACATTAGGAAGATTGGCCACAAGATCATCTACATCCATGTCAAGAAGGTGCAGGATATGGATAACAAACTAACATGATTTCTTCACCAAAACAGTTCTCAAAACCATCCAAAATCACTATCATATAAAAGATAAAGATCTAGAGATGAAGAATATCAAAAGCATATGAAGAGTGATAATAACAAAGAAGGCTAAAAGTTTATATCACCCACCTCAGGAAGGTCTTCTTTAAGAGTTCAAGCTCCATGATCAAAGCTCCAAAGCACACATTCTCAAGGTGGAGGATAGTCCATCAAGAGTCCCAACACGACCTCAATATCACCTCAAGAAAGAAGAAGGTTACAAGGTTATTATAGCTCAAGAATAAAGGAAAGAAGGAGAGTACCACATCCTAATCATCCTTCATCCAAGGTATGATCCATGACTGAGAGAGGAGGAAGAAGAATATGAAGAAGAGAGCTCAAAGAAATGGCCATCATAGAATCATAGCTCACCAAGATGGAAGTTGAACAAGGAATCACCATGAGCAAGGAACTCGACCTCCCAAGATCCATGCATGCTTATGCTAGCTCCTTAAGATCCCAAGATCATCCACCAAGAGGAGAGGAACAAGAATGGATGAAAGGGTTTACTTGTGAGAAGAAGGGGTTTATATACTTGAGGGAAGGAAGAGAGATCAAAGGAGACATGTCATCACCTTAGGGGCTTATGTGACACTTGTGCATGAAAAAGGTCTACATGCAACAAAATTCAAGGCACGATGATAAGGTCTAAGATATATCTCACCCTCTTGGTCTCCTACCAAGGTCCTGCCCTATATGCCGAAACCCAACACACTCACAAATCGATAGGGAATAACCCTACACACTCACAAACCGGTAGGGAACATCCCTACACACTCACAAACCGATAGGGAACAACCCTACACACTTCACAAACTGATAGGGAACAACCCTACACACTCACAAATCGATATGCAGCCTCTCCAAGGCTTTGTTACCCGAGACAAGACATCTAGGAGCAAAACACATCTCACTCATGTGTTCAAAACATCACCAAGGATGTTACCACACAAACAAGCCACAAACAAGGTTCCCATCTCTCTCTATCTCCTATATATGATTCCAAGAGACGTAAGTAACACTCTAGAGATGGTAAATTGCATATTAACCCTTCGCTTTAGGTAAATTGCAATGTACACCAAAACTAGCTCATAAAACACAAGCATCATCCACACATGCTCAACTGGATACTTGAGCTCTCCACAAGGCACCCCATAGAATCATTATGTCTCTATTGATGCTAAAAAACCAATGGCACACTCATCATGTGACATATTTCAAGATAACCCCTCATCTTGGGTAAATTGCACTCAGGTCCAAAATAAGCAAACATTGCTGAAACAACATTCAAATAAGACCAAACTTGAAACATAAGCATGTCACATGACAACAAAATATATCAGAGGATTAGATTAAAGTTTTAAGCAACTTACTTAATAAAAACAAACAAGGTTAACCCAAAACCCAAGTTAGGGTCCTTACAAGTCACAAACCCCTAACAAGGATTTCACCCCCAAATTCCCAGGTGAAAGGAGATGTATACTACTCATAAATCACTCCTTCAAAATTCCACATAGTTCCTTGATGTTAGGGTGATGTTACAAGACTTGATCAACATACTGTTCTTGTGTCCACAATCAACACATGATCTATTGCACATGACACATATTCAACTTATCCTTTCCACGATCAGTTGTAGAGTCAACCCTATTCCAGGTGATACTTTCTTAGACATAGAAGCACTATACTTATCCAACGTAGGTGTCAACTCTTTCTTATGTATCACCTCATCAACTTATTATACCATATGGTAAGATTCTTGATTCTAAGAGTTTTCCATACCCTTCTCAAACCTCAGCATGCCTCTTCGAAAGAAAGACTAAAGTTATGTTCTATCATCCACTTGGAACTACAAAACCCATCATGCTTCCTCTGCACTACTTTGATCTGCTAAGTCAACACTAGTCTTACTTTTACCAACTATCCTGCTAACATACTCACTCTCAGCTATGCATTCTCCTATCATAGGAAGAGGCCACTTATCCAAGGAAAACTATCTCAGAGGTAACTGAAGATGTTATATGTCACCTCGATTGATCTAAATAGAGATTGGAAATCCTTCTCATCAACGTACACCCCTTTTTGGAACCCTTCTTCTTGAAAACTTGATAGGTGTACTTTAAGGGATTGTACTCAATCTGATAAACTTTTCCTAAGTAGATCCTACAACTGTCTCTTCAAAATATGCATCCTTGTCAATGCTACATTTATACGGAGCATAAACCATTAACATGTGATATCTGTACCGTAGGTTGAGCACCTATAACCAGATTGATCCCAAAGTCAACCCTTTCTAGGTAGCTAAACACCTAATCATCCTATCAAAAG
The DNA here is from genome assembly GCA_963693085.1 of Alisma plantago-aquatica. Taxonomy (NCBI): domain Eukaryota; kingdom Viridiplantae; phylum Streptophyta; class Magnoliopsida; order Alismatales; family Alismataceae; genus Alisma; species Alisma plantago-aquatica. Next base: position 588,409,830 of record OY856410.1, read on the forward strand.
GCATGTTCTCACTTTCCCATACAACTGGCACTACTTGGATACTAGGATTCCTTACCTTGGTATTCATCACACACGCTAAAAACATATCATATCCTCATAACATCCATCTTTTGTTGTTATTACCAAAACCAAACATGTCAAAAGGATCTTTGTTTCATCTAGACACATCTCCTATCATAGATATAACTATCTTGGAACAAAATCCAAGACCAATTGATACTTTTCAAAGTATCCAACTAAATATCACTTCTAAACCATGCACATCAAGTGAGATAAGACTCACTTGACTGCCACATCCTTGAAAGGAGAGAACTCAAGGCAACATACTTTTCTTATTACTACATCATTACCCAGGGATTTCTTGTTAAGGTGAAGGGATTATCAACTTCCTTAGTTATTATATGTGTTTTTGATTGTTCATGTATCATTTTAACTTGGTTTCACCTAGGTTTCCTTACTATTAGCATAGGAACTATAAAGATGATTACATGTCATTACTCTTTCTTTAATTATTGCTCTTCAAGTTCATGAACATTTCCTTGTTTTACCACATTTTTCATCTTTACATCATGAAAGGATCATTATTCTTTACATATTCTTTATTGAACATGGATCAACTCCCTTGTTCCCTTTCACATATCATGAGGATTGCACTATACATCTTTTCATATTCACGGGTTGGCCTGATATTAATTCAGGTTCCATCTTATTTATTCATCATTCGTTCTTATTTGTTTTCTCACTTAATCCTTGTTTCAAGAATTTTCTTTATCTATGTGAATTTTACACCTTGTTTTACTTTATTAGCACAAGTTCATTTGTCTTTTCCTTTATACATTTCTTGAAATTTCCAACTTCAAGAACGCCTCTTATCATATTCAAACTTAGATTTAGGCTTCATAGAGTTGTATCTTTCTCTTTTAATCAACAAACATTCAAGTTTTAGTTAATTATGGTTTAGTTCATATCTCTTTTTATAGTATAATGGAGGTATTAGCATCATGATTCCATATTTGTTATGTCATTTAGATTGTTCCAAAATGATTACTTGCTCAGGGTAATCAAAGAGAAATTAATCTAAGATTTCCATACTTACCTTTTCTTCAACATTTGAATACCTGGCCAGGGCACTCAAGTACTGAGATCAGGCAGTATGCACCATATTTTATATCATGTTCTTATCATAGACACCATCCAAATCCTAGTCCTAGTGTCCCTGTAGACTCAGCAAACCTAGAGCTCTGATACCACAAAATCTGACACCCTTTTCTACACAAAGAGAGATTACTCAAAACTTAAACCATGATTAACCATTAACAGTGGATTACCAAAAATCATAGGAAATTAAAACCAATTTGCATCAAGTACCATGAGCTGAGATTTATTCCATAAGAGTCAACACTTGCATTTCACAACATATATTCAGGGTGCTACATCGTTGCTTTCCAATCAACTTGTTACATAAGATAACAATTCCACATGTATATACATACCACCAAAGGCACTCAAGTCAAAAACCACATATCGATCATCATGTCATCAAAACACATCAAGAACACCCCAAGGACCTGAGTATATAGGGATGACACATATGACTGTATTACTGGACATTATCCATATACCATGATCCACTAGGTGTAGTTTCTCCTCATTTGATGTCCTCGGCTATCGAATATTTAGCTCGACATACACGTCCACCTAAAAGATTTTTAACCAACTGGGTGATACAAAAGTCCCAATGAGAGATATAAATCTCTGCCAACTTTATTATTATCACAGATAACTAAGCAAAAAGGAATAAAATTATAAAATGAGTAGTTTCAACAATTCTCTTAAATGAGCAGATTCAACAATTCTCTTAAGAAAAGCAACTATCATTTGTTTAAATAGTTTAGGCATCTACACTACACATTAGATTATCTTTAAGCTTGTAAAGGAATATGAAGGACATGCATAACTGTTACAAATTAAATAGTATAAAAGCAAAGCAAGGACTCATCCAATGTTCTTATATTTGATTCTAAGAAAATATACTACACGACTATTTACAAGTTTATTATGCCATGAGGATTTGAGTCATACCACCCAAATCCAATCTGACCACTGTTAAGTCAAAATCGGTTCCATACAAGGCCTAGTGGAAGAGTCAGAATCCATGAACTCACCCCCTCAGTCAGTACGAGTGAACATGCAGTGACATCATTAGTCAGACTTCTATTAGTGAAATATAGTCTAGCTGTACAAATCTAGCCTGCCTTGGTACATGTCACAAAACTAGTGAAACTAAGCTATAGCTCGCAACCACACTCTTATCAGGGTATGGCCTGCAGCCAATCCTGTGTCACATATCACTGAGCTACAACCTGAAGCTGCATTCTTCCAGGGTATGGCCCACATCCAATCCTGTGTCACATATCCTGAGACATGATATGAGGCTCATGTTTGGCCAAAGTCACCCTTGATGGCTTGATACTAGGGTACCAAGCTGTCCCCGCATACTCAATAGTATGTGCTCTGAGTTTCCCATAGGAGTTACTCGTTTCACCATCCAACAAATGCTGACACTGAATGGATCTATGGAACAGGGAAAGCTACATGATTAGATTCCACTTGATTAATTAGACCAATTAAAGTGTCTTTTAGCATCAATCAAGTTAAAACATACAAACCATAAACATATTCTATGAAATAAGGTCATAACACACTTTGAACATATGTAAACATATAGGGTGTGAGCTTGTTACATTATCACCACATAATGCCTCTATATCATTGCCATTCACAATACCATCACCACTGATACACAACCTCTCAAGCTAACACCAATGTTACATCACTATGGGATATCAATCCCTCATTCCAGTACCAGAGGATATCACCTCAACTAGGCACTAAGCCCCTTTCCAGATCCTAAGACCCATCACATCTTACTTATGATTCATCATTATCTCATCATTCCTCATTGGCATATAAGCATTACTTATACCAATCATCACTTATGCCACATCACATGTACTTGCCATATCAATCATTAGCTATTACATCCAGAGAAGAAATATGTCAAACACATTAAACACTTCTAAATAAAGCATGCAATGCATCATAAGGTCTTTAGATTAGGATTAGGCTTCTCAAGCATCATTTTATCTCAAATATTTGACTTTCACTACCTCTCATAAGTTGGAGTGTATGAGGCTAAGAACTAAACAATGTAACCGAGTATGCACATTTACATATTCATACTATCCATGTTCCCTTATCAAGGCTTACAACCAAAGCTTGATAGTATGAACCATCCTCATAGTATTCACAAGTTATAACGTCCAATTAACTCACAAGGTTAAGATCATGTAATTAAGAGAGATAGGGAGAGAGAGTACAATATCATGCTTTCCATTCACACACATTTAATAGTATGATTTGCCCTTAGAGTCAGGGTCAATGTTTTTCTTATATAACCAATTATGGTTTTACCTCATGGTTACATCTCCAAACCCTAATCACACCAATTCCCACTTCCTTGAAACTGATTTAGGTTTGAACAAAATTATTTAAATATGAATAGATTATTGTGTCATCGACACTAGGTATTATCATTTCATAGATGTATACGTGCATCATCTCAATAAGTTATGTGTGGGTCACAACAATGCATTATGTAAACATATAGACCATGTACTTGCATAACATTTCATCATCAAGTGAAGCATATGTTACTACCCCTCACAAATCATTATCCACATATTATACTAAGGGAAGTCAAACCTTAAATTACATATCTAGAGGATTTACTTATAAGGAACCTATTAGATTATTAAACTTGTTCATATGATTTCTACACAAAACTAGCACCCCTTGATTCTAGCAAGGCTCATCACTGCTATCACATATACATCCACATAATTGTGTCATTAACCTCACTTCACAAGTTTAGATTATATGAAAAGGAAATAGATTAGAAACTTGTCATGGATTATAAACTTTCATTAGGATAAGCACATGGGTCATATTATTCCAAGATTAAGGTTATCAAATGGATACTAAATCGTTGGACCCTACATCCATTACTTCCCACATTGTTGGAGAGTTTAGGACTAGGCTCTTTAGTTAAGGATGGACCACTCATAGTAACATCATCCTATGGTGCACTAGGTTTAAGAGAAGCAATTAAGATGGATCATACATTATCCAAAACAACACTCTTATATATTATGCATTGCTCATATATGTACATCATTGGTGTAATGACCCTGCTTCCCGGTAACCCCCAACTAAGGGAGACCAAGTGGTCAGAGGCATTATCCTAGATACATGATCAATGGTTTTGCAAATAATCATAAATAATTAATAAATTCTATGAAAGACTAAACTATAAAATGGAATAAAAATTTACTTTCCACATACATTTTAAAAGTGGGAAACTGAACTTCTACCGTCATTATAATTCTATCTATCTAAATCCTCCTTTATGAATTAACTTTAATCTTCACAAGTTCCAATTTACTATTTGTCCAATTTCAGATAATCCTAAAATGCCACAAACAAAATGTCGGTCAGTATAAATGAATATACCGATATGTGGTGACAACCAAAACATTGCACATATATTCTAACAACATAATCACATCAAATAGTTATTAAAAATGCAAGATTACATTTTTCAATATGACTTCTGATGTATGCACAAATTGTTGTTATTTTGATATCTAATTTGGTTATTTTCAGTGTCATTTGTGCTTAATTGAATATCTTTTTAATAAATATTTTACCAAATTAGTAAAAATCACTTGTGCATCATTTCTTATATTTTTACATGTATTTTACATGTTTTAATTATTATAATAATTATTTGATTTTATTCATTGATTATTTTATTGCAAATAATTATTATTTACTGGAGCAAAGTCGATACCATCGACTTGTAACTCAATGGTAGTGACATGGCATCAGAGTACAAATATGTTTTGCTCCAGATTGAAAAGGAAAAGGACGTTTTACTGTGAAGAAGTAGATACCATCGACTTCCAACTCGATACCACCGACTCAGACGCTGCAGACCAAATTTTAATGTGTTAAATCTAACACATATAGTATAAAAAATTACATTTTAGGTTTCCTCTTGACCTAAACATGTACGACGTCTATAAAAGACACCATTAGAACCGCAATTGAGAGATCTATCATGGGGGGACGATACAATAGCCGAATAGAGAGAGAAAAATATAGAGGAACCCTACACGGAAGACCTCAGAGGCATTTTGGCGGCGGAAACGATGCCAAATTCTCTCCATCTTCTCCAGATCCACTCTTTAACCCTTTCTCCAATTTACTGTATCTCGAAATTCATGTTTTACATCTTTTCAACTTACTGTGATACCATGTCATCTATTTTTGGCTAAAAACCATAATTCGTTAGGACCCGGGAGTAGCCCAAGTAATCGTTGTATGATATTTTTTACATAGTTTATCATAATTTGTCTCTCAAATCCGTGGTATGAATTTGTTTTCTCCATTATATCATTATGATTGATCACCCTAATGATAATCTAATACCTTTAATTACTTTAAAAGAAGAATTAATGGTTGAAAAGAGACGATAATCACATTAACTAATAAATCCTTTGAACAAGGCGATGTACAGTTAATGGTGGAAACCCAGAGTATGATCTTCATGCACCTAGTTTAGGGTATATGTTACTACTACCGTGGAACCGACCTAGATTTAGGTAGTGAATTGTATCACGAAAGCGAGCAATTCTGACTACATGCCACTACCCGAAATAGGAGACGAATTAGGATAATTGTGTAGGAATTAGTACAATGAGAACCTACGGTGAAACCGCAATCCTAAGGATTCCATTTTTAATTGATTAAACCAACCATTTAATCGATTGTTTTGTTTTGTTTTGTTTTTATTTTCTTTTTCAATCAACTCTTGTTTTCAGCTTAGCTAATCAATCCTAATTAGTAATAGTCTTTAACCTAACAACTCCCTATGTTCGATAACTCAGGACTCATAATCCCATATTACTTCGACACGTACACTTGTGTATTACACACACGTTATACGCGTGTCAACTTCTCAATCGCTTTTACTCATCCTCTGGGATACCCTCTATAGGTTTAAGTCCTTGCAAGTGACTTTAAGGCTACCTTCTCCATCCTGAGCTTGGTACCTAGGGTCACCTCTCTGGGTGTCCTGTGGTCTTCCCTCCGGGGCTTGACCACCTTGACCTTCCCTCTAGGGCTTGGTATCATATATTACATCCAGAGATGGTATGTTGGTTCAAGACAGTCACTTATCTACTTAAGTTGTGATAATCATATTCACTTTAAAGATTATAGAAATAAAAGCATCCAAACAGTTCATTTTCATGCAATCAATAAAACATCAAGAAAATATTGGGAAACTAAAGCGTGTACTCATAATTAACCACATACCTGATTTGCAGATTTCATAGGAAATAGCATAGTCCAATCAATTAAGCAATCCAATCCAAGAAAGCAAGTCAACCACACAAAAGAAAAAAACCCTGAAAAGTATATGCAACCTATTTACTACTACACACTTCATCAAGAATCTACTTTATTGACTTGACATTACTTTCTAGGGTTTATAATCTGAATTAGTGTTTCATTTGGGTTCTTTTAGATCTATTTACAACTTTCCTCTTTTATATCCACAAAACCCTAAACAACAGTTCTAGGTTCAAAACCCTAACTAGTCACTTATTCACATTGAAACCTTCTTTTCATCAAATAGTCTTAGGATTAATCTAATATCACTTTCATACAAAGGATTTCAAAGTTCATCTCATTAGAAACCATTAACACCTAGATTAGGGTTTCTATTCCCATTAATGCATATTAACATATCAAATTCTAAATTAGGCTATTAAACAAATAGATCATCTACTTAGACATCAAAATGTCTTGTTATTAACAACATGTTAATTTTCTCATAGATTATCCATATTAATCATCTCAATTTCATAGAATCATCAAATTAGGATTTTTCCTCATTATAAAGCATTAAGGTTAGAAAATTTAACCACTTTTCGAACTACAATTAGATTCAGGCTCTAGAACTATTTTTATTATCTTCCTTGGATTTTTTTTGATCAAAATTCATATATAATATGTCTAGATACGAGTTACCAATTAATTACTATGATTAATGCTAGATAAACTTATTTTGACCAATAGGGGCATGCCACCTCATCAAGGCGAACCCTAGCCCTACCAACCGGTATAGCCCAGAGTTGATCATCTTGAACCATCATGGCAAGCCATGCTCGCATGTCCGCTCTAAGAAAAATACCAAAAGACCAAAATGGGACTCACCTCGCTGCATTGATGTTGGGGCAAATAGGTCATATCCACCTATGTCTCCTTCAACCTCCATTCACCTGAGTTCTGAGAACCAGGCTTTTGGGGTGGTCAACACACTAGTTGACTCCTTGATCTAGCCCTTCCCTCTACTTGGAAAAACCACCATGATCTTCTCCAAGCTCCATTGAAGATGACTGCTACCTCAATTGCCCCGAGGGCGATCGACGATGAGCCATCGGCTTCCCGCCCCTTCAGCAGGATCCATGCAATGACAGGTGCAAGGAACACATCTCTAATATGGAATTGTGAGCGTGAGTCTTCTCACAGCAGTTGGCCGAAGATAAATGACATGTTTGCTGCTTCTTTGGGGGTCTAAGGCCCCCTATATATAGGATTCCCCCTGGCTGTCGAGAAGCTTTAGAGTCTAGGATTGGGCAAGAACTCTAGGGGCAACAAAAGTCTGAGAAATTAGGGGTAGACCAACTTGGATTGGTCCCCCAAATTCATTGGGAAGGTTTGCTGATCCAGCTGCACCTTAGATCGCAAGAATTCTGATAGGGTAGATTTGTACCTAGTGTTCTCAGTCTCCTCTATTCCAATATGAGATGGAAGACAATCTCAGGATCATTCGATCGACATCCAACGACCACTGTTGGGCGTGACACATGCCTAGGCTGGGCCCAAGGTTTCTAATTCTAAAATCAAACGTGACATTTAATACATTGCTCAAAAATCCTTCCCACCTTAGGAAAACTTCCAAAATTCATATCTCCCAATCCGTTTATCCTTTTAATCCCAAATTTTAGAAGAAAGTCCATAATGACTTAAACTTCGTGTTGCAAAGTTTGGGACTCAAACTCGAAAGTATGAGAGACTTTTCTTTTTATGCAAGTTATCTCTTAATAAGGCATATTTTATATTTTCTTTCTCATATTCTTTTATATCATTTATTTGGATTCCTTTTATCATTAGAAACCATGTGGACTCAAAATATCATCCAAAATGATTCCTTTATCCATATTTCCACATATTTATTATCTTTTCCTCATTATCTCAAATTTCCTTCTTGCATTATTTGATTTCTTCCTTTTCTTTTAATTATATTGGACTCATTAACATATTGTGATACACAAAATCATATGCACAAAGGAAATATTGCAAAGGAAATCCATTCAATACACATAAATTATACAATTCCCATAATAATACATTTATTGGAGAAATTGCATTTCCAACCATATGAACCCAAAAATTAAGGTTGTAACAATTGGTTATTTGAGCATACCCAACAACCCTCATCATGTAATATCGGTTTCACCTTATCCGCATGTGTCGGCTTGACCACATTATGGTGTGTCAGGCAAGCTCACCATGGGTATTAGTTTAGACTACCTTGTGGTGTATTAGTTTACACCATCTTGTCCAAGCATGTCAGTTTAGCTACACACAAGGTGTATTAGTTTAGCACTCATGATGTGTATCGGTGTAGCCCCCCTTTAAAAGTGTGACGAGCAAACCCACTTGAGAGTGTGACGGGCAACTTTACTTGAAGGTGTGATGGGCTATTAGGGTTAGGGTTTCAGCAAGGCAACATGGTTCACTCCTCAAGGTGTACCAGACAACCATACATGAAAGTGTGTCGACCTCTTAGTCAACCAAGGCGTCATGCTTTGGCACTCAAAGCATAACACCTCACAAGGTATCCTCATGGTCATGAAGGACTAACACCCTCAAAGCATATCAGTTTAGCATTCCCAAGTCATGATGACTTGCCGCATGATGTGTTAGTTTGGATACTACAAGTCATGACGACCACTCACATACTATGCATGTGTGTGTCAACTTATCATCTTCAACCTTAGGAAGATCAGCCACAAGATCATATGCATCCATGGCAAGAAGGTTCAAGATATGGATAGAAAACTAACATGATTCCTTCACCAAAACAGATCTCAAAACTATCAAAACCCACTAACATATAGAAGATAAAGATCTAGAGGTGAAGAACATCAAAAGAAAATGAAGAGTGAAAATAACAAAGAAGGCTAAGAGTTATATAACCCACCTCAAGAAGGTCTTCTTTAAGGGTTAAAGCTCCATGATCAAAGATCTAAAGTGCACGTTCTCAAGGTGGAGGATAGTCTATCAAGAGTCCCAACATGACCTCAACATCACCTCCAGAAAGAAGAAGGTGCCAAGGTTATGATAGCTCAAGAATATAGGAAAGAAGGAGAGTACCAAGTCCTAATAATCCTTCATCCAAGGTATGATCCATGACTAAGAGAGGAGGAAGAAGAAGATGAAGAGGAGATCTCAAAGAAATGGCCATCATAGAAGCATAACTCACCAAGATGGAAGTTGAACAAGGAATCACCATGAGTAAGGAACTGGACCTCGCACGATCCTTGGGTGTTTCCTCTTGCTCCTTAAGCTCCAAGATCATCCACCAAGAAGAGAGGAACAAGAATGGATAAAAGAGTTTAATTGTGTGAAGTAGGGGGTTAAATACTTGAGGTAACAAAGAGCGATCAAAGAAGAGGTGTCATCACCTTAGGAGATTAGGTGACACTTCTCCATGAAAAAGGGCCACATGAAACTACATGCAAGGCATTGTGATAAGGTCTATGCTATAACTCACCCTCTTGGTCTCCTACTAAGGTCCTTCCCGATATGCTAAAACCCAACACATTCACAAACTTATAGGGCATAACCCTACACACTCACAAACTGATAGGGAACAACCCTACACAATCAGAAATTGATAGGGAACAACCCTACACACTTCACAAACTGATAGGGTACAACCCTACACACTTACAAATCGATATGCAACCTCTCCATGGCTTTCTAACCTGAGATAACACATCTAGGAGCAAAACACATCTCACTCATGTGTTCAAAACATCACCAAGGATGTTACCACATAACCAAGAACCTAAAAAGGTGCCCATCTCTCTCTCCTCTAGATGATGCAAGAGAGGGAAGGAACACACTTGAGATGGTAAATTGCATATTAACCCTTCACTTTAGGTAAATTGCAATTTACACCAAAACTAGCTCATAAAACACAAGCATCATCCACATAGGCTCAACTAGATAATTAATCTCTCCACAAGGCACCCCATACCATCATTATCTCTGTCATGATTCTAAACCACCAAGGGCACACTCATTATGTGACATATTACAAGATAACTCCTCATCTTGGGGAAATTGCACTTAGGTTCAAAATAAGCAAACATTGCTCAAATAACGAAACATAAGTGTGTCACATGATAACAAAACACCTCAGAGGATTAGATTAAAGTTCTAATCAACTTACTTAAGAAAAAAAATATTGTTAACCCAAAACCTAGGTTAGGGTCCTTACAGTCATCTTATAAGGACTCCTGGGCCCGTGCATCCTGCTGGCCAAAGTCAGACGATTTTTCCTAAAGTAAAATACCTTTAGGGCGTATTATCATCTTGATTCATCCACTTAACATCCTATTTGCTTAAAAAGACATAAAAGGAACTTCCCTTCTCATCTCAAGTTAGTGTTTTTGAGAATAAGTAGGATTAAGGCATCTTCTACCAACTAATGTACATGTAATGTGGAAATAGTAATGTACATGTAATGTGGAAATAATAACGTACATGAAAAAGTAAAGAGAAAATGTTTTATGCATTTTTTTCTTATTATGGTAACCCTAGATGGAACTAGAGATGGGTTGAGAAAACCTTAATGGGTCAAGAAACATAAAACCCTAAAGATGCAAGTGCAGTCCTTAACCCGCATGCTAAACCCTAATCCTAGGAAATGGGAGTAGAATGGGTAAAAGGGAAACCCTACCCATATGGACCCTAATTGGGGTAAGAGTAATGAGAATTAAGAAAAATGTAAATACGTTTATATGATAGAGAATATTCATGTATGAATACAGAGATTTATATCCACAATGCATGTGAAAAGAGAGAGAGAATGATTGGAATATACATGAAAAACATAAATAACTATGAGTTATAGATGAAAACAAAAATATGAATATAATGTTCTCATCTCCCTAGTGCTATCTCTAGAGGAATAAAAGGATAAAGAATATCCCAATGTGTGGGTATGAATGGAGATTACCCCCATAGAATGGGTAGATCATTGAGAATAACTCCCAATACGTGGGTATACCACAGAAATTGGGCAATAAAGGTTGAGAAGTCATAATATAAAAAAAATGAGTTAGGTAACTCAGTCTCCCATGGAGGATTGCATGTGGAACAAGGCAGTAATGAGAAAAGTTTTAAGAAAATTATAAACAACATGGTATATAAATAAGTTCTCAACTATCTTTGGAAGATGTAAGTGATACATGTGGGATGTAAGAAATGTCACTATGGTGACAGATGACTTATAGATCATATGCTTATGTGAGAAAAAGGTTCACATTATGTTGACATGTGATCCATCACTTTGAGGTCATATGCTTATGTGAGAGAAAGGTCCACATTAAGTTGACATGTGATCATGCTAAGGCCTATATATGTTGCATCTACTGTAGGGACCACCCAAGAGAAAGGGTTTCCCACATGAATACTCCATAGAGGGAGTGCCCCACAAAAATTAAGTTAAGAAGTTATAATGAAAATAATGCATAAAGATGAAAATATGAAACCTTTAGGGCTAGTGTGGCAACCCATGGTGGGTCAACCCAAGAGTGGGAAAATGACCTAAGGGGGAGGCAAAATATTAGATCTTGTGGTGAGGTTGTGGCTAGATAGACTAACTTCCTCATGTGAGCCATGATGGCACCCTAGGTTAGCACCTTCCCTAGAAAGGTATGTTGACTAAATCAGGTTGAAGATTGAGGTGATCATGAAGGTCACCTAATATAAAATATGAAAGAACATATATTGAGTATGATTCTTTGAACCCAAGTATACCATCTATGAGGAACATGAGGAAAAGTCACTATGGAAGTGTTTGACCGTATGAGACTGACTCCGGAAAACAAGTGTTGACATGAGTCCAATGAGTGGACATAAAGTGAGTAATGAGCATCATAAGAGATGGAGGAAATCTGATTTAAAGAACTACAAGAGAAAATAATGTGCTTGAAAATGGTTAAAGTTGTTACATCTCAAAGAAATTCTTGGGAAGGGTAGAGTCCTAAGTCAATCCTAAGGTCAAGTAGGGGGTATAAAAGGTACATAGAACCAATGGGATTAGGAGTTGATTGTGCCCTAAATGTATAAGACCCTATGGTCGGGAGGTAATAGATAGGTTTGCCCAAGGTCCATGACTCACGAGATTAGCTACCTTCATGATGTTCATGTGGCCCAATGGGTGAATGTGAGAGGCACTTCCTAGATGGATAAGGATGACATCACTACAAAATGTAGCTATACCATAGAGGCCTCAAGGAAGTGGATAACGCTCATAATACATGAGATGTAAATATAAAAGATACAAGAAGTCATGTAATAATGAAAGTAGTGTTCACCCAAAATAATGAAAGTAGTGGTGCACAAGGCACTTGACATCATGAAATATAAGAAAGTGATGGAATTAAAAAGCAAGTATGGTTTAGAGTCATGATGATAATGATTCAACCTACTATTTGGAATTGAAATATAAAGTGTGGATACACCATCTCTATTATTGGAATGAAATGAACTTTGTGGATGGTCTACAATCAAGTACTTATTTCATCCCATTATGAGGAAGAGATATTGGGTAGACACATGTCATGCTTAAAATTAACATATGATAATGAGAAATCATAAGTTGAGTTTAATGACATAATCTGGGGTTAGAGGTGTTACCTCACGCTTTATGTGGAAATAAATGAACAATAGTTTGTAAAACCTTGTCACCAAGTGAAAGTGAAATTAGACATTAAAAACACAACTGATCACCAAAAGGATGATAGTGTGTAAATACTAAGGATGTGTATGTACCTTCCACATACCAAGATTAGTAATGATACATGGAATTTGCATATCATTAAAAGATATTAGTGATAGATGAATAGGGTTGATAACCCTAAGTTATGAAATTAAGTTGAGTTATCATTCACCAAAGCTTACTATCTTTGAATTTTTAGGACAATATTCCTTTTAAGGAGAGGTGAATGTAATATCCTCAATTTTGGTAAAATTGAATTATATAAATGAATTGATGTGTCAATTACCCAACGATGTTGTTGGTGAAATACTAATAATTTTGATCCCCTTCATGGCATGGGTGATTGTGAAACAAGTTAAGTAAAGGAAATTTTACATGAAATTATGATAATGGCTTGTTGGAATATTGCATAATTGAAATATAAGCTAATATGCAAAGTTGTCAAAAGAAAATAAGATGTGTGGTGATTTAGATAATTAAAGTATAATTAAATATCCAATATTGGCATCACCATGTTTGATGCATAAAATATGAAAATTTCAGTTTATGTATTATATGCTTGAAATTAATAAAGAAAGGAAGAGAATTCTAGAAATTTGGGAGAAAGGAAATTCGATGAGAGAATGATATTGTTTTAAATAATGTTTAAAAGGAGCAATTTTTTATGGGAAAATATGTCCCGTTAGATATCACACATTAGATATGAGTTGAGGAAATATATTAATGAGATCCTATAAATGATTTATAGAATATATCAAAGAAAGATAGAGAAAAGACTAATCTAGAATTTAATGATAAAGTTGTTCCTAAATAGGACTAATTATCCAATATACAACAAATAGTTAAGTTCTTTTTCTTAATGGCTTATCGTTGCCAAATATGCGTCCTAATAAGCATATGATAATGTATATTAGTGATTATTAGATTAATAAAAATAAAAGACCAAAAGTTTTTTATATAAGGAAAAGAGGGAGAAATGTAATTAAGTATTGTCTAAAAGTGTTACTTTGCCAACACTATACAAATGGGAGAATCTATCAAATATGCCTTCCTTCTTGATACCATACATATGTTCCATGAGCTTTGTAAGCACGAGAGAGAAAATAATTAATATTGGGAAAATAAAGAGGAAACTTTGGTCATATATATAGCAAGGATAATAGAGTTGGCAAGTTATGTATGTGATCTTACTTATATAGGAAATGAGAGGGGGAATTAACTTGAAGGAAGACTATGGGTGAACAAAAATGCATATATAGGGAATAGACCTACACCTGCCTCCATACCCCTCCTTCTTCATCCTTTTCCCCCTATAGTGCTAAAGTTATGGAATGGGTGCCTATAAAAAGATAGACCCTACTTAACTTCCTAGTAGGCGCCCTTATGTGTTGTTAGAGTAAGATGAGAGAATAAGGTTGTGGGATGGATTTGAGAATGGTCTGGAATATAGCCACGACAGTTGGCCATGTGAAGAGCAATATGTATAAGCAATGTCATGAACATGGTAACCAAAAACCTATGATGGGTTCACCGTGCATGTTAGGGTGAGTAGTTTGAAGGGCGAGTGAGGAGCCCTGACTTCTATTTAGGGAGTTAGAATTCTGGTGATGGAGCATTGGTTCTACTAGGGTGCCCTGACACTCCACCCCCTTCCTCATGAGGTGATCTAGTAAGTCCATGCCCTAGATTCATCCTCAGTTGAGTTCAACACTGAGACAAGGAAGGGCATCGTCTCATAGCCCTAGGGATGCCCGACTAATCATGGCACACCTTGAAGTCTTCTAGGATCAGATAGAGGTGCTGAGCTCTTGCCCTAACCATCCAACACCCAGGAATGTAGACTTGATCATCGACCAACTTGCCTTCTACCAAAGATCGGGCGAGGTGTAAAGGAAGAAGATGACTCACTGCATTTTTTGAAAGGGCCCTGTGATGCACGTTCAAAGAAAAAGGGCACTTGTGTCCTTTTACTCTAGTTTAGAGATCAAACACACACATGATTAGAGCTAACAAGGTGCCTACCCATTTTCCAACATGGACTACTTGGCTTTGTAGGTAATATATTATTTACTGACATGGCCTACTCTGAGTGGCCAATAAATTCATAACTTGAAAAATCATAGAAATTTCTAGGATGCTCTGATGAAAACAAGTTTTCTATGAAAATTGACCAGCAGAACAAGGGGAATGCAAATAGAATATAATTGAGATATAATTAGGCTTATTGTTCTAAAAGTAGTGTTATACATAATAAAGTGGTGATTAGCACATAGAAACCCTAGTTTTGGGAACTAAAATGTTGGAAATAATAAAAAGTCTTTTATTTATGTTGTTATCTGACCTTCTTGCAAATAATAGAAATCTATGATGATTTAATAAAATCATGACCATATCTGAGGGCGTTAATGTGGTTGATTGTGCACAAGAAAATTTAGGGTTAAAGATCATGACTGGATGTGTCGTTAAGGGACATGATTGAATCTAGTGCTCATAACATAATAGTATGATAGAATTGGTAATTATGGCTACACTTGGTATGAATTAGGGTTCCAAATGTTAAAGATGATAACTTGTGATATACATAATGAACTTGAACTAGACCAAGGAAACCCGAACCCTAGATTAGGACTCGAGTAGGGTTTAATCTATTTAAAGTAATTATTATGTGATGGTGACACTTTAAGATTTACCTGACCATAGATATAATATGATTACCCGATTCATCTTTTTTGATTGGATTGCTTGAACATAATTGAAGTGTAATCTGCATGATAATATGCATGGCTCACCATTGGGGTATGTGGTTATTCCTAAGAATAACTGCTTTAGTTTCATGTGGCTTTCTTAGAGTTTTCGCATGGATTGCAAATAAATGCTTTCCTGATTATTTAGTTCTATTCGATCATAATTCCACTATGAATATCACATAAAAGAAAGATTATGTGAAGAAAATACTAGTTTATATTTGCAAGTATTTGTTGGAATATATGTTGTTATTTAATTGCACATTTTGGATGCACCCCACATACCAGTATGGAAACATATTGATCGCGTATTTGTTTCACACGGTTTAAGTATATGTTGTTATACATGATAAAGGACATGAAGATAGAGATGGAAACAACGTGAAAGCATTAAAGATCTAAAAGGAGGATTTAGCCAATTGTTTCTTCTCAAAAGTATAGTCCTAATGATAATAAGTCCATGTAAGCATTTGGTAAACATTTTTTTTGAAATGAATGAATTATCAGCTATTTTATATTGTTTCATTAAAACCTAGATCTTTGGGTAATTTTTTGTAGGTAATGGCTCTCATCTTTTTGGACTTCCTTAATTGGCAGTTGCTGAAAAGTGAGTTCGTTATAGCTTCTTTCTCAAGTCGCACATGGATGACTATCAACAGAGGCTTCTTGGTTGATCACCACAAATGGAAGTTACTTGTTTCCTCCTAACGGGTGGCAACAACCTCCTCTCCTCTAGAGTAGTCCACACAGACCACGAAACCTCCACACTATGCTATCTGAGCCAATGTGATGGAGTTGTGCCTTCGAACATCAGCATGCTGGCGCCAACTTGCTCTTCTAATTGTCTATCCCTTGCTATCCCTCCCTTTTACGAGTAGGACTTGCTTAGGCTCTCTTAGTTACCACAACTAGAGAGGACAAAAATTGTCAAAGCTTATTGTTGTGTCTGGGAAGCCCCTAGTACCCCCTCTATTTATAGGTGGGTTAGGGTCCAGTTTCCAGTCATTTTGGGAGTCGAAGAGATGGAATTCATGAATTTTCCAGAAGCTACAAATAGTGAACTGGTCGATTCAGAGGTGAGCTGATCGGTTCACATGTGAGCCGATTAGTTCAATCCTTGAACCAATAGTTTTATCATGTTTCCCAATAGCAATTGTATTGAAAATTAATATTCGATTAATGTACAACATGCCATCAGCACTAATCCTCGATCCATAAATTGATTATTGAGCCAGGTTGTTCAACACTTGAGTCGGTTGTCTCAGACCTTGACCCAATTGGTTCACTAAGTGAACCTGTCGGTTCATGTCTTGGCTCAACCAATATTTATCCAATGCAATTTCACTTAACTTGACACTCTAACTAATCAGTTCAACACTTGAACCTATTGGTTTAGAGTTCATTCAGTAAATTTTCAACCATTGTTGTAAAAACTAAAAGCTTAACACTTTAGTAATAAAATTAAACATCATTCATGAATAAACTCCTATTCCAAGTGCATTATGTGTGTGTGACCCTATAGGTCCCAAATTACATTGACAGTGGATGTCCATAACAACCTTATGACATCACAAGCAATGAGCGGTATCTAGAAACACATCATTCCAACCCAAGTAATTCAGAAAGTTGGAGAACAACTTCAACCTACAATCCATGATATGTATTACCATGATCATATAGTTCCTTTGACTTTGATATCCACCATTGAACTCAAGGCATGGAATCATCATCCTTTCAACTTTCAATCCATGTTCCTTGTATAAGATAAGACTATTTGAGATGCATGTGAGTTCAAATATCACATATTATATCACATGGTATGGCCATATATTTTTTAGTCTCGCTGTTCAAGTGGCATGGACATCAATCTCATGTAGGAGGGATAAATCCCATCTACATCACTCACACTCAATCACCATGTGTCACAATGCACCTGAGTATCATCTTTCTGGCAACCCTTATTCAAAGTCACATTGGATAATGTCTAAATACATTTAACAACATGTGATGAATGTAGTGACTTCAGGTCTAAGAACCACAATCACCACTATCACTATGAGAGTTGATTCTGACTACCATTCCATGGTAGTCATGTATCACTTGTTGGATCCTAGATGAGTGATTGGATGCTCTGGAGGAGGGGTGAATGGAGTTGAATGCACTTAAATAAAATTGATTAGATATTCAAGTTAAATCACAAGATAAGGTTCCTAAATAGAAAATTTGAGTGAACATAAAACATACATATAAAGGGAGAGAGAGATTGAACAAGCACCAAGTGACAATCTATGTAGAGTGGTTCCACACTCTAAACTAGGAGTATGTCAGTCCACTACCTAGAGAGGTCAACCTCTAGGATTTATAAGTGAGTCTTAATCTATATATTCACTTATAAAATTTACAACACATGACCCACTAAAGGACTTACCTATCCAATACAAAGAGTCTTTAACCTTACCAAGGACTTACCCACTTTGGAAAGAGTTTTTGGCCTTCTCTAAGGACTTACCTACTCTTGCACAAGTCTTCACCTTCTAGGAATTACCCACTCTTCTTGGATCTTCAACCTTTGACTTCACCTTCACTCTGATAAGCTTTCACCAAGGACATACCAACTTGAGAAACGAGTCTTCTTCCTTCATCAAGGGCTTACCCACTCTTGATCCAAGTCTTTAGCCTTATTCTTTACCAAGGGATTCCTTACCTTGTTCTTCTTCACCTTCTTAGATAAGAGAGAGAACCTTCATCTTCATGGTTGAAAAGAGAGATAGGGAGGTGGTGGAAGTGAGATCCTCAGAAGATATACATGTAGGACTAGCTCTCTTACAAACCTCCTACTCACTCTAATGGATATAGTAAGTGATTAAACTTAGAGAGAGAGGAGATTGTAGGATGCACTACTATAGACTAGGAACCTCATATATATTTTTGCATTGAATGCTCAACCTTGTAATGAAGCCCAAGGGATCCTATTTATAGTAGGGGATGCCTCTTAGCCTTTAGGAACACTTGAAAATGAAAACTAGCCATTTTGTGGCTTGCAATGGATATATTTTTTATTATTGCAACTCCACAACTGCTAGAAACACTTTTTTGTACAATGCTATCGACCGGGTTTCTATAAAGGTAACTTGATCGATCCCACTATGTGACAAGACCAATTTAATCCATCGGTCGAGTTTGTCCTAGGGTAACTTGACCGATCCACTTCAATTAGATTTGGTCTGCATAGGAATCGACCGAGTCTTGTCAAATGGAAACTTGACTGATCAGAAGTCATTTTCAAAATCCAATAAGGATCAATCGATTTTCCAATTCGAACGATGAACAACCTGATGTGAATTTTGGAAAATGGCTTTTGAGTGCTTAACTATTCAATTTAAGTGATCTTGATTTTTTCTAAGCTTAATTACAAGTCATACAATCATTATAAGTGATTTATAGCATGATTCTACTGGATTTACATCATATTCTAAAAATGTGCAGTTGTATTGACTTTGGCTTGTCTTTTCTCTAATTTGAGATGCGGAAGTTAGGGTATTTGGAGTGTCTATACCTAATCTGAAATCACTCAAGTAGAGACATTAGACAGAAATAAGTGGAATGGTTAGTCATCATCAAAATAAGGGTTTAGTCAATGTAGACCTAGAGTCAACATTCTCCCCCTTTTCAAATATGATAAACCATTCCATAAATGTATTAAAACTATTTAAGTGAAGTTATACCTTTTGAGAAACCTAGGGGTTTCAATATAATTAAGTTCATCTGCTCCCTCTCAATTTATGCTAGTGGAGTTCTCATACATCCCCTCAATTGTTGATATTTCTCCTACATGGTTAGCTTTCATAACATTTATAGAAGACTATGTCTTCTACTCATATATGTTATACACATATATGTCTTCTCCCCTTTACCTTCTCCCCTTTACATAGTGTCATGCTTCTCCTCTTTATGTAAGGCCTACCATCCCTGCCTTTCTTCAAAAGAAGACATAACTTTTCCCCCTTTGTCATTTAAAAAAGGTGGGGCTATGAAGAGATTATAAACATCACTTGTTAAAGGAAAGGAGATAACAAAAGTTATAAAATGAGAGTAAAAGAGTACAACTAGGGGCTTGTCCAAGCATAGAAAGAAAATCAAGTTAAAGCATGCACTTGAACAACCCATAATGCAAGATAAAGTGCTATACAAAAGCAATAAGTCACAATTTTGACCCTCAAGATGACAGAATTCGCCCAAAAAGTGTTAGGGCTCATGGCAATGCAAAAAGTCTTGCTCAGAAGGCTATTTATGCATAAAAACACTAATCTTACATCAAAAACTGAAACTGGAGCAAAATCTACATAAAATCTAAAGATGCTCCAATTTCTACATACAATATAACTCTCTATATATCCTGCATCATAATGCTATGTAAGAAACTCAAGATAGTAGATATTGAGTAAGTATGAAACAAGATACAAACATAGCATAGAGTAGAATACCACTTCATGAAAAGAAAATCAATGCTAGAACTACATGTATGTGAAGTACTAGTAGATGATATCACAAATTAGGACTACTAGTAAGATCTAGATCATAGCAAGAGATGCATAAGATAAAGCAAGCTATGAGTAGATGTAGAGATATATCCAAACAAAGAGATATGTAATTTTAGAAGCATGAAAGAATATAACTCACTATCAAGCATGCATTATTACCAAAAGATGATTACCACTAAGAACCTCAAGTTTGTATCAAAATGAGATATACAACTATATAGATGTAGCAAGTTAGTGCACAATGGAAGCATTTTAAGACATAACCAAGAGATCCAAAGAGATCATCGTCAAAACATGCAAAACAACTCAAAACAAGTAAACTACAAGATATAGTAATACCACTAGTGGGATACAAAATTATAGAGTTGTAAGTAAGATATGCAATTTGAAGCATGACAATATGCATAAAAGGTACCAAGGTAGTGCCAAAGAATAAGGCTATTGGTTGAGAAAATCTAGTTGAGGGAAATTCTCATTCAATAAGCCAACTGTGTATTATGTGCATAGTGCCATCGGTTGAGTTCTATGTTATGCCAATTCAACTGACAAAAAATGTTGGCAACACCCATTGGTGCCTATCGATCGAGTTTCAAATAGGAAAAACTCGACCGACAAAGATGCTGACAAAAAGCACATATATCTCATAAAAACATATTTAGAGGCATGCTAAAAATATAAGCCATATCCAAACATGTGTAAGAAAGTTAGTAATGCAATATGAAAGAATTAGAAATAGTTTTTGAGCAAGAGTGTGAATATAATCACAAAATACCACTTTTGACTCAAAAAGCACATGCACAATGAACACTAGCTTAGCAAAACACTATGATTGAATATGACCAAGAAAAACATTACCTCAGTGCATACCATTTCTTTTCCACTTGTTGTCACCCTCCACACATCTCACCTTTCTTCTTTCATGTGGATTGAGAAGTTAATTTGCAATTCCATAGCTCAAGTCAACCCATTTGGAAGTACCTATAAGATGAATGATGAAATGGTCCCCAATCATATTTTTGGGTCTAGAGGGGTTAGATTAGAAACCCAAATCCTAGTTCTCTTGGGTGCTTTCCTAAACAGGCAACAAGTAGAATAATGGCAAATATCATTGCAATAGTTGCATGTGCCCATAGTCTTGGAACTAGAGGATTCCCCATGAAAGATTGGAGGTCCTTTGCCTTTGTTATTACTTTGGCTACTATCATACCCTAAACCATGTCTACCAATTTGTTTAGTAGTATAGGGTGTAGGATAACATTAAGATTCTTTTAACCAACTAAGAATCTTTGCAAAGAAGATCTCAAACTATGATTATCATGCATAAGAGAAGTAATAGTAGAAGAGAAACAATGCATTTTATCTCTAGCACGCAAAAAATCATTTTCTAGGCAAAGAGATTTGCTCAAATAAAAATCTCTATCAATATGAAGAGCAAAAAAATTATTATCTCTACGAGTAGAGCTAGAACAAGATTTAAGAGCATTGATTTTAGAAAACTAGGAAGCAATTTATTTTTCAAGCAAAGCAATCATAGAAAGATAGACACTATTTCTAGATTCTAATCCTTGCATTGTGAAATATTTGTCCTCATTTTTAGTTTTAAGAACATCAATATCATGCATGAGAGAACCAACAATTAAAGTATGCTCTTCATTAGAACTAGGCATAAGAGGTTGAGCTTCTATAAATCTAACCTTATCAAGAAAGCTTGCATTTTCAAGTTTAAGAGAGTCTACTTGGCTAGGAAAAGCATTTTTATCATCGAGTAAGCAAGAATTATCATGTTCAAGATCATATAATTCTACATGCATATTATCAATAATTCTAGCAAGACTTTTCCTTTTACTTTTAGAGAACTTAAGAGAGGAATGAGTAGCATTATTGATAGTAATTAAAGGTTCTTTATCTAAATAGTTTAGATTTACCTCATTTGAGTCTTCACTTGCTGAACCATCAAAGAAAAATTGCATTCTCCTTCATCACTAGAGCTTGAGCTAGATCCTCCACTTAGTTTTTCACTTGACCTTGAGATGGAGGAGTCACTTGAGCTCTTGTTCCATTTATCCTTATTCTTGTACTTCTCTTCTCTTTCCTTGTGATAATGGATCTTCTTGCCTTGTAGACAATCTATCTCTAAGAGACCCTTCTTTGCACACTTGAGGCACCAGATGGAGGAGGAATTCTTCCTTTGTATAATCTACCCTTGGAGTACATGGAATCTTCTTCAACGTGATAGGATGGAGAGGCTTGTCCCATAATAGCTACGCTTTGAGCCTTGATTTCATCCTTCTTCATTATCTTTAGCTCTTTCTCCTCTTGTCTTTCAACTTCTTCTCTTTTGTCAAGTGTGACTTCATGGGCTTGTAGATTTCCAATGAGCTCTTCAATGGGGATATCATCAAGAGACCTTACTTCAATGGAAGTCACCTTGGGTTTCCATCTCTTGGGGAGAGTTCTAAGGATCTTAGAGTTGATCTCTCCTCTACTCAAAGGATGACCTAGGATGACAAGGCCATTTACAATTGTGTTGAGTCTTGAGTACATGTTAGCTATCTTCTCTTCCTTTCCCATCTTGAAGTTCCCAAGAAGCCCTTTGAACACGTAGACTTTGCTTTCCTTCACTTGTTGTGTAACATCATAAGTGATGCATAGCTTTCTCCATACCTCATAGGTTGTCTCATAAGAGGAAATCCGATTGAACTCGGTGGTTCTCATTGTGGCATAGAGGATCACTACTACAGAAACAACATTCAATGTCGCTTTCTGGAAATCGGTTATTTACACAAACCGCCACCTATAACATTCCACGTCAGCTATTTAGTAAGTCTGACGTCTATATTCGAAGACCAGCCAGACACGGGTACCACTTTGTATTCAGCGTCGGCTAGGTAAACCAAACTGATGCCTAAAATCGCCCGTGAAATCCAAATTTCGAGCAAAAAGAAAAATTGTCACATACAACGTCGGTTTTTTAGATACAAACCGACGCCTATGTATGATTAGAATTTGTGCGAAAAGTGTCACATATAGTGTCGGTTATCCTTTGATAACCGACGCTGATAATGGTTCCCGCCAAATAATTTAGGGAAAATATTGTCCAATTGGACGTCGGTTTTTACGATCAACCGACGCTGAAGATGTTTAGGTGTCGGTTTTGTAGACAACCAACGCCTTTTATGAACTTAATACCCGTGATCACCCGACTCTTCCCCTTTCTTCTGTTTCATTGTGAGAATTCTCCCACGCTACTGCTGCCACCTGACTCAACCCCCACCCGCCGCCGCTGCTGCTTGTGCGCCGCCGCTCCCTGCTCCTTCTGTGCCACCGTCTCCGGTCCTAGTCACCGTGCCGGCAGTCCCTATGCCTGCCTGCCCTGCGGCTACCTGCCTAGCCTGCGCCGGCGGTCCTGGAGCTCGCCAGTGTTCTTTGCTCGTCACCGCCCACCACCGCCATTCTCCTCGCCGCCGACCTGCTCGACCTTCTCGACCTCACCTCGCCTCAACCTCACCCTGCTCGCTTGCCCAGGTACCTGCTGACCTACCTAGGCGGCACCTAGGCGTGCGTAGGTGGCCAGGCGTTCACCTAGGGTCCCAAACCCCTGCACCCAACCTAGTTAGGCCTCTAGGATGCCTGGGCGATGCTTGGGCTACGCCAAGGCACAATGCTGCTGGGTGTATTTTTTTATAAATTAAGTTATTTACTGATTTGTGTTTATTTATGTACTGATTTGTATTTATTTATGTATTGTTTCAGGAATTAATTGATCATCTACTTCTACCCACCGTCTCCCTACCCGTCGCCTGCTCACCAGCCTGCTTGCCTGCCTACTCGCCTACCCTCCGTCTCGCCCTCTCTCCCTACTGACGCCCGACTGGGCTCAAACAGAGGTAAACCCTATTTTATTACACTGCTTGATCTTTAATCACATAGACTTAATCAACATTGCTACTTGTATGATTCTAGTGATTAAAAACACTCTTTTCCTGGTCCCTTCAGTAACTAATGTTCCCTTGAGATGAGTGTTAATTGATCTAGTTTGCTCACTTTCCTTGTAATGCCATCTTTTATGTGCTATGACCTAGTCACCTTTAGAGTATTAAAATGATGCAACGTGTACACTTGTTAAATTTGAATCTATAAATCCTATGAAATGATATCACCCCACAAAATTAGTAGTCACTATTATGTCTTGTACACTCTAGAATCAAGATCTAATACTCTTATGCTATTTTAACACCATGAGACATTTTTTGCTCATTCTAGTGGATTATTATGACCTATGATGACCTAACATGAAACCATGCTCTTAATGATATGATTTACATATCTATTATTGTGTTTGTTGGCCTAGAAACCCGTCCAAGATTTACTCATTAGGAGTAAATCTTGGATAGTCCCCGGTTTGGGACTGTTCTTGAACACCTAATCTCACTTAGGATGTAAGTGTATAATGTGTATTGGATTTTTGAGAAAATTTCGGTAGCATTTCCCCGTTTGTTCTCTAAGTACATATGTACTTAGAGAACAGTTGGGAAATGCTGCCAAAATTTTCTTGAAAACCCAATACACATTATACACTTACTAGTGAGATTAGGCGTTCAAGGATGGGATAGGTGGTACATATTTATTATATATAAGAATGACATCACATGTGTTTCTTGGCCTAGAAAGTGAACAATCATTGTTCTTTATATTACTTGTACATTGGTATAAATTAGAATGAACAATCACTAAATTATATATTATTTGTATGGAGTCCGGCTTCATTGTTCCTCCTAATCTCACTGTTATACACAGGTTGTGCTAAGTTTATGAAGCTTAGCGCTGAGATACCATTATAAACAGGTTGTGCTAAGCTTACGAAGCTTAGCGCTGTGCTGAGATTGTATAAGTTGAAAGCTAACAATAGATGGAGCAACAAAAGCTATTATTGTGATGAAACCCTAACATGTACCTATCTATTATTGTGTTTGTTGGCCTAGAAACCTGTCCAAGATTTATTCATTAGGAGTAAATCTTGGATAGTCCCCGGTTTGGGACTGTTCTTAAACACCTAATCTCACTTAGGATGTAAGTGTATAATGTGTATTGGGTTTTTGAGAAAATTTCGGCAACATTTCCCCATTTGTTCATGTCACTTAGGATGTAAGTGTATAATGTGTATTGGGTTTTCGATAAAATTTCGGCAACATTTCCCCGTTTGTTCTCTAAGTACATTTGTACTTAGAGAACAACGGGGAAATGCTGCCGAAATTTTCTCGAAAACCCAATACACATTATACACTTACTAGTGAGATTAGGTGTTCAAGGATGGGATAGGTGGTACACATTTATTATATATTAGAATGACATCACACGTGTTTATGCCCTGAATTTCACTACTACAGAACATATCTTTGGCGTCGGTTGTTTATGCCCTTTTGTTGTTGCCAACTCCACAAAATATTGAAGCTAATGATGACTTATATATGTGCGGAGATCACAATGAAGGATTGTTAATTGATAAAAGATCACAATTTTAGAGGCATGCATGTTTATATTTTTTTATTGAAGCTAAATGTTTGCTTTTTTAATATCAATATCATTCTCAGATTTGATGTTTCATTATCTTCAGATGCTAAATGTTTGCCTTTTTAATGACATTTTCAGATGGCAACCATGATGAGCATGATGTCCATGATGAGCATGAAGTCCATGATGAGCATGCTGTCCATGATGAGCATGGCGAGGATACCAATGTAAGTTCTAAAAACATATCCTGTATTTCTATAAAATTCATCATCTTCTAGTTATGTCATATATCCCATATTTCTATATTGTGCTAATTCAGTGTGTTTATTTTTGTCAAATTTTAGGTTGATGATGCACATGTACCCACTGAAGCACTGGAGGAACATGATGCACAACACCAAACACTTAACAAGAAAAGGGGCATCACTCTATTGAAGAAGTTAATAGTGCTAAGTGGCAGTGGATCCAGATTGGTTGTGGAGTTTGATAATGGAGGAAATGCAATTGGAGTGAACCACAATAATTTTGTAAATTATCTTGGGGTTGTCACTCGAAGCCATTTTGGTGTTAAGTATGACAATTGGCATAAAGTTCCTCAGGCGAAGAAAGACTTGATATGGAAGGATTTATGTGTGAGTTATTATTATTTGCAATTCTATTTTGTATATTACAAATTCTATTATTTGCAATTCTATTTTTGGATACTAGTTAATAAGAATTCTATTTTATAGAATCTATTTGCATTGGATGAGAAGCTGCATCATAAAAGCATGATGCAGCACGCTGGAAAGATGCTAAGGAACTATAGGACAAATCTCAACAGAGAATACATAAAAGATGGTGATAAGAAGAAGAAGTCAGCCCTTGAACAGTGGAACTTATTGGACAAAGAAGATTGGGACACGTTTGTTGCTTCAAGAAAATCTGAAGAATTCAAGGTATTAGGCGTCACTCCCAATTTAATTAATATACTTTGTATTCACCTATTCAAGATTAACATTTAGTGCTACTAACCAAATCATTAATGTGCATACTAACTAGGCCCTCAGTGAGGTGCAAAAAGCAAGGCGTGCACTGAATGTGCATGACCACACTATGGGTCCAAAGGGCTATGCAAGCGTTCGCCAAAGACTACAGGCGGAGTCTACTGCTACTCAAGAGTCCTCTACTATAGGTAGCACACCTCTGCCTCACCATGATGTTTGGATAGCTGGGAGGCAAAATAAGAAGGGAGAAATAAGGAAGCCCACAACTGCTGAGGCGGCTGCAAAAATGGTAAAATACAACTCTTAGAGCAATCGTTTGAATATTGATTATTTGTGGTATTAACTTACCAATTTCTGTTGATGGTGATTAGCGGGAGCTGCACGAGCAGAGGAAAAAAGGCACGTTCATCCCTCAGGGCACAAGGGACGAATTGACAGTTGCTCTGGGTAACCCAGAGCATCCTGGATGTGTTATGGGTGCAGGCACTGGTGCGGGCATCAAAGCATTCTTTGGGCCATTCCAGCGCAAACCCAGAGCGGGACTTTCACAAGAAGAGGTAACCTATTCTTTTTTTAGAATGTTACTACAAAAGAAAATTCAATAATAAGAAGCTAATGTTTCTTTTATCCATGTATAGGAGTATAAGAGAGTCGAGGATATAGTTGCTAAGAAGGTCAATGATATAGTTGCTGAGAAGGTCAAGGAAGAAATAATGCGGTGGCAGGCATCTCAGGCTTCCAATCAGCCTATGGTGACCCACTCTTCTCCTGATGCACAGACTGAGAGTAATCCTGTAGACCCACCGCCTAACACGTCTACTGTAAGTATTTTTTATGTCATTGTAGCTAGTCTTTTCAAGATTATATGTTTTCAAGATGATATGTATATATGTATAATATTCTTTACGTAAATTTGTAGGCATTGAAGCCATGCCGCATAAAAATACACGACTATGTTGTTGCAGAGGCGCAGGCTTACCCGTCCCTTCCCAGGGCAACGTTTCACGGGGCTCCAATGCCACAGGGCTACGTTCGTGTGAGCCCGATACGTGTATTACCCGATTGGAGGGAAGATACATTTCCATATCCCCACCCGGATATTGATACACTTGCTGAGGTAGAAGGCGGGGTGATATTGTGGCCCAAAGCAGATGTCGTCTACACTACTGAAATTGTAAGATAAATTTACATTACTTTAGATTGTTAATGTGTATATATGAGGTCAACTGATATGAAATTATATATACAGGTTAAAAAGAAGACACTCGGAGCACCTAGGCCTCCACCTCCACTTCCTGCATTACCAAGTTGGGTTCCAACTGACCTAAAATACCTGTTAGGTCCTTCTTGTAGGGGAATGGCATGTTGGCTATGGGTACATAATATACATTGCCCTATAATTATTTCTTTAGAAGCGGATTATGCAGGTCAATCATACGAAAGCTCTTTATTTATACAAGATATTATTGAGCTATTTATGTATGATTGGCTGAATACATCAATGATAGAGACATGGATAAGGTGAGATCTTGTTTATACATCCATATACCTTGTGTAAGATCTGGTGATCTGGTTCTTATATATTAATGCATATGTAATACATGTTTTACAGATACTTAGTCGAAGATCAATGCAAACAATTTGCATTTGATCATGTGGAATTTTTTATTCCATCATTGATTAGTATGGTAGCTAAAGACCCTGATAGTGTTCAACAATATTGTATAGATGCTTTTACAATTTTTGGTCAGCAAAAGAAGACGATAATAATAGCTCCATTCAATGTCAAGTAAGTTTACTTTATTTATAATTTGGACTTAAGAAAATTCCATTTTTATTGTGCATTTTGAGTTATTAATTTTTAACTTTTTTACCTCTAGCGATAGGCATTGGGAGTTACTAGTTATTCTCCCCGGGATGCTCACTATTTATTATCTAGATCCTGCGGGGAGTACATTGAACACTAAAATTGGACACGTAATGAGAATGCCATTATTCTGGTGAGAAATATTTCATTTTTATATCCGTTAACATATGTTATTACATTACTAGTTAGTTATGCAATTTACTGTGTTACATTAACATGTAGGGGTTTAGATGCATTCAAAAATGCTGGAGGAAAGGTCCCAAGGAGAAAAAACTAGACAATAATTTGGGAGAATGTAAAAGTAAGTTCCTGACTCCAATGTATATATTATTTATGTGAACTGTGCTTAGTTGTATTTTTTAATATTTTGTATGTTTCAATTTATAGTGCGCTACACAAGACAATGGCTGGGCATGCACATACTATGTGATGCGATTTATGCAGATGATTATCCGATATGCCCCATTGGACATCAATACCATACATGAGGTATTATATATAGTCTCATTAGTTAGTATGAAATATATCAATCTTATTTTTATATTATTACTTATATATATACATCATTCTCTTTGCATGTATTTAAAAATGACCACAGTATAGGTAAATGCTTAAAAGATGTACATGCTCCATATACGATGGAAGCATTAAATGAAGTAAGAGAAGAATGGGCAAGAGCCATACAAACAGTGGCGATTGTAAAATATAATTGGGATGCTGATAGCGATGTTGAATGATATTTTGTAAATGAATATTTCTGAATGTTTATACATGTCTGAATGTTTCTACATGTATTTGAATATTTCTACATGTGTGAATGTGAGAATTGAATTGATGTCTGAATGTATCTACTTGTGTGAAAAGTATATATGTTGATTTTGTAGGTTTGTGGCCTGTTTGTAGGCTGATATCAATAGATGTCATAAACCTACAATTCAGAAAATTGAACTGCAAATTCTCATCCCGCTGACCAGCCACAGCAGGCCTGCAAACTGATTAGAAAAAAAATTAAAACATAGGCGTCAGTTATTTATATAACACCGTCATCAAAGGCTTACAACATCGGTTATTGGATAAAAACTGCCGCCTAATATGACAAACAACCCGACCGTGTAGGAAAGCACTGCCATGGCGGAAAAAGTGTCGGTGTTTGGTATAAAACCGATGCCTATGGTACTAAACACGGTCGTGCTGGGAAGCACGACCGTGGCGTCTGGAACTATGGCGTCGGTTATTTAGTTGTAAACCGACGCAGAAAGTGTCCTAGATGGTGGCGCGAACCCTTTTGGCGTCGGTTGTAGAACCGACACCGAAGAGTTCGACCTTTAGAGGAACCCACATAGGCGTCGCTTGAGAACCGTCGCTAAAAGGGGTTAGACAACCGATGCCAAAGACATGTTCTGTAGTAGTGGATGTTGATTGCTTTTGCATTCAAGGTGGCTTTCTTCATGGTAGCTTCATCCCATTCTTATATCTTTGTCTCTGGTATCTTGTATGGATGGTCCATCATTTTCTATAACTCAAGACTTGATCCTTGGATGTATAAATGTAGCCTTCTTTTTTTAATAGAGGAAATTACTCCCATCAAAGATTGAAAGGTTGATCAAGTATCTTCCTCTTTGGTGATCACCCATCTTCTCCTACTTGTTGAATTATGCTTGGAGAAGACCCGCTCTGATACCAATTGTTGGATCCTAAATGTGTGATTGGATGCTCTAGAGGGGGTGCATAGAGATGAATGCACTTAAACAAAATTCATTAGACCTTCAAGTTAAATCACAAGATAATGTTCCTAAATAGGAAATTTGAGTGCAACTAAAACATACATAATAAGGGAGAGAGAGATTGAACCAGCACCAAGTGACAAGCTATGTAGAGTGGTTCCACACACCAAACTAGGAGTATGTCAGTACACTATCTAGAGAGGTCAACCTATAGGATTTCTAAGTGTGTCTTGATCTATATATTTACTTATAAGAGTTACAACACATGACCCACCAAAGGACTTACCTATCCAATAGAAAGAGTCTTAAACCTTAGCAAGGACTTACTCACTTTGCAAAGAGTCTTCGACCTTCTCCAAGGAGTTGCCCACTCTTGAACAAGTCTTCACCTTCTAGGAATTACCCACTCTTCTTGGATCTTCAACCTTTGACTTCACCTTCACTTGGAGAATCTTTCACCAAGGACTTACCCACTTGAGTAAGGAGTCTTCTGCCTTGACCAAGGGCTTACCCACTCTAACTCCAAGTCTTCAACCTTTTTCTTCACCAAGGGACTCCTTCCCTTATTCTTCTTCACCTCTCTTAGAAAAGAGAGAGAACCTTCATCTTCATGGTTGAAAGAGAGATAAGGAGGTGGGGAAGTGAGAGCCTCACAAGATATACATGTAGGACTATCTCTCTTACAAATCTCCTACTCACTCTAATGGATGTAGCAAATGATTAAGCTTAGAGAGAGAGGAGGCTATAGGATGCACCCAACTATAGACTAGAAACCTCATATTGAGTTTTACATTGAATGCTCAACCGTGGAATGAAGCCCAGAAGGTCCTATTTATAGTTGGGGATGCCTCTTAGCCTTTGGGAACACTTAAGAATGAATACTAGACATTTTATGGCTTGCAACAAATATATTTTTTATTGTTGCAACTCCACAATGGCTAGAAACACTTTTCTGCACTTTTTCGTACAATGCTATCAGTCGAGTTTTGATAAAGGTAACTCGACCGATCCCACTATGGGACAAGACCAATTTAAGCCATTGGTCGACTTTGTCATGGGGTAACTCGAACGATCCATTTAAATCAATTTTATTCTACAGAGGGATCGGTCGAGTTTTGTGAAATGGAAACTCGATAGATCAAAAGTCATTTTCAAAATCCAATAAGGATCGGTCGAGTTTGCAACTCGACTGATGAACAACCTGATGTGAATTTTGGAAAATGGCTTTTGAGTGCTTAAATATTCAATTTAAGTGCTCTTAATTTTTTCTAAGCTTAATTACAAGTCATACAATCATTACAAGTGATTTACAACTTGATTCTAATGGATTTACATCATATTCCAAAAATGTGCACTTGTATTGACTTTGACTTGTCTTTTCTCCAATTTGAGACACACAAGTTAGGGCATTTGTAGTGTGTCTATACCTAATCTAAAATCACTCAAGTAGAGACATTATAATAAGTGGAATGATTAGTCATAATCAAAACAAGGGTTTAGTCAATTTAGACCTAGAGTCAACATCACTCTCATAGTGGGTCTGTCTGATACACTATTCTCTAACATAGTCAATGACTTCAGCAAAGGGAAGGTTGATGTAAAGTTTATTGAGGATATCCCTGAATCTATTAAATTTTGCATTATCCTTCTTGTGTGCGAACCTTTAAGGAAAAGGAATAGTGGGTTTGTAGGAAAGCGGTGCTTCAGATGTAGTCTTCTTTCCTTACTTTTTGTTGGTAGCATCTTCTTCATCAACAACATCATCGACTTACTTCTCATTTTCTGATTGGGTCTTTCAATCACAGCTCCACTCCTCAAGGTGATGGATTTTGAGTATCTTGGAATCATTTCAATTGGCTTGGCATCACCTTTAAATGGGCCCTTTGATTGTCTAGAGCTTATTGTGCAATTTGATTCTCTAGCATCTTTTTGTGAGTAGAAATGATGTCAACCTTAGAAGAGAGTTGAGTAATAGCATCTTTGAGAAGTTTCCCATGATTGTGGAATTCATCATTTTGTTGGATTTGGGTTGAGACAAAGTTCTCAATTAAGCTTTCTAGATTATACTTTGTTTGGGAGTGTTGTTGATTGCAGCTTTAGTTGTTATTATTGAATACCGATAGGTTGTTGTTCATAGGCTATGATTGCCCATTTGTAGTTGCTGATTTTGACTTTGTTGGCGGTTTGGATTTTGAGAATTTCTTGTGTTTTTGATGGAGAAGCTTGGATGATCTCTCCATCCCAGGTTGTAAGTGTTGGAAAGGGGTTGTAGTCTACTTATTCCCAAAAATTCCTAGTCCATTAGGTTGTTTTGACATCTTAGCATTTTATTTTGGGGCAAACCAATATGAAGAAGTGTATGCTGCAACTCCATGTGCATCATGTTGGGAAATCTACAAAATAGATAAGGTCGTGGAAATAAAAATTTAATGCCTAATTCCCTAACCAGAATATTGTGTCAACAACAATGTATTAAGGAAGGTTGCAAGAGTTATACATGGTTCTAGAGTAAGTCCAACAACAAATCTTTCTATGTCATACTTCTTTCTTAATTAGAACTTGGATAGCTTTCTGTAGGAGCTTCCTAGTTGATTACCACAGATGGTGGTTGAGTCATCCTCCTAGCGGGTGGTAACGACCTCCTTTCCTCTAGAGTAGTCCATACGAACCACCATGAACTCCACATTGCACTACCAGAGCCAACGAGAAGGAGTTGTCCCTTCAAATGTCAGTGTCCTAGCATCGAATTACTCTCCCGATTGTCCCTCCCTTGATATCCTTCATTTTTACGATTAGGACTTGCTCAGGCTATCTTGGTTACCACAACCAGAGAGGACCACAATTGTCAGAGCTTATTGTTCTGTCTAGGAAGCCCCAGTACCCCTCTATTTGTAGGGGTTATGATTTTGAGTTATTCTGGTAGTTGAAGAGATGGAATTCATGAATGATTTGGAAGCTACAAATGGTGAACTTGTCAGTTTAGAGGTGAACCAATCAGTGCACATGTGAGATGATTGGTTCAACCCTTGAACCGGTCGTTTCACCATGTTTCCCAATAGCAATTGTATTGACAATTGATATTCGATTAAAGCACAACATGACATCAACCCTAATCCTTGATCCAACTAAATTGATCATTGAACAAGGTAGTTCAACACTTGAATCGGTCGTCTCAGACCTTGAACTGATTGGTTCACTAAGTAAACTGGTCAGTTCATGCCCTACTCAATCAATATTTATCTAATGCAATTTCAATTAACCTAACACTCTAACCGATTGGTTTAACACTTGAACTGGTCAGTTCAGAGTCCATTCAGTCAATTTTCAACCAGTGTCATTTAAATTGAATACCTAAACACTTTCGTAATCAAATTAAACATCATTCATGAATAAAGTCCTATTCTAAGTGCATCATATGAGTGTGACCTTATAGGTCCCAAATTACATTGGCAGTGAATGTCCATAACCAACTTATGAAATCAAAAGCAATGAACAATATCTAGCAACACATCATTGCTACACAAGTAATTTGAAAAGTTGGAGAACAACTTCAACTTACAATCCATGATCAATGTTACCATGATCATATAGTTCCTTTGTCTCCAATATCCGGTTGGAACTCAATACATGGAATTGTAATCCTTGCAACATTCAATCCATGTTCCTTGAACTAGAGCAGACTATCTAAGATACATGTGAGTTCACATATCACATATTATATCACATGAGTTTGTCCATACATTTCTCAGTGTCTCTTATCAAGTGGCCTAGATATCAATCTCCTGTAGGAGGGACAAATCACATCTACATCACTCACACTCAATCCCCATGTGTCACAATGCACCTGAGCATCACCTTTATGGCAACGCTTATTCAAAGTCACGTTGAATAATGTCTAAATACAATGAACAAGATGTGATGAGTGCAGTGACTTCAAGTCTAAGAACCACATTCACCACTATCACTATGAGAGCTGATTTTGACTACCATTACATGGTCTCCATGTATCGGTGTCATTGTGGGTCTGTCTGACACACTATTCTCTAACATATACTTATGTGCTTGACTTGATATCACATATCATGACTAATGAGACTCTTCCATCAATCAACACACACTCTAGTCTTATGTAGTACTATTGTCTATTATGTTTCCACAGTAATATCTGACTAGGGACATAAGAAGAATGTATGTACTCTTATCATACACATGATCCCATTATTCAAGTCCTCAACCTGAAGACTTATGTCATCAAGCAACATCATTATTTAGAAATATATTATTTCTGTGTCATCATGTCATGATTATGACAGACATAATAGATGGAATTACCATATCATTATCAAAAAAAGTATATGATGCCCCATCACAATCATCATATGATTGGGTCACTGGGCATATATACCAACACATCACACACTTGTTCAGCTACTGGATAGTATGAGTGCTCAACTTTTCAAATTTCTTGGAGAGCAATCCAACATGGTTGCAATGAGGTCAACCACATCGACAATATGCTTTGTGCCTAAATTTTTAGTAGAAGAGCTTGATGAGAAGGCTGGTTGGTCCTTTATAAGATCCATTGACAATGGTTGAGATCCATTTCTTCAATAATATCATATGCTACTCTATAGTATTTATTCATCAAGGCTCCATTTATAGCAAAATCTACAGTCGTATGGGTATTGTACAATAGCCCATTGTAAAATTTTTCCAATGGAAACTAGTTGGTCAAACTGTGATGAGGGAAAAGACACTAAAGATCCTTAAATCTCTCCCATGTATCATACAATATTTTAGCTTCTTATTGCTTATAATTGGAGAGTTAGCTTCTTAGTTGTGCAGACTTTCTAGATGGGATGTAATTAGCAAGAAAGGCATCGAGTAGTTCGTACCATATTTTAATGGATCTCTTAGGTAGAGAAGAAAGCCATTATTTTTCTCTATCCTTAAGGTAAAAGGGAACAATAGTACGTATACTCCATCAGTCAGAACACCATTTATCTTGAATGTGTTCATATACATCAAGAACTCAGTTATGTGAAAATTCAGATCTTCAATATGAGTTCCTCCCAATCTATTCTACTGGATCATCTGCATAATAGTGAGGCTAATAGAGAAGTTATTAGGTTTGATAATTGGTTGGTCAATGGCTCCACAAATGTTGATGGAAGTAGGTATAACAAAATCCTTGAATAGTCAATTGTCTACCATGACTGGCTCTTGGTGATCAAGTGAAGATGGTGGGGAAGATGAAGGTGTTGAATGGGGTGATGATGGCCGTGAGTTCTCCAACTTTGAAGAACTTCAGCTCCTCCTTGATCTTCTATGGACACTGAATGTGTGTTCAATCTCTAGGTCTGGAAATATGGATGGTTCAAGATCCATTTTAACACCACATATAGTCCTATAGAAGAAAATAAGATGAGTGAGTTACACAACAAAAGTAGAGAATTCAATGGTTGAAATGATTATGGCTATGGTGAATGGTGGTGATCTAGTCTCGAATATGAATCAACACTCCTACTCTAACTAAAAGCATCATCGCTCCTCGACAACAATGTAAAAAACTTGTTAGCCATGTGTGGAAGTTTTAAATTTAGTCTTCAATACTAATCAAAACTCTTATTCAAACACTACCTTGCAAGTATACGAGTGTGTGTAGTATTATTGAGGTCATACAAGGAGCAAGGTGTTGTTAGGTACAAGAGTATTAAAGTTTCAACAATCAAGGTCAGTTAGATAAGGATGACCGATTTTAGATTAAACTAATTAAAAAAATTAAAAGAAAGAAGTAAAATCTAATCTCTTGGAGGATAATTAAGATCAAATTAATAGAGTATTGGATAGAAGATTTCAATTCCACATCACAACCTACAAACAAACACCTAATTCAAGCATACTAGTCAATCATATAAATGAGGTTTTTTGTCATCACACACCTCCTAGTGATGTGAGACATCTCTAACTCCACATAACATTCTCATGCTTATGCTTAGTTTTAAACTACAAACCTTAGATCCTCAACATAATCCTATCTACTCCCATAGTAATGAATTTGTTTCCAAGATATCTACTCCTTACTTCTAAACATTTATTCCCAGATTATAGAAAGAAGCATGTAACATGCAAGTAGGATAGGTAGTCATGCAAACAAGAAAATAAGCACTAAAACATACCTCGGAACACTAAATCAACTAACATTAAGTATGAAGGCCGAGTTCACATAAGTTATCACATGGGAGCTACTCTTCCATGTCCAAGAAACAAAGTTCTACTCACACATAGTGATGAAATACAAGTACAAGAAGTAATTCATGGAGTAAAGCATGAGTAGAGAAGGGGGAATAACAAAGGAATCCATAGTAGTAGAATAACAAGTAGGAACTCCAAATGGATGATGTAGTTTCATCCTTGCAACTACTCCTACTCGAGAACCTTCTCTCTCGAGGGGTCATAATGGAATGGAGAAGCCCTCGATGCAGTCCTTAAAGAGAAATGGAGTAGAGAAGAGATTATCTCTCGAGCAACCTCCTTGTCTTCTCCAATTTTTTCCTTTCTCCTCTTCTCTCCTCTCTGGTCAAAAAGTCCTTCAAACGATAGGTAATAACCATCTTGTAGGTGTCCTTTGTATTTAAAAATATAGATGATTGTTCTAAAAAAATGTATACATATTTATGGAAAAACGATGTGTCTGAGGAGCGACACAACATGTTGCCCTAAATAATTAAAACTAGAACTTCCCCACTCAAAGGATACATGACGTGTCAGTTGGCCGACACATCATATTTCAGATAATCAATGAAGAGCCTACAAATATGAATGCAGTGAAATCACCGTGTGCTCATACACACACGTTGTGTTGCTAAGCATGGACTTTGGAAAAATATTTAAATGAAGAGATATGCCATGTCATCTGATAGACACACTGTGTTTATACTCATTAGGGAGGAACATTATATATATGCAACTTAACACATAGTGTTCGACAAATGACATGTTGTTTTCATTTTAGAAATTTTGAGAAATTCCCTAAAATATGTACAATCACTTGGGGAATCAAACTAAGGTTGAATTTTGATCAGATTAACCCCATTTCCTTGTCATTATCATGTACATGTGATCACCAATGTGAAATAAGTAAAGACAACTATAAAGTGGGAAATCTAGTATGATTAGAGGAAAAATGAGGTATAAATTGGATTGGAAATGCATGCACAAGTGGGAAAAATGTCTATAGAAAATGTGCACATCACTTAGTAACGCTTGAAGTTGTACTTATGTTATTAAGACTTAAAATGGTGTTTACCAGGGCAGCACTTGATGCACTGCTTATCTCAGAAACTCTTGGCTCAATTGTTACCTTAGTAAGGTTTGGAGCAGTGCTTACTTGAGTAAGTCATAGAGAAGTTCCTACCTGATTAAGGCTTGGAGCATTTCTTACCTAGGTAAATCTTCATCATAGTTTAACAATCCCATTCCAAATCCACACATTAGACCCCAAAAGGAATTAAGTGCAAAAGGATTAAGATTGCCCATAACTAAGTGGATTGAAAACACAAGTATATAAATGCACTAAATAAGAAAGCTTCCATAAATAAACCAAGTGTTACATACATAGGGGCCCAAAGGCTTGGAGTAGTACAAAAGAAAATTTAATACATGAGAAACTACTTGCAGAAGAAAATAAAGCCTAAACTAAGAGTACCATTTAATTTAGCATCCCCATGGAATTTTGATTTTTGTTAAGCCATCATATTTAGTTACACTATCATTATCATTAGAAAGAGTACCTAAAACAATTTAAAATTGGTACACATTAGCAAAATATAATAAATATTGTATTGAATATTCTTACGTGATTCATATACCTCTCATTATAATAATCTTTGAAATAAGATAAAAGTAATACTTGGAAGTAATATGAGTAAAAAACATTTATTTGAGTAACAAAAAAAATTGGAACAAATTCTTATTTATCAAAAAGGTAAAACATGTTTTAGGCATATTTTCCATTATATTATCCATTCATTTGTCACCTGGGGGAATAATGCATCATCTTTTCTACTAAGTTCTCAAGATGCAAGGCCTTATGATCTATTGCTAAAGAGTTAGATCAATTTTCAATGTTATCTGCTAGCAATGAGAATGATCACTTTCCATCACTATGCTACAAAGAGAACTAGTGCTTTGATATAATGGAACAAATATATTATTTTAGATTTCTAGAACTATATTTATAGGGAAAGTCTAGAAAGGTAACATATAAGATTATTTTTTTCATCCAAAATCATATGCCAAGTATCTTACATATATAATACAATTGTATTCTATAGTAAGTCAAGTAAGAGGTAAAGCGTACCTTGGGAGTCCACTCACTGGCACCTTTGTATTCCTAAAATTATAAGATTTTTGGTACTAATTAGATACATAGTCAAATTCATCACTTAATTCTATAAGAGTAAATTGGGATATTTTCTTAATTAGGATCATGAGTGTAGAGTATGAGATATAGAGTCAAATATTAAAAGGTTCATAACACAAAAGGATTACTAGGTGATTTTAGTGGTCTTTACATAATGACTGGTATTTATGACAATCCTTGGTAAACAAAAAGAGGGGAAAAAGAACCATAAATCATCTTTGCTTATATTTGAGTCAAATATATTAGAAGTGGTTGTCTTATAATCATCTTAGTATAGTTAGAAAGCAAATAGAGGAGATCGAAGATTTATCCATGCACATATTTTTTGGATAATTAAACAACGTAAAATCTCTATTAAACATGAGTTAGAGTTAGGGTAAACTGAGACAATATTTGTGATCCTCATAATTTTTTGATCAGAATAGAGTATTGGTTTGTATTTTTCTAATAATCCTACAATTTATAATGATTTTATAAGATCAGAGTATTTGGTGGCAATTATCTAAAATAGCGAATAATAAAGAAAAGAGGATTAAAGTGGGCCATCGATTTGTTAGATCCAGTGACCAGAAGAAAAGGGGATTGAAGTGGTATTACCTTATTGGTCCACATAGAATCTAGTTAGCAATAAGAATCTACCCTTCTATTCTCCTCTTTGATCCGCTCTCCAGCTCAGCCTCAACTCCGATGAGAGGAAGGAGATGAGCGGGGGACGTCTTGTAGAGATTTAAGACTGGATTCACCTTTATGATGCTCTTCTAGACTAGGGTGATAAGGTTTTAGGTAGTGTCTCCCTATGGAATGTAGCGTTGTTGAGAAGGTTGGAGTAGCTTGTCAACTGTGAGGAGAAAGAGGCAAAAGGAATATTGAGAAGGTGTTGGATCTTCTCGGATGAGCCACTGAGGTGACTTGAATGCCTCATAGCTCAAGGAGGGTTTGATTTGGAGTTGTGAGGGAGGATGTAGCCTGGATAGTAATCACACCATGAGGGGTGAACGTGATAGGAATAAATTGGGAAGGAGCCATTTGGGCTCATTTTGGACAAATTGAAGGCTTTGATGGACTAAAGGGGTTTGGGTGGAGGGGCTAGGGAGGTTCAATAGGAGTGAGGGTGACCAAGAGAGAAGATACCATTTCAAATGTGGCACACTGGAGAGGGTGGTTCCTGGAGGTGTTTGTGGGGGCGGTTTCAGTCATATTGGGGGGTCATTGAGGTGTTAGAGAGTTCATGGAGGTGAGGAGAAGGCAATGCCTCAGTCGATTTTCCATGAGAGGGGTCAAGGATGGAGATCGTGTTGGTCGCTTCTCACTTTTGACCATGCCACATTCTCCTAACAGGATAGAGGTCAAGGATGACTTTTCATCTGTCTGATCAAACCTGGATTTGAGGAAGAAACCACAGGTGGCTAAAATGGGGACATGAGGGTGAGCCATGGATTGATGAGTAATAATCCCACGTGACACTTATATGTCATGGGCCTGACTCTAAAGAATATATGTTTGTTCAATTTTATTCAAATGTGTATTGAAACTTATGTATAATCTTTATAACTTTGTAGAAGGAGCTAGGGATTTCAGAATGAATTGAATTTTTGAAGGTAGCTTTACAATAATAAACCCAATCTATTAGTAAGATTTGGGATTCTAATCAAAATCTTTAATAAAAAAAACATCAATATTGTTATTAGGGTTTAGGGTTAAGATACTACAAAAGAAAAAAAAGAGATATAGAAATTTCACCTTATCACACTCTTGGATAAATGATCATCTTGATATATTTGAACTTGATGCTTAACTCAATAAGTGTGACAAAGTGAAATTTAGCATAATTATGAATTGATTTCATTTTTTACCCTCATTATGTTCACTCTTGACCCCAATATATTTTTCTTGGCCTCTAAATCAATATTGATACTCAAATTCAAAATATGGTGATCAACATAGTTTTTATGCACTTTGTGACACCACATATTTGATTAATTTGTTACTTGATCTAAAAAAAGTAAATTGGTCCATAAAACTTCATTTTCTGGTTCTCAAACTTTTTCTATATGTTCCACACTTTATTTTGAACCTATGGTACAAATTTCATTGGAATCGTACATTCCTACATTTGTGTGTGAATTCTTGAAGTTAATGTCTTGAAAATCCCTTGATTTGCCTTTTGATTTGGCTTTGTCCATGTCATCCATCCATGGAATGAATAAGGGGCCCATCTCGGCCTTTGGATCTGCCTCTCATAGATCTAGGACCAGTCTTATGGCCTAAATGTCATCCTCTACCTCCCACTGATTGTGGGGAGGAGACAAGACGACCTTATTGATCAATCTCCTTCCTCTGACCAAGATTCGAATTCTAAACCGAACAAAATGATCTTCTCACATTTTTATGCCAAACCAACCCTACTTTGATCACACTTCACGATCAATTTCACCATGAAATCCTTGACCCTCGCCCTCCCATCTCACTTCGGCGGCCATGGTTGCTACCCCAACCCCTTGGGCCCCAAAACCTAGTCCTAATGCTATAAAAACGCCCCCCCCAAAGACCCGCATCAAGCACTCCTTCGCCTAAGACAAGTTTTTTTCTTCCCTCAATTGATCCTGAACACCACATATTTATCCTCCTTATCTGCTATTGTTGGCGATGCTATCGAATAGATCCCCTCTGGGCATTTGCCTTCCCCGCCCCCTCACTCCAAATAAAGACTGCCATTCACTTTGTGGTACCACGATGACCCCAAACGACACCATAGCCACCTCCCTTAGATCCTCCTACCCTTGATCCCTCCTTGCACCAGTGAGTGCCTCTGCCACATTTTGTGGCTTGTGATGAGGGCTATGCAAAGAGAGAACTAGACCCAAAACCATCGGTCTAGAAGGACCAGCTGGGTCCAAAGGCTTTTGAACCGGTCCAATAGACCCAACTGAACTACTGATTGGACCAACAATCAAGGCACCGATCAGTGATTGAATCAGACTTGAGTGTAAGAGCCACAACACCTACATGGCATGATTTTATCCATCCGAATGTGTATTTCAATAGTCATCTCTTTTCCTAATTAAGGTAATCATATATCTCTCTCTCTGAGAAATAATCCAGTAAATGGACAAGTCCTGCAAAAAATATATCTCTTGATTCCTAACTCCAAAAATTATGTATAAATAGTCAATATTGATCAAAAAAATCCAATGAACTGATTAAAAATACTTGTGGAGCCTAATTCTCTACTTATGTCACTATTATTACTAAATTTGATCTCTTTCTTATTTAAATTTTCAAATGATTCAATAATCACGAGTACCTTTGAAAACCCTAATATTTTACTCTTATGATTATCTTGAGACACAAACGACATACTTGAATCATTAGTGGATCTCGATCTAACTTTTTGAATTATTCAAATCTTGAATATTATTTGATGCCATAAAGTAATGACTAAGCTTGATTCTAACCCTAGAATCATCATATGGTGAATATAAGTGTACGAAATCTTGTGACATACATTATATGGACCCTTGAACTTTTTTCCTCGATGAAGATCTAGAAACTTGAAATGTGACTTAGATAACAATCATCAAATTAGGGTTAGCATATGCTCCTAAAATACTTAGGTAGGTCGTTCCCACTTGAGATATCATTGACACTTGAATAATGTTGGAAACATTGAAATATTGGTTGATTATAAGTAGATGACCCAACCCTAAGGTTGACATAGAAAAGTGTAACACTAATCTCAAATATTAAAACATGATTTTCGATATTATCATGATCTTGACCCTTGATCCTAATATTGTTGATTTAGGATCTAACTCAAAGGGTTGACCAATTATTTGTTGAGATTATACTCTAAAATCTTTGATGAAAGGTATGCTATTATATCTCCCTTGGTTGTATTGAATATACCTTTTATGTATTCTTGATTGTATACTTGGTTGAGCTATTGTTCCCTATTGATTAAGCTTCCATTTTTCCAATATTATATTTTTAGAAAAACATGAGATCATTAATGATATTGCCCATTATGACTGCCCATATATTAATGATGATGATGTTGATAATGTTGATATTGAGTGCAAGAGACCCCCTCATTCAGAGGGTGGAACTTGTACATTGACCTCCTACTCATATGGAGAGAAGGATCCTGGTGACCTCCCCCATTTCTTTGGGGTGATGGAGCCACAAAAAATATATAAGCATGCTTCTCGAAACAACATAATGGGAACTCGTAATGAAAATTGAAATGGTTGAAACAAACATCTTGTCAAATAAATATTACATATGGAAAAATTGTTTGTTATACTTATTGAATATAAGTCCTACCAAGTATACTCTTTTGTTGTAAATGGTTTTACTTGTTTTTGATAGCGTACCATGCAATTGCATGATTGTGTCTTCATTTTCTTGATTTTAGGCAAAAAATAGAACGTTGACTAGATTGCTTTCGCACTTCATATACTCTGATGACAAGGATTATTGGAAAAATCTCCTATTGGTGTTAGTTGTTATTTAAATATCCTATTTTTGAGTTATAATTTCTTATTGTATATGTCAGTGTGTGAGATCCTATTGGGCCACTCAGGGATAGGCACTTCAATCCTCTTACCACTATCTAGGTAGTGGAATTGGGATTGGGGTAAGAACGGTTCTGTGACAGCTGTTATCAGATCCTACACACTCCCATATACTTTATCTAAATAATTTCTCTAGTCTCCTGAATCCCAAAAACCCTAAAATCCATAATGGTGAAAATTGAGGTGTCTAGGCTTGGGGTTCTGCCATAATTTCTCCTATCCGTCTTCATGGTGACTGAGATTCCCCACTCTACCTGGCCTTAATTGATCCAGAAATGGACCTAAAGGTTCTCTGTTGAAGCCCTAGAGAGTCTTCTAGCATCTCATCTCTTCTTTAAGGACAACCCTAGGCCACCCTGTAGATGATTAGTTAGCCTTCTCATCTCCTCGTGTGGCCTTTCTAATGACCTTTTACCACATGATTTCTCGATTATGGGTAGCTTATATATGGGAAAAATGAATGTTACCATAAATTGTGAAAACTGATAAGATAATGATACAATGACCTTACCTTTATTTGAAAAACTCAATTTTCATTAATGAAAATTAATTTTGAAATCAAATAATCATACTTGACCCCTTCATGAAAACTCGATTTAACCAAAATTAGACTACATGTTTCCTATGTTTGAGGTAAATATTAATGATTTTGATTTGGTGAAATAAGAAGGATTTACACCTTATACCTCATTGATGATGAGGTCCCAATTTGATTAAGTTCGTGTTGCCCTATTGTTGACTAAACCTCAAAACATAGCTAAGCAAACTCTTATCCTATTTGATACACATCATGACTATGCTATAAAATGACTAAGCCTAAGACTCACAAAATCATGATGTAAGACTATGATGCAAAAAGCATTTTCCTATTTACTATTGATGCCTTTTGCAATCTCCATTTTGATATTATGAGCATGGACCTAAATAATGCACCCATTTTCACATTGTATCTTGACCATGAAAGAAAGAGAATAAAATTATGACCCCGATTTTAAAAAATCTTGAATTAGCTGCCCTATTATAATCTTGAATTTTGATCTTATGACTTTA
This sequence comes from Alisma plantago-aquatica, assembly GCA_963693085.1. Taxonomy (NCBI): domain Eukaryota; kingdom Viridiplantae; phylum Streptophyta; class Magnoliopsida; order Alismatales; family Alismataceae; genus Alisma; species Alisma plantago-aquatica. The sequence goes on from OY856410.1 coordinate 588,454,462, forward strand.
TATAACATGATTTGATAAGCTCAATGGATGACTCATGTAGGTAATGTGCTAGATTAGGGTGGTAGTTGAATCATGACTCCCCTAACCTAGGTCATATCCCTATTATGACTACCTCTAAGTTTTCACGTTGTTTATTATTTAGAGTTTGGAAAGGTATCTGCTTTCACCCGATTTGGATTGGTTGACCTAAGATTAATGTGTGAAATCTAAGGTGATATTGATACTCAATCTTGAATCCTAATTTAATGATGATCTTGAAATATGATAATTTTGACTATATCTTGTGGTTTACTTCCTAAATAGACCTAGGTATAGATCATTCATCAACCTTGGATACCATGATAATGAAATCTTGATATGTTGCTTGAACATTGTTGCTTGGAATCGAGTATAGATGAGTGATCTCCCCTAAGGTCTAAATAGGAATCTAAACCTATCTTTAGAAATATTTATACATATGATCTTGATATCTAAACTTCAAATCTCAATATTGATGTACAAAATCTTAAAACATGATATGGATCTTGAGATGACCTTAGATATATTATTAATGACTTCAAATCCCAAATTTTGAAAATTTTGAAATGTTGACTATTTTGACTCTCTCGATTTATGACTTAGGGTTTAGCCCTTATTAGGACTAGGGTGGGACATTCCCATTGATATGAACTCAAATCATGGATGTATAACCCCACGTAGGCCAATGTAGAAGCTAGGACCCTGAGATATTGGGATTGAAAGTCACATTTTACACTTGATTTAAGAACTCTATTTATTTGACCTAAAATATGATCTCTCCAAATTTGAGATCAATAGGATGATTTCCATATTTTTGACTCATATGATGACTTTGAACAGTATATGCAATGACCTTGATATTGAATTACTCGATAATGAAATGATGTTGGTATCAAGTTGGTCATGATATGGAACATGGAATCCCAATTACAATTATTGGACTACTTGAACTTTGAGGACATAATTTTGATTTATTGTTGATGATACTACAATATTCGAGGATATGACCTGGAATATGTAGTCTCAATTTTTTAGGATGTTTTTGAATTTTGGGGCAAAATTCCTTTTTAAGGAGGGATGTGACAAAGTAAAATTTAGCATAATTATGAATTGATTCCAATTTTTACCCTCATTATGTTCACTCTTGATCCCAATATATTTTTCTTGGCCTCAAAATCAATATTGATACTCAAATTCGAAATATGGTGATCAATGTAGTTTTTATGCACTTTGTGACATCACATATTTGATTAATTTGTTACTTGATACAAAAAAACAAATTTGTCCATCAAATTTCATTGTCTGGTTCTCAAATTTTTCTAAATGTTCTACACTTTATTTTGAACCTATGGTCCAAATTTCATTGCAATTGCACATTCCTACATTTTTCTACAAATTGTTGAAATTAATGTGTTGAAAATCCCTTGATTTGCCTTTTTATTTGGATTTGTTTATCTCAACGATCCATGGAATGAAGAAGGGGCACATCTTGTCCCTTGGATCCCTCTCACAGACCCATGCCCAGTCCTATGACCTAACGGTCATCTCGTACCTCCCACTGATTGGGGGAGGAGACAAGATGACCTTATTTATTGATCTCCTTCCTCTAACCAAGATTTAAATTATGAACCAAATGAAAATGATCCTCTCATGATTTCTCACTCAATGAACCCTACTTTGATCACACTTTGCAATTAGTTTTACCATTAAATCCTTTCCCCTCACCCTCCCATCTCACTCCAGTAGACATGGTTTCTACCCCAACCCCTTGAGCCCCAAAACCTAGTCGTAATGCTATAACCCCCCCCCCCCCAAAGACCCGCATCAAGCACTCCCTCGCCAAAGATGAGTTTTCATTCCATAAATTGATCCTGAATGCCTCATATTTCTCCTCCTTATCTACTTTTGTTGGTGGATCTTCCACACATACCCCCTCTGGGCGTTCTCCTTCCCCGTCCCCTTACTCCAAATCAAGGTTGCCATTCACTTCGTGGGACCACAACGATCCCGAACGACATAGTAGCCACCTCCATCACCCCCTCCTGCCCTCGAGCCCTCCTTGCATCGGCGAGCCCCTCTACCACATTTTGTAGATCGCATGAAGGTCTACACAAAGAGAGAACAAGACCCCAGGCCACCGGTTTAGAAGGACCAGTCGGGTCTAAAGGCTTTTGAACAGGTCCGATAGACCCAGCCTAACCACAGATTGGACTAGTAATTAAGCACCAATCGATGATTGAACCGGACTTGATCTGAGATCCAAAATTCCTACGTGGCATGATCCTATCCATTCAACCATGTAATCCAATGTTCACCACTTTTCCTAATTAAGGTAATCATATCTCTCTCTGAGAAATAATCCAATAAATGGACAAGTCTTGCAAAAACCATATCTCTTGATTCCTAACTCCAAAAATGATGTATAAATAGTAAATCTTGATTAGAAAAAATCCAATGAACTAATTAAAAATACATGCGGAGCCTAATTCTTTATGTATTTTAGTATTTTATCTAAAATTGATCTCTTGCTTATTTAAATCATTAAATGACTCAATAATCGCGAGTAACCTTTGAAAACCCTAATATTTGACTCTTATGATTATCTTGAGACACAAAAGGCATACTTGAATCATTAGTGGATCTAGATCTATCCTTTTGACATATTCAAATCTTGAATATTATTTCATGCCATAAAGTAACGATTAAGCTTGATTCTAACCCTCGAATCATCATATGGTGAATATAAGCGTACTAAATCATGTGACATGCCTGATCTGGACCCTTGAACGTTTTTCCTTGATGAAGATCTAAAAACTTGAAATATGACTTGGACAATGATCATAAAATTAGAGTTAGAATATGTTACTAAAATACTTAGGTAGGTCATTTCCACTTGAGATATTCTTGACACTTGAATAATGTTGGACATATTGAAATATTGGTTGATTATAAGGGGATGACCCAACCCTAAGGTTGACATAGAAAAGTGTAACCCTAATCTCAAATATTGAAACATGATTTTTTATATTATCATGAGCTTGACCCTTGATCCAAATATTTTTTATTTAGAATCTGACTTGAAGGGTTGACCTATTATTTGTTGAGATTGTACTCTAAATTTTTCGGTGAAAGGTATGCTATTATATGTCCTCCTTGGCTGTATTGAAGATACCTTTTATGTATCTCTTGATTGTATACTTGGCTATATACTTGGTTGAGTTGTTGTTCCCTATTGATTAGGCCTCTGTTTTTCCTATATTATATTTTGATAAAAACATGTGAACATAAATGATAATGCCCATTATGATTGCCCGTATATTGATAATGATGATTTTGATAATGTTGATATTGAGTGCAAACGACCTCCTCATTTAGAGGGTGGAACTTGTACATTGACCTCCTACCTCATATGGAGAGAAGGAGCCTTGGTGACCTCCCCCATTGCGTTGGGGCGATGAATCCACATAAAATATATAAGCATGCTTCTCGAAACAACATAATGCGAACTTGTAATAAAAATTGAATTGTTCAAAATAAACCTCTTATCGAATAAATATTGGATTTGGAAAAATCACTTGTTATACTTAATGAATATAAGTCTCGTGAAGTATACTCTTTTGATATAAATTGTTTTACTTGTTTTTGATAGCATACCATGCAATTTCATGATTTGGTCTTGATTTTTTTATTTTAGGCAAAACAAATGGACATTGACTAGATCGCTTCCGCACTTGATATACTCTGATGACAAGGATTATTTACAAAATATCCTATTTGGGTTAGTTGTTCTTTAAATATCCTATTTTTGAGTTATTATTTCTTATTGTATATGCCAATGTGTGGGATCCTATTGGGCCTCTTAGGGATGGGCACTTCAATCCCTTTTACCACTTTCTAGGCAGTGGGATTGGGATTGGGGTAAGAACGGTTCTGTGATAATAAGGCTTGAAGAAATTCTATTGATGCTTGAAGTTGTGCTCAATATATTAAGACTTCTTGCTCAATATATAAACAAGTGAACGTATCGAAGTAATATAGGCTCTTTTGAGGCCTGAGTCGAATACAGGGAAATGTTTCTTCAGTATACTACTACTAACTATAGTCAAATCAGTTAGCCTGATTGTAAATGGTTGATTTGGTTTTAGTTACAAAACTAATGCATAAATAAAATGAATTAAAGGTTGGATTTAACCAAAGATGGAATGAATTCCTTAGGATAGTGGTTTCACCATAGATAACACTCACAATTGACCTCACACACTAATCTCTATTATCTCAATCCATGGATAAGGAGCTTGTAGCCAGAATTACCTACTCCCATAGTGTAATTCACTACCTAATCTAATACCAATCCCACTTACGCAGTTATTGGTTGATTAGTTAGATGCTTTTATGATTATTCTCTGGGTTTCTCATCCCATTTACACTTCTTTTCCCAAAGGGCAAAGTACTTGAGTAAATCTATGCTTTCCAACCCTTAATCCCTCTCCCAAGATGACTAAGTATGTATTAATCGACTTATGGTGATCAAGAAAAAGCTTAATACAAAACTTTCATAGATTTATATCTAGTAAAAAGAGATAAAACTGATATTAATGCATACAAATCAATCATAGTGTATATACGGGCTACTCCCAAATCCTAAGGAATAAAGGTTTTTAGCCTTGCATGATTTTCATTGATGAATACATGGAACGAAAGAAGAAAACTAAAGTAAACCTTAAACATCTGACCGTCTAGAAGATCTCCTCTGTCGTATGTGTGTTCCACTATCTTTTGAATGCAGGATCATCCTCCAGAGATGCTCAGATATTCCCAGTTGAAGCTTTTGGTGCTCAATTCTTCTCTTCTTTCTCTGATTGTTGTGTAATGAAAATGGTTATCCCTCCTGGTTTGGTCGTCACCCCCCTAAGTCACAAAAGGCACTTAGGGTATGAAATAACATCCATTGTTGGATTAGAGTGAAATCTGCAGATGGATTGTTGGTACTATTGATTGGACTCGATAGCACTGTGTTTTGTGATTTCTGAACTGCCTCCCTGACGTCAACTCAGTAGTACCTAGTTAGAAACTCGGTAGCATTGAGTTTTCTCGAATCATGTCAGGATTTACTGATGTTGTTTTGGTTCCACCGACTTTGGCTGTGGGTAGCACCGACTCTAAGTGAGTTTCGAGTCCATCATTGATGGAAAGTCGGTACCCCCAACTATAATCAGGTCGGTTGTATCGAGTCTGTGGAACTTTCTTGTACCTAAAAAGCACAAAAACAACATAAGTTTTTGGGATGCGTAAACTACTATATAAAATAGTTAAAATCATATAATTTGATGCATTCAATAGAAACAGACATTCCATGCATAATAAATCAAATAAATGACTAATCTACACATGAAATCAAGGGAAAATGTGCTTGTAATAATGAACAAAAACACATGCATCAAACTCCCCTAAGCTTAATTATTTCTCATCCTCTAGCAACACTCTCTCAAATCTGTTTGACAAAAGTCAACAAAAGGGCATAATAGATACATTATTTTCTTAATCATATCCACCTATCGAACCCTAAACCGACCCATACTGACCACTGAACTGATAACTGCTCTAAAGTGACCAAAAACTTCCATTAAAGATTCCCACCTTTTAGTCAATGACACTATCAAGAAAGTAGCTAACATCATAATTACTCAGACATTCACTTGGTGTATTCTGTGATTCTCTATACTAAATTGCTCTTTCCTAACTACCAACTACTTGGAAGTAGATATCTGTATAAGCATGAATGATGAGATAAATCATTAGAGTGGACTATCAATAAGAGCTATAAATGATTCAAGATGGGTGGTAAATGAAAATTCATAAGTATGTCCAACCTATTTATGCATAAAGAATAATAAACCTATATGGATGAAAAGAATCCCATGCATGAATCTTAATGCCTAATTTTTTTTTATGAAATGATGCATGTATGAATGAGTTGAGATTGTTTGACAACCCAAAAGAATGCACATGTGGATTAAATAATCACAAAAAAAACATGCATGGTATACTTTCTCCTTGTTTCTTTTGAACAATTTTGTTCTTCTTTTTTTTCTTTTCAACAAGACTAATTTTTATGCTTCTTGCTTTCATGATTTTTTTCTTTTCTAGGAGGTATATCCCTTCACTTTAGCTTCATAACTTTCAATAAAAATCCACATGTTTAGGAAAATATGCATGCAATGTTGAAATATAATGCAACTACATGAACTGTGTTATGCAAGCTATGATGGTATGCACTAAAGTTAATGCATACAAATGCAATGTTTTTCTTTCTTTTTCAAGTGCAAGCAAACTAACTATTATGTTCCTATAGTGCCATGTAATGCAATCAAAGAAAATAACTTGGAGTACTCATGAATCTTGAGGTGGTGAGTAAAAAATGAACAGAAAACAAATGGAATCACACAACTAAGCGACAATGCCTTTCAATATATTATGACGTGTCCCTCTTAATCGACCTGTGTTCAAGGTGATCTAAAAGTTTATTTCTTGTATTTTCATTTAAGATCTCATTACGGTTTGGTTAGCTTAGGCAAAACATCTTCATCATTCACATTACCGAATTGATTCAGACTTTCATGTATGTACTAAGTCCTAATGCTAACTACTTCAAACACTTCCTCGAGAGGTGTTACAGAAAGATTTTGCAATTTAAGCTTTTAAGGATACAACCTTTTTCATGCAACAACACAGAGAGTAAAATTTATTTGAAAACAAAACATTGCATTTACTACTCCACAGTTACACTAGATATACATGGATCCTACACTTGCACAACTAAAAATAAAAAAAACAACTGAATATAAAAATAAAACAAAGATAGAATGTTATTCCAGTACCCCCCATGCTTGAATATGACTACGCCCTCATGGTCAATACTCATACCCAAGAGGTGGAACAACAGTTCTAGGGCTCAGAATGGGGGAGGTGGCATGTTGAAGTCGTGTGGAGGGAACACCCCTAGAATGAGAGGTCTGTAGGAGGCATTGGCGGCGGCTGTGGGTACTCTATGAAGTATCCACATTTCCATTAGTTGTCAAAGAAAGGATGCTAGTACTACTCCATCTGCTGTAGGCACATGTGAGCATTATCTGGGTTGGCCAAGATAAGGCGTTCATTCTCATAAATCTCCTACTATTTTTGGTACAACCTTCCTTGAATATCCTACACACCAGCCAATGTCCGCCTGATGCTACTGCTGTCAAGTCTAAATATCATGCAACATGGTATACATACCCACCATGTTGTATGGGTCTTGGTCCTCCTGGTAACGGGGTGGGGTAGAGGAAGTCGAGGAAGCGTAGGTGCATGCCCATTTGCATGGGACTGCTCTCCTAGTGATGGGGATGGGGGGCTCGACCTCCTCAACATCATTTGAGTCGTCACTGATTTGCTCCTCGTCGCCTCCCTGAGCTGTTGCCCTGGGTGGATCTTATGCTCCCCCCTCATTCTGTGACCACCATAGATGGTTCACCCCACACAAGTTGAAGATAGGGTCGGGGAGACTCTGTTCCTGAAATAGTCCTCGACACGTTCAATGTGCATATAGCACATTGTGATGGAATTAAGAAGGTGCGCTTTGTGGAAGTGTAGGAGGTCCAACTTTGTTTTATCCTCCAATGGAGCGAGGGTGGGCAAATTAAGGTGAAAATGTAGTGCAATGGTGGTGATGAGACCCCCAAATAAAATCAGTTCCTTTCTTGTCACATTGCACTGCACATAGATCATGTGGAGAAGAAGGAAGGCTCCAAAGTTGATAGTCTCCCCTTCTAGTAGCCTATAGAGAAAGTAGAGATCCTCCTTTTGAACCTTCCCTTGAGATTAATCAGAATGAGCAAAAATCATATTGGTTTAAAGGCGGTGAAGGATTTGAGAAAAAGGGTGCTCAATATCGGTGTCAGAACTGATATTCCAATTTATATGAAATCCCACCAGTACCTCAGCCAACTGCTCCTAAGACAAGTCATAGTCGAAGTCATAAGGGGTCGAGTATTCTGGGATGTGAACCTAGTTGAAGATGTTGTTGAAGGCCCTCAGTGTGATGGAATAGTTTTTGTTGAAAAGGTGGAAGTTGACTTTGCCTTCCCACCATTTGCCTCCTATTTTTTTCTTTGGGGTGATGAGAACATCCAGTGATGCCAAGAACTCCAGGATGAGATCTGGGTAGGTCTGCCAGTCACTGAAGAAAGGAGTATCCCCCTCCATGAATTGTTTCTGACATACCCATCGCATGTTGTCAGCAAAGCCCACCATTTTGATCAATGTGTGATTGACATATCACGTTGGAATATGATCTGCCTTGTTTGCAACTCATCATAGAGCTTCTTGATCTCCGATAATGGATGTTGGATGTGGGTTGGCCAGGGAACCAACTCTCCCTGCTCCGCCGAAGTAGAGGATCCTCTACTAGGGTCCATGACATTGATGCAAGAAGGAGGTTAAGAGAATAGAAGCTCAGGGAAGACCGTCAACGCTTGGTGCAGCCTTGCTCGAAAATGTAGGAGGAGTGGATGTTGAGGGTGTGAAGAAAATGGCTCCACCACCCATCCTTATATAGCTGAACGCGGCAGAGTCAGCAGTACTGAGTTGGCTAGTTTGCGGTCAGTACATGGATGAATTACGATTGGATGGCGTTGCTACTGCGGATTTCCCCATAGTCAGTGGTACTGACTACAAGTCAGTAGTTCGACTGGTCTCACTGATCGGTACCACTGACCACTTGATGAAGCGTGGTGTAGCTGTTGGATCGCGAGCACATGAATCGTTAACGTGTCGAGTCGGTCATACCAACTTCAGGGTTGGTAGTACTGAGTTGTTGAAATTGTCAGTGCTTTTGAAATTGTGGGCTCGATGTACCGAACCTGGGTGCATCCTAAAGTCGGTAGTACTGACAGAAAAGTTGGTAGTACCGAGACCTTACCAGTTAGTTCTTGAAAGATCTTTCGAGACTCGGTGGTACCGAGTCTGCACTGTAGTTTCGTACAAAACCCTGACCTCATTTTGGTACTACCGACTGATAAACTTAGTGGTATCGACTTTTATGCCATGTACACTCGAAAAACTAGTCAAGGTACCATTTTTACATAAATCTAAGTAGAACAACAACTAAAAATGGAATTTGAACCTAAAAATAATGCAATAAAAATTGGGTTTCCTCCCAATAAGTGTCATTGTTTAACGTCCTAGACTAGATGGTCTTCGGAGAAAGAATCTATGGAATGGTGCGAAATTGCACCTCCTCTATTCGTGGCTCTACCTCCCCTCCAAAATGGTGCTTTAATATTTGGCCGTTAACAAGGAATGACCTGTTCCCATCTACAATGTTCATGGCACCATGGGGAAAGACTTTTTCAATCACAAATGACCCACTCCACTTGGACCTTAGCTTACCCGGATGTGGCCTAAGCCTAGAATTGAAAAGGAGGACTTTCTGACATGGGAGAAACATCCTATTTAGAATGTGTCTATCATGAATTTTCTTAGTCCTTTCCTTATATATCCTAGAGAATTCATAAGAATCCATCCTAAGCTCATCTAATTCATTTAGCTCTAAAAGCCTCTTTCTACCCGCTGCATCTATGTTGAAATTCAACTTCTTCATAGCCCATTTAGCCTTATGCTCAAACTCTATGGGTAGATGGTATGCAGGATCATAGATTATCCTAAAAGGTGTTGTTCCTATTGGGGATTTGTAGGTTGTTCTATAAGCCCAACGAGCATCATTTAGCACATAACTCCAGTTCGTCTTATTGGTTGAGACCATCCTTTCCAAAATTTTCTTCACTTCTCTATTGGATACCTCAACATGTCCTTGAGTCTGTGGGTGATATGGAAAACCCACTCGGTGCTTCACCCCGTATTTTCTTAGTAAAACTCCAAGATTCCTATTAGTGAAGTGTGATCCACCATCACTAATAATTAGGTAGGGGACACCAAACCTGTAGAAAATGTATTGTTTCACAAACTTGCACACTACTTGTGCATCATTGGTGCGGGTTAGAATTACTTCCACCCACTTAGACACATAATCAATTGCAAGTAATATATACAGATTGAAATACAAAGATAAAAATGGGCCCATAAAATCTATACCCCAAAGATAAAAAACATCAACCTCTTGAAACACATTTAAGGGCATATCATTTCGCTTAGAGATATTACCTGCATGTTGACCTGCGTCACAATGACGAACAAAATTGTGAGCATCTTTAAACAAGGTAGGCCAATAAAACCCACTCTCTAAGACTTTGGTCGCAGTCCTAGAACTAGGTGCCCACCCTTGGGTAGAGAGTGACAGTGTGACAAGATGCTCTCTACCTCACATTCGAGTACACATTTTCTTAAAAGCCCATCCCTACATTGTTTAAGAAGAATCAGGTCATCCCAAATATAAATCCTCAATGAGTGGAAAAATTGTTTTTTCTCTTAATACCCCCAATATGTAGGTAATTCCTTTCAAGCTAGGTAATTAACAATATCTACAAATCAAGGATCTTCAGTTTTGATTGCAAACAATTTCTCATTCGGGAATTCCTCAATAATGGGGATGCATACATTTTTTTTTCTCCCTTTCTAACCTGGACAAATGATCAACTATGACATTCTCTACCCCTACCTTGTCTCTAATCTCAATCTCAAATTCCTAAAGAAAAAGAATCACCTAATCAATCTGGGTTTGACATCTTTCTTTTATAATGAGTATGTGATGGCTACATGGTCAGTCCAAACTATCACTTTAGCCCCAACTAGGTAATGGCAGAATTTTTCAAAAGAAAACACTACTGCTAACAGTTCTTTTTCAGTGCTAGTGTAATTCATCTGTGAATCATCAAATTCTTTAATGCATAATATATGACAGTATGAGTCTTATCTCTACGTTGACCCAACATAGCTCCTACTACATAATTTGATGCATCACACATCAACCCAAAGGAAGGCTCCAATCAGGAGCCTACATAACAGGCACAAAAATATATTTTTCTTTAAGGATTTCAAAAGCTTTTAAACAACGCTCAACAAAGGAAAACTCAACGTCTTTCTCTAAAAGTTGAGATAATGGTTTGGAAATTTTTTAGAAATCCTTGATGAAATGGCGGTAAAATCTAGTGTTTCGTAAAAAGCTCCTTACTCCTTTAACCGATGTCAGTGGAGGTAGTGTGGAGATGACTTCAATCTTTCCTGGATCTACTTACATGCCTTTATGGACACCTTGTGTCCAAGAACAATCCCTTCACCTCACCATCATGTGACACTTCTCCCAGTTTAGAACTAGGTGAGTGTCCTCACATCTCTACAACACCCTATCAAGGTTATATAGACAATCATTGAAAGATTCCCCATATATAGAAAAATCATCCAGAAAAACCTCTAAGAACTTCTCTACCATGTCACAAAAATGGAAAGCATACAATGTTGAAATGTAGCAGGGGCATTACAAAGACCGAAAGGCATCCATCAGTATGTGAACTTAACATAAGGGTAGGTGAAAGTGGATTTCTCCTGATCCTTAGGCTCTATGGAAATTTGATTATACCAGGAAAATTCATCAAGAAAACAAAAGTGCAAATGGCCAAATTATTGTTCTAAGATTTGATAATTAAAAGGTAAAGGGAAATGTTCCTTAAGAGTGGCTGCATTGAACCGGTGATAATCTATGCACACTCACCACCCCGTCACTAGCCTACTAGAAATTAATTCATTAGCCGCATAAGTAGTGATTGTGATCCCCCTTTCTTAGGAACTACCTAGGTAGGACTAAGCCACATTGAATCAGAAATTGCATAGATTATACCTACTGACAGAAGCTTGATGACTTCCTTCTTCACAACCTCAGTCATAATAGGATTGAGACACCTCTGAGGTTGGACAATTGCCTTTTCTCCTACTTCAAGATGAATATTGTGTTGGAATAAGGTTGGAGAGATCCCTTTAATGTTAGCTATGGACCACACAAATGCAGCTTGGTGGTTTTTCAGCAGAGTGAGTAGCTTTCCTTCCTCTTTATCACTTAAAGAAGATGATATGATCACTAGGAGATTTTCCTCTTTAGCTAAGAAGACAAACTTCATGTGCGGTGGTAATGGCTTTAGCTCCAAGTCTGGTGGGCTCAATAGAAACATGACCAATGGTGGGGGTGGTGGTCCAATGTCTTCAAAGATTCTTGCATAGTAGCAAGGTACTTCCTTCAACATTAAGACACATTCCTCTAGATGGTTGTTGCAGATGCTATCCTCCATTCTATTCATCAAGCATGCTTTTAAGGGTAGCTTGGGAAATGATTGTATCACATAATCCACTATGGCTTCTTCTATGGCCACATGGTCATACTCCTCTCCCTCATCGTCTAGGTAGTGCATTGCTCGAGTCAATCAGATCACCTTTGTATTTTCTAGGATGTCCACTGCTAGAGTACCTCTTTCTACTTTAGTCATTACATGGGTCATATCTAGGAATGGCTTCCCTAAAAATAGAGAAAACTTGCTATACACGTGTTGAAGCAGGTTGCATTGCACCTTATCTCCCATGCTTTGAGAGTGCTCCAACATCTTGATCTCGAACCTGTCATCTTGGATTCTCATAGTCAGATGTCCTTTGCCCATATCAAGTATCATGTATGTAGTGGCTTGAAATGGTCTTCCAAGTAGAAGCGCATTGCCATGGTCATCCTGCATTTCCATCACTAAAAAATCTACAGGAAAGATGAATCTATCCACTTTCACCAAGACATCCTCGCATATACCATATGGCTTAACTATTGTGTTGTCTTCCAACTAGATTGTCATGCTGCTCAACTTGGATTCCTTAAGTCCGAGCTTCTTAAAGGTAGATAGGGGCATTAGATTTATACTCATCCCTGAATCACATAAAGTCTCTCCAAATTTTGTCTTGCCTATGAAGCATGTGAATTAAAGAACCTTGGATCCTGTCTTTTAGGAGGTTGTGTCCCCAAAATAAAACCACTAACTTGATCTTTCAGAACCACGACATCAAACTCCAGTGTCCTTCTCTTCTTTGTAATTATATCCATCAAAAATTTCCCATAAGATGGTATCTGCTCAATAGAGTCTATCAAGGAAATTTTCCTAGATAACTTTTGAAAATTATCTAGAAATTTCTTGAACTGTCGGTCCATCTTAGTCACCTTCAAACTATTTAGAAAGGGCACAAGTGCCCTCTAGTAAGGCAGGATATAAGCCTGAGTTTTTTTGCCCTCAACCACATCAACTTGCTTCTCTGCAGTCTTCTCCTATGCTGACATGTCTGGTTCTTCTGCATCCATTGGTACAGTTTGATTTGTAGCTTCTTCTGCACATGCACCGTGTGATGAATCATTTAGTAGATTCTTGCCACTGTGAAGTAGAACATTTTTCACATGCTAATTCTCAGAAGGTACATTAGTGTTCGCCGGAAATCTTTGTTGGGTTGATTTCTTTAGTGCACTCACATCAACCTCTATTTGAGAGATATGTGTCTCTATGCTGTGAATATGTGCCCCTTGATTCTAAAGATCCTTTTGAGTTTGTGCAATCTGCATTTCATTCTGACTCACCAACTTGCCCAACATTTCTTCAATCTTGTCAATTTTTTGTGGCTCTGGTTGATATTGTGCTTGGCCACCATACTGTTATGTCTTATGATGTTGCTGATGTGCCTGTGATGGATCATGTTGGAAGTTGTTATGATCCTTCCAAGAGAATTTGGGATCCTTCCTCCAAGAATAGTCATTGTTCCTATATTGCACCGAACACACATACTTGCACTCTTCTTCTTCTTCCTTAGTAGGAACATTGTTTGTAGCACATAGCTTCTTAGCAATCAGATCTAACTTCTCGTTTAAAGAAGATATCAACTTGGATTCCCCGAAACTCTTGATGGTTGCCGGTAGCTCTCTTTCTTCACCCCCATGATTGATTTTTAGACATGTTCTTGAGGATTTCATGGCAGCGAGCAGGCTTGTTGTTGAGGAAGAAACCTATTCTTGCACTGTTAAGAGTTGTTATCTCCCCTTTGTGTAGGCCATCATAGAAGATCTTAGCTTGCCCCAGTAGATCAATGCCATGATGAGGCACCTTTCTCAGCATATTTTGAAACCTCTCTCATGCCTCTGAATATGACTCATCAACTTGTTGTCTGAAGTTGTGAATCTTCTTCAGTAGGTCATTTGTCTTTTGTGGAGGGAAATAGTGAGAATGTGTCTATCATTTGATCCCATGTCTCGATGATCTCATCATCAAGATTGTTGAACCTTGACTTTGCACCATCCGCCAGGGAAGATGAAAACAAGTTAAGATATATTGTAGTAGCTGGGACCCTATCTACCTTGGCCATATTATAGTTCTCCATGAAATTTTTGATATGCATCATTGGATCTTCAGAAGCATGGCCATGGAACACCTAAGATTTGAATAAGGCAATAAGTCCAGGATCTATCTTATAGCTGCCCACATTGATGGCTTGCCTTTTGATGGGCCCTTTCTGGGCCGTAGGTGATGAAGCCTTTATCCTTTCCCATATTGTTAGTTCTTCTCCCTCCATTCTTGCTGTCTCTAGTTCTTATGGTGTCGTAGGTCTCTCAGGTGGAGGTGTCGGTGGAGGGGTTCAGTTGAACCTATCCACTGACTGTGAAGCTTTTCTCTCTCTGGGAAAGAGTTCTGCTTGCCCAAACCCCGGCGAAGATGGTTCTCCATATTCGTGGGCTTGAGTCTGCACCATACACCAATTCTTGAAAGTGATAAACTAGTTGTTAGTGTGCAACAATAGAAATAGAGGCAATAATGATTTTATAATTTAGCTCTAAATAAAAATAAAAAGAATAAAAAAAGTTTGGCCTAGAGTGGTCGACCACACCACTCATAGTGTTGGATGAATCTATTTCCTCAGCAACGGTGCCAAAAACTAGACACGTATTTATCGTATATTATACGTAAGTGAACGTATCGAAGTAATATAGGCCCTTTTGAGGCCCGAGTCGAACAAAGGGAAACGTTTCTCCAATAGAGTACTACTAACTGCAATCTAATCAGCTAGGACAATTGTAAATGGTTGAATTGGTTTTAGTTACAAAACTAATGCATAAAAATTGAAATAAAGGTTTGAATTAATCATATATGGAATGAATTCCTTGGGACAGTGGTTTCACCATAGATAACACTAATAATTGACCTCACACACTAATATATATTATCTCAATCCCTGGATAAGGAGCATATAACCATAATTACCTGCTTCCATAGTGTAATTCACTACCTAATCTAATTCCAATCCCACTTCTGTAGTTATTGGATGATTAGTTAGATGCTTTTATGATTATTCTTTGGGTTTCTCCTCCCGTTTACACTTTGCTTTTCCCAAAGGGAATAATACACGGGTAAATCTATGCTTTCCAACCCTTAATCCCTCTCTTGAGATGACTAATCGTCTATTAATCCACTTATGGTGTTCAAGTACAAGTAGAACACAAAGCTTTCACAGATTTATATCCAGTAAAAAAAGATAAAATTGATATTAATGCATAGAAATCAATCACAGTGTATATCCGGGCTACTCCCTGATCCTAAGGAATAAATGTTTTTAGCCTTGTATGATTTTCATCGACGAATACATGGAAAGGAAGAAGAAAAATGTGGGAAACATTAGGAAAATAAAGTAACCCCTAAATATCTACCCATTTGGAAGATCTCCTTCATCGTACGTGCATTCTTCTATCTTTTGACTGCAGAATCGTCCTCTGGAGGTACTCAAATCTTCCTGTTTGAAGCTTTTGGTCCTTCATTCTTCTCTTCTCTCTCTGGTTGCATTGCAATGAAAACTACTGTCCCTCTTGGTCTATATGTAGTCCCCTTAAGTCAAATAAGGCACTTAGTGTATGAAATAACATCCATCGTTGGATTAAAGTGAATTCTGTGGATGGCCTGATCAGGAAGACTCATTAGTATTGACTAGGTGAGTCAGTAATACTGAGTCCGTTAGGTTTAGCCACATGATCCCGATCGTGTCGGTACTATCAAGTGGACTCAACAACACCAAGTTTTTATTATTTTTGAACCACCTCTCTGACGCCAACTCGGTAGTACTAAGTTGGAAACTTGGTAGCACTAAGTTTTCTTGAATCATTCTAGGATTTACTGATGATGTTTTGATGCCACCTACTTTGGTTGTTGATTAGTAGCACTGACTCTGGGTGAGTTTCGAGTCCATCACTAATGACAAGTCGGTACCACCGACTGTTACCAGGTCGGTAGCACCGAGTCTATGGAACTTCCTTGTACCTAAAAATGCACAAAAACAACATAAGTACTTGGGATGCGTAAAATACTACATAAAACAATTAAAATCATATAGTTTGATGCATTCAATAGAAATAGGCCATCTATGTCATTCCATGCATAATAAATCAAATAAATGACTAATCTACACATGAAATCAAGGAAAAATGTGCCAGTAATAATGACTAAAAACACATGCATCACTCACATGGTGAAACTTGATGTTATGCTCACCATAGTGAGACTTGGAGGCATGCGGACCATAGTGATACTTGGATATGTGCTAACTGTATTGAGACTTGAAGATGTTCTCACTATAGAGAGACTTGAAGATGTGCCCACTATAGTGAGAGTTAAAGTCATGCTCACCATTTTGAGATTTGAAAGCATGATAACATGGTGAGATTTGAAGTTATTATGACCAAAGTGAGACTTGATATTATGCTCACTATGGGAGTACTGTGTTCGTGTGGTGAGACTTGATGTTGTTATCATGTGGTGAGACTTGATGGCACGCTCACTGATCACACCCAAATTTATGTGACAATGCAAGGAATTTGACCTTGATATTTATGCTTTTTCTATCCCTAATATGCCTAAAACTTTATATTCTTAATATATTTATAATTTACTCCACAAGTGTGGGTGATATTGCATTGGTAAATTAACTTATTGCACATGTAAATTAACTATGGTTGAAATTTCTAGAGTTTACCCTAACCAATATACAATAATCACCACCCACAAGCGGACATATCTTAACATAGTATAGTTCATGATCAAACCCAAAGGACAACATTTGAAGAATATACTGATCAAGGAAACCAAAGAATAACTAGTATTCAACACAAAAGTTGGATTCCAATGTTGCAATTAATAAAAGGGTTGAAATAAAGATTGATTACTAGATGATGGGAATGCTAGGGTGGAATGTGTTTCACCATTGTTGCCTACCATTCACCCTCTCATTGCATCATATTAAGTCTGAACATATATATGTTGATGCTAGGTAAACACCCCTTTCAGTGTTAGGATTAAAACTCAGACAATTATCACTCTAAGATCATTGTCGTGGTACCTAGAGATCATACATCTATCTCCTAAGAAAACACATGTACACATTTCTCATCAAGGATTTAACAAGAAATAATCGATATCCTAGATATTGAATTCAAAGTTATCTACATTCAAGATCATGACAATCATGCAAACATGTTGATCAGACAAGCATGTAATAAACTCATTGATTCTAAACATGTAATGGTTCATGCAATGAAAGATGCAGTAAAGAGAATAGAACAGTTTAGTAGGGATACTCCATGCACCCTAGTGAGATGACTGCTCTCTCATGGTAGTATAGTAACAACAACAACATAAGAGAAAAAAGGAAACCATCTCAATAGAAGATGAAAGTAGAGTTGGGGTGTGCAAAAGCTTGTCTTTGTGCTGGAGGTAGACAATGGACAACACAAGAACAAGTCTATCCCTAGAAGTTTGTTAGGAGTATGAGTGGGATTGTCTTTCTATCTTCCATGTAGGGTGAATCTACTAATGTTTAGCGAAAGCTGTGGGGAAATATGGCATCAGAGCAGGCATCAGAAAAAAAAGGTTAACTGCTATATTCCCCTTCTAATTGTAGATCACGTCAATAACTATATAATGAGAAGGATGGTTTTGAGGTAATACCTGGTCCTAGTGCAAGTCCAGTGACAATTCCCTCAATGCAGACTATGCAGTATGCTTCTTTCTTTAAGTTGCACTTAGAAAATGTTTGTAGCTTCTCCTGGTTGATCACCATGAACAACAACTTGATGTTGTCCTCCTAGCAGTAGGAGTAGTCCACACAGACCACTGGGAACTCCAGTCATTCTAGATGAGCAGACAAGGAGTTGTCCCCTTCTAGTTGTTGTACTAGCACCAACTTGCTCTCTCACAATTGTTCTACCTTTCTATCCCTCCCTTTATCAGGTAGGACTTGCTTAGGTTCTCTCTATTACCACCAAAAGAGAAGACAAAAAATGTCAGAGTAACTAATGTTGTATCTAGGAAGCGTCCATTACCCCTCTATTTATAGGAGGGTCAAGTTCATGGTTCCTAGTCTGTGTGAGAGTCAAAGGGCATAGGATTTCATGATTTTTTTGTATCCTATGAGTGCCAAAATGATTGGTTTAGGGGTGAATTGATCAGTTGGCATGTGATCTATCGGTATAACCCTCGAACCCATCATTTCATCATGTTTCCCAATCACAATTGTGTTGGCGATTAATTTCCAATTAATACATAACATGACGTCAACACTAATCCTTGATCCAATCGAATTGATACATGAACCGGTCATTTGGGACCTTAAGCCAATCAGTTCCTCATTGAATTGAATGGTTCATGCTATAGTTCATCTAATATTTACCCATGCAATTTTCAGTCCACCTGATACTCCAACCGATTAGTTCAACACTTGAACTAATCAATTTAGTGTTCAACCAATCAATTATTGTTTAAATTGAATACCTAAACACTTTATTAATCAAGTTAAACATCATTTATTAATAAACTACTATTTGAATTGTTTCCTATGTATCTAAACCTATAGGTTCCAAGTTATGTTGTAGTTAATGTCCATAACTAGTTTATGATATCACAAACAATGAGCGGTATCTAGCAACAAATCATTGCTACCCAAGTAATTGTAAAGTTGGAGAACAACTTCAACCTACAATCTATGATTTGTGTTACATTGTTTGTATAGTTCCTTTGTCACTGATATCTAGATTGAACTCAAGGCATGGAATCATCATCCTCTTCAATATTCTATCTCTATTCCTTGAATTAGAGAAGACTGTCTGAGATATATGTAAGCTCAATATCACATATTGACTCACATGAGCATGGTCATGCATTTCTTAGTCTCGCTTATCAAGTGGCCATGATATCATACTCATGTAGGAGGGACAAATCCCATCTACATCACTCACATTCATCCCCATGTGTCACAGTGCACCCAAACATCACCTTTATGGAAACCCTTATTCAAGGTCACGGTGTATGATGTCAAAGTATACCGAATAAGATGTAGTGAGTGTGGTGACTTTAGGTTTAAGAACCACAATCACCACCAACACTATAAGAGATGATCATGACTACCAATTATGGTTTCCATGTATCACTCTTATTGTGGGTCTATCCAATACGCTGTTCTCTAACAAGTATCTACATGTTTGGTTTGGTATCACATACAATGAATGATAAGGTTCTATTATTGACGAAAACACATTCTAGTCTTATGTGTTATTGATGTCTATCGGCCTTCCACAATAACATTCAACTAGGGACATAACAAGAATCTATATACTCTTGGAATCCATATGATCTCATTGTTCAGATCATCAACTCAAATACATATGTCATTGAGTAATATCACTCTTTTTATACATTTATTATGTTACATCATTATCTCATAACTGAATAAAACAAAATAAATTGGAAGTTTTCCTTTATTATTAGTCATCATTCATAAAATATGCCTTTACAATCATCATATCATTGGCTCTCAGGGCATACATATCAAAATACTCCCACTTGCACTTAGAGCCAATCACCCATGAACTTAATCCCAAGTGATATAACATGGCCTTCATGCTTCTGCTTCAGAAGTGCTTTTGTCAATGAGTCAGCCGCATTACTCTTGGTTGGTACTCTACAAATCTTCACATCTCCTCACTGTATAATCTCTCATATGAGATCGAACTGCCTTTGTATATGCTTCAAATGCTGATGCGGTCTGGGTTCCTTAGCTTGTGCAATAGATCCATTGTTGTCACAACTCAATTTCATCACTGATGCTTGGAACTACCCCAAGTTCTATGATGAACTACTTGATAAAAATAACCTCCTTTTCAGTATTCGATGTAGAAATATACTTGGCCTCTATTGTAGAATCCACAAATGTCTCTTTTTTGGAACTATTCTATCTCACAACTTCATTGTTAAGGCAAAACACAAATCCAAACTATGATCTATAATCATCTTTGTCAGTTGGAAGCTTGCATTGGTTTAACCTTTTACCACCAACTCTTTCTCTCCAATGTAGACCAGGAACTGATTCTTAGTTCTTCTCAAATACTTAAGGATGTTCTCCACAGCTGTCCAGTGAGCATCACACTGATCTGACTAATATTTGTTAGTCATTCTCAAGGCATATGAGGCATCAGGATGAGTACACAACATTGCATACATGATGTATTCACATGCAGATGCATATGGAATCCTACTCATGCGTCCCCTTTCTTTACAAGAACTGAGACATGGGTCTCTAGAGATGGTAACTCCATGAGTCATGGGAAGGTTTCCTTTCTTTGAGTCCTCCATGCTAAACCTCTTCAACACTTTTTCAGTGTATGTGCTCTGACTTAGTCTAGGAAGCCTTCCAGTTCTATCTCTATAGATCTTGATTACCAAGATATAGGATGCTTCACCTAAGTCTTTCACAGAAAACCTATTTCCTAGCCAAGTCTTACCATCTGTAAAGTAGGGATGGCATTCCCCATTAATAGTATGTCATCTACATATAATATAAGAAATACAATCATGCTTCCATAACCTTCTTGTACACACAAGGTTCATCTTCATTTTAAGTAAAGCCAAACTCTTTTACAATTTTGTCAAGTTGAACATTCTAGCTTTAAGATGCTTGCTTCAATCCATAGATTGACCTTTGTAGCTTATAGACTTTACTTCCATCCTTTGGATCTATAAAACCCTCAGGTTGGGTCATGTACACATCCTCAAGAAGATTCTTGTTAAGGAATGTGGTTTTAACATCCATATGCCAAATCTCATAGTCATGATTAGCTGCAATGGCAAGCATTATCCTGATGGAATTAACAATGGAAACTGGAGAAAAGGTTTCGTCATAGTCAACACCATGAACTTGTTTGAAACCATTTGCAACCAATCTGCCTTATAGTATTGTACTTTATCATCCATGTTGGTCTTTATCTTAAAGACCCACTTACACCCTATGGGTTTTACCCCTTCATGTGGATCCAACAAGGTCCATACCTTGTTGGGGTACATGGATTCCATCTCAGATTTCATGGTCTCTATCCATTTCTCACACTTCGGTCCCTTAGTAGCTTCTAGATAGGTTGTCTCATTGTCTATGACCAACTCACTACCTTCTTGAGTCACAAGATAACCAAATCTTTCAAGTTCAAGGTGTGTCCTACTAGATCTATAAGGTTCTTATGTTTCTTGAGGAATTTGAAATTCCATAATGATTTGTGATTCTCTTTGTTCCTCTTATACATCTACTAATTCTATTCTTCTTGGTTTCAAACCTCTTCAAGTTCTACTTTCCTCCAACTAATTCCTTTGGAAATGAATTCCTTTTCTAGGAATACAACATTTTTGGAAACAAACACTTTGTTTTTAGATAGGGCATAAAAGTAATATACTTTGGTTTCCTTAGGATATCCAAAAAAATAACATTTATTTGATTTGGCTCCAAACTTTTTGGGAGACTGCTTTGTCACATAAGCTTTACAACCCCAAATCTTCATAAAAGACACATTGGGACGCTTCCCACACCATATATCATATGGTGTCTTTTGAACCGATTTAGATGGTACACGATTTTGTGTAAATGTGGCAGTTTCAAGAGAATAACCCCATTAGGTAGTCATAAGTCAACTAAACTCATCACTGATCGTATCATATCTAGAAATGTGTTATTCCTTCTTTTTGATACACCATTAAGTTGTGGTGTTTCAGGTGGAGTCCATTGTGATACGATACGATGAGCTTGGAGAAGGTCCTAAACCTCTTGGCTTAAGTATTCTCTACCCTGATCAAAATGAAGTGCCTTAATAATTTTGCAAAGTTGGTACTATACTTCATTCATGAATTACTTGAACTTTTCAAGGGTTTCTAACTTATTTTTCATCAAGTTAACAGAACCATACCTTTTCAAGTCATCAGTGAAGGTAAGGAAGTACTGATATCCACCTCTAGCATTTATTCTAAAAGGACCACATACATCAATATGTATGAGTCCTAATAGATCACTAGCCCCCTCATTGCAACCAGTGAAATAATTCTTGGCCATCTTACCCAACAAGTAAGACCCACATATCTCTATTGATTCGAAACCAAAAGAGTCCCGATAATCATATTTATGGAGTCTAGATATGTGATTCTCATTTATGTTCCCTAGACAACAATGCCAAAGATATATTTTGTTTGAGTTATTATATTGTAATCTTTTTGCATTAACATTATAAATATCTATCTTCAGATCCAAAAAATAAAGTCCATAATACATTGCGGCACTGCCATAAAAGATATCATATTTTTAAATATAACATCGACCATTCTTAATATGAAATTCATATCCATCCTTGTCCATACAAGATACATAAATGATGCTTCTATTTATGGAAGGTACATAATAGTAGTTCTTGAATTCTATTACTAGCCATGTAGGAAGAGATAAATTATGGGTTCCAACTGTAATGACAGCAACTCTTGCTCCATTTGTGACTCGTAGTTCAAGCTCTCCCTTTCTTAAAGGCCTACTTCTTTTCAGATCCTACATATTTGAGCTATGTGAGATCGACATCTGGTATCTAATACCCAAGATGAAGAAGTAGATAAGTTTTTCTCGATTACATATATCTTAAAGTGGATATCTCTATCCCCATCTTCTGCTTCCTGAATGCCTTCAAGTACAAAGGACATGTTCCTCTTGTACTTTTCTTTCTCCATATCTTGAGTGGTAGGATCTGAATTTACGCTTAGCCTAAAAACTCTTCATGGCATTGCTTTCATCGTTGGACTTCACTTCATTTATCATTATCACATATTTATCCTTCCTCATTATTCCTTCAACATTAATTAGCATGACAAGAAAATTTGAAAATGGTGTCGCCATGTTATGCAAGTGGTAACACTCAATAAAATGGTTATATGATTTAGGCAATGATTGTAGATTCGTACCTATGGCCAACTCTTATCTCAAAGCGAATCCCAATTCTTATAGATGTGCCACATGTCCAATCATATTGATCACATGGGCCTCTAATGGATCTCCCTCTTCTAGCTTACACTCAATGAGCACCTTTGAAACATTATACCTTTCTTTGTATGATTATGGTTCACGTTCTTAAGATGTATTACCATTTTCAAGTATGCCCATGTCTTCACACTGCTCATGCAACTTAGCATACAATTCTTTATGTCTAAAGCATCATTAGCATGCTTCCCGTAAGCATCCACCTCATCCTTAGGCCCATAAAGAGTAGGTTATTTTGGAACTAGTGTATATGAGGCATAGAGCTTGCACGTATCATTAATAACCCTTCTCAAAGTCCAAAACCAGTCTCAGAAATTTGTTCCGTTAAGTTTTTCCTTCGTAAGGACTGACCGTGACAATGATTTAATTGTCATTTGATTCTATAAAAGAAAATATGATTTTGTCAAAAAACTTTTGATTTGATATGTTTTGAATAATATTTTATGATATTTAATCAGACCTTCAATTAATTATCGCTCCCACTATTCTATTTAAATTGATAGCCCTCACATACCAATTGAGAAGATTGCATCGTACAACCTTCTAGTGAGCCAAGATCCAAAACAATTGAGTTATTACCCGGACAACGCCAACATCCATAATCAATCATTAAGGTAGGCAATGTTATCCAATTTCATCTCATGCATTTCATGGATATATGATATGCACAACTCTTTGCCATAGTCATTTACATGCTTCTAGGTACCTAATATCATTAACGACACTCAATAAGCCTGATCCAAAAGCCAACATGATAGTATTGTACCCTACTTGGTAGACCCACATACTATTATCACACTTTCATGAGATGGACAACACACCACACTTGGCGTGCCCACACATAGTTGAATAATGTTTTCATGTATGTTGCTAATGGAAAGCATCTTAGACTTACTATGTTATTGAAGGAGTTTATTATTATAAATATGTATATTTAATCACCACATATTGTATTATTTATCATATACATGCTATATCCCACAAACATAAACATGCAATGAAACTAAAGTGATGGTTATGGCCATGCTATTATAATTTCTTTGAGCCACAAGGAATTACCACCTCCTAAGGTCTACATCACATGTAGAAACCTATGGTTGATGAATGCATATGCATGAAATAGTCTAGATTGATCGATTCAACCCTTAACCCAATCATCTCACCTCATGGACAGTTGGTTGGTCATCTCCCTGGTTGTCTGGTCTCCAGTCCACCATCTTTTGTATCCTCCAGTCAATTGGTTGGGTCAACCAACTGATCGATTCAGCTCTTCCTATTGTCAATCCTCCTTGATCCTCTAGCTGATCGACTCATCTTCACAAAGATCAGTTCATTTGGTGCTTAGTGTCTTCTTATTCATAACAAGAATTAAACTATTCTAATGCTACTACATGTTACATGATGATACAGAAACCCCATGTTACATTCGAGGGAAGCATAAGTTTGAGAGAATAATACTTTTACAATGGGAAGAGGAGGTAGAGGACATGTATGCAAACTGATATAGAATTAAGAATAAACATCCACACAACCACCATGCCCAAATATTTGTCTTATTGGCCATAACCATGCTACACATCCACCATTAACCAACTTTTAGGGCGACACATGTAAATTGCAATACATCATATACATATTAATTTGGTATTGTTCATGGTATTTAATCAGATAATCACAATAATTAATTTAATTATTTGCATTGTATGCAATAAATAAATGAAAAACTAAAAATCTAATCATATCTATTATCCCTAAACATAGTAAATTGATATGGGTCTAATACCACTGTGGGCAAATATGGCATAAGAGCAGACAACGGAAAAAAATTAACGGCCATATTCCCATTATAAGAGTAGATCACGCCAATAAATATATAATTGGAAAGATTGTTTTGAGGTAATACTTGGTTCAGGATCAAATCCAACGACAATTCCCTAGATGCAATATGTGCCTTTCTTCAAGTCACAACCGGACAGTGTGTGCAACAGCTCCTGGTTGATCACCATGGACAACATCTTGACCTCATCCTCCTCCTGGCATGCAACGACCTCTTTTCACCTCTATAGTATCCCACACAGACCACTGGGAACTACTATCTCTCTAGATGAACATACATGAAAGAGTTGTCTACTTCTAGTTGGACTAGCACCAACTTGCTCTCCCACAATTGTTCTCCCTTGCTATCCCTCCATTTACCATGTAGGACTTGCTTGGGTTCTCTCAGTTACCACAACTAGAGAAGACAACAATTGTCATAGCAACTGATGTTGTATCTAGGAAGCTCCTAGTACCCCTCTATTTATAGGAGGGTTAGGATCAGGGTTCCCAGTCTATGTGGTAGCAAAAGGTACATGATTTTAGGAGTTTTTTTGCATCCTGTAAGTAGAAAAATGATCGGTTAATAGGTGAACCAATTGGTTGGAATAAGAGACAATTGGTTTAACCCTTGACCAGTCGTTTCATCATGTTTCTCAATCTCAATTGTATTGGCAATTAATTTCCAATTAATGCATGACATGATATCAACACTAATCCTTGATCCAATCGAATTGATCAATGAACCAAGTGGTTCATCATATGAAGTGGTTGTTTGGGACCTTAAGTCAACCAGTTCACTCAGTGAAATGGTTGGTTCATGCTATGGTTCATCTAATAGTTAGCCAATGCAATTTCCAATCAACTTGAAACTCCCACCGATCGATTCAACACTTGAACCGGTTGGTTCAGAGTTCAGTCAGTCAATTTTTGTTTAAATTTTATAGCTAAATACTTTGGTAATCAAGTTAAACATCATTCATGAATAAAATCCTACTTTGAGTTTATCCTATGTGTGTGACCCTATAGGCTCCAACTTACTTTGGCAGTTAATGTCCATAACTAGTTTATGATATCACAAGCAATGAGAGATATCTAGCAACACATCATTGCAACCCAAATAATTAGAAAGTTGTAGAACAACTTCAACCTAGAATTTGTGATTGGTGTTATAGTGTTTGTATAGTTCCTTTGTCACTAATATCTAGATTGAACTCGAGGCATGGAATCATCATCCTCTTCAATGTTCAATCTTTGTTCCTTGAACTAGATCAGATTGTCTGAGATATATATAAGCTCAATATCATTTATTGACTCACATGATTGTGGCCATGCATTTCTCAATCACTCTTATCATGTGGCCATGATATTATACTCTTATAGGAGGGTCAAATCCCATCTACATTACTCACAGTCATCCCCATGTGTCACAGTGCACCCAATGATCACCTTTATAGCAACCCTTATTCAAGGTCACATTGGGTGATATCAAAGTACACTAAATAACATGTGAAGAGTGTAGTGATTTTAGGTCTAAGAACCTCAATCACCACCAACACTATAAGAGATGATTGTGACTACCAATCATGGTTTCCATGTATCACTCTTATAGTGAGTCTGTCTGGTACACTGTTCTCTAACAAGTATGTATGGGTTTGATTAGATATCACATATCATGACTGATGAGATTCTATCATCAACCAACACACACTCTAGTCTTATGTGTTATTTTTGTCTATCAACCTTCCATAATAACATCTGACTAGGGACATAACAAGAATGTATATATACTCTTGGCATCCGTACGATCTTATTGTTCAGGTCATCAACATAAAGACATATGTCATTGAGTAATATAAGTCTTCAACATCAATGGTGGATCCTTTTCTAGAGGTGAACACTTTGTATTTATAAGCAAAGGTTAGTGTTTACGACCCTCCTAGTTGGCTTGGAGATAAATCTTGGACCCCATGGTGGGAAGAGATAACATCAATGCGAGGAAGACAACATGTCATAGACACTCTATAATATCATTGATAGATGAAGGCTCTTGAGACTAGCAAATGTCCTGGCTATATGTGAAGATTATAGACGACCATCGACTGTCATGAATAGATCTTCCATTAGAAGTGAGGCATTGGATTCCCTTTGGTTGTTGTGCGAAGGAGCACTATCAGTTTTTGGACATCAAAAATGTTTGCAAAACTACCATCCATTATCAGATGTAAAACAACCACTAGAAGGTGGAAGTAGAATCTTTAGTGGTTGTTGAGTGCTGAATAACCATCAGAAAGAAGATGTTGCACAACCATTGGAAGGCAAGCTCGGGAGTTCCTTTGGAAGGAAGTACAAAATTTCTTTTTATTTTAGAGTGTAGATCAACCATTAGAAGGCAGTGTGTTGGATTCCCTTTGGTTGCCAACCGAAGGAGGGACATAATGATGTAAATCAATGGTTTGGCAGAAATCTATAAATCAAAGGAAGGCATCCATTGATTTTCAATCAATGAAAATATAGAATAGTTCAAACCCACCCTAGGTGGGCGAGACTATAGTCATGTGTCTTAGAGCCTATGTGTATGAATCATCAACCGGTGGAGGGATGGATGAAATAGAAATCGGGTTCATTTTATCAAACGTTTCATGGGTCCACTAGTCAGTTAGTGTGACCACCTCCTAGTACACTCCTACCACACAATGAAGCTCAAGCCTTACATGAAAACCAATAATTTTGATCAACACCTTATAGATTATCATAAAAAAATCTAAATGCAAGCTAGTTCTAAGCTAAAATGTTGGAAATAAATGAAAAACTAGACTAAAAATTCAACAAAAACTAGTATAAATACACATTCATCAAACGTTGCTCATCCTTCAGTAACAAAAATATGAAATAGACTCCAAATGAATACTTTTAACCAATGCAATTGCTTTAGCTCCATATCATGCTCATTTCTTTACCACCTGATATGGCCAAGAAGTCCAACTTCTTAGGATCACAAAACACATATATCCATGTCTTCATTTCCAATTTTTCTTACCAAAAATACTTTTTGAGCACTATCCCCAGCACTAGGAACAAATATGAGTTTTCATGAGAGTTTAGAGAATCCCACATAACAACAGGTATGTGCATAACCTAACACTAGGATGTGTTAAAAGGATATAAAAATGAGACATTCATTGTAATTCTAAGTGGAAATGAAGAGAAGGGGGATGTTGAAGGAAGGTGTGAATCTCTCCTTTATTTGACTTGAGATTGCTTTTATTTATTGAAATTCATATATTTCAACTTTTCTTTTCTTTTTGTTTCATGCACATTGATATCTTTTCTTCTTTATTTGATGGTACACCCCTATTACATAAATAGGGATATGGAAGAAGAGGATAGAGTAGTGAAGGGTGTGTGCCACCCCAAACTTGAATTTTGGAACTTTTATGGATTTTTTATTTTCTTTTTTATGGATGGAAGGTAAGAAGATGGAAGAAGAAGTGTAGAAGAGGGGTCAAATCAATATGCAACTTGATTTACAATTTAGTACACCTGGTTGTTTTCCTAGTCCCACTATGCTCGAATGGTGATATGATAAGGGAAAAAGTGATGATTTTGTGAATTTGTTTCATGAATTAGTTAGAAGAATAATGTGTTTGATCTCTCCCAATTCCTCAAATAACTATCATGTTTTTAAGGAAAAAAATGACATTTGGGTTCCCAGAATGCATAGGAGATTTCCATCCATTAGTTTCTTTAAAATTTGTTCTTGTTAGGCTTTACTTTGAGCAGAGGAGAGTTAAATAATTAGGAATGCATGGATGAATTCAGAAATTTTAATCTAGGTGGGCTAGATAATGTCTTCACATACTCTAATGATTTTTTTTTTTAAATGTAAGCCTATTGCAGTGTATGAATGTAATGCTAAGATCATAACTTACAAACATATAGGTGATAATATAATGTACAATATGTATCACCGACCCTCAACCCCAAACTTAAATATTTTCTCATCCTCGAGCAAACATCCAATTCAAGATGGAAGGGAAGAACTTTACTGGTTGGTCCACAGGTTGTGATTGTTCTTTGTTCAGTAGAAGCCATTCACCTTTAATTAAAATTGTAAAAACTAGTGATTTTGTCATGAGATATACTACATGAAAATAAATCATAAAATGTTAAAATAGATAAACATGAAAGTAACACTTGGGTTTCCCCCGAGAAGTGCCTTTGTTTAATGTCGATGGCTCGACTCCTAAAAATCATCCATGATATGTTGGAGGGAGAAGTGTGAGTTGATGATTGCGATACAGATCAGTGAAAATAAATTATGTTGAGTCATTAACTATTGGCTATGAATTCCCTCGTCTTCTCACTCCAAATTATAATAGCTCCATGAGGGAAGATATTCTTGATAATTAATGGACCCAACCATTGATGCGTGCTAATTTAGCATCTCTTTTCACAAACTTTTTAGTTATGTCACAAGGAAATTTTTATCTTTATCTAATAAAAAGAAACAAATTGATATTTGCTTCCTTTATCACGATGGAACTTAAATCTCACCCAAATTTGTGAATTTCTTGCAAACTCAGAACATCAGATGAGCGGGTCACCTGTTCCAGCCGAGCAGCTCACCTGTTCCAGACACTCGACTCACCTGTTCTAGCCAATCATCTCACCTATTCCAAATGATCGGCTCACTTGTTTTGATCGATCCGTTGGTTCCATCCCTTAGCTATCGAGCCTTGTCCAAATATTCAATCTAGATGGTGCACCCCTTGATTTTCAAACATCCATTTCATTCTTCAAGCGGGAGCTCCGCCCCAAATCGAGCGGGCCACAGAGCGCCACCACCTGATATTAGGGTTGCTGACCGCTGCTCTGACTCCCGCCCTTACCAAACCTCCAACCAACCGGTTCGCTACCCAACCGATCAGTTGGAAGTGCGCGTCTAGTTCAAATTTGCAGCCGCCATCCCCATTTGTCCACAACCCTAATTTTAAAATCCTCCTCCTACTCCTATAAAAGGAGTGGTACTTCCTCCTCTTTGGGATCGTCTTTTGTACTGGAGATTTCTGAGCAATCATTCTTGTGTTCTTATGTTCTTGTATTCGATTCATCAATAAAGATTGGTTATTTGCAAGTTAAGGGTATTCTATAATCATTGTTCTTTTACCTTGCCCATATAGATCTAGTTTACTTCTTATTCTCCCGTGGACTGGAGTAAGGAATTATGTGTCGGCCATTTCATTATCTCTAGCCTAAGGATACAATCCTTTGATAAGTATAGACTATGGATAGAACTCTTCTTTCCTCCATCTCCCTTTTCTCCACAGGCATGAGCAAGTAGTTCTCTAGCAAGGCAAGGAGTGATATATTTTATTTATGTCTTAGTGATAACCATCAAACCCCAACCCGATCTTTACTTTCTGTTCTAAAAACAAAAATAATAAAAATAAATAAAAAGTTCTTCAAAACCATTGGGATTAGAGTTAACAATCTTAAAAATGTTTCCCTTTCAGATCAACCTTTTTATATACTAACCTTAATCAGAAAGTATAAAAAGGATTAAACTCTAGGATAATTATCTTAGTGATTGTAGTGCACTTCAACGCATTAACAACCATCATGTCTTGAGCTTAACTAGACAAAGATGGAGATGATAGTTATGTTGTAGTACTTGATCTATGGCTTGTAGATCTTTCCTCTTATGTTGGATATTATGCCACATCTTTGTGTGCTCCTTGTAGATGTGTGCATTTTCATAAGTCGTCAGTTGTAACTCTTCTAACTCTTTCGGTTGAACTAGATAGTTTTCCTTTTGTGTATGGAGGTCAAAGTTGAACTACTTTATGTCCAATTGAGTTTTATGTTCAAGAAATATTGGTAAATGACAAGGCTTCCCATAAAGGATATAGAAAGGTGTAGCAATTCTATATGCCCAAAGAGCATCATTCAATTTGTGAGCCCAATCCCTCCTTGTTAAGATACCTTCTTCTCAAGAATGACTTTGATTTGGTGGTTAGATACTTCAGTTGACCGTTAGTCTGAGGGTGATATGGAGTAGATACACAATGAGATTCACCACACTTGCGGTAGAGTTCTTCAAAGATGCATTCAACAATGTGTGATCCCCTCTCGTAAATGGCAGTGTGTGGGACCCCAAAATGTGGGAAGCTGATACGTTCAAAATTTGATCACTGGCTTGGAGTTGCTAGACTTTGTGAGAATTTCTTCTAACTATCTAGAAACATAATCAATATCAACTGGGGTGTAGGAGAATCCATGGAGGAGGAGAATGTACCCATGTAGTCTACACCACAAATGCTAAAATCTCAACTTCTTGCTAAAGATTGAGGGGCATATCATCCCTCTTATAAATATTACTGGATCACTGGGACTAGTTGCAAGACTATGGGAATCCTTATAGATATAGGGTCAGAAGAACCCACATTCTAGCACCTTACACACATTTTTCTTAGAACTCATGTTGCCTCTAGTTGGGCCAGAGTGACATTGGTCTAGAATAAGAGGAGTTTCTTCTTTGGAGATGCAATAGAGGTAAAGGCTGCCTAAACAAATTCACAAAAGATAAGGTGCGTCTCAATAGTAATGGTGAATGTTTTACATGAACTTCTTCATTTCATTCCCAGTATCTAGGTGGACTCCTACAACTAGGTAATTTACAAAATCAGCATATCATAGGGTGAACGTATATAACTTCAACAAGTGGTCATAAACCAAATAGTCATTGATCGGGACCCTACCACTATCTTGTTTGTGTAAACTATTAAGGTGATTAGCAACAACATTCCATGCTACCTTCTTGTCCTTGATTTCTAGGTCAAACTCTTGCAACAATGGAATCCACCTAATAAACTTTGGTTTTGTATCCTTCTTTGATATTAATGTTTGATATCAATATGATCGATGAAGACAATCACTTTTGATCCTGTTAGATAGGAGAAAATTTTTTTAAAGGCAAAGAAAATGGCAAGAATCTCCTTTTCAATGGTCACATAATTTTTCTATGCATCATCTAACATTTTGTTGGCATGGTCAAGTGCATGAGAGTTTAGAGAATCCCATAGAACAATAGGTATGTGTATAACCTAACACTAGGCTGTGTTAAAAGGATATAAAAATGAGACATTCATTGTAATTCTAAGTGGAAATGAAGAGAAGGGGGATGTTGAAGGAAGGTGTGAATCTCTCCTTTATTTGACTTGAGATTGCTTTTATTTATGCAAATTCATATATTTCAACTTTTCTTTTCTTTTTGTTTCATGCACATTGGTATCTTTTCTTCTTTCTTTGATGGTACACCCCTATTACATAAATAGGGATATGGAAGATGAGGATAGAATAGTGAAGGGGGTGTGCCACCCCAAACTTGAATTTTGTAACTTTTTATGGATTTTTTATTTTCTTTTTTATGGATGGAAGGTAAGAAGATGGAAGAAGAAGTGTAGAAGAGGGGTCAAATCAATATGAAACTTGATTTACAATTTAGTACAGCTGGTTGTTTTCCTGGTCCCACTATGCTCGAATGGCGATATGATAAGGGAAAAAGTGATGATTTTGTGAATTTGTTTCACTAGTCAGTTAGAAGAATAATGTGTTTGATCTCTCCCAATTCCTCAAATAACTATCATGTTTTTGAGGAAAAAAATGACATTTAGGTTCCCAGAATGCATAGGAGCTTTCCAGCCATTAGTTGCTTTAAAAGTTGGTCTTGTGAGGCTTTACTTTGATAAAAGGAGAGTTAAATAATTAGGAATGCATGGATGAATTCAGAAATTTTAATCTAGGTGGGCTAGATAATGTCTTCACATACTATAATGATTTTTAAAAAAAATATAAGCCTATTGCAGTGTATGAATGTAATGCTAAGATCATAACTTACAAACATATAGGTGATAATATAAAGTAAAATATGTATCACCCACCCTCAACCCCAAACTTAAATATTTGCTCATCCTCGAGCAAACATTCAATTGAAGATGGAGGGGAAGAACTTTACTGGTTGGTCCACAGGTTGTGATTATTCTTTGTTAAGTAGAAGCCATTCACCTATAATTAAAATTGTTAGAACTAGTGATCTTGTCATGAGATATGCTACATGCAAATAAATAATAAAATGTAAAAATAGATAAACATGAAAGTAACACTTGGGTTTCCCCCGAGAAGTGCCTTTGTTTAACGTCGATGGCTCGACTCCTAAAAATCATCCATGATACGTTGGAGGGAGAAGTGTGAGCTATTAATTGCGATACAGATCAGTGAAAATGAAATTATGTTGAGTCATTAACTGTGGGCTATGAATTCCCTCGTCTTCTCACTCCAAATTATAATAGCTTAATGAGGGAAGATATTCTTGATAATTAATGGACCCGACCATTGATGCGTTCTAATTTAGCGTCTCTTTTCACAAACTTTTTAGTAGGAAATTCTTATCTTTATCTAATAAAAAGAAACAAATTGATATTTGCTTCCTTTATCACAATGGAACTTGAATCTCACCCAAATTTGTGAATTTCTTTCAAACTCAGAACATCAGATGAGTGGGTCACCTGTTCCAGCCGAGCAGCTCACCTGTTCTAGACACTCAACTCACTTGTTCCAGCCAATCATCTCACCTATTCCAAATGATCGGCTCACTTGTTCTGATCGATTAGTTGCTGCCATCCCTTAGCCACCGAGCCTTATCTAAATATTCAATCTAGATGGCGCACCCCTTGTTTTTCAAATAGTCATTTCATTCTTCAAGCGGGAGTCCCCCCCCCAAATCGAGCGGGCCGAAGAGTGCCGCCACCGAGATTAGGGTTGCTGATCGCTGCCTCGACTCCTGCCCTTACCAAACCTCCAACCAACAGGTTCATTACCCAACCGATCAGTTGGAAGTGCGCGTCCAGTTCAAATTTGCAACCGCCATCCCCTTTTATCCACAACCCTAATTTTAAAAGCCTCCTCCTACACCTATAAAAGGAGTGGTACTTCCTCCTCTTTGGGATCATCTTTTCTACTGGAGATTTCCGAGCAATCATTCTTGTGTTCTTATGTTCTTGTATTCGATTCATCAATAAAGATTAGTTATTTGCAAGTTAAAGTTGTTCTATAATCATTGTTCTTTTACCTTGCCCATATAGATCTAGTTTACTTCTTCTTCTGTGGATTGGAGGAAGGAATTATGCGTCGGCCATTTCATTATCTCTAGCCTATGGATACAATCCTTTGATAAGTCTAGACTATGGCTAGAACTCTTCTTTCCTCCATCTCCCTTTTCTCCACAAGCATGAGCAAGTAGTTCTCTATCAAGGCAAGGAGTGATATATTTTCTTTATGTCTTAGTGATAATCGTCAAACCCCAACTTGATCTTTACTTTCTATTCTAAAAACAAAAATAATTAAAAGAAATAAAAAGTTCTTCAAAACCATTGGGATTAGAGTTAACAATCTTTAAAATGTTTCCCTTTCAAATCAACCCTTTTATATACTAACCTTAATCAGAAAGTAGAAAAAGGATTAAACTCTAGGATAATTATCTTAGTGATTGTAGTGCACTTCGACGCATTAACAACCATCATGTCTTGAGCTTAACTAGACAAAGTTGGAGATGAGAGTTATGCAGTAGTACTTGATTTCTAACTTATAGATCTTTCCTCTTCCGTTGGATATTATGCCACATTTTTGTGTACTCCTTGTAGATGTGTGCATGTTCATAAGTCATCATTCGTAACTCTTCTAACTCTTTCGGTTGAACTAGATAGTTTTCCTTTCGTGTATGGAGGTCAAAGTTGAACTACTTTATGGCCAATTGAGTTTTATGTTCAAGAAATATTGGTAAATGACAAGGCTTCCCATAAAGGATATAGAAAGGTGTAGTGTTTAGGGGGGGTCTTGTAGAAATTCTATAACCCCAAAGAGCATCATTCAACTTGTGAGCCCAATCCTTCCTTGTTAAGAT
Source organism: Alisma plantago-aquatica (assembly GCA_963693085.1). Taxonomy (NCBI): domain Eukaryota; kingdom Viridiplantae; phylum Streptophyta; class Magnoliopsida; order Alismatales; family Alismataceae; genus Alisma; species Alisma plantago-aquatica. Next base: position 588,489,629 of record OY856410.1, read on the forward strand.
ACCATCTTCTCAAGAATGACTTTTATTTTGTGGTTAGACACTTCCAGTTGACCATTAGTCTGAGGGTGATATGGAGTAGATACACAATGAGAGACACCACACTTGCGGTAGAGTTCTTCAAAGCTGCATTCAAGAATGTGTGATCCCCTCTCGTAAATGGCGGTGTGTGGGACCCCAAAATGTGGGAAGCTGATACGTTCAAAATTTGATCACTGGCTTGGAGTTGCTAGACTTTGTAAGAATTTCTTCTAACCATCTAGAAACATAATCAATATCAACTGGGGTGTAGGAGAAGCCATGGAGGAGGAGAATGGACCCATGTAGTCTACACCCCAAATGGAAAAATCTCAACTTCTTGCCAACGATTGAGGGGCATATCATCCCTCTTATAAATATTACCGGATCACTGGGACTAGTTGCAAGACTATGGGAATCCTTATAGATATTGGGCCATAAGAACCCACATTCTAGCACCTTACACACATTTTTCTTGGAACTCATGTTGCCTCCAGTTGGGCCAGAGTGACATTGCTCTAGAATAAGAGGAGTTTCTTCTTTGGAGATGCAAGAGAGGTAAAGGTCGCCGAAACAAATTCACAAAAGATAAGGTGCATCTCAATAGTAATGGTGAATGTTTTACATGAACTTCTTCATCTGATTCCCAGTATCTAGGTGGACTCCCACAACTAGGTAATTTACAAGATCAACATACCATTGGGTGAACGTAGATAACTTCAACAAGTGGTCATAAACCAAATAGTCATTGATTGGGACCCTACCACTATCTTGTTTGTGTAAACTATTAAGGTGATTAGCAACAACATTCCCTGCTCCCTTCTTGTCCTTGATTTCTAGGTCAAACTCTTGCAACAACGGAATCCACCTAATAAACTTTGGTTTTGTATCCTTCTTTGATATTAATGTTTGATATCAATATGATCGATGAAGACAATCACTTTTGATCTTGTTAGATAGGAGCAAAACTTTTTAAAGGCAAAGAAAATGGAAAGAATCTCCTTTTCAATGGTCACATAATTTTTCTATGCATCATCTAACATTTTTTTGGCATAGTCGAGTGCATGATGTTTCTCATCGACATGCTACCCCAGAACTACCCCTATTTCATAGTCACTACAAGCACACATGATCTCAAAAGGAAGACACCAATATGGGGCATGAAGGATGGTAATTGAGAAGAGGCCTTCCTTTAGAGTGTTGAAGTTCGTCATGCATTCAGAGTGAAAGATGAATTCCACATCCTTCTGGAGAAGGTTCGTTAGAGGCTTGATGCTCTTAATGAAGTCGTGAATTAACCTCCTATAGTATTGGGCATGTCCCAGAAAACCCCAAACATCCTTGATGATGGATGGAGGATATATCTTGGCAATCACTTCAATCTTCACTTTATCGACCTCAATGTCCCTAGAGCTAACACAATGTCCTATGACAATTCCCTCTCTGCAATTGATCACCATATGTGCCTCCTCAAAATTAATCACCCATGTGCCTCCTCAAAATGTTCTAGGATCATGGAGATATGATATAGACAATATTCAAAAGAATCAACATAGACTGACAAGTCATCCATGAATATTTCCATTATGGTTTTAATGAGATAGGTAAAGATGGCAGACATGTGATGCTCAGACATGTGATGTTGGAAGGTAGTAGTTGTATTGCATATTTCAAAGGGTATCTGGAAGAAAGAAGACATGCCAAAGGGATACATGAATGTAGTATTCTCTTGATCACTTAGGTGGATGGGAATCTGGTGGAAGCCAAAGCAACCATATAGATAGTAGAAGAACTCCTAGTTAGCAAGTCACTTTAGGTTTTGATCAAGAAAGGGAAGGGGGAAATGGTCCTTTTGAGTTGCATTGTTGAGCTTGTGAAGGTCTATGCACATGCCCACTCGATAATAGTGTGGGTAGGGATAAGCTCATTTTTCTCATCTAGAACAATGATAGTGTTTCTTTGCTTTGGAACTACTTTCACGGGACTCACCCAAGGAGAATTAGAGATGGGATAGATGATTCTATAAAGAAATAGTTTTATCACCTCCTTACACATAACCTCCTTTAGATTTGGGTTCAGCTTGCACTGAGGCTCAATCATGTTGATGTGATGCATGCATGGGGACTGGCTCACTTAGTTAGATTAGTCATATTGTATCCTAGTGCCTTCTTCCTCTTCCTCCTCTCTATCAAAAACTTGTCTTCTTGCTAGTCATGAGAGTTGAATTGACAATGGCTGGGCAAACTTTCTTCTCATCTAGGAAGACATATTTTAGCCCCTCAGGTAGAGGATTCATATCTAGTGTAGTGGGATCCTTGTCTTCTTCTTCAATGTTAGAGATAAATTTAAGTTCTACAAACTCCTCTTCAGTGTCTTCCTCAACATTGTCTAAGTTGAAGAGGAATTTCTCCACATGTTCATTATTCAGTTCATGAGCATCGGAGTTGATGAGTGTTGCTACAAGAGGTGCATCAAACGTGGGATTCTCCTATTGTAGTTGTGCCTTTTTGTCAAATCATTCAACCAGATAGAATAGTTCTTGGAAAAAGGGACCCTTGAGACTCTCAAGTACCTTTAAGTCGATATTATTTGTTCCTAGACATAATGTCAAGATTCTTGCTTAAACTTCTATCAGAGATTTGGCTATTGCAAGGAAAGGAAGACAAAAAATGAGAGGATATTGTAGGTCCTCATTGATGTCCATGATGAAAACGTCATGCAGGCAATTAATTTGGGACCCACTGTGACAGGTATTTTCCTCTATGATACACATAGGTTTTGGTTATAGAAGAATCAACAAGTTCAATCACAAAATTGGTAGGAAGAATGTCAGTGGTATATCCTAATCTCTTGCATAGGATATAGGGCATGATACTCAAGATCACTAAGACCTTTCAGACATGTGGTGTCCCCAAAAATCAAAGAAATTTTGAAAGATCGTGTATCTTTGAGATTCTTAGGCATCTTTCTTTGGGTGATGTCAGACGTTGTCCGTGCTAGTTTCACGGTCTGGACTTATGATGTTAAGTATCTTTGAGTGAGGAGAGTCTCGAAGAACTTGGTACATGAAGGGATTTCATCCAAAGTGTCAAGGAAAGGTATATTAATATGTATCTTTATCACTGCTTGCTTGAACTTCATGAATCTCAAGTCTAGTCGCGACTGACCTAGATGACTCTAGTACATAATGTATGGTTTGTAAATCGGCACCATATGTATAAAGGGTTTTTTTTTGTAGTTTCAGGTGCCTTCTCAAGAGTGGGGTTTTTTCTTGTCTTGGGGGGTATATCACCCTTCTTTGGTGCCTCAACATTTGATTCTATGGGTGTAGCCATTGGAATATCTATTAGTGTAGCCATTGGATTGACATCTTTACCTTTGTAATCTGTAAAAATGAGCTTGTTATTGTCAATAATTGTGTCGGAGGTTCTGGTAGCACACTTCCATAAAGTGTGGTTACAACTTTCATTTTCTCATCCTAATGCTTGGGGTTACCATCGGGTTGGCCTAAAAGTGAGCCAGCTAGAGGGAAAATGGCCACAGTGATATGCTCAAGTTGGGTCTCCGTGGATTTGTTGTATGCCTAATGGCTTGCTGGAATATTCTTGATAGTGTCCAAGAAACTTTGATTGTTGAAGTAGGTGTCATGTGTTGGTTTCCTTATCCTAAGAGAAATTATTCTTATTGATTGTAGGACTGCTATCTTTGATGTAGTGGTTGTAGTATTGTCTAAATTTGTAATTGTTATGTCAATAGTTATGCTTTTTTTTAAATGAGGAGGACCCCAAACTTGATTTTGACTAGGTCCTTGCATGATCTAATGCACGTTTGTTGATCCATCTATATCTCCATATTTGAAACTTGGGTGGTTCCTTAATCTATTATAGTCATACTGGCCCTATCTCAGAATAGAGTTTACAACTTTGACTTCTTCAATGAGGGGGATGTTGTTGAACTAGGGTCAATGAATGTTCAAAGTGGTTGTTAAAGGTGGTTGCACTCCAGACTGGTGTGGCATTCTACACTACAAACTTGAAAGACTTTTGGGGCCAACCTACCTTGGATAGAGGATTGACCTTTCTTCCCATTCCTTAGGAGAGATGAGTTGAGGTTGTCTTGTTTACAGGCTAATGCCTTCAAGGATTAAACAATAGCCTTGAGCTCATATTTTTCTTCCGGCATAGTAGCCTTGAGAACCCCTATCTTGTTTGAGGAGTCCCAATTGTCTTGGTTCTTCACTCCCCTACTGACAACTTTTGACATGTTATCAAAGCTCTACCACATCAAGTTTCCGTTGGAGGTGGCACCTAGAAATTGCTTGACATAACCATCCACTTCCATATAGAAGGTTTTGATAAGTTGCACTAAGAAGATGATGTGATGAGGGCATTTGTACTAAAGTTCCTGAAAACCATTTCTACAGTTTGAAGAGAGTTTCTCCTAGGAGATATTCAAACTAGGTTATTTACTCTCAATTTGGTAGGTGGTGAGGGTGAAAACAACTTCTTGAGAAACTTCTTTTGAAGTTCCTTCTATTTTCTAATGCGATGATCATCTAAGGGATTGTATCACACCCTAGCCTTGTCAACGAGCGAGTAGTAGAAAGGGCATAACTTCACAGATTTTTTGGACACATTGTCTAGCTTTCTTAGTCTACATATATCTATGAACTTTTGAAGATGGTCAAGTGTGTTCTTCCTGGTTCTTCCTGCAAAACTATTATTTTGTATCGTCATCATCCATTGTGTCTTTATCTCAAAGTTAGGTGCCATAGTGTCTAGTTGGATGATTGGGTTGTGGATTTCTGTAGCCTTGGGGATGAAAGACTCTTGTAGTTTGTTGTATTGTTTTGCCTCCGCCAATGCTCATAGCCCCGCTTGCACTATAGATCCGATTTCTTCCATGAGTCTATCACATTGTGTTTCTAGTGCTGCTTCAACTGTACAGTTTATCTCCTTTTCAACCATCTACCTTTGTGTTCATGAAGGATCACGTGGTAGGTTCTTTTGATCTCAAAGTCAAATTCTAGCTGAAAATTGATGCTAGAAGCGAGTCACATGCACTGGGGATGAGTTTGGGGAAATAATACCACTAAAATTAAGATGACTAATGTGGAGTTTACTTCATAAAGATATACAATATTTTCAATTGTAAAAGAAAATTCTTAACTAATCCAAGTTGGTTAAACTCATGATATAATTCTATTATCCCCAACAACGTAGTCAAAAATTGACATGTGTGATATTGCACATGTGAATTCACTAGGGGAAAAATCCCTAGATTTTGCCTTACCCAATGTACAACAATAACCAACCATAAGAGGAAAGATCTTATCATAGTATAGTTTGGGATCTGAAACCAAAGGAAAACATATTTAAGACCCTAGTGATCAAGGTAACTAGATAAGAACTAGTATGTAGCATAAAAGTTAGATTGATTGATCATTTTAAGGCTACAATTAATAGAAGGGATGAATTCAATATTATTATCAGATGAATCGAATATTAGGGTGGAACGAATTTCACCACCACTACCTATCATTCACTCTCTTACTACATCATTTTAAGCACGAACATATATATGTTTAGTCCAAGTAAAACCCTTTTTCATAGGTAGGATTAAAACACATCAATATATCACTCTAAGCTTGTTGTCGCATTACATAGAGATCATACATCTATCGCCTTATAAAATACCTATCCAAAGTTCTCATTAAGGGTTCAACAAGAGATATTCAATATCATAGATCTTAGTTTCAAAGTTCTCTACATCCAAGATAATGACAAACATGTAAACTTGTTGATCAGACAAGTACATAAGCGCAAAATGATTGATTCTAAACATATAATGATTCTTACAATAAAAGATGCAATAAAGAGAATAAAATTGGGTAGTAGGGATACTTTGTGCATCCTAGCGAGATGACTACTCACTCACAACAATGGTAACAAGAAAAACAACAGACAAGAGAAAGAAGGTCATCATTATAGTAGAAGATAAAAGAAGAGTTGTGCTATGTGTAAGCTTGTCTCCGTGTTGGAGGTAGACACTAGACAACGCAAGAGAAAGTCTATCCCTAGGTGTTCCTTAGAGGAAGGGCTGGAAGGGTCGCTCTTTCTTCCTTGTTCTAACATACCCAACTCTGAGTATCTTACTCATCCCTCCTCTTTCCTTAGAACCATTTTACCAAAATAAAATAAATCATTGTTCTCAAATATTATTTTATGAGTTGAAACTTTTTTTCAAAATGCTTCTTAAAATATACCAAATAAAGGGTTTAAATGTAAAATAATCATAACAAAAAGAAATAATGAAATTTGATCCTCTAGAATACTAGTAAGAGTAGACAATGAAGAAACTAAATTAATATAAGATATTGTGACATATTAGAGTTATTAAAGGAAATACGTACTTTAAATGAATACTTAGAATGAAAGTAATGAAATATTATAGAAGATTCTTTCAAAAAGTAAATTTGAGTCCAAAATCGAATTCATCATGCCCTAATTACCATCAACAATAATTTTTAAGTCAATTGGACTCCCATTACCTTCTTAATTAGTTGATTGAATGTACAAACCCTAATATATATTAATGCCATCAATTAAAACTAAGTTGGCTTTAATTATCTCCTTGTAACGTCTCATGTGCATTACTCCTTGCCATCCCACATGCGATATCAAAATTCACTCCCTTCTGAAACTGATGGTGCCCTTTGGTAAGCGGCCTCTTTCCCTTGAACGACGACCGTCCAAACTCCCTTCTCTTCTATTACTTCATTGTTCTTCCTCTTCCCTTCCTATTTCCCCATAATCAGATTTCCATAAACCCTAGTAGCCTCCACCTTTGCCACCCTGTGCCCACACACCAAGTAGAAACAAAATTGTCACGTACAACTAGGGTCCAGGGAGGCCACTACATCCATCATTAACGTACATTGAAGCAATGCCGACCTTATCCCTGCCACCTGGTCTATCACTACCACAACTCAAAGTAGCCGTTGTCTCTAACTTAACTATGTCTCTCTTACATATATCTTGGTGTCACCCTTCCCTTTCATTCACACCTAGGAACCCTAGCTTTCGTCATCTGTAGTGTTGCACCCAATGTCTTATAAATTGGAGTCATTTCCATCATCGACATGAGGTCAAGTGTGTCATCCCCAAATTTTCTAATACTTAATCTAATGTGACACGTCCAAATTGAAACCTCACCTCAGCGAGAATCCCAATAAAAACACCCCACACTAGGCTAAGAAAGAGAAAATCAAGGGAGTAAGAAGGAAACAATCAGTAACACATGTACATGAACAATAATAAAACCATACACACATGTTCATCATTCAACATATAATTACAACATGAATTGTTACAACATTTGATATTACATATTGAAAGGTAAAATTATACATATACATGTACTACCACTAAACTACTCGATCTTAAGACAATAGGTCCACCTGTACATCAGCTCGCCATACCACTGTCAACTGTCTAGGATCTTCAAGAGCATAACCACAACCTAAATAGAAGATTATATGTGGTACACGTCAGCACAATATTCAACAATATTGCACTGAGTATGCTTATGTGTCTATTATATACCTCTCATCATATCTTGGCAATAAGATAAAACTAATACTTGGCAGTTATAAAAAATTATAAGAAAAAGCATATACTTGCACACAAATGTTCATCAACAAAAGAGAACATACATTTTAAGCTTATTTTCCATTATATCATCCATGCATTGACCGCCGAAGGTAGAATGCATTAAGGCCTTATGATCGAATATGAAAGAGTTGGATCATTTCATAATGTGGTCAGACTACCAAAGAGTTGGATCACTTCAAGTACATGACTACCAAAGAGTTGAAGTACTTTATTATCAACACTTGACTACCAAAGTGTAACATCCATGACCTGGGTTATGCTTTAACCCTAGATGTTTTGCTTAAGAAAGGTAATTATATGCTTAATATTATCTTTTGAAAAGTAATTAAGGCTCAAGAGAAACTTATATTACAAGTTTAGGTCCTTTTTGAATATTGTTGAAATCAATATTTTGCTTGTTTTGGACTAAAGTGCAAATTACCCAAGTTGAGGGGTTTATTTGCAATTTGTGCATGATAATATGTTCCTCATGTGTTGAAGCATCATAAGAGTGAAGGTGATGCAGAGGTATGTCTTGTGATAGCTTGAATACCAAGAACGAGCTGATAAAGCAATGTTGGTGCATGAAAACCTAGTTTTGGTGTAATGTGCAATTTACCCAAAACCTAGGGTGCAATATGTAAATTACCACTCCAATAATGTCCCTAATGTTTCTTGTCATCATGTAGAGTAAATAAAATGAGGGGGGCGCCTCATTTGAATTATGATGAAGGAGAGAGAATCTTGATATTAAAATAATCAAGATTTAAGCATAATGAGAACATTAGTTCAAATAAATGAAAATAAATAAATAAATAAAGTAATTGAAGGGCCTTCAACCAAAATTAAAATGGTTGGATTCAGATGTGTGTGGACGTCTTTGAGCTTATCAAGGACCACAAAAGATCTTAAGGAGGTGAAAACTCCACTCACCTTATTATAAGGAAAAGAATTTCCACTCAAAAATATATATTAATATTATAAGGGATTAAGGTGCTTAATTTCTTTTCCCTTAATTCATGTATAATGGAAGGGTGCTCGGTGGGATATAGTTGCCTTTGCATGAAGGTAAACCAAGGAAGAAGAGGTGGCAATAATTTTGGAATTAAAGGATTGAGATGAGGCATTTTCTCTCTCATTGATTTTCTTATAATAGAGCCTCTACCACCCAAACCAAGGATCTTTTTCAGATCCACGTCTTTCCTTTGCTTGAAAAAACGACTAAGGGAGCTAAGGACAGAAGGAAGGACGCCCCCAACCTGTTGGTAAGCCTTTGACATTCGTTCTTCATGATTTCATGGTGGAAATCATAAAACAATGTATAATTCCTTCATTTCTTCACTCTATCTTCACTTCTAGCTGAGCCTTTCACTCCAACAGCTTAAGAAATGACCTTGGGAGGTTTCTAGAGCTTCATCCACCATTGGAGGCATGGAGCTTGAAGCTTTGAAGCTCATTTGAAGGCGATTTATATAACTTGAAACCCATTTCATTATCATTGATTTCAATTTCTCCATCAATTATGTTCAAATTGCTTTTCTTGCAAATCCCTTGATTAATTTATGCAATTGCCATGGTAATGGCAGTAGTTTTGTGAGTCTAAAGGTTGAAGATAATAACCTATTCACAAATCACAGACCTCAACCAAGAACAATGGCAAACGGTCTTGGACCTTTGGTCCAAACGGTTTCACCAAACCATTTGAGACCAAACAGTTTGCAAACCGTTTGGTGGTTTGGACTCCAAACCGCATGAGAGGGTTGACCGTTTCATTTAGTTGACCGTTTGAGGTCTGAACCTAGTTACATGTTGGATGATGATCCAATGGATCCAATTGATTGATTCAATATGTGTACAATCCTTCAATTGAAAACCCGAATCAAGTTGATTGAAGAATCCTTGATTGGTCCTAACGATTTCAAGACAAATTGGGTCAAACGGTCTTGAGACATTTGAGCCCAAATGGTCTTGAAACCATTTGGGACCAAATGGTTTCAAAACCGTTTGGTGGGTTAGTGGTTGATCCTTGACCCATGGATGATGATCTAATGGTGTTGATTGATGGATCCTTCAATTGAATAACCAATATTCAATTCAATGGTGCAATTGCAATTGATTGGATTGATGAATGACCTAATGAGCCCTTGCGGTTTTGGGACTGATTTGGCCCAAACGGTCTTGAGACCGTTTGAGACCAAACGGTCTTGAAACCATTTGGGGTCGCATGGTTTCAAAACCGTTTGGGGTCAAACGGTTTCAAAACCGTCTAGTGTTAAACAGTTTCAAAACCGTTTGGTGGTGAAACCTTCAAAACCGAATGGAGTTCAATGTGGTTCATTCACTTGGATATTGAAGGTAATGATTGTTCTAATGATCCAATGATGGTTAGTAGTGATAATTAATGAAGGTACAAAGGTGGAAACCCTAATAGTACCTAAGTGATTAGTGCTAATTAAGGGATGAACCCTAAATTGCTTATAAGAACAATGACTTGGTACACTATGTTAATCATAGTTGTATGTATTTGACTAAAGAATTGATATGACCTAATCAAGTTGAGAGGATGAAAGCATGGAATTCATACATGATTATGATTCATGTGGTGATTAAGGGTATGATCCTTAAGTAAAGAGATCATGAAACCCTAATCATGAGTATAAACCCTAATTAACAAGGTTGTTGAACCCTAACCCTAATTCAGGGCAATTCTAGGTGAAACCCTAATCCAGGGTAAGGTTGTAACCCTAATCCAGGGTGATGATATATGTGAGTCTAATTTAGGGTAATGTGATGCAATATCCTCATTGGGATGAATAGTAAACCCTAATTATGGGTAATGGAACATGAAACCCTAATTGGGATGAATAGTAAACCCTAATTGTGAAGTATGGAATGTAGGCCCCATTCTGGGGTGAAAATTAGGTGAAACCCTAACTAAGAATGGTTTCATGAGAAACCCTGATGTTTGATGTGATATGAAGCTCAAATCCAGGGTAATGCTATGTATTGCTTAATAAACCCTAATATTGGGAAATATGGTGATAAACCATAACTATGATGTGGTAATGAGATGATTATCCTCATATGACATGCAAGTGGGAAGCCCTAACCCTGGTAAGGGAATAGTGGTGTTACCCATGAATAGTGAATTCATATTTGTTGTACATAGTTCTAATATGCAATAGATATCATTGTTATCATTTGTGCTAATCATGCAGGTATGTTGAAATGATGATCATGGCCAGGTTTGAGCTGTGATGTTTAATTCACTATTTTGAATGGGCCTTGTATGCCATAATATACCTTGCTGCCTGGTAAGAGGTAACAAGAGAGTTAATGGGCCTCAAGTACCATGAGTGATGCTTGTAATAGCAAGTATCATGTTTACCTTGGTCAGATGACCTGAAGGTGATGGTTACCTGGAAAAGTGGTAACAATGCTCAATGATGAGTTAAGGGTTTAAATACCCAGAGCCATATGATTATGGTGATGAGATTATGAGAATTTCTAGTATTGAAATAAGGGACTGAGTTCCCAATGTCTTTTAAGGACTGTTAAATAGTTGATGAAATTAGTACATATTTCTTTATAGCATTGTCATAATAAGTTATGTTTGAGAACTTGCCTAATGCTAAAAGAATATGAAAATGTACTTAATTAATCAAGTAAAATTTGTTCATGTAGTGCTCTGACCATAGATCCATCATTGTCAGAAGTTGGTGATGGTGAAATAGGTTTTCCTATGGGAATCCCTAGAGTTCGCATATTCTGAATATGTGGGGGTAAATGGGCGAAAATATCCTTACATCCTTGTGAAGTGATTGAGGGAAGGTAAACATTAAACCTCTCAATCCTTCATGTGTCGGGATGGATGTATCATGAATCTCCCGATGGCTGGGATGGATGTATCATTAATCTGCCAATGTTATGTCAGGTCGATGGAGATAAACATCAAATCTCTCGATTGGCGATGAGAGTGCAGTTGATACTGTTACTCTATAGCGAAGTTCTAGTATACCCTGGAAAGCTATTTTGAGCAGTCGACATAGTCCTGCTTGTCGTCCCGTACTGACCGGGATGTGGGAGGTCATGGGAATCTGGCTCTTCCATTGACCTAATTATGGTGCCGATTTCGACTTCACAATGGTCGGTCAGAGTATGAGCAGTATACCTCATCTCCTCAGAGCTTAAGAATGTTTGTAAAATGTAATCATCTGTGTAGTGTATTTGCATAAGATTGAAATACGAGAACTACTAGTTGATGTTATCATGTTTAGCATGTCCTTGATACATAAATGCTACTTATGTTCTTTAATTCTTTATTGAATAAGAGACATGCTACCTTGTCAAGTTATAGATGAAATGCTTGAATAGGATTGTTGCTCTAATCTGCATAGATAATAATTTATCTACTATTGAAATGTATGATTCCACTGTTCAGTTTATTTCTATGAAAATGCAATAATAATGTTAAGGCGGAGAATTATATCTCTCGTTGGGGCAATTGTATAATTGTCTCACCCCCGTGGGATCCAACATTTTTAGGTAGATGCAAACAAAGAGGCAGAACCTCTATAGCAGAGGAAGAGCAACAGAAACAACAACAAGGACAACAGTAACATCCCAGGTGGGGATACTGGTTGTCAGGATTTGTACATAAAGTCCTATGTGTCGTCTCTGTACTCTCAGGTCCTAGGAGTCAGTAGATAGTGTTTTTGTAATTAACCTAAGATTTTGGTTTGATGATACATGAAATGTCCAATGTGGACCAGTATGTAAATATACTACTATGGTTCTTGTTTAAAGAATCTCTGGTAATGGATCTTTTTATAAAAATGTTTTAATTTTTAGTGATTTTTAGTAATTTCACTGCTAACGAAATGCTTCCGCATTAGTTAATCTCATTTTTATGAGTTGTATGCCACAAGTTAAGTGGTATTAGAGATCTAGGTTTGCTGAGTCTACAGAGACATAGGATTAAGGTTGTAGAGTCTATTCTAGTGTCTTCTAGTTATCTGATAGTGTCTTCTGCTCATTTAGGAGGAGAAGAAGAACTAAAGATGTCTGGATCACACGATGAACATGCTACTGAGAGCAGCGTTTCTGCACGAGGAGGTGGTGCAAGAGACCAGGACAGGGAAGAACCTGTGCCTAAACAGCCCCAATTCAATCAAGCTGATATGGGGAACCCAGTCTTTCAGGCTATGTTTGGACAATTTATGGCAGCTATGACCCACATGACGGATAGGATGCCATTACCTGCACCTAGGGCACCATCCCATGATGAAAGATGTAGTGCCGGCAAGACTTTTGAAAGGCTGAAGAGGGTAGGAGCCATAGAGTATGCTGGTACAGCTGACCCAGCAGATGCTGACCTATGGTTGTCTGAGTTGGAGAAAATCTTCAGAATCCTCATGATTTCTGATGATGAGAAGGTCAGACATGTTGTATATCTCTTAAAAGGGAGTGCTGGTCACTAGTGGACCATCAAGGAAGGCAAAAGACTTGAAGTTGTGATTGGATGGGAAGAATTTAGGCATGAATTTGTCGCTAGATATTTTCCTAAGACGTATCTAGATGAGAAGATCTCTCAGTTTGAGAGGATAAAGCAAGGACCACTGAACATTAGCGAATATGAAGCTAGGTTCATGGAACTTTTGCAGTTTTGTCTGCATATGGAATCTACAAATGATGAGAGGATTCGACGATTTGAGATGGGGTTGAATGCTGAATTAACCACTCTGGTGTCTGCTTTGGAGAACCGGGAGAGGTTTGCAACTTTTGTGGAGTCTATATGATGCATAGAGAGGTCTATTATTGAGAAGCGACAGACCAAGGGTAAGAAAGAGTACCCACAGTTCCAAGTATAGAGTTCTGAAAGTTTTAAGAAACTAAGGTATTCTGTGCCCACACTACTACCAAGGTTCAATACCCAGACGCAGTGGACATCAAGCGAGGGTAGAGATTGTAGTTTACCACCGAAGGGATCTTACAACTCAGCTTCAATGTCAGTAACAGGACCACCCAGACCATCGAGGGGGAATGTAACCTGTTATAGATGTGGAAGAGAAGGCCATGTGGTGAGGGACTGTCCTGAAAAAGTCAGGAGTGTGACCCAGCAACTGAGGCAGAGTCAACAAGGCTCTCAGAGGCAACAGCCTGGCAGTGGTGCTAGAGGACGTGGACAAATGTCCCAAGCTGGATAATCGACACCCAATAATTAAGCATAGGATTAGTGGTATTAGAGGTCTCACCTTGGAAAGGTATCTTGATATGAGGAGTAAGTATCCTTCTCTTTTCTCTTAATGTTTTTGATGATTTCGGGGACGCAATCCTTGTAAGGGGTGGATAACTTGTAACATCCTTGACCTGGGTTATGCTTTAACCCTAGGTGTTTTGCTTAAGAAAGGTAATTATATGCTTAATATTATCTTTTGAAAAGTAATTAAGTCTCAAGAGGAACTTATATTACAAGTTTAGGTCCTTTTTGAATATTGTTGAAATCAATATTTTGCTTGTTTTGGACTAAAGTACAAATTACCCAAGTTGAGGGGTTTATTTGCAATTCGTGCATGATAATATGTTCCTCATGTGTTGAAGCATCATGAGAGTGAAGATGATGCAGAGGTATGGCTTGTGATAGCCTAAATACCAAGAAAGAGTTGATAAAGCAATGTTGGTGCATTAAAACCTAGTTTTGGTGTAATGTGCAATTTACCCAAAACCTAGGGTGCAATATGTAAATTACCACTCCAATAAGGTCCCTAATGTTTCTTGGCATCATGTAAAGTAAATAAAATGAGGGGGCTCCTCATTTGAATTATGATGAAGGAGAGAGAATCTTGATATTAAAATAATCAAGATTTAAGCATAATGAGAACATTAGTTCAAATAAATGCAAAAAAATAAATAAATAAAGTAATTGAAGGGCCTTCAACCAAAACTAAAATGGTTGGATTCAGATGTGTGTGGACGCCCTTGATCTTATCAAGGACCACAAAATATCTTAAGGAGGTGAAAACTCCACTCACCTTATTATAAGGAAAAGAATTTCCACTCAAAAATATATATATTAATATTATAAGGGATTAAGGTGCTTAATTTATTTTCCCTTAATTCATGGATAATGGAAGGGAGCTCGGTGGGATAGAGTTTTCTTTTCATGCAAGTAAACCAAGGAAGAATAGGTGGCAATAATTTTGGAATTAAAGGATTGAGATGAGTCATTTTCTCTCTCATTGATTTTCTTATGAAAGAGCCTCTACCACCCAAACCAAGGATCTTTTTCGGATCCACTTCTTTCCTTTGCTTGAAAAAACGACTAAGGGAGCTAAGGACAGTAGGAAGGACGCCCCCAACCTGTTGGTAAGCCTTTGACCTTCGTTCTTCATGATTTCATGGTGGAAATCATAAAACACTGTATTATTCCTTCATTTCTTAACTCTATCTTCACTTCTAGCCGAACCTTTCACTCCAAAAGCTTAAGAAATGACCTTGGGAGGTTTCTAGAGCTTCATCCACCATTGGATCTGTGGAGCTTGAAGCTTTGAAGCTCATTTGAAGGTGATTTATATAACTTGAAACCCATTTCATTATTATTGATTTCAATTTCTCCATCAATTATGTTCAAATTGCTTTTTTTGCAAATCCCTTGATTAATTGATGCAATTGCCATGGTAATGGCAGTAGTTTCATGAGTCTAAAGGTTGAAGATAATAACCTATTCATAGAGCACACACCTCAACCAAGAACAATGGCAAACGGTCTTGGACCTTTGGTCCAAACGGTTTCACCAAACCGTTTGGTGGTTTGGACTCCAAACCGCATGAGAGGGTTGACTGTTTGAGGTCTGAACCTAGTTACATGTTGGATGATGATCCAATGTATCCAATTTATTGATTCAATATGTGTACAATCCTTCAATTGAAAACCCTAATCAAGTTGATTGAAGAATCCTTGATTGGTCCTAACGATTTCAAGACAAATTGGGTCAAACGGTCTTGAGACCGTTTGAGCCCAAACGATCTTGAAACCGTTTGGGACCAAATGATTTCAAACCATTTGGTGGGTTAGTGTTTGATCCTTGACCCATTGATGATGATCTAATGGTGTTGATTTATGAATCCTTCAATTGAATAACCAATAGTCAATTCAATGGTGCAATTGCAATTGATTGGATTGATGAATGACCTAATGAGCCCTTGTAGTTTTGGGACTGATTTGGCCCAAATGGTCTTGAGACCATTTGAGACCAAATGGTCTTGAAACCGTTTGGGGGCAAACAGTTTCAAAACCATTTGGGGTCAAATGGTTTCAAAACTGTTTGATGTTAAACGGTTTCAAAACCGTTTGGTGGTGAAACCTTCAAAACTGAATGGAGTTCAATGTGGTTCAATCACTTGGATATTGAAGGTAATGATTGTTCTAATGATCCAATGATGGTTAGTAGTGATAATCAATGAAGGTACAATGGTGGAAACCCTAATAGTACCTAAGTGATTGTGCTAATTAAGGGATGAACCCTAAATTGCTTATAAGAACAATGACTTGGTACACTATGTTAATCATAGTTGTATGTATTTGACTAAAGGATTGATATGACCTAATCAAGTTGAGAGGATGAAAGCATGGAATTCATACATGAGTATGATTCATGTGGTGATTAAGGGTATGATCCTTAAGTAAAGAGATCATGAAACCCTAATCATGAGTATAAACCCTAATTAACAAGGTTGTTGAACCCTAACCCTAATTCAGGGCTATTCTAGGTGAAACCCTAATCTAGGGTAAGGTTGTAACCCTAATCCAGGGTGATGATATATGTGAGTCTAATTTAGGGTAATGTGATGCAATATCCTCATTGGGATGAATAGTAAACCCTAATTATGGGTAATGGAACATGAAACCCTAATTGGGATGAATAGTAAACCCTAATTGTGAAGTATGGATTGTAGACCCCATTCTAGGGTGAAAATTATGTGAAACCCTAACTAAGAATGGTTTCATGAGAAACCCTGATGTTTGATGTGATATGAAGCTCAAATCCAAGGTCATACTATGTATGCTCACTTACTTTGTTTTCCAGATTATGGCTCGTTATTTGAACATTATCTTCCATATCATTTTTGTGCACATATTAACCCTAGTTTATATACATTATTCAAATTAGGGTTACAACCCATGTACCAAGGTTCATCTTCATATAACATATATTTTGTTCATCATCATGATCTCATAATTAAAACTAAGGTTCCATATACTGATATGAGCTTACTATGTAAATTTCATCATTTATTGAACATGTATGTATTTATTGCATTTTATTTAGGGTTATTAGCCCTAATTAGCAATATGGAGTAAATTACATGCTTTCATACATCAACATGACCATATCTGACATCATATGCATTATAAACATGATTGTAGACTTACTGACATTTTTCCATAATTTATATCATCATTTGATATTTATTACTCATTTAAACAAGCATGACACATCTTACATGATATCGCTATTATTAAAGCATCAAAAGCCTGATATTATCCTTTCATTGTATTCTACTCATTTTTTTGAGAATTTCAGTGGCTTATTTGTATTTTTCTGATAAGGGGTGTATTTACTATGAATTTTGTAAGATCTGCATAACTTGGGAATTTTCTTCATTTTTGACCAATCAGGCATTGCCACATGGCAAAGTGGGAGCACGCTCCTTTCCTTGGCTAACTCTGCATGAATCAGATCTTGCGTAGGATCTGTCGGTGCTCTGATCTATTTGCCCGGGACAGTTCTGCCCTTTTTCGTTCTTGCGATCCTGCCTGCGGTCTCTGTTTCCTTTGTGAAACAGAGCACCGCCGCACGGGCTCTCCTCCGGTGAGCAATACCTCACTACCCTGACCTCCTAGTCAGCCACTAGACGCACCATAAACTTTGTCATGGCCTTGTAGACTTCCTCGGTTCCTCTAGTTCTTGGCCATGACTCCAGGTCTCCATCTGGGTAGGAGCGTCGTTGTCATATGGGATGACACCGGAGAGCAGTCCCAGCACTTCCCTAGCTCCTCGTCAGCATTTGTTTGGTTGCCAAGTTCAACTACTCGAAGTCTCTTCTCCACCTCAACACCTTTCTCACCTTCAACCTATCTCTGTGCCCTCTCTGGTCTCCTTTCTCCACTGTCATTTCTCGGCTCACATGCTCCTCGTCGTCACCTCTATGCCTGTCGCGGCTAAGGGCGTTGCGGTTCAGTGGGAGGAGGAGTGCCTGAGCCTAGGTAAGCCTCGACTTCCGACTTCAGATGCCAACTCAGAGTTCTAGGCCAATGAGGAGAAGCTGGTGACAAAGTTCCCCAAGTTGAACCCGTTGGCCGAGGAGTTTGTCCCTATCCCTGTTTGTATGAGTAGGAAGGCAGAGTTGAGAGGATCTCGTTTCCTCACCCGTCTCAGCACCCATAAGGTGTGAGGAAACTCTATAGGTAACCCACGATTGCAGCTACTCAGGCGAGGTCATGGCATCAAGGTTGGGCCACGATCATCCCATGTCTTAGTAGAAACCGTCGGGGGTTGGGGAAAAATGCACAGCCATCAGATCCACGATCTATGGTCCATATTGAGGCTAGCTACAACCCAATCCACGACTTCCCTTAAGTCAAGGCCTCATCCATCAGATTAGCCATGAACTGCTAGGATTTTCCCATGCAGATGCAGCCCAAAACAAGGGGCGCGTGAGACATCCATTAAGCCCCAAAAACTTAGGTCTATGAACATCAATAAAATCCATTATTTCACAAATCTTAAACCTCAATAACTCTCTCTAGGATGCTCCAACTGCCACCAAATTTTAACCGTACCTTTACTACATCTCAAGCTATGTTCTACTCAAATTTGGTGACAAAACTTAGCTATTAGACCATTCAATTAAATTCATCAAATAGGCATAAACTTATGGGTCCAAATCAGTATACAAACATCAATCAACACTCCAACTTTACTAAGACACTTGGGATTCTTAAAACAACTCAACATGTATGACTTCACTTGTGTCATTGGACATTTTAGGATTCCAAAAGTCCACTCCATCACATCATACACACCTTAAAAGAAATTCCATCCTTGGAATTAAGCCAGAATCCACTTTATCACATCATATACATCTTAAAGGATCTTTTGTCCTCGAAAGTAAACCATCCTCTTAATCTGAGGAAAACTGTAGATCTCAAATTCACATACAAGGCACCTCTCTATGTGCAACATATCCAAAAACAAAGCTCCTCACTCATATCCAAACCACTATTAGGAGGATCTAAAACTTCTAAGGTAAAACACCTCTTCATATAAGGTTAAAACAAGGGTTTAGAAACTCTGGTTATGTCATGAAATATCTCATATGTTAGGGTTACACCCTTATCTTTACCCATGCATTAGGGTCCCCACAACATATTAACATGTTCTAAAGGAGTTAAACACGTTAACCCATTATATTAAGGTGTCATCAACATTATGTTGTGCTAGTTGTCAAACTATATTTTACCTCTTTATCAAGCACTAAGATTAACACCTCTTATAACATGTTTCATTCATATGATCTTATTTCATTGCTCGCAATAAGTTGCAACATTTACTAGTGATCTCATCACAAGATTAGCCATTAATTTCACATTACCATCATTATTCATATATATGGTTAACCACTTATTCATTGATATCTATTAAAACATCTCTAGGTTTCCATCATATCATATCCATATATCACATCTCGAGATTAAAACACATCCTTACGTTTATTATATCATGGTTGTGCTAAAAAAACTTATGTGAGTGGCTTGTGAAACATATATCAAAGCTTTATCTACGCCAAAAGAGGTTCCTGTAACCCATACCATGAGGGTAGTGTCATGCTCAACTCTCTGAGCTAACTCATCTCCATGAGTGTCTCATAAACAAAAACTTATCTTCCCTCTCTTAGTCCAGGGTTCCCGGATCTACCTCATTGGAACTGGTGGATAGCTTCACAAGATCTAGCCACAAAGCACAAACCAAAACATGCTATGACCTTCTCTTCTCATCTCTACCCATGAGACATGCTTATCCACAACTCTCTTATATATACCACTACATTCCTATGTGGGAAACCACTAACCCGAGCATGAGGATTCACAAAAACTAACATAGGTACCTCCTCCAGGGTCTTGGGCTCTCTCCCTCACCCAGATGGCAGACAATCATATTCATTTTCACATATGCACACATATAACGCGCCTCTCTCTATCTCTAGGGTTTGGTCCTCCCAAGGACATCTAGGGTTCAAGAAAACCATAATAATCATACATAGAGAGACTCAACTCAATCACTCAGGAGTAGTCTAGTTTAGGACATATCATATCACATATCTCATATGTTGGAGTCTAGGTTCTCTGACCTTCTCCCAATGGGTCTCACTCTCTCTGGAGTTAACCCTAAAATGGTCCTAACACTATAGGTCCTCCTTTGTAAAAGATATTGAGGCTCATGTTGACTCACAACTTGTCTAAACTTAGCATATCTTATCTCATAAAAGCCTAGTTACTTCCATCATCAGAACTTATCTCAAAACCTCAAAGTTGAACTTTAACCCTTAAAGACAAACATAGATCATCATGACCATCTTATATCATCTCTATCAACTTACATCATATCATTAAAACTTATTTCATCTATTCCATCTTTCATATATTATAACAAGGCTCTAGACATCTAATCTAGAACTACTCTCTCTTCTAGACTGATGTCATTCACTTTAACTTAGGTTGCATGATCACCTCCTACTCATACATGCATGGGGACACATTTTTGTAATACATATACATAATAAAATGTTATATAGTTTTTCTCTGATAAAACAAGCGTCAGAGAAAACTATCAAGGTTCGATCTGATTGCAATCAAAAACCAAATCCTAAAAATGAGTGTCCCACACATAGTAGAGAGTATAGTGTCACGAAAACTAAGGAA
Source organism: Alisma plantago-aquatica (assembly GCA_963693085.1). Classification (NCBI taxonomy): domain Eukaryota; kingdom Viridiplantae; phylum Streptophyta; class Magnoliopsida; order Alismatales; family Alismataceae; genus Alisma; species Alisma plantago-aquatica. The sequence goes on from OY856410.1 coordinate 588,510,277, forward strand.
AGGAGTGAGAACATGGTGTAGACTAGTGTAGCTACTCTAGACAACGAGCGCCATATGTCTAGGGTTTCTCTTCCATTGATGCACATCATTTCCAAATAGTGCAACGTCCCATACCGCTACACTACAAGGAAAGAACGACATCTAAGGACTTGCTATTCAACAAGCACTAGTCTAGACCTAGTTCTCAGACATCTAGGTGCTAACCTAGAGGCTAGGTCAGATCTTGTATCTAAAAGATGACTAATCTAACCCTAAAAGAATATTACATTCAAGGTTCTTTAGTTTTGAGTTGCATAATGAGCAAATGCCAGGCTTTACTATTGTTCATGCTCTGACACCACCTGTGACGTCCCCAGATTTTCTAAAACTTAATCTAATGTGAGACGTCCAAATTGAAACCTCACCTCAGTGAGAATCCCAATTCAAACACCCCACACTAGGTTAAGAAAGAGAAAATCAAGGGAGTCAGAAGGAAACAATCAGTAGCACATGTACATGAATAATAATAAAACCATACACACATGTTCACCATTCAACATATAATTACAACATGAATTGTTACAACATTTGATATTACATATTGAAAGGTAAACTTATACATATACATGTACTACCACTAAACTACAGGATCTCAAGACAATAGGTCCACCTGTACATCAGCTCTCCATACCACTCTCAACTATCCAGGATCTTCAAGAGCATAACCACAACCTAAACAGAAGATTATATGTGGTACACGTCAGAACAATATTCAAGAATATTGTACTGAGTACGCCTATGTGTCTTTTATATACCTCTCATCATATCTTGGCAATAAGACAAAACTAATACTTGGCAGTTATAAAGAAATATAAGAAAAAGAATATACTTGCACAAAGAGGCTCATCAACAAAAGTGAACACACATTTTATGCTTATTTTCCATTATATCATCCATGCATTGACCGCTGAAGGTTGAATGCATTAAGGCCTTATAATCGACTACCAAAGAGTTGGATCATTTCATAATGTGATCAGACTACCAAAGAGTTGGATCACTTCAAGTACTTGACTACCAACGAGTTGAAGTACTTTATTATCAACACTTGACTACCAAAGAGTTGAAGTGCTTAGATATAATGGAATAGATATATTATGTTTCATGTGTTCATATCAATAAGTATGGAAAATCATGCAACATATCATACAAGAACAATCATTTCATATAATATCATATGCCAAGTATTTTACTACACATATAACACAAGCATATTGTATAATAAGCCAAGTAAGAGGTAATGGTGTACCTTAGATCAAGACAAACCTAATCATCATATACTCATATTGTCTACATCCTAGTCAACCCTGATCAAAACAAGACCATATACTATCATTAGGTTCTCATTATCTTACATATCATCTTAACCTAATTATGTCCATTTTAGAGTTTGCTTATTCATTAGGATATTCCCATTTTTATTTGCATTCTTGTCTTAGATTTATCTCACTGACTTCGTTTTCCAGATTATGGCTTGTTATCTGAACATTATCTTCCATATCATTTTTGTGCACATATTAATCCTAGTTTATATACATTATTCAAATTAGGGTTACAACCGATGTACCAAGGTTCATCTTCATATAACATAGATTATGTTCATCATCATGATCTCATAATTAAAACTAAGGTTCCATTTATTGATACGAGCTTACTCTGTAAATTTCATCATTTATTGAACATGTATGTATTTATTGCATTTTATTTCGAGTTATTAGCCCTAATTAGCCATATGGAGTAAATTGCATGCTTTCATACATCAACATGGACATATCTGACATCATATGCATTATAAACATGATTGTAGACTTACTGACATTTTTCCATAATTTTATATCATCATTTGATATTTATTACTCATTTAAACAAGCATGACACATCTTACATGATATCACTATTATCAAAGCATCAAAAGCCTGATATTATGTTTTCATTGTGTTCTACACATTTTTCTAAGAATTTTAGTAGCTTATTTGTATTTTTCTGATAAGGGATGTATTTACTATGAATTTTGTAAGATCTGCATAACTTGGCACTTTTCTTACCTTCTGACCAATTAGGCACTGCCACGTGGCAAAGTGGGGGCGCACTCCTTTCCTTGGCTAACTCTACATGAGTCAGATCTTGCGTAGGATCCCTCAGCACTCTGATCCTTTTGCCCGGGATAGTTCTGCCCTCTTTCGTTCTCGCGATCCATCCTGTGGTCTCTATTTCCTCTGTGAAACAGAGCACCGTCACACGGGCTTTCCTCCAGTGAGCAATACCTTGCTGCCATGACCTCCTAGTTGGCCACTAGATGCACCATCAGCTTTGTCATGGCCTTGTAGACTTCCTCGGCTCCTCTAGTTCTTGGCCACAGTTTCAGGTTTCCATCTGGGTAGGAGCGTCACTGTCACCTGGGATGACACCAGAGAGCAATCCCAACACTTCCCTAGCTCCTCGTCAGCATTTGATTGGTTCCCGAGTTCAACTACTCGAAGTCTCTCCTCCACCTCGACACCTTTGTCACCTTCAACCTATCTATGTGCCCTCTCTGGTCTCCTTTCTCCACTGTTGTTTCTCGGCTCATGCTCCTCGTCATCACCTCTATGCCTGTTGTGGCTAAGGGCGTTGCGGTTTTGTGGGAGGAGGCGTTCCTGAGACTAGGTAAGCCTCCACCGCCGACTTTGGATGCCAACTCAGAGTTCTAGACTGATGAGGAGAAGATGGCGACAAAGTTCCCCAAGCTGAACCCATCGGCCGAGGAGTTTGTCCCTCTCCCTATTTGTATGAGTAGGAAGGTATAGTTGAGAGGATCTCATTTCCTCACCCCTCTCAGCGCCCATAAGGTGTCAGAATACTCTATAGGTAACCCATGATTGTAGCTACTCAGGTGAGCTCATGGCATCGAGGCTGGTCCACGATCATCCCATGTCTCAATAGAAACTGTCGGGGGTTGGGGACAAATGCACAACCATCAGATCCACGATCTACAGTCCATATTGAGGCTAGCTACAACCCAATCCATGACTTCCCTTAAGTCAAGGCCTCAACCATAAGATTAGCCATGAACTGCTAATATTTTCCCATGCATACGCAGCCCAAAACAAGGGGCGCGTGAGACATCCATTAAGCCCCAAAAACTTAGGTCTATGAACATCAATAAAATCCATTATTTCACAAATCTTGAACCTCAATAACTCTCTCTAGGATGCTCCAACTGCCATCAAATTTTAACTGTACCTTTACTACATCTCAAGCTACGTTCTACTAAAATTTGGTGACAAAACTTAGCTATGAGACCATTCAATTAAATTCCTCAAATATGCATAAACTTATGGGTCCAAATCGTTATACAAACCTCAATCAACACTCCAACTTTACTAAAACACTTGGGATTCTTAAAACAACTCAACATGTATGACTTCACTTGTGTCACTTGACATTTTAGGATTCCAAAAGTCCACTCCATCACATCAAGCCTGGCGTCCCCTGTCCTCAACCCCCACCTACCATCCTCTGTGATGCATACCATCCCACTCCTCCTTCCTATTCTCCTCAATGCCCCAATCCCTAGCCACCAACATTCCTGCCTTCCTATGCCCAAGACTACCACCACCTACTCCATTGGTCATCGAAGGACTTGATGATACTCAATGGTGGGGGTGCTCCCTTATCTTTTCAATGTAATAGTCACTACCATCACTGGGATCAGGGTTCCTCCACCTAGATATGTAGATGTTCCTCTACACCAAAACACCTTTTGTCACTACATGCAACCATGAACTTGCTACCACTGACCTAATTGCAACTTGGCCACCCCCTCATTAGCAAAAAACTACTGCAACCACCGATCAGATCTCACCTCCATCACCCCATTGAATCTCATATCCACTCACTAGCAAGACACCCACCAACATCATCTTTGACAATTAGTAGTCTCGAGTTCATCATCAACATCATTGACATCAGATTTGCAAGCCTTGTTGAAGCCACAACCCAAAGACCATTGCCTACCACAACCTCAATCTCACTCAGCCATTGTAGCCTGTTGTAGAAGGTACTTTGACAACTATGGGGTGTGGATGCTGCCTGTTGCTAAAGGCACGTTGATGAATGAACCAACACTGTCATTTGTGCTTCCTTCTTCTCCTTTAGGTTGTTGACCTGCAACCACCTCCATACAACCTGACGTTGGTGGCTCACTACAGACTGCACCTTCCTGTGGCACATGTTCAATAAGAAGGTGATGATGTGTTTGGGTTTCCATCTTACTATGAATCAACTAGACACACGATCTCCATGAAAATATTGACTTGTAATTCTTCATTGCACATTTAACTATTTTGTTTCATAAAATAGATTATAAAGATAGGATATGGAGTAGGGGTAATCTAGGTATTTATGTACAAAGCCTACGAATACCATTTTATAACTAGTTAAATAGCTTACCTATTGATCCTAGGCTATACAAATGTAAATTTTTTGTTTATGAAATCAATATGTAATTAAACATTAAGTAGAAGGCAATTTATAAGACATAGGTACATGATAACCAAACTGATTTATGAATCACCCTATTGATTATTGTATACTTTACCAAGCCCTAAGAATCATTAGTGAGTGTATCCATGGTCATAATGTATCCTTTACATGAATTAGAAACCATATGTATACATATATATATGTATATGTATATGTATATGTATATGTATATGTATATGTATATGTATATGTATATGTATATGTATATGTATATGTATATGTATATGTATATGTATATGTATATGTATATGTATATGTATATGTATATGTATATGTATATGTATATGTATATGTATATGTATATGTATATATATGCATTACATGATAACTAGAAATACATATGGATATAGGGAACACTCACATATGAATTGATCCAAATTCAATATAAGGGAACATGAAATATGTATAAGAATGTATTATTATTAACACGACTATAGGTGACATATTAGTTGGGCTATAAAAAAACTACTTTCAAGTATCTACATATTGAATACTCTTACATATGGCATGATCAAGATCTAGATAATGAAATGTGCATGCCACCAATATACATGGTAATAATGATGTGAGGATAATATGGATTCACATTATAGAGAAGAGAATGACATCATTAAACCTAAATTGGAAGAATATAAATTATTATCCACATATATATGAGTTACATAGACTTATGTGACTAAAGATGGGTAATCAAACAAAGATAGATATATAAAGCATCCCATATTATCTTAACAAAGATTCAAATCATAAACCCTAACATGACATTGGATGATCGAGAATAGGGTAAGATTAATATAAAAACATAATGGAACGTATATGTTCACTTTGTCTTGGATAACATACATAATATGTTCCTAGGATGACTACTTGACTAATGCAACCAAGTATACTTATTGAGCTGTCCTTAGTCATGAAGATCAGATGTGTACTCCTCTCTATTATAATTGGGCATTATTATGACTAATTTTTTCCTTAATGAGGCAATTTTTGAAATACATGTTCTTGTTCCATTTGTTGACATATCCTATCTCCTCAAATGTAACTTATTTTTAGCATTCTGAAATTATTATTATCATGTTGAATTAGGTCAATGACCCCACCTGCTATTGTGTCTGAATTATGACATATATGTTTGTGAAAAGTGAATATTGCCACTCTATTTATGCATGTTAGATAATTCGACTAGTTTAACTATCATATATGCTTATGTGTAACCATTAGGGAGTGTCTATTTCTACTTGGGGTGAATCTTTCCACCTCTTTTTATACATGGGGTTGCTATTTCCACCTAGGGTGCGTTATTTCCACCCATTTTACTTCGGCCATTGATTCAGTGGTGTCGGAGCCCTCCATAGTTACTTTAGTAAAATATATCAGCATGCAAATATTTATGTGATCAAATTGTTGATTATGGCAAGAATTGTGATATTAATTATTCATTTACACTGCCTAATTCTTTTGGAAATTCCTTCTCTTGTTACTTCTCATTGAAACTTACCTAGATTTAATGCCCCCTTCTTTGATGGAAACATCTTACTTTACTTTTGAAATAAATAATGTCCTAGTTAATCTTCTAATGTACATAGCTTTTGCTGACTCATACTATTTTGTTTCCTGTTTTTCTAGGTGTTCCCTCCACCTAGGTTTAGCTTCTTTATAGGGAAGAGATGTAGGATGTTCCAGAGCTCTTTGGTGAACATAAGTATAGCTTGAGATAGCCTTGTTACCCTCTGAGTTTGGGCTTATGTGTGTATAGATGTAACCTTTTCATCTAGTGTACCACCCTTAGGGTGAGAAAGTTATGTTCATGGAAATATTTTGTAACTTTGTAAATAGTTATGTTTTCTGCTACTTAGATAATTCATGGTTCATGTTTATACCATTGATTGGGCCCATAATCTGGTATAACTTGTTATAGAATGGTATCAAAGCCTAAGTAGTCAGTATCTAGACTATTTCAAGTTATCCTAGATTTTTCCTTAGTAGGTAGGTAACCCTATAGAGGTTGGTGTTATACCTAAACCTAAAATTGTGTTTACCGATTAGGGTTTCACCCCCTATCCAATTTGGTGGTATATATATCCCAAATTAAATATGTGGATGACCTAGTTTTGGGTAACCTCTTATCGATCCTACCCTCTCTTCATAGGTCTAGATTCCCATAAGTAAAGGGTGGATGTAGTCTCTCCTCCCGCCTTAGTATAGGACAGTTCGTCTACTATAGAGAGTAGGCTGACTTGAACTGACATAAATTTGTGTAACCCTAGTACAAGTCATTAAACCTTTTGCTTTTGTTGTTTCCTTACATGCCTATGATACACACATTATATGGAGTGAATATGCATGGATACAAACTTGTTAGTTTTATATTTTGAGATGCTCAATGATAGTACATGATGAAATGAACCAAATATTTTAAGGTTAGGCTTGACTTGCCTATAACATGGAGTTCACTCAAAATAGTTTTGCTTGAGACTCATCATGCAAGGGTTGGATACTATCCCAGATAAACTATGACATCTCATATATGAGAGTTTATTGAAGAAAGATATAGACCTTAAGAAATTATCCTTGGTATTTCATACCTCACATACCCATAGGGTAGGAATGATCACTAGTTTGAATAGAAATAAAACTTTGTGTCATCTTATTTTATTCTTTTCCAAGGACATATCAAGGCATAGTCATGTTGGAATCTATAGTGGATACTCTTTTTCTTGAAAATTTGGGTGTACACCAACACCAAAGTTATGTGAGGGAAGTACATCTAGGGTTTGCCCTTAAAGAGTTGACCACTCATTGATCTCCACCATTTAATTTGTTACCTGATGTGTGATATGTAGAGTAGTTTGACTAGCTAGTTCATCTGGGATTGTAATGACACCATGGATGTAAACCAACTAAATAAGTAGAAACCCTAATCTCTTCTTATTATGGTTACACAATCTTATAAGTAAATGATGTTTTGGGATGTGATGGCTTGAGTCACGATTAAGAGAATGGTAGAAAAATAGAGGTTGTGTCTAGTAGGACCAACTAGAAATGAATTGCATCTTAGAAGAAGCTTGCATCTCCTCCTAAAGTAGAATGTTGGTATTGTTGTTGTATCCTTTAATGAGGTGTGTAGCGAAGCCTCTTTCACGATGATCAGGTGATGTTAGGGTGATAGTATATGTTGTATGTGGTAGAAAGTGGTCGACTTGGTTCTTAGATTGATTTTGGCACCATTTTGGATTCCCATCGCAAGGTTTTCATCGCCAAACTTATTTTCATTATTATATCATTTAAAAAAAATCAGTTTTCATCGATGGTTTTGGATCCAAGTCACCACCACAAGGAAGTTGTAGTAGTAGATAGGCCTCAGTGTAGAATTCTTTGATTTGCATTTACAACCTTTCGACCCTAGGCATAACAAAAAAATATATAATAGATATAATCTAGTCAGATACCCATCTCAACTCTTTGTATGGTTAGATAGGTCCTTTTGAGGGATGGAGCCTTGTACACTTGGGTCTCTAACTTAATTTAATGAATAGTTAAAATCAGTTATTATTAGAATAGAAAACTCTTGGGTAAATTCTAGCAAAAATGTGAAACAATTATAGGCACCGCCAAATCAAGGTGGTGAGTAAGCATTTCTAATTATGCCACCATAAATATTACTTTGGAAGAAGAAATAATAATGATGTTGATAGTGATCATCGTCTAATATGTTGAGGTTCTTCTTCCTAATCATATTGAGTCCATCAAATTAGTGATTTATATATGAACGACTTTATAGGTAAATCTACTTATAGAAACTAATCATGGAAGGGGTATGGAACATCACAATAGTAGGATGGGGAGATCTCCTTAAACATGTAGGTAACCATGAAGAATTAAAAATTTTAATCCTCAATTTTAGTGTAATTTCCCCAGTCCAAAACACAAAATGAGAAGATAATAAAGACTTGATGAATCAATAAGATAGGTTCATGTTGGGTTTTGTGTATAAGTGTGATGTTGGTTTGTTACACTAGGACTCGTTAGACTAACTCTATCTAGTGCAATAGAAACTTATAATTGGTTAGAAATTATAGCTTAGTATATTGAGATATAGCTTGTGGATTTCGGGGACGAAATCCTCTTTAAGGGGTGGAGTGTTGTAACATATCCAACTCTGGGTATCTTACTCTCCCTCCTCTTTCCTTAGAACCATTTTATCAAAATAAAATAAATCATTGTTCTCAAATATTGTATTATGAGTTGAAAATTTGTTTCAATGCTTCATAAATATACAAAACATAAAGGGTTTGAATGTAAAATAATCATAATAAAAGAAATAATGAAGTTTGGTCCTCTACAATACTAGTAAGAGTAAAGGATGAAGAAACTAAAATTAATATAAGATATTGTGACACATTGATGTTATTAAAGGAAATAAGTAGTTTAAATGAATAATTAGAATGCAAGTAATAAAATATTATAGAAGATGATTTCAAAAAGTAAATTTGAGGCCAAAATTGAATTATTCATGCCCTAATTAGTGTAGTCACTTATTTTCAAGTCAATTGGAATCCTATTACCCTCTTAATAAATTGATTGAATGTACAAACCCTAATATATATTAATGCCATCAATTAAAGCTAAGTTGTCTTTAATTATCTCCTTGTAGCGTCTCATGTGTGTTACTCCTCGCCATCCCAGACATGATGTCAAGATTCTCTCCCTTTCAAAACTAACGACGCCCTTTGGTAAGCAGCCTCTTTCCCTTGATTGACGGTCGCCCACACTCCCTCCTTTTCTATCACTTCCACATTCTTCCTCTTCCCTTGCTATTTTCCCATACTCGGATCTCCATAAACCCTAGCAGCCACAACCTTAACTACCCTATGCCCACACACAAAGAAGCAGCAAAATTTCTGCCTACAACTAGGGTCCAGGGAGGCCATTGCATCCATCATCAACATACATTAAAGCAACGCCCGCCTTATCCCTGCCTCCTGGTTTGTCGCAGCCACAACTCAAGGCAGCCGCTACCACTACCTATGTCTTCCTCCCCTCTTCTTCACATGTATCTCTATGTCACCCTGCCCTTGCCTTCACACCTAGGAACCCTAGCATCCATCTTCTGTAGTGTTTCTCCCAACATCTTACAGATTGAAGTCGTTGCCATCATTGGCATGAGGTCAAGCCTGGTGTCCCCTATCCTCGACGCCCACCTGTCGTCCTCTGTGATGCATACCATCTGACTCCTCCTTCCTTTTCTCCTTAGTGCCCCAAGCCCTAGCCGCAAACATCCCTGTCTTCCTATGCCCTAGACTACCTCCTTCTGCACCATTAGTTGTTGAAGGACTTGGCAATACTCAAGGGCGGTGGTGCTCCCTTATCTTTTCAATGCCATAGTCACTGCCACCACTGGGGTCAGGGTTCCACCCAGATATGCAGTTGTTCCTCTACACTAAAACACCTACCATCACTAGATGAAACCATGAACCTACCACCATCGACCTAACTGCAACTTGGCCTCCCCTTTGTCAGCAAAGAAATGCTTCAACCACCGATCTGATTTCACCTCTGTCATCCCATTGAATTTCAGATCCACTCACTAGCAAGACACCCACCAACATTGTCTTCCACAATCAATAGTCTTGAGTTCATCATAAACCTATTTGAGGGCTTCATCATGTGTCATATTGCATTTCAATCACATCTATACCTGTTAGATTGCATGTTATTTCCCCTAATATGCATATTTGTGTAAAATTCACTTGTGGACATTAGTATGTATTTCAGGCATTTGGACCATGCTTGGATGGAAGAGAGAGAGAGAGAAGGAGTGGTCCTAGGGTTTCTCTACTGTTAGAGAGGCTTAAAGTGAAGTCTAAGACTCCCTCAACCTACCCCCTAGTGGCCAAAGATCCATTGAAGCAAAGATGTCCAAGGAAACATGATGATTCAAGTCAAAGTGTTGTTATAGAGAGCAACATGGCCGTGGTACCACAGAACATCCACACTACCTCACTAAAACCAACAGAGTCAAACTTGAAGTATTGTAGAAATCACGACAGCGATGCCACATAGAATGGTCATGGCACCAGGACCCAAAATGCCCATGCCACCTTGCACTGCCATGTTGCAGCTGATCCAGAATGGTCATGGATTAGAGAAGGGGCAGTGCATTCCAAGCCACCATGGTCATGGTACCCACCATGGTTGTGCCACCCTTGCATCACCATGGACGTGTTGACCACAACGGTCGTTCCTCTTTCATTTCAAAACCACGAACTTGCCTGATGATTTTCTTCTCTTTTCACCTTGGTCATTCCACTCCACCATGAAAATTTTGACCCCAACCAACCACGGTTGTCATGCTCAGGATGGTCGTGCTACTTACAAAACCTAGCTACATTTCCATTGCATTTCTCATTCTATCGCTACTTGACATATTGCTTCCTCCCCACCTATATATATGTGGGTGGTGATTGGAATTCGAGGTTGGCCACCCCTAGATACATTCTATCACCCACTTTTCACCCCTTAGCCATTCCACTTCATTCCCACTGCAATTTCAATCCATTTTACCATTTCCACCACCAAAACCCTAGTTTCTTTGTGTTTTGACCCTATTCCACCATCATTCCATGCCCTTGCACCCTGGAAGAAGGAGGAGGATGTCTTACAATAGCTAAAATAAGAATTACCCCTTCTACACCGAGGTCCATGTCTTCTTCTACCACTTTCTCCCTTCTTTTTGTATTTAGCATTTCCATGAGTAGCTAGGCCCCTTACGTGAGTTGTTTGGGGTCAAAAATGTTACTTTGATACCATGTTGGGGGAAAATGATATGTAAACATTGTAATTTCATTTTCTAATGCTTATGTTCTATTTCTATCTCATTCTTCATGAATTTCTTGTTTTCTTGTGCTTGAAATCACCTAGGAATTTAGGGAAATTGCTTATATGTGTAAATTTTGGGATTTGCACCTAGTCTCAATTCATGGATCCCTAGCTAGCTACCTATCTACCTACATGATAGTCAATTCCCGTAACCCTAGTTTAGAGATCTAAGTATCTAGTTTATATGAATTTAGTGTGCTTAGCATGGAGTTTTCTCAAGTCTAGAATGTGGGTGATGTGAGGCCTAAAACCTCACTTCCACTCCCATTACTACCCTCAGCCCCTAATAACCCTAAGATCCTATAACCTAGAAACCTAGGATTGTTTAGACTCAAATTGAATTACACCTAGCCCCTAACCCAATTGAGCCTCTAAGGGTAGTAGGAGGTGTTAGGGACTTTTTCCCCTATACACAACCTATCCTACCCATGGCCAATTAGTAGTCTAGTGCAATTCATTATACTATAGCTTGTTATTTGGTTTGGTGATCTAAAGGAGACTATAATGTTCACATGTCACCCCAACCTAATTGATAAGTGCATCCCCCAAACAGTCGACACGTCCCTTATTGCTTTAAAACCCTAATTTCCTTCTTGCTTAGATAGTGTTAGCTTAGTTAGCTTTTTACTTGCTTAGTTAGCTTCTTGCCTTGTTTTTTCTTTGCTCTTGCTATTTTAGGTCTTTAATTGCTCTTTTGCCCTATTTGTTAGCTTAGTGTAGGGTAAACTTATTTTTTCTTGCCTTAGCATAACTTGTTCTTTTCCTTCCTTGCCTTGTCTTTTCTTTTTCATTAGAATTAACAGTCCAGGGTTAACTTAGTTTTTTATTCTTGCTTGTCTTACTTTACTTGATTATTTTCTCAACACTTAGTGTAATAAACAAATCAACCATCAAACCCTTCAACCCTAGACTCCATAGTAAAAACCTAGCCCAAAACTAACCTAGCTCTAATGCCCCCTTTTCTCCTTGTGGACTGACACTATACTTGCCTCCCTCAGATACTGCGACATGACCTATGCTCTTATAGGTGTAGTGTTTTAGTTTATGAGAGTGTGTTAAGTTTGGGTTCCTTATAAATTTTGAAAGTTATCCCCTGTGTGTTTCGGTCTCATGGGGTACATCTAGTCATGTTCCAATTGATTGGTGTGTGCACCTCTGGTGGGATGTGCCAAGCTTTCTGGCACCATTGCTTGGGAGAAAGGTGCTTGACCTATCTGGTTAATTTTACTTTGATATTTTCCTACTGCCCTCATCATTGCTATTCTTTATTATTTATTCTTTACATTCTTTGTGCATATTGGTTTTCTAACTTGTATTCTTTTGTTTGGTTGTGCCTTGTGCATGTGACAAGCCACTCGAGGAAGACAAGATGGAAGGCTAAAATGCACCTCACAAGCCACCTCAAGAATACTTCATGCCTAGAAACTAGAAATTGCCAATTTCTATCAAAGTTGATCAAATGCCAAGGGAGCATTTCTCTATCCCTCCAGGTCTTCTTGGGCTCCTTCCCATCTTCTACGACTGGGAGAGTGAGAACCCCTACAAGCACTTAGACTCATTTCTTAAAGTATGCTCCATCTTTAGGACATCGATGGCCAGTGATGACACAATCGGGTTGACCTTGTTCTCATTCTCCCTCAAAGATAAATCCAAAGATTGGTATGATTCAAGGAGGGACATCATGAGTTGGGAAGAGATGAAGAATTCCTTCCTAAGGAAATTCTACTCGATTGCAAGGTTGACAAAAATGTTGTGTGCCATAGTGAATTTCAATCAAATGGGAAGTGAGCAGATAATGCTTGGGAAAGATTCAAGAAGATGTTGAGAAAGTGCCTGTACCATGAGATCCCTTTGTGGTAGATAGTTTAGTCCTTTTACTCCAGTCTATCTCCAAAGGGTCAAGCTATAGTAGATTCTTCTTGTGGAGGAGTTTTCATGAATAGGCCACCCAAGGATATATGTCCATTGTTTGATAAGCTGGAAGAAGGTTCAAGAATCTGATCTTCTAGCATGATGAATGACAGTGATCGCCCCTTTGGGGTGACAACTCCATTTCTTAGTGATTCAAGCCCGCAAGTGAGAAGATTCTTGGTGACATGGTGAGCTTCATGAAGAGCCAAGTGAGAAGTGTTCCTTGTCACTCGGTCAAGTCTATTGAGTTCTATGATAAATAAATGAAGACACCTCACTCCTATAGCTACAAAGAACCACAAATTTCAAGATATAGCTCAAGGTTAGAGGAAGAAGTTATCTCCAGCTTGAAATATTTGATGATGTCCAGAAGAATGTTACAAGGATTGAGAAGAGAATAGAGAAGATATCTTCCATACTTGCTCTCCAAGAAGAAAAATTGTCTTCAAAACTCAACTTAAGTTTCAATGAAGCAAGTGGACCAATGCCTTCCTCACAAGTTTTCTATAGACACCTCCCATCCAAGTGCAGTCCATATACCACTTCCAAGGCCATCCACAACCTTACACACCTCCTCCCCCTTCGTTACCACAATCCTCCAACCTCAATTTCCCCCTCCACCTCAATTTCAATACCAAGTGCCACCTCCACCTCCTCCACAGCCACAACTAGCTCCCCCTCTCCACCACGAGAAAGGAAGTGTTGTGACAGTTCCAAGGAGTGGAAAATCTCTTGAGTAGTCTGCAAGTCAAAGAAAGGTTGATAAAGCAAAACAAAGGTAACCAAGTGGTGATATTGTGATTGAGATTGGTGAATATGATTCCATGAAAATGCATGTTGAGTTTGTGATACCATGTGCTCCACCTCAAACTCGATTTGTAGGTCCTAGCATCCCTAGTATTCCACTTCATGGCATGCCACAAGATAATCATGTTGATGCATAAGTCCAAAGAAAGTGAGCCACCATTAATTGAAGCATTAGATGAGCCATCGGAAGTAAGGAGGAGAGAAAATCACAATGTTGATATTCTTGAGGTGTTTTTCCAAGTGAAGGTCAACATTCCATTATTGGATGCTACCAAGTAGATCTCATCATATGCCAAGTTTCTTGAGAACTTATGCACTATGAAGAGAAGGTCAACATGGAGAATACCAAAGAGAGTCAAGTCGACCGAACAAGTGAGCTCAATCCTCTAACATTCACTCCTCGTGAAGAGGAAAGACCCAGGAGCCCCACTCATACCTAGCAACATTGGGGGACATCGCATAGACAAATCCCTATTTGGTTTGGGATCTAGTGTGAATTTGATGGCATATAGTGTCTATGTTGAGTTGGTCTTAGGCAATTTGAAACTGGAACATTGCACTCTCCAAATGGTGAATTGTTCCATCAATGTGCCAATAGGAAGAGTGGACGATGTTTTTGTGATGACAGACAAGGAAAGAGGCATAGTGTTCCTGACATATTTCATTGTTCTTGACATGGAGTCAGGCGATAAGAAGATTCACATCATCTTAGGAAGACCATTCTTATCCATAGTTGATGTCAAGATGCATGTTCATAGTGACATAATGATAGTCTCTTTCATGGACATGAAGATTAAGATCAACATATACAAGTCAACCTGATGAGTTCAAGATGAGGATATTGGATAGGGTCACTTCAAGAGTCCAATTGGTCATTTGAGAGAAGGAGATCTGAATCAAAGACTTGAGGATAGCTTTAGTGATCAAAGGGATGAGAAACATAGGTTGAGTGAAAATGATAGATACATTTATTGCAAGAATGGACACATGAAAATTCCAAATGGTTGAGCAATCGAAGAATCTCTAAGAAGCCCAGCTGAAGGCATGAAACTCAGTGCTTGTGGGAAGAAACCCACACAGGTTTGGGAATTTTTCACCCAACCTTCTATTTTTGATACTTTTGATTATTATTACACTTTTCCAAGAAAACACACACTTGCTTTTAATAATTTTTGTTTACTTTTAAGATGTGCAGGTGAAAATAGGTTGAAATGAGGAAAATTAGATGAAATTTAGACAAATAATTCATGAAAAGTCACTTTGGATCAAATATTTGGTGTTTTGATGAAGTTCAAATTGAAATGGCCTGCTATAGTACTCACCACAGCTATGGTACCATGGAATGGCCATGGTGTTATGCACAAATCAATAGTAAAACCAAAGAAATTATAGAAGAAAAGAATAGAGTCAACACATCCGTGCAAGGCAACATGGCCATGTTGCTAACTAGTCAGAATGGTCATGAAAGTGATAACAATCATGCTACAGGCGATCCGCTATGGCTATTCCACACCATACGACCATGCTGCAACCCGATCCAACACTTAAGTAAATGATATTCAACTCAGTTCATTTCATTCATTCATGAACAGAACGGTCGTGTGCGTGATGCAGCGGTCGTGTGGCAACTCCAACACCCTCTCCCACCTTCAATTATTGATCAAACCACTTCCAATCTACCCCAAAATCAGTTCCCTAACATTTTCCCTACCTCCATCCATCATTTCTGCCCAATTTTACCCACCAGTTCCTCTACTTTCTCTCCATTCCACCTCACATATGTAGAACTACGAAAAACCTAGTTTTTCCTGAATTCTCCACCCAAATCCATGCACAATGAAGAAAATAACCAAGAAAGTGGGGTCTAACATCAAGGATGTGATCTCCTACAGACATCAACCCAATAACAACTCTTCTTCAGTCCAGACGTCATCTCAAGCTCTTCCGCCACCATCGGCCTCCGATTCACATGGAGAATCACCCCATATGGCGGCGTCGATGGATCCCATGATGGAGGAGTCCTCTAGATTACCTAGCGGAGGTGGGATAGAAGCCCAAAAGTCCATTTACTCTAGACAGTACCACCATCATCACTGCCTTAGACCTCTACTTCAGTGGCTCGAGCATCGACTTCGACCCATCATTAAACATCCACAGCACCACAATCACAACGAAGAGCAGGGTGACAACTACTTTTAGATGATGAAGATACAGAAATTCTAGATGCACGACAGGAGGATGCTCCTAAGGCACATCATGAGACAACACCCGAGTATAAAATCGAGAAGGTGAAGAAGCCAAAGCACCCAGAGTGTCTGACATGTCGAGTTCTTGCCACTCGCTACGCTTTCTAGGAGACAATGGAGACTTTGGACGTCTTTGATTATTTTTAGGATATCTTGGAACCCGTTGGGTTATTTGAGGTGTTGACCATAGTCCAAGAAACTTATTTTGAGCTTACACTGTAGTTCTTTGCAACTGTGGAGAAAATCTCATAGGATGCCATAAATCTCACATCGGGGAATGGCATTTACCTTGTCATTGCCCTTTTTCTCAATAGCATTTTTGCTAAGAGGCTTATAGGGTAAAGAAATTTTGTGGTGAGAAAATCAAATTCTAATTCATAATCCCATGTTGAGATACATTAATAAGTTCTTGGCAAACCCCATTTTTGGTCGGTGTGAAAAGCAAGGCAACTGCACAAATAAAGAGCTCTTTGTGTTGGGATGGATGGTGCAGTGCAAGCATGTGAATTTGGGATCACTCATCATTGATGACATGAAGGTAGTCACGTCCAAGAGAAAGAACCATTTTATCATGGGAGGGATTGTGACTTCAATTGCTCTAGCCCTGGATCATGATGTATCTGGTTACACCTAGGTAGAAGGAGGGAAGCTTGTGGACCTTCACTACTTGATTTTCTCATCCATGATTTTATTGATTGATTAGAAGATCTTCTACCAGGTCAACCCTCCTTATGCAGGAGTTTCACTGGAGCTCCCCTACCATGCCACACCTCCCCTAGAGGGGTGTGGTCCATCTTTGGATTTTTTGGATATCTTGAGGAGGTGGGAAGAGGAGAACCCTCAGGACACTTTCCAGCAACCATAGATCATTCTCGAGGGATTAGGTGATTCCCAGACATCTGTTGAGAGGAGTACAATTGAGGAGAGAGAGGCTCGTAGGGTCAGGAGATGGGAGATGGAGACATCATAATAGCCACATCATCTGTAGAACTAGACAGTATTCATAGCACACATGATGGAATATTAAGAGCCCAAGAGGGCATTTTGAGGGCACATTAGAGTTTTAGTGCACACAAGATGCAATGTGGTTAGATCATCAGTAGATGCACTATCAGATGAACCACATGTATATGTTTCAGCCTGCCTAGGCCCAGAGAAACCCCCAATGGGTGAATATTGGTGGGGTGCACTTTCAGCATATCAAGATGCCTACTAGCCTCCATAGGCAGACTAATGGGGCAACTAATACCAACACCCTCCACCGTTGGGAGGAGAACCACCACATTGATCATCTATCCTATCACTCCTATACTTTAGGGTCATGATGAGGACAACATGATTCAAAAGTTTGGGGTGGTAGGGCAGTATGCCCTTTTCTCACTTAACCCATTTTGCATTTCACCTACCATTTAGTTTTGTTTTCTTTCTTTGTTTTGTTGTTTTTTCTATCTAGGTTAGATTTTACCTACTTTGTGTGCTTTCATGTCATGTAGTTTACTTTCTTATGTGTGCCAAAGCTTTCTCTATGGCTATTTATTTATCTTTGTGTGATAGGACCATCCACAACATAAAAACTAGTAGGCATGGTCCACGAGTTTCTCACCTCTTCTTTACAAATGACAACATCATGTTTGCTAGGGAAACCAAAGTCGAATGCCTTAAATTAGATAATTTAATTAGCCATTATGAAAAGACATCTGGGCAAAAAATCAATATTCATAAGATGGAGGTCGCATTTAGTAAGGGGTGTCTTTCTAGAAAAAGACAGAGCTGACAGATGTACTACAGATTCGTGCGGTGGATAGACACAAGAGGTATCTAGGACTACCAGTAGTACTAGGAAGGTCTAAGAAACAAGTGTTCATGTATATAAAAGACAAACTATGTAAAAAGCTTCAAGGATGGAAGGAGATGTTTCTCTCTAAATGT
The DNA here is from genome assembly GCA_963693085.1 of Alisma plantago-aquatica. Lineage (NCBI taxonomy): Eukaryota > Viridiplantae > Streptophyta > Magnoliopsida > Alismatales > Alismataceae > Alisma > Alisma plantago-aquatica. The sequence goes on from OY856410.1 coordinate 588,528,609, forward strand.
GACGTCCGTCTCACGAAAACGATATTAACTATGCGGAAGTGATTAATTAGCAGCGGAACTACTGAAAATCACTAAAAATTAAAACCTTTTTGTAAAGAGATTCACAAACTATAAAACTCTTTTATAAAGAACTAAAGTAGGTTATTTACAAGATGATTCATCAGTACATCTCTGTATCAACTCATCTCGAGAGTCATAACATTGACTTCCCTGTTAAACTGTACATGAGCAGTATACAAAAATCTCGAGGCATCAAGCCAAAATCTCATATCTATATCAAACCATCTACCGACTCCTAGGACCTAAGAGTACAGAGACGACACATAGGACTCTCTATGTATAAGATCTATCAGACATACAATGTCTCCACCTGAGGACCACTGCTGTCCTTGTTGTTGTTGTTGCTGCTGCTCACCCACAAAAGGGTTTCTTTGTCCTCAGCGTCTACCTAAAAAGTTGAATCCCACGGGGGTGAGACAATTGAAAATTGTCCCAGCGAGAGTTATAACTCTTCGCCAAAAGCATTGTTATTGCAGATAATAAAATAACATTGAGCAGTAGAAGTATAAATATTCAACAGCAGGTGAATCATTAATTAGGCTAAGTAGAGTAGTATTCTCTATGAAATCATTTCAATTATAACTTGATTAAGCAGCAAGTCATTCATTAAATAAGGAATGTGAAGAACATGTCTATTATTTATCCATCTAGGACATAAATAAACAATGTATCATCAATCATTGATTCTCATAATTCAACCCTAAGCAAATATTCTACAAGACTGATTACATTTTACAAACATACTTATACCCTGAGGAGATGAGGTATACCGCTCATACTCCAACTGACCATTGCGAAATGGAAATCGGTACCATACATAGGTCATCAGAAGAGCCAAATTTCTATGACCTCATCTTCCTCAGTCAGTGTGAGGAATAACATGTAGGACATCTCGTGTCTCTGCCAAAATTAGCTTTCCAGGGTATACTGGGAACTTTGCTATTAGAGTTACAGTGGCATGCTATACTCTCTTTGCCATCGAGGGATTTCTTGTTTATCTCACATCGATGCGGCATTAACAACATCATCGGGAGATTAGTGATACATCATCCCAACATATACATATAATGAAGGATTGAGAGATTAAATGTTCATCTTACATCAATTCCCCCATTAGGATGTAAGGATATTCACGTCCATAACCCCCACATACTCAAAAGTATGATCTCCAGGAGTTCCCTTAGGAAAACCTATTTCACCATCATCCAACTTCTAACGATGATGGATCTATGGTCAGGGCTCTACATGATATCATTTCACTTGATTATTTAAGTACATTACAACATTATTTTAGCATCAGTCATTCTTTCAAACATAAAGCATTATAACAATTTCCATAAGAAAGAGTACTATCTTTATCAAGTTCATTTCACAGCTTTGTTAACATTGGGATCTCAATCCCTTATCATATCATCATTATAATTCAAGAATATGGGTGTTCAAACTCTTAGATCATCAAAACACTTGTTACTACTTTAATAGGTAACTTAATGCCATCATGTCATTTGACAGTGTAAACATAATAGTAGCAATGTAGGTATTTCACATGGCTCATACATCATGTCAATCTCATTTTTTACCTTTCATTAGGCAACCTAACATATCCTTGCTTACAAAGCTCATTAAGTACTTTTAATAAACAAAGCATCATAGCTCTTACCTGGCTATGTTCAATATCTCATAAAACCTGCATGATTAGTATAGATGATAACATATACATCTATTTCAATCAGCATAATGCAAAACAATAATAACATCACTATTCAAGGGTTGCACCACTATGCCCTTACCAAGGTTAAGGTTTCCCTTTCCAATTCAAATTAGTGTTAATCATCCCCTTTTAGCTCAAACAGGATTAGTGATTCATCATTTTATTATCCAATCTTAGAGCTTCATGCTATAAAGCATAACCCAAAATTTAGGGTTTCACACTTTCATTTACTTATTTGGAATTAGGGTTTACTATTCACTTTGTATCATCCTTGATTAGGGTTATCATTAATATCCCGCAATTAGGGTTTACTATTCACATTACATCACCCTAGGTTAGGGTTTACTATTCACCCCCAAGTAGGAGTGAGTAATAGAGTACCTTGAATTAAGGTTTATCATGTCATCATTATGAATTAGGATCATACCATCATCATGTATTAGGGATACTTCCATTAATACCCTCAGTTAGGGTTATGATTCATTAACCTTCATAATTAGGGTTTCATGATCTCACTATGAAGGATCATACCCTAATTAGATATTCATTCATATTAGAAGTCCATTACTTGATTATCATTCATATAAGAAGTCTTTTCTCTCTCATCCCCTATAGGATGATATTAGCTTTAGCCTTGATTAGGCTAAGTCAACTCAACATGAAAGAGAATTGACATCATGGGTTAAGTCATTACCATTGTGATCATTAAGGCTTAATTACTTTATGGGTTTTAATCACACTATCCCATTAAGATACAAGTACCATGATCACCTTTGATTACATCATGTATTAATTAGCTAATTACTTTGTCCTTTAACCACTTTAAGTACCCATGCGGTTTTGGTTAATCATCCACCAAACGATCTTGGCCACTAAGACCCCAAACGATCTTGACCAGATCAGACCTCAAACGGTCTTGCACACTAAACCTCCAAATGGTCTAAGACCGTTTGGACCTCCATGCGGTCTTGCACTACCTTTGAAACCGTTTAGAGAAGTAGGTGGTGAAGACCGTTTGCCCAAGGTTGACTTTTGAAACCGCATGAACTCAACCAATTTGGAAACCACATGAACCTAAATGGTTTGGGATCGTTTGGTCCCAAATGGTCTTGAGACCATTTGGACTCAAATAGTCTTGAGACCATTTGCTCCAAAGCTCCTCAAAACCGCAAGGACCAATTATGGTCTCAACCTATCAAATTGAATTAGGGTTTCCAATGTTGATTCCCCCAACGATTAAGTACATGTAACCAATCATCAATTGGACCTATCACCATCATTCAATTGTGTTAATTAGATCAAACTTCAACTGATTTGACCCTCAATTAATCATCAATTAGGGCTTGAATCAATTGGATTAGGGTTTGGAATCGATGACCCTTCAACATTAATCAATATGAGTCTAATTGATTTGAACCCATTGAACCATCATCCAATTTGGACATGACCTGACCCCAAATGGTCTTGGGATCGTTTGGATGACCTCCAAATGGTCTTGAGACCGTTTTCCCAAGTCAAAATCAAAATCTAAGTCAACCAATTAGGATTTGACTCATTGGATTGATCACTAAGTCAACATTTAATTACACTTCAACTTAGTACCTTTAGATCTTCAAACACTTGACCATAGTCAACCCTAGACCTCCAAACGGTCTTGGGTTACCCCCAAACGGTCTTGGGATCATTTGGATAACCAAAAAACGGTATTGAGACCGTTTTCCCATCACATCATCATCAACCATGTCATTCAATTAGGGTTTGGATCCTAGGATTGGTCACCAAATCAGAAATTGAATATATTTCAACTTGATACCTTTGGATCTTAAATTTCTCAACCCTACCTAACCCTAGACCTCCAAACGGTCTTGGGTGATCACCAAACGGTCTTGAGACCATTTAGGTGATCCCCAAACAGTTTTGAAACCATTTGGGTCACTCAACGCAAACTTCCAACTTAACCACTCATGAAATCAGCACTCAACCCGATTAGGGTTTAGGTGATTGATGGACCTTCAATTAGTGAACCAATTGGAATTAATCAACAATTATTGATGGGTCATTAACTTAAATTATTCTCAACAGGTCTCCAAATGGTCAACGCTTGGTCAAAGACACCAAACGGTCTTGGACCGTTTGCTTCTCTGTGGTTTAGGTGAAACTGTTTGCATTCAAACGGTTTGAAACCTTTTGCTCCCAAATGGTTTGAGAAACCGTTTGAGCAACAAAAGCAAACCATTTAGTAAATTAAATTTTGGATATTTATCTAGGATTATTTCACCTTAGTTTTCCTCTGTTCAACCAAGAACTAATGTTGTTCTTCAAGGAAGTTATAGCAAGAACTCACAAGAGTATCAAAGGAAGAAAAGTAACCAACGATTCTTATAGAAAAGAGTGCAATACTAATTGTTAAGGGTTAGAGTTATAAAACCCACCTCAAAAACTGATCTCAAGCTCCAAGCTCCACGGATTTAATGGTGGATGGAGTTCCAGCAGCTATCCAAGGTCCGTCCTTCCACTTTTGGATGACAACTTGGCTAGAAATGGAAATCGTGTGAAGAAAACCAATAATTAACCATTGGTTTAAGGTTTCCACCATGAATCTGAGGTAGGAGATGATCAACACTTACCAACAGGTTTGGTCGTCCTCCCTTTGCTCCAGAGCTATCCTTGGGTCAGCCAAAGCAAGGTTGAGAAGAAAAGAAAACTAAGGAAATGAGCCTTGGGTGTTATTGGAAATGATATACATAAGGAATATGTATATGGGTTTTCAAGGAAATAGAAAAAGAGAGTTTTCCTCTTTAATCCAAAATTATTTCCACCAAAAACCTCCTCCATTCCTTGGCCATGAAGCCACCTTCTATTTCATGAAAAACCTCTCCATTATCCAAGGATTAATGGAAAAGGAACTAAGCACCTTAAGGAGTTGTATATTAGTATCCATCCTTTTAGTGGATATTGCTTTATAAAATATTAATATGAATGGCTTCTACTCAACCAAGGTCTTTTTGTGCCCAATCATGGAACAATCCCGTCCAAACTATTGCAAACACATCCTTCAACTTTTGGTTGAAGGGCTCCTTAATTAATTTATTTCTTTTTGCATTAAGTATATTAAAGAGTCATTTATGCTTAAATCTTGATTATTTTAATGTCAAGATTATCTCTCCTCCAAGATAATTCAAATGAGGTGGCCTTCTCATTTTCTTCACTCTACTTGATGACAAGAAACATGAGAGACCCTCTAGAAGTGGTATTTTGCATATTGAACCCTAGGTTTTGGGTAAATTGCACATTACACCAAAACTAGGTTTTAATGCTCAAGGATTGCTCTACAAGCTTTATCTTGATGCCAAAACTTGTGGAAACTGTATCACTGCATCATATTCATTCTTATGATGTCTCAAAATCAGAGGAGCGTCTTAATCATGTGAAATTTGCAAGTTAACCCCTCTACTTGGGTAATTTGCACTTTAGTCCATTATTCAACAAAATAATGTTTCAACATTATATGAAAAGGAATGAAATAGAAATATGAGTTCCTCAAAAGCCTTAATTACATTTCAAAAGATAAGGGCAAGCATCTAATCATATTTATTAGGCAAAACACCTAGGGTTAGTTTATAACCCAGGTCAGGGATGTTACACTAAACTAGGAAAAGAGATCCTGATTAAAGTGGTGGCACAAGCAATCCCATCATATGTTATGAATATTTTCCAGCTTCCTTTGGGGCTTATTGAAGAGATCCAGAGTTATATCGCACACTTCTGGTGGGGATCGACGGACACTATAAGGAAAATCTCTTGGTTTTGGGCTAACATGTGAAAACCAAAGAAAGCAGGAGGGATGAGATTTAGAGACATGCAAGCCTTCAACCAAGCCATGTTATCTAAGTAACTTTGGAGGCTACTGACAAAGATGGACTCATTAGCCTACAGGGTGTTAAATGTCAGATATTTCCCACATACTTTAGTGTTGGAGGCCAGTCGTGGGCATAACCCGAGCTATTCCTAGAGGAGTCTTTGGGGTGTGAAACCTCTCATACTAGAAGGGTTGGCTTGGAGGGTAGGTAATGGAGAAAGCATACATATCTGGAAGGATAAATGGATCATGGGGGATGTAAACATCATTGATGAGTCTTGGGAAGATCCACACAGTGAGATGTAACATATAAAGGATATTATTAAAGTAGAGATGGGGGATTGGGATAGAGAGATGATTACGACGACCTTTCCAATAGAGGTTGCAAAGAGAATTATGAATACATCTATTATCAAGCGGCTTCCAGAAGACATTGCTTTGTGGTGGCCTCAACGGGAGGGATCCTTCTCAACTAGGTCAGCCTATTGGATGGCGCTTCAAGGCATGAGGGAGTTCATAGAGAGTCAGGGCACAGTTGGGGACTGAATCTCGAAGAAGATATGGCACAACAACTGGCCATCAAAACTAGCACACTTCCTATAGAGAATTTGTACTGGGGGTTTAGCTACGAAGGGAAGATTGTGGGATAAAAGATATATTACCAAGATGTTTCTAGAAGATATTGCTTTGTGGTGGCCTCAACGGGAGGGATCCTTCTCAACCAGGTCGGCCTATTGGCTGGTGCTTCAAGGCACGAGGGAGTTCATAGAGAGTCAGGGCGCAGATGGGGACTGAATCTAGAAGAAGACATGGCACAACAATTGGCCACCAAAACTAGCACACTTCCTATGGAGAATGTGTACCGGGGGTTTAGCTATGAAGGGAAGATTGTGGGATAGAAAATGTATTGAAGATGGTTCATGCAATACATGTGGCCTAGCAAAAGAAACCATTAATCATTTGATGTTTGAATGCTCACCTACAATAGAATCATGGGTAGAGAGTCTGGTTAGGACCATGAGGCATCATCTTAGGGACTTGACGCTGTCGGAAGCTCTTATCATGCTGCATGAACGACTCAACAAGAAGGACCTGGGCCCTGCGCTAGCCACCCTTTAGGGACTATGGACGTTCAGAAACTCAAAGCTCTTTAGAGATACTGATCGATGGTTGGTCCACACAATCCAAGTCCACCTTAGTCTCTTGGAAGATTATTGGAAGGCTAATGATTGACATCTACAACAAACGAGTGGGGTGCGACCAAAACAAGCAGCTAGTTGGTTGGCACCAGAAGGGAATGTTATTAAAATCAATAGTGATGCCTCGATTAATGCACAAGGTCACATGGGGCTGGGAGATGCCCTGTGTGATTTTGGAGGGGGAGTCAAGGGGGTTATCGAGGAAAGGAAAGAGGTAAAGTGGCCAGTGGACTTAGCTGAAATGGAGGCAATTAGTTTGTCCTTGGTTTATGCACACCTATGGAATATCCAGAAAGTGGAGGTCGAGTCTGACTCACTCTCAGTGATCCATGCTATACAAAATTCGGGATTGAGGAGGTGTTATCTTGGGTTAATGGCTACTGATATAAAAGCACCTAGCTTCTAGCTTTGAGTCATTTTCTTTCAAGCATGTCAGTTGTAGATGTAATGTAGTTTCTCATGAGGCAGCCAAGCTGGCCCTCCTAGGTACGATTGACACTATCTATGGTCATGAATTAATTTTGAATAGTATTGTAATGCTTGCAAATCATGAAAGATGATAAAGAGCTTGAGATCTTCAAAAAAAGTTTACTTTCTGCCAATTTTTGTGTAATTTTCAAAAAAAATTGCTCTTTTTGTCATGCATTGCATATCATGTAGATTTTTGTAATTTGTTGCATGGTTTAACTAGGATTTTCTTGTTTCCTACTTTAGATTCCATAATGAAGGCTTGTATGTGATTGAAGGAAATTTGGCACCATTTTGGCCAATTTTTCCCAAATTTAGAACTTCTTACCAAAAAAATGTGTTTTAACCCAATCTCTACTTTCTGGATTGAAAATGATGACCTTTGACAAATGCAAGTGATTTATCATGATTTATTGCTAAATGGCCTCAATATTAACCTTTTACATGTGAACCACCTCTCTCATGCTTGTGAACTGTTTGGTTGAATTGTGATTGAAGAAAACCACAAATTCTTAGAGTTTTGTAGAATCTCATGATAGAAATGTGGATTTAATATTTCTCATTCATGTGGTGCGTCATTTCTTGATGAAATTGTTGGATTAACTTTCATACAGGAGGTCTCATGTTGATGTCCACACTGGTAACTCCTTTTTGACTCACTTCTCTTCTACCATTGTCTTACCTCTTGGCCTCATGAAAGGATGTTAAAGTTCACACATGCAGCCTTGGACACCTCAAAAAGTTTGGGGTGTGCATATCCATACCCTCCACTTCACTCTCATCACCATATGCCCTACCCACACCAAGGGCAAAGAAAAAGACAAGAAAAAAATACAAAAAGAAAATAAAAGATGATATTGTTTAAGGGAATCTAAATATAGAAAAGACGAGTGTGTAAAATTACTCCAAAAGCTTACCTCTACCCTTTCTTGCTTTTGCATGCCCATGGAGCTAGGAAACATCAAACCTATCTCATTTTGCCCTTTTTCACATCCACATGGATTACTTATTCAGGATAGGGTTGTAAATGCCCATAGGTAGACTTGTAGACCCACAAATCCGGACCCTTAAAAACCCCATCAAGGGTCTAATTTTTTACACCCTCATACCCTAGGACATGTATACCCTTAGACCCACATATAAGCGGGTCCAATCATGGGTATGCTTGGACCCAGATCCGCTAGACCCGTGTACCCACTATAAATAAGTAACTATTAAATAATATGTTATATATCATACTTTACTAGTCTAACTAATATAATTATTGAGATTATATCCTACTCTAACCACAATAAGGTTGAGACTAATCATATAATTAAGAATTAACTATTCTAGTTACAATAATGAACATCATATGTAAAATTAAAATCAAAATATCTACTAATTTACATAATTTTCTACATAAGTTAAACATTATGATGAAGACTAAAAATATGTAAACAATTAACCTAATTAATGCTAATGTATAAAATATGGCATTATCTAATATAACTATTGCATGTTAATATACTATATAATAACAATATCATGTTGTATTAAAATATATAGAACATAATCATTTCTCTTACATAAAGAACATGATGTTTTATAGAACCTTTTACCTGCATACCCGCACATCATACCCGCTATTATTGTGGGTACAGGTCCAAGTTTTGTATTATGCGGATCTAGAACTGGAATTGGACCCACTAAATTAGATGGGTATGGCCAGACCCACACTATAGCCGCACCGTTTACTCCCCTAATTGATGATGGACATATGAGATTGAATGCATGAATGTAAAATAGAAAAATTAGTCATTTTTTGACCTTTGCTACCATGAAACGGTTTACCCAGAGTGATATGACAGCCATATGGATTGATTATGCTTTCTATACTCTATATTTGAAGTCTGCAGGATCAATGCTCTAATCATGATTGGTTTGTGAAAGAGGAGAGGAGAGAGGTGGAATGCATGTACCTAGTCATCTTTGAGCCCATCTAGTCAATATTTACCTATTGCATTGCATTTGTCATTTCTTGATTGTGGAAAATTTTAGAGAGATTAAGTTGGAGCATACTTGAGGAAACATATATTTTAACTTTGGGGTGGTGATGAAGCCCTATTTTAGGGCTTCATATTGTGTTTGCATTTCAATCAGATCTATACATGTTAGATTACATGTTATTTCCGCTAATATGCATATTTGTGTAAAATGCACGTATGGACATTATTTGCATGTATTCCAGGTATTTGGACCACGCTTGGATGGAAGAGAGAGAGAGAGGAGTGATCCTAGGGTTTATCTACCTTTGGAGAGGCCCAAAGTGAACTCCAAGACTCCCTCAACCTACCCCTAATAAAGATGCATTGAATCAAAGATGTCCAACGAAACACGAAGATTTAAGTCAAAGTGTTGTTGCAGAGAGCAGCATGGCCTTGGTACCACAAAATGCCCATGCTCGCTCACTAAAAACCAATAGAGTCAAACTTGAAGTATTATAAAAGTCACCACGGATGTGCCACATAGAATAGTCATGGCACCAGGACCCAAAATGCCTGTGCCACCTTGCACAGCTGTGTTGTAGATGATTCAGAATGGTCATGGTGTAGAGAATGGGAAACACATTCTAAACCACCATGGTCATGGTACCCACCGCGGCCGCGCCACCCATGCATCACCGTGGCTGTGGTGACCACCACAGCTGATCCACTTTTAGTTCAAAACCACCAACTTCCCTGATCATTTTTCCCATTTTTCACCTCGTTCATTCCACTCCATCATGACCACACTGACCCCAACCCACCACGGCCGTGCTACCAAGCATGGTCGTGCTACTCATAAAAGCTAGCTACTTTTCCATTGCATTTCCTACTTTATACCTACTTGACCTATTGCTTCCTCCCCACCTATATACATGTGGGTGGTGGTTGGAAGCCATGGTTGACCACCCCTAGATACCTTCTATCACCCCATTTTCCCCACTACAAAAAAAGATGATCTAGCTACATATACATTAGTTATATATGATTTATATGTAGTTAATTGTCACATTTGCATACAAATTATATGTATGTAACTAAAAATTTGTAGTTAAATGAATACTATGAACACATTTCCAAATGGCGCGCTTCTTAAATGCGGGACTTCCCCAATTTTCAAAAAAAAAATTGTTCCCTACTATTGGTCAAACACGCCATTTCCGTCGCAACACACTAGGGAAGAGCAAAACTGCCATGGGTAACGCAGCATAGATAGAGGGTCCTAGTGGCACTTTTGGGGATGGGCAGTAACAACGATCCATGCTTAGTTATTCGTATCTAACATCCTTGCTGATCACAGTCTCCACAGGAAGATGAAACCGTCAGAAGGGGGATCATCATCGTCCTGGTCTTCTTCTTTCTATTTCCTCTAACATTATCAGATGTGCATAGGCTGTATCCTAGTCCCCCCCTAGGGAAGCTGCCCACGACAACCAATCCCTAATCGAATGCTGGAGCAGGCTGTAGAACCACCAATGACTTCAAGGTCTAGACTGGTAAGCACAAGGCTCCACCTGTGCCTGGTCTCTCCACCTCTGTGACTCAGGGCATAGTGTCAAGCCTATGATAGAGCGAGCTCAACAACTGCATCCTAGCAGGATAGACAGGCCAGCCACTGCCCCTCTCCATTTCGTGCTCGCACTCATGTGTTACCTTGTTGATCGCTGAATAATTTTCGTCATTCTTCAGAACCTACAACCTTAATCCTTTATTTTACTTCCTATTTATATTTCCCTCTTTCTATGATATATCCTCACTCACTCCATGTCAATTTTGTTTGCTATGATATATTGTCACCCTACACTTTTTTAATAATAAAGGGGTTACTTCATTCACCCTATCCCCCCTCATACATGCTACAAAAAGATTACAAACAAAGGCAATGTTAGAGCCAGGATTTCTAACTGGGTGAGGCCCATGCAGAACAGATGATGGGTGCATCTGGGGGTGGGTCTCAATATATGACTAATATGCCAAGTGCATCCTTTCTGATTGTTAAAGAATTCAATTACTAATTGAAAACTTTTATCAATATATTACATATGTTTAGTTTATCAACTGTACAGGGTGACCTTGTAGAGGATGGAACTTAAGGGGAATCAAAGGATTTAGACACTAACGGCAATGGTGTTTTTGACGTCCAACAATGGCTGCATATACCCTTAAGGTATGATGGTTGTTTGCTTATTCTTGCTATTAGAGGAAGACATATGCTCATGATTAATCTGTCAAACTGTGTGTGACCAAAAAGGAAAATAATGTGGATAAGAAGCTTGTGAAGAAAGCACCAATGATAGATATGAGGTTATACACTTTTTTGATGTCATGTTAACACTAAACTAGTTTTTCAGTCAATACTTATTAGTAATTGAACTGCTTTACCCATAAGAAATAAACGGTAAGAATAACAGTGTCCTTCATTTTGTAATAGAAGAAACTTAATATGCTACTTTATGTTCTTTGGGCAGAAATAGGCTGAATGCAATGTTGTTTATACTTGTCATATTCCTAGAATCCACATTCGTTGGTTTTGATTCCTTCATTACCAATTAAGACAACGCAAACGCAAATGTGACCAGCCAATTTTCTAAATAAAGTCGGCCCATGCCCAGATTTGTTGCCCACATTCCTCCAATGATGATGTACCATATGACTGTGGAGTTGGGTACCTTTTTGCAGCGTAAAGGGGAATAGGATATAACTTACAGTCACGATAGTTTCTAGAGTGAGCTTCTTGAGTAGATTGGCACCATGTATAAATAATTAAACTGGAACTCAAAAAGTGGGTGAGGCACAAGCCTCACCTGACCTTTACGTGGCTCTATTATAAAGGGTCCCTTGATGAAGAGAGCCCCTTCAGAAAAACCATACACCCAACACTATGTTCTCTCTCTCTTTACATGTTTAGTATGACTTAGCCCTTGTCAATAAAAAAAATATGAAGTCCTACATGGTGGTGGCATGTCCCTAATGCTATAGAAAAAATAGCAATCAGTAAGACCACTCCCATAAGCTTCCAATTCCCTAGCAACCCTGTTAGTATCTTTTTCGACACAAGAGATAAGTGTATTGATAGTTAGATTACTCCTAATGACATACAAAACTCTTTCCATCTTCCAAGGCCAAGCATGAGAGTTTGACAGAGTGGCTTCCAACCACGTGCAGTCCATTTCCAGAAGATTTAGCTCACAACTTTGGGTCTTACACAGATTAAGACCATGGATACAAGCTAGAATAATAGCCTCTTTAATATAGCAGCTAATCCCCAATGCTGAGAAACCCCAAAGTATAGTCTCATCAAAGTTTCTCATAAATCCCCCTACTGCAGTATCACTGACTCTGTTGCTTTGTTGTTTCCATCCTATTGCTGCTATGTTGAGCTTCAGTTGTTCGTCCCCAGCTTTAACCAAGCAATATCCTTGTAAACATATTGCTGGATGTGAGGATAATGTATCATGTGAAGCTTCCATAGCTTGTGCTTCTGAGCAGTGCCCCCTTGCGCCAAGAAGATGGTATGTGTGGTCATAAGATTGAATTTGTGAAGGGCTTGCTTCCATATTCCCAAAGGATTGATCTTCTTCCCTTCAAATATGTTGTTACAGCGGGCTTTCCCACACATCGTTCCAAGATTGGAGTAATGTGTCGCTTGTGCCCAACATTTCTTAAGGACATCAATCACATGATGATTATTGTCACCCTGTACTTGCAGTAAAGCTTGTTCGCAAATGCTTCTAAAATGGGCGTGAAATGACAATTCGAACAACATCACATTCACTATGTTGCAGTTGTACCTATCTAGCTTGATGTATCCTCATGCAATAATGAGGTTCTTTTCGTATACTGGGTAGGGAATTGTTAAACTATGATGCATTGTAACGATTGGTCAGTTATCTACCCAAATTTAAAAGTTGTTATGATTCTTGTAGTAGGATATCTTGATTTTTTGCGATGGAGCAAGGGATTTTCATTTTGTAATGAATATCTTAATGTCAGTCCTCACCATTAATTCTATTATCTTTTACTCCAAGGAATCATATCCCATTACTCTTCTAGATGCAACTACAGCCATGACCTTTCTCATAGCCTAAGGATATAATCAACTCTTTGAATTTATCTTTTCATAACCCTTAAATGCAAAACCACTTAGTTCTTTGTAGGTGTTCAGCGTAATGCCATTACAACTAGATGACGTTGACAGCAAAAACACAATTCATTGTTGATAAAAAAAATTCCTTTACGAGCATAGCATCATCATTTGCCATTTTTCTTAGCTAGTAAGTAACTGTTAGCACCTCAAGAAGGCATTGTGGTTCTAAACATTGTTCTTCAGGAATTGCTTCTTGGTTGGTGATGTTATACATTATGCAACACCATCCTTCTTACAACTACCACAAATCTCTTTGTTTGGGAGCTAGAGGTAGCATAAATGTGTCTTGATAGGCCCATATAGAGAATCCATGTTTCTAAGTGATGTTCATCACCTTTTTATGTGTAAGAAAAAGTATATAGGGTCAGAAAATGAAGTTAAAGATAATTGGGTGATGTGTATGTAGGGAATATATTGTTGCATACATGTGACTTGGTTTTTTAATACACTAACAACTATGCCATTATAACTTATATATAACTATGTTTTGTATAAATTCTGATATGTATAACTTTTAGCAAGGCAACTTGATCATTCACTGTGACATTTTTTGCAGGTTAGGTTATTTGATGCCAAGAATGATTGTAGAGAACGCCTTTGTATCACATCTTCATCCTAGAAAAAATAACCCATTACATAACCTTGATTGAAGTATCATAAACTGGTGTTCATGTACATGTGAAAGGTAAACTATGCAATAATTTCATTGGTTTGTTATGGTACACGTCATTTTCTCAAAATTAGTGTCATACTCTCTTACCTTCACCCGCATAACATAAATTATGTTAACTACATGTTAAGTTATAGTTGACTGTCATATCTATTGTACATGAACAACTACCACAACAAAAGGAAGAGAGCACAAAGGAATTATCCAATATATAGTCTTAGATTCACAAAATATGTGCTAAGATATATGGAAACCTCAAATTGGGGACCGGGTGGAACTGCCAGTTGTTGATGAGAATGATTTTTCTTTCAAGAATCTCCATGAATATCAATATCAACTACAAGAGCTTCCTATGGCCAATCAGAAGCAAAGCACGGAGAAGTTCTTTATTTTCAATCAAGAAGCAATACCTTAGCAATCTTTCTCTTCTTATGAGTTTATCAATGTTATCATATTCGTTGACGATATAAGTAGCGGAATTAATACAAAAGAAAAATCAAGATAGAAGAAGATGCACATGATCATGTGGCATATACTCTGTAGTGGACAGAGGCAGTCAAAAGAAGATATTGTATACATGTATCTTTTTTCTTTGAATATTGTAAAACAGGGGCCAGATTAATGTCCTCCACATGTGTACCCATTGTTCAAATATAAATAAAAGTATCATTGTTGGCATTGTAAGCACAACTCAATCTTTATTAACATTCTTCTTATTTCTTTTTGAAAACTTCTCTACAATCACAAGCAACTGGCTGGATACATAATGTCTCTTACTACATATGTATGTGTAGTACATGGTGTCTTTCGCTACACACTAGCTATAATTACATGTGAAGTAAGTGGTAATTTTTGCTATACATGAACTACATATAAAAATTGTAACCAATGTCATCTCTCCCTACATATCATAGCTACAAATTGAATTGTAGTCGTATATTTAGCTACATTAGAAACTACATTTTTATTTGTAAGGATGTTTTTTACCTACGATTAGGGTTACATATGAATTTTTAGTCAAAGGAATAACTAACTACAACTTTGGAAAATGTAGCCTAAACAACTACACGGGTATTAGCTTCATATTCTAAATGTAAGGATAAATGTAGCCAAATCTTTTAGCTACAAATTTTGGGGTTTTCTCTACAATTTTTTTTTGTAGTTAAAGATCATATTTTTTGTAGTGCTCCTTAGCCACTCCACTTCATTTCAACCTCCATTCCACTCCATTTCACCATTTCCACCACCAAAAACCTAGTTTCTTGGTATTTTGACCCTATTCCACCATCATTCCATGCCCTTGCATCTTGAAGAAGGAGGAGGACATCTTACAACAGCTGAAGAGAAGAATTACTCCTTCTACACTTCAGCTGGCTTCTTCTACCTATTTCTCCCATCTTTTTGTATTTAGCATTTCCATGAGTAGGTAGGCCCCTTAGGTGGGATGTTTGGGGTCAAAAATGTTACTTTGATACCATGTTGGGGGAAAATGATATGTAAACATTATAATTTTGTTTTGCTAATGATTATGTTCTAAATCTATCTTATTCTTCATGGATTGCTTGTTGATTTGTGCTTAAAATCGCCTATGAATTTTGGGAAATTTCTTATATGTGTGAATTTTGGGATTTGCTCCTAGGTCCAATTCATGGATCCCTTGCTAGATACCCATTCTCCTAAATTCTAATCAATTATCCTAACCTTAGTTGATAGATTTAAGTAGCTAATTTAGATGAATTCAGTGTGGTTAGTGTGACATCCTGCCATCACATAGACAACGAGACACCACATGAAAATGCACGGAACCACCATAAGCCACATATTACCAAAAACACGGGTTAATTAAAACCGATTGTGGAAAGCATCATAAGAACAAAACTATAACAACCAGATCCACATCCTGCAAGGAAACATGTTATATATACATAAGCATGATATATGTCCACCATCACATAGGATCTGTCTATTCCATATACATCAAGGATGTGTCACCTATTTATATACATATCAGACCCAGCCAGGCCAACAACAAGATATAAGAAAGCCATTTCAAGATAATACATTGTGAAACCTTGTCAAAACACCTCCAAGGACCTGAGAGTACAGGGATGACTCTAGGACTCTACTATAAAACAACAACAACAACATATCCAACCTTGCCTTCTACTGATCTTCTTACTGCTCAGCCGCAACACTACGATCACCACCACGTCTCGCTCGATCACCTAAAAAGGTTGAAACCAATGGGGTGAGACACACAGTCCAGCGAGAAACATAACTCCCCGCCGAACTATAAAACCTCAGAGATGCTAGAGCAGATAAAACATGTAACAGATATACCCAGATCATATATTAAATATGTAGAACATGATTATACATATATAACAGCTTACCATGATACCTGAGAAGCATATAACTAGCTGCAAGGGATACTTAGGGATGTATATAAAACAATCATACATTATGCAAGGCCTCAACCAATGTTTCATGTTTGCCCTAAGAAAATATACTATTCGACTGGATTACATTTATTATGCCCGGAGGAAGTGAGCCGTACCGCTCAAATCCAACCTTCGGTTGCAAAACCCAAAGCTGGTTCCATACAAGGACAAAAGACGAGCCAGAATCCATGACCTCACCTCCTCGTGGTCAGTGACGATATCCAAAGCAGGACCATAGTCTCTTGCTTAAGTGACCTTAGTCACAGGGCCAGCTCTGCAGGCTACCCTTTCCTCTAGCCCGCCTTGGTATAGGTCACGACGTTAGTATATTTTGAGCCACGGGCATGTTCACCGTGCTCCAAGCCATGAACACATTCATGTTCTATCACACTGAGCCATGGGCTTGTTCACCATCCTCTTATACACATCTTGAGTCTACAACTGAAGTTGCACTCTAATCCTCCTATTTTTGGCTAGGAGAAACCCCGCATACTCAACAATATGTGCTCGAGGTTAACCCGCAAGAGAACCTATTTCACCATCACCAGCTCCTGACGATGATGGATCTATGGCCAGGGGAAACTACATGAAAGGTTCATTTGTAATTAATTAATGCATTTTAAGTGGATTGTTGGGATCAACCAAGTTATATTATGCAAACCATAAATAAGAGTAAACAACATAGATCCCAATATCTTGTGTCACATTGTTACTGCTATTCTCAATGCCATCAACATCATCATGATCCATCACAAGGATCCAACATCATGTCTTGCCACTTGGCCTATTGCCACTTGGCCTGTTGCCAATCATCATGATCCATCACAAGGATCCAACATCATAGGGATTCCATCCCATCATCAAGCACATGTTACCAATACACAAGAAACACGATTCTTGTACCATCATAGTCCACATAACACATAGTGTTCCTCATTATCTCAATAGCAAGAGAATGTCACCAAGAACATCATTATAGCTCATACCTGAGTACACATCTCAATTGATGAAACTTGCATGGTTAGTATGCTCAAGAGTAGATAAACACTTCATCGTCGAGATATATTTGTGCAACATTAGATGACCATGCATATACATAACATCCACATATAAGCATTCCAAACGATATTAGGGTTACAAGCCGAACATAGAACATAGCCCTCACAAAAGCTTATCAGGTAAGGAATAACCCTCACCGAAACATATCGGGTAAGGGACTAGCCCTCACCAAAAGATCACACGACCCTCACCAAAGGGTACCGGTTACAACCAAACTCTACAGGTGTCAGCTATCTCCCATATCGGGTAAACCACCAAGCGAACTGATAACAACCAACATCATATTGTGCAACCTATATTGCCCAAGCGACACACCCTGTCATCCAACAGAGCAACGAACCATCATATCGGGTGAGCACCATATCGTGCGACGTCGTGACGGGCAACGTCCAGACCATATCGCCCAACCAAAGGCCAGTAGGCATCCTATTGGGAAACTCTATGTCTTGCAACCTACATCATGCAATGCCCTATGACAGGCAACACGTCGTAACGTGCAACACCTCTAAGATAGGAAACATTGTTCTGTGACGGGTAATGCTCAAGAGGTTAACACATCCAAGATCCATATCGGGCAACACTACCCAAGGGGGGGTATCTTGGAAAGTAGCAGGGCCACATCGCCAAGAGGTCAACACAAAAGGGAGATATCACCTAAGAGCTCAACTCCTCAAAAACACATATCGGCCAAGGGACCAACTAGGTGTCATCCCACCATATCGTCCCAACCCTAACTCTAGGGAAGAGAGGGGTATCAGTCACCACACTTACAAACCATATCGGGCAACAAGCCTCAAGATACCACCATCCATCTCGGGTAACTAGGGTTAGAAACAACCTCAACCACATAACAACCACCCACACCACATTGCCCATGGCATCAAGAGTGTTAGCTCACCTCGCAACAACTAGGTTGATTGAGGGTTATTGCCAAACTCAAGCATATCAAGTAGGATCTAGAGCTCACCTCACAACTCAAGGAAGGAGGGGTGTTGCTCAAAGCCCACCATCAAAGGCATGGCCACTCATGTCGTCCAAGATACCTAAAGGACAACCAACCATAATGGGTTACTAGGGTTATAAGGTCTCAACCGCATCACAACAATCCACACCATATCCCCCAAGGATACCAAGAGTGTTGGCTCACCTCTCAACAACCAAGTGAGAGGGGTTTTACACAACCTCAAGCATATCAGGCAACAAGGGTAGAACCAAGGTCAACACCTATATTGACCATGCCAACTAACCATGTCACCCAAATACATAGAACATAGGCTCACCTCTCAACAACAAAGTGAGAGAGGGGTATTGTCTCAAGGATGCACCACCATATCTCCTCGGGTTAAGGAAATCTAAGCTCACCTCTCAACTGAATGAGAGAGGGGTATTTCTTGAGGTTCCACAAATCAAGAGATCAGCCAACACAAGGATAACCCACATATCGGCCAACCTAGTCTAGGGTGAATATCGGCCAACCTAATCCAGGAAACATATAGGGCAGCAACATTACTAGCTAAAGCATGAGCATTACTAGAAAGATAAGCATAATTGATCAAGATAACATATCAAAACAACATATAAGGGAGAAAGTATAGCTAGGTTAGAAGTTATGTAACCTGCCTCAAGCACACTCCTCCAAGATCTAAAGCTCCAAATCTCCAAGGCACCACCTTCGGCCACCAACTAGAGAAGAAAGGACCAAGAACACTAAGGTTTCGGCCACCACTAGGGAAAAAGAGAACCACAACTACAAAATGTATTGACCACCAATCTTCTCCAAGGGATATCGGCCACCAAGGGAAAGAGAGAAACAAGGGAAGCAAAAGGGACCGCTAGCAAGAAAAGAGAGGGGTATATATACAAGAGGGTAAAGGGGAGAGCAAGGCAAGGTGGCATCCACTAAGGACCACTTGTCCAAGGGCCACGCCACATGCTAGCACCCCAACACCGCTTGTCCAAGGTCTCGCCACTTTCTAGCAACAAGCCCCATGTGTCCAAGAGAGGGTGACACAAATGATGCTAGGAGGAAGGGGTGTGTGTCGCCCAACATGGCAACCCGACACACCACCAGCACCCTTGGCTGATACACCTCCTGGCCGATACTCCCCAAGCACCTCCTAGCCGACACACCAAGTAAGGGGAAAAACACCAAGCCCAACAACAAGCCCAAGCTCAAACAAAGCCCAAATGGCTCAAGCAAGGCACCCAACCCATCCTCTCAACCGTAGAGGATGCAAAGAGACAAGGATGCCTCTCAAGGTGACAAGCTTACCTAGAAACCCTAGAACTTGGGTAAATTGCAAGTTGCAACAAAAGACCCACACCAAAGCAAAACAACCCGAATCACACCTCAGGTGATTACGCAAGCCTCTAAACACAAGGTTTAGGCAAAGCAAACATGGTAAGCCCAAAACAAAGGTCAGGGTCCTTACAGTTAGCATGGAACTTTCTCAAGGCTAGAATGTAGGTGATGTGTGGCCTAAAACCTCACTTCAACTCCTATTACTACACTCAACCACTAATCACCCTAAGATCCTCTAACCTAGAAACCTAGGCTTGTCTAGACTAAATTGAATTACACCTAGTCCCAAACCCAATTGAGCCTCATAAGGGTAGTAGGAGGTGTTAGGCACTAGTTCCCCTATACACAACCTATCCTATCCATGGCCAATTAGTACTTTAGGGAAATTCATTAGACTCTAGCTTGTTTTTTTTGTTTTGTGATATAAATGAGACTATAATGTTTACATGTCACCCTCAACCTAATTGATAAGTGCATCCCCCAAATAGCCCACACATCCCTTTATTGCTTTACAACCCTAATTGCCTTCTTGCTTAGCTAGTCTTATCTAAGTTAGCTCTTTGCGTGCTTAGTTAGCTTCTTGGATTGTTTTTGTTTTACTCTTGCTAGTTTAGGTTTTTAATTTCTCTTTTTCCCTGTTTGTTAGCTTAGTGTAGTGTGGACTTCCTCTTGCCTGCCTTAGCGTAACTTGTTCTTTTCCTTCCTTGCCTTGTCTTTTTTTGTTCATTAGAATTAACTATCTAGTGTTAACTTAGGTTTTGATTCATGCTTGTCTTCTTTTACTTGCTTGTTTTCTCAACCCTTAGTGTAATCAATAAATCAACCATAAAACCCTTAAACCCTAGATTGTGTAGTAGGAAGCTAGCCCAAAACTAACCTAGCTCTAGTGCCCCCATTTTCCCTATGGATCGACCCTATTCTTACCGCCCTGCTATACTATGAAACGACCCAATGTGGTTGTGGGTGTAGTGTTTTAGTTTAAGTGAGTGTGTTAATTTTAGGTCCCTTATAAATTTTGAAAGTTATCCTCCATGTGTTCTAATCTCGTGGGATTCATCTAGTCAAGTTCCAATTGATTAGTGTGTGCACCTCTGGCGGGAGGTGCTAGCAACCTTGTGGTGTCAATGGAGAACCTTTTTTTCTGGAGGAGAAGGCCTTGTATGTATAGGCATAGGTTTAGGTTTGGAACCCTTACAACCACCTCAGAGTTCTATCTTGGCCGCCATGGAGGTAAAGAGATGGCGGTAGAATAAGGAAGATGATGGGTCATTATGCTTAGTATCGACTAGCAGGACCACCACCTCCTACACTCCCACTATGCAATGAAGCTCAAGCTTACCATAATATACAAGAATTTGGATCAAAACCTTACAAATTATCATAAAATAAAAAAACTTATATGCAAGCTAGTTTTAAGCAAAAATGATTGAAATGAATGCAAAACTAGACTGAAAATGCAATAAAAAACTAGGATGAATATGCATTCATTATGTACCTAACTAAATAAAGACACCACTTCATCTAGTCTCTCTTTGAGGTTGATCCTTAAACACTAGTGCAACATAGGGGGTCTTGCTAAAGTGAATTTTGACTAATCTCAAGAGAGAAGACAAATAGTCTTGGTGGCCTAAACCCAAGTTCAATGCATGCCATTGACCCTCTAGGACATGCAGCAAACACAACATACAAACACATTCATCAACCTATACCCACACTCACCCATTGACCTCATTAGAGTACATGCCCTTCACTTTAGCTGCATCATCAGTGCAGGCCATATCAACTCAGATTGGTTGATGGGGCTATTTGATAGATTACCTCATAGGACAATGAAGACATCATCACCAATGACCACAACACAAACTTGATGTTTTGTTGATCCATGGATGCCTATCTGTAACAACCATCGATCTACACTCACATTTATGAGTGCTATACTCTACAACCCCCATTGATCATATTTGTCCCCTCTCAACCCATGTTGATTGAAGAGGATAGTTGATGACCTATATTAATGCCCACCCACGTCGATCGATGACCCCCACATGAATGGACACTCTCGATGAGATTGAAGTATGACTGAGCTACTGCCTGATGGGGGTTGGCACACAATGAGGCACCTAGACTATTGAGGTTCTAGAACCACTGTGGTGCCTATCCACTGCCAATGTGGCTAACCCTACCGGTTCCACCTCTACTATAAATTCACCACCATAGCCTCCAAGTTAGGAGTTCTAGTTTTCTGGGTAGCACTCTCAGGTCCCCAATTATTATTATTGGCCTCCACAATAAGGGTTTCCACATCCATCGACTCCTAGACTACCTTTGATAAGATCCTTAACTATAGAGGGCTAGGAGCTTCTACCTACATTGCCCGCATCAACTTCCACCACTGCCATTGACACATAGGAATGTATCTCACTCTAATCTACCTTAGCTTGGAGGTAGACATGCCATCAACCACTCTTCCACCTTGCATACATAGATCTACCTCCACCCATCTACAAAGGTTGTTGTTTGTGGAGAACTCGATGATAAGGAGTGAAGAGAAGCTAGAAGAATAAGAAGAAGGATGAAAAGGAGTGGCATCCAAGAGAAGGGGAATGATATGGACTAATATATTGATCATGTGTTAGACAATGTGCTGGGAAATATGTTGATATAAGAGACTTCTCTATTATATAGGAGAAGGTGGACATGACTTCTAACACACTAGAATCTATGTATATATCTTAATTTTCACTTTCCTTAGGTCCACCTTTAATTATATTAGTATTATATATATATGTCCTATAATTATAATAATTGGGATTATTTAGAGATAAGAAAATATAATATCTTAACAAATAACCTATTATATAAAGGTTAATGTGATATTAATTAATTAAGTCTTCAATTCATGGTTAATTACATAAATTCACTAACTAATTAGTGTTGACCCTAATTCAAAAATCTAGTATCACCATAAGTCTAATTGAGAAAATAAATAAATATGAAATAGTATATAAAATAGATTAAGAAAGACGTTATATGCATTAAATGAAGTCTTAATATACCAATAATGAAAGAAAATGCAAAACATCTTCACAACAACAAATTAATGCTAAAATTAGATTCTGACACTTTGATTAACCACATGTAAAATTTTAGGCTACTCAAAGTTCTTTGATCGTTCATTTAACTAAATCATAATGGTATATTTAATGTTCATAGGTTGGTTGAATAATTACATTAGCTTCCACTGGCATTCTGTTTTTTCTTTTATTCCCTTTTCTCGTGATGCGACCTACCCCTAGTTCCCTAACTCCTCATGCTAGGTCTAGTCACCGCAAATGCTTCAGCCCCAATTGTTCCTTCTTCCCCTCCTCATTTTCTATTCCTCACTACCTCCCTCTCTTATGTATTCTCTTCCGTCCTACCCTTCTTCTACATGGCACCAAGAATGTTGATAGCCCTACTTTTCCCCTCTCCTTGTACCCTAGTCAATATAGTAGAGGAACCACCTCCATGGATGTGGTGGCCACCACCTATCGGGGACCTTTGGTGGATCCACAATGGAACTGCTACCACAAGGGTTGTGATCCATTAAACCCTAGCCATGTATCTTTCTTCTGCGATGCCCAGAACTTGTAATAGATAGAGAAGCACCACATTCTACTTATTTAACTGATGAAAGTTTTGATTACGATCAGAATCATCTTCTATCCTCTCCAACAGACTCCACGCCTATAGAGCGTCGGCCACCTATGAAGATTTCTCCTTCTCCTTTCTTCTCCTCCTTGCCTATCTCTTTCCTAGCTTCTCCTCCTCTTCTTGATAACGAGCATGACTGCCACTTTCATATTTGGGTTTGAATTCCACACTACCTACTACCTTCCCTCTTGAATACCACATGTTGTAGCATTTGATAGTTCATTTATTCATCCTCAAGCCCTCCATACTGACATTGACAAATTTGAAACACATACATGGACACCTCAAAACCTTACAACATCCATGGATTAAGATGGCATCTCCTTTTGATGAAGGATCTCCTCTGATATACAATTTTATGATATATACTATATACACCACTAGAGAAATAATTAAACTCCTCTTTTTCTCCATTTATGGAATAGATGGTTTTATCTCTCAATTTAGTGAAGAGTAGAACCCTCTCAGGTCCCACTCTTTACATGACTATAGAGACTTCTAGACTTGACAAGACTCTATATGGGACTACACACTTCAACCCATATATTATATCACACCATATCATACAATTTCTACTTTTAAAAATCCATAAAGGAACTTTTTTACAAATTTTAGCAGCATAACAATAAAAGAAACAAGTTTGAAACATTTTTAAGAATGATCTCATGAAATATCATTATATATTGGAACTCTATAGGAACATATGTTATCACCATGTAGAAATGCAATTCTTATCATAAGTTGAAGCTACACATGGAACTAATAAAAATCACATATTATCATCAAGAGACTACTTTAGGAAGCCTAACTACAACATGCAATTCATATTCCTGACATGCTAGGTTCAAGATGCATAAAGGAACCACCTTTAAATTTTTTAAGGGAATATTTCAGCAAGATCTCAGTTTGGATGTACATTGTAAGTAATAAATGATTCTAAGGTACATCAATCACCTGGTGAGAGTGGAGACAAGTCCACTAGAAGAGAATAGTTTTGAATCCTAGAGCTTCATGAAAAATTCAAGAACTAACTACAAACTCTCCAAGATCTGAGTTCGTCCTCCAAACACACTCTACAACTATTGATCCACAACCTAAAAGACACTACAACAAGGATGGAGAAGGTAAACAATATGTAAGTCTCGACAATGGAAACCCTAGATAAAAATCAACTAGAAAACGTTGAAAGAAGGAAAAAGATGATAGATCGCCAGAAGAACACAGGATCAAGGTTCCTCTTATATGGATCTAAGCTTGGTAGTCATCAGGAGGCTTGTCATGCATCAACAATGAACATAATGAAGGCAAATGGAGACAAAGTCAAAGACTAATAAAAGTAGGAAAGCTTGTCGCTGCAACACTTTGGGGTTTAGTTCACACAATTAAGTCTAGAAGGAAAGACACGAAGATATATATAACCTCATAGGAGAGAGAAAATGTGGTCAAAGTTTTCCGACTATCTATCAGTGCACTCATACCTTCATTGGTTTATCACCTTATTAGTAGACAACACCTGACATTCCATTGCTACACAAGATCAAAAGTTCTAGTTGTAGATTGCCTTGCCATGTCATCAGTAGACACGAGCATAGATACCATGTTCAGTTCTCATATAACAAGCTCTCAGGAAAACCTATAGGTAGATACTCACTAGGGTTATTACTGATAGAGGATTTCACTAAAAATAACAATATTGTGTAGAATTTTCATTAGTACTCAGCAGATGTTAGCTCACTTCTCATACAAGACATTTTCTTTATTGGTAGCCAATCAAAAGAAGCATATAATGTCACTTGATTGGCACTTCCATCAGTCCTCAACTAATTAGAAGGATGAAAAACCCCATCGGTCCTCAATTGACAAAAAGCTAAACATACCTCTATTGACAAAAATGCAGATTAACCTTGTTAGCTCTCAACTTATAAAGGACCAGTCATACTTCCATTGTTCCTCCTCCAATGGAACAGTAAACCACTTTCATCGATACTCTTGATATTGGAAAGTAGAAGGCTTGGTTAAATCATCTAAGTGTATCCACAAAAATCAGGAAATAGGGAGAGAGGGGGAAACATGATATGTGCAATCTTCAAGGAAATCCTCAAATGTGAATAATTTGTACATAAATTTGTACATAAACCCCCAAACAATATGCTAAGTTACAAGCATACATCACCAAGCATCTAGCCATGTAATTAAGATAGAAGAACAAAAAGAGGTCAATGGTCGTAATATATATATATATATATATATATATATATATATATATATATATATGATATACATATATTTATGTATATATATGTTTATGTGTGTGGATACTAAAAAATCCATTTGGGATGTAGTAGTTGGAGATAGGGAGGGTGAAAACACAGATAAGAGTCTCCAAGTCCAACTCCAGATCCATATGGACAATGAAACTCTAACGATGGATCCATTAATAAAATCATGGGATCCTGGGCTGAAATCTATGTAAACAAAATCAAGGAGACACTTTGTTGGAGAAAATGGATATAGAATTACAAGGTTAGACACTCATATAGCTCAAGAAGAAGCTACGTAGAATGCTCACAATTCCTGACTCATGCCTACAAGATATGTAGTAGGGCTATAGGTTCACATTCCCACATTTGAGAGGTAGTTGAGTCATATCAGGATTTTGAAGGGCATCATTTAAGTGATGAGCCATGGTTGGGGTTTCTTTCTTATTTGCTTTTTAGACCATCATATCTAGAATCGATCCTTTATGGCAGGTGTGTTGTGAAAGATAAACAAATGGTTCCATTGAAGTTGAAGCCTGGACACGTCTTGAATAGATTCAAACTTGAAGACATGCTAGTGTGGATATAAGTTCACAAACTTTTGGTTGAGGTATGGGAGAAAATATATGTTCAAGAATGGACTCGTTACTTAGTACTCCTCTATGTATAGATAGGCTTACACAAAATTTCAAAAGTCCAAAGTTTTCCAAGATCCAAGTGCTTATGCCAGTAGAGTCTAGATTTCCCTCTCATCTTAAGGTCACAAGTGATAGTGGAACCACCCACGCCATTTTCTTTGAGCAAGAATGGATTTCCAAAACCTATATGATTTGCAAACTATTTTGGCATGACAATTGGAGAGATGGAAACAACAAAATGTTGAGTAAGAGTAGGTGGAAAGGATAAGGAAAAGTATAATGTTTAGAAAGTACTCAACTATATTTCAAAGTAAGAGTATGAAATTTCTAACAATCCTTCAAAATAAATGTAAGTCTCTGAATTCGAGAGAGATTAATGTCATGGTGTCAATGAGTAGTTTGAAGACAACTCCTTAGATGAGAGTGAAGAGGCTAACTCATAAGCTAATGTTCCTATATCCTAAATATATAATTCTAGTACTACCTCTTGTATGGTAGATTTAATTACTCCTCCTAACTTTATTGGTGTGACATAAGAAAATAAAGCTAGCCAAGTGACTGAAGAGTGGTGATTTCACAATATGAAAAGAACAAATAAAGTGAAAAATAGGGAAAAGAAAGCAGTAATCCAATAATATTGGATGACGATGGGGTTTGATCCCAAATCAACCAAACAAGTAACGAGACTTAAACTGGGACTTTTAGAAAGAAACTCTAAGGTTACCTTGTACACATGTTGATAGGAGAGGGACATATCATAGTTTAAGACTGACGTTATCTCTTAATAATCTGACTCCACCCACTTTTCATTACATTTCATTCACCACCTTAATATGATTAGGTAACCCAAATTGTTTCCTCTTGGTTGCATTGCGTAGCATAATAGGTGGCATGATAGCTAGTTATTTTATTGCATTACTTTGAAAATGAAAAAGAAGTATGATTATCGAGATGTGCATAATAAGTAGTTGTAGAAAAATTTCATGTAGGTTGAATTTTCTCCTTGCATCATTCCTACATCATGTATATTTATATCTTTCTCCTAATATAAAGTGAAAGGATACACATCAATATCCCTAAAAGAAATACTATATGGAAGAACATCCCGAGCATAACTCATAAACTATGCTAATATAGGACGACATAGAAAAGAAAGGAAGAAAGAAAATAAAATAAAGAGGTATTAAAGGATGCATTGAACTCAAATATGAAAATTATTCAAGGATAGGGTAATATACTTACATGCATGCATTATTTTACCCCATACTCGTCAATCAAATGATACTTTTAGTGCATGCATCATTCCACCAAAATAATAGGAATTAGGATTCATGCATTTCTCGTCTCCTTCATGTTATATGTTCATCATATTTTGTTTTAGCATAAATTATTTAGATGTTACTTGTGATTCTTTTTCATAGCCACTTACTTCATTCCACCCATTGGTTGTTTTGATAGGCCACATATATGATTGATCCTATCATTCTTTATATGGGGAGCTGGTTCCAATGTAGTTAGTAGGTAGATAAGAGAAATGTAAATAGGGAATCACATGGTGCATAAAGTGGATGCCCTATTGACTATAATATTAACTTCTCTAGGTTTCATTGACTTAATGATAGACGTATTTAATGAACAATTTTAGTCACTACAAAGTAGTTATGTGTTTAGTGGTTGGTAAAGGCTAGTTCGGGACCGTTAGGCTGCGGTATTTGAGAAATGTTGTTTATATTATTTTTCCTCTTGTTGACTTGTCTCAAACATATTCAAAGGTAGTGTTTCTTGAGGGTGAGCAACATTCAAGCTTAGGGATTTTTGATGAACTGAGTTTTATTGCATTTCACATGCCATTTTTCATGTATCTTTTACATAATTTCTCATTTTGATATTATATATACATTGTTTATCATTACTAGCCTGTGAAACACTATTGCATCAATTAATATGTATTTTCTCTGAATTATGTTAAAATTATCAATTTGTATTTGGACTTATGTTGGTTTTTCCTTATTTCAGGAAATTTGATAACTTTCAATACAACTTGGTACCACCAACTTTGGAGCTAGTGATATCAAACTTTTACAGAAATCCAACAGGGAATGCTAAGACAACTCGGTGGCACCAACTTTCAAGTCAGTGGTATCAACACTATCTTGATGTCACCGACATCCTAGTCAGTGGTACCGACTTTTTCACCCAAAGCAAGTTAGAGACAACTTGGTGCCATCAACATACAAGTCAGTGTAGTACTGACACTCAACAAGAGATTTGAGTCAACCGATGACTCTATGCCACCAACATCTAGTCGGCGGTACCTCCTTGACACTATCAATGCAAATTGAAGATTGATCTAGATATGAGGGTTGGGACTTAATGGCGGTCCTAGTCCTACTTATGATGTAAGGGGAGCTCGACCAAACCAATGAATCATGTTCTATTCTATTGCAACCAAGCACTAATTTGAGACGAATGATACAACTATTTCTCAAACAATTCATGCACCTCTGGAGAGCAGATTTGTGGCTGGAATGTTGCAAATCGAGCTATTCCCTACAGGGGATCTTCCAGATCAGTTTCTCTAAGGGTTTACATTAGTTTTCTCATGTTGATCATGCTTTCTATTTTCTCCTTCATGTGTGAGATAGTAGAAATCATGTGTGTCTTATCAACCTATTCCTTAGGACCAGGGAGTAGCCCAATATTGCATTGTATTTGACTTCCATTGTAAGGCACCTAACCATACTTAATCTTTAAACAAAACTTGTTCGGCATATTTCAATTAATTATATTCTTAAATCCTAAAAGGTAATCATGTTTTGTGATGTCACACCAAATGACGAAACTATGCTTAAAATGTAATCAAATTAGATCTTGTTCATTTATGCAACTTGTTAACTTCAATATAGTTTACCATTTTCTGGTTGTTTGAACAAAAATGTGACACTTTCTTGAGTTGCTTCATGTTGTGCATAAGAATTTATTATCTTACTTCTCCTTTGGATGCTTTTGAACCTTACTTTAGCAAAGTTACAAAGTTTTGGTGAGTGATAGTACATGCCTTCATCGTTTAAAGGCTTTTTCCCACGCTTGGTGGGTTTTTTGGTGGTTGATGGACTCTTTGGTGACCGGTTGTATTTTGGTTCCTGATTGAAACTCTGAGCTAGTGGTCCTTAGGGTTTGGATCGACAGAATCCATGATGTGCTGACCGATGGAGTTTTTATCGAAAGATTTCCATCGATCGACGAGATCAATATATGTATGTTGCACAAGGACGACTGATAAGTTTTGATCCATGACGTTTGGCTGTCGACATGTTTCTAGTGATGAAGAGGTTTTTGTGGTACATGATTTACTTACTCATGAGGTCTTCATGTTCGATGGGACCTATGTTAACGGGTGTTCTTCTCGATGAGTTTTCTATGTCATCCTATAAATAGCCCCTCTCTTCCTCACCTCTCTCATTTTTGTTGACGCAACCTCAGAGTAGATCGATGAGAAATTATGATGAGTAGTGATTGATGAAGGTTCATTGAGGATGGTAAACTTAGGGTTTTTTTGGATGCATGTGCTTGGATCAAGGTTTCTAGGACTAATTCCAAGATGTTGATTATATTTATCACTTCCTTTGATTAAGATTCATGTTCTTTTTCTTGTTTTCATGCTATTATTCATTCCCCTTCCCTTCTGTAATCGAGTTCTTTGGCATCTTGTGAGTTCTTAGATGTTTCCTTACTCGCACCTTGTGCATGCAGATTTTGCACTCTCGCTTTCTTCTTCCTTGCTCTAGTTACACCCTTCTTGCAGAGGAAGAGGATATTTTTTAGCATTTTGGTGGGTAGGGTTGGAGTTTTGTAGATGATTTTAGTTTTTTTCTTCTTCTATCTTTAGTT
Organism: Alisma plantago-aquatica; assembly: GCA_963693085.1. NCBI lineage: Eukaryota > Viridiplantae > Streptophyta > Magnoliopsida > Alismatales > Alismataceae > Alisma > Alisma plantago-aquatica. Next base: position 588,559,029 of record OY856410.1, read on the forward strand.
TCTCACTCAAACTAGATGAGTTATATAATTTAAAGCATTTCTTTCCTATTATTTGCTTGCATGCCACTACATATTTCTTTAGAAACTCGTAATCAAGATGAAAATGGGCATTTCTAGTGTTATTTTATACAATAACTTGATGATCCTTGAGAATTAATTATAGTTCAAACTTTATGAACATTATTCTTTTGAACTTTGAATTGATCACTGAGTAAGAATGGTCTGAAATTCATAAAATAAATGAAAAGGGGCTCTTAAGGATGAATATATATGTGATGCTATTATACCCACATTATAAATCTCATTGCATAGAGGTTAGCTTGTGATGGTTATAAACCTCGTATATGTTTTTATGATGATGAAACAACGTTTGCACGAAACCCTAATCTTGGTAATGGCCATCCATGATAGAGCATTAAATGTTGAAGATGCTTTAAAGGGTTGCATGGTTTCTGGATGGAGCGTTATAAATAAGTTCATGTGTTTTATATCTTATGAGGTTGTGGAGAAAACAATGATTTCATAAGATCTTCTAATATGTTGTATGTAACTTGATTTATGTAATAAAAAAAACCCAAGTTGGCTTAATTAACCAAGTGAAACTTAATCATGTAGTGCCCTGAGTCCATAGAACTATTCCAATGTTAGGATTTGCTGGATAGTGAAACAAGTATCTCGAAAGGAACTCAGAGTCATATATTTTTGAGTATATGCGGGTGCAGGGAGGGTATATCCATATCATCCTAATCCCAAGGATTTGGAGAGCGGTTCAGGTTGTCTCTGATGTGAAAGTAATTGAGAGTTATAGTGGTCATAACTCAGATTTGAGGTTCATATACCCTGGTTTCTAATGTCATGGCCTCTATACCCAAGGCGTACTTGGTTGTCGTAGTAGTTGAGCTGATGAGCCATTATGGTTGTCACTCTTACTGATAGAGGGGAAGAGATCTAAGGATTTTGGTTATCCATGATTATATACATAACTGATTTCAAATTAGTAGCGGTCAACTAGTAGTTTGAGTGGTATGTCTGAAACTGGCTAGGGGCTAATATAATGTAACTCAACCATGTATCATGACTATTAAGGTCTTTTGATGTATCATATTGGATTATAACCCTTGAAATGTGTTCTTTAAATTATTAAATGGATTATATTGTGGTAAGAGAAATCAACTATCCAACTATCTCTAGCTACATCAGATTATGATGCAAGTTATTCAATGTTACAACTTTGTAGTACTATTTGTTTTTAACTACTTTTAGTCATATCTTTGGTAAGAAATAGATCTTTTGGACTTATATATCTTACTGTCACATGGGTCTAACCTCGTGGGTCACCAAATCTTTTTAGATGGTTGGAAATGCCATCTAACACATAGTGACGTGAAGGCACAACTCATAGACCAACAGTCGTAGAAGGTTGATGGAGCTCTTATAAATTCCTAGAGTCTTCCATGTACTCTCAGGTCTGACGGGGAGTTTTGTGTTTGTGTGTACCAATTTAATATTTTGGTTGTATTTTCCAAGTATGTAAATGATGTAATTATGTGGTTAACATCTTTATTATACATGTTTTGGTTGAGGCCATGGAACTTATGTAAAGATACATGGTATGAATATACAATGCAGTTGGACCTTTGTGCAAATGTTTCCTTTAACATATGTAGAAATTTACTTAGTTTTAATTCTTCACCTTTTTGGTAATATGATTAATAAGTGTTTGATTGGCATTCTAGTTTCAATTAATCTCATTTAGTGTGATCGGTTACCACATTTTTGGGTATTAGAGACCTAGGTTCGTTGAATCTATAGGGATATAGGACATATGTTGTTGTGTTTTTTCTTACGTATCCAACATATTTGACCATCATTTATGGTTATGTAAATATGTCTAGAGAATGTGAAGAACATACTAAGTGTATCTTTATGGACCCTGGAGGTGATGGTAGGATATGAGTACCACATGGAGGAGTACTTGAGAATGGCTAGAGCAGCCTGTCCTGACTCAGTTTGACCCATTGACCATAGTTGATCTGGCTTTCTAGTTGGTGTTTGGATATCTAATGGCAATGATCATGCATCTGGAGGATAGTGCGCTTACACCTAAACCAAGGTAACCCACCTCCAATGCTAAATCTCAAGGTCTAGGAAAGACCTTCGAGAGGTTCAACTGTGTGGAAGCCATAGAGTATGCAAGTACAGTGGACCTGACAGATTCTGGCACATGATTGACAGAGCTAGAGAAGGGGTTAAGGATTTTGAACATCTCTAAGGAGAACAATGTGAAGCATGCGGTTTACCTCTTGAAGAGCAGTGTTGGCCATTGGTGCTCCATTGAGGAGGAGGAGAGACTTGGAGAGATGATCAGTTGGGAGGAGTTCTGGTGGGAGTTTGTCAACCTTTACTTCACAAAGATGTATCTAGAGAAAAGATCTCAGTTCAAGTGGCTTCACTAGGGATCATGGAAAGTTCATGGAGTTGTTGGGGTTTTGTCCCCATATGGAAAACACAAAGAATGAGAGGATTAGGATGTTTGAGAAAGGTTTGAATGTTGAGTTGGCACAAACAATGTTAGTTTTGGATTCTCGTGAGAAGTTTTCCACCTTTTTGGAATTTGTGAGGAGGATAGAGAGGATGGTTGTGGAGAGGTGAGAGGCTAGTGCCAGAAAGAGGTTTTCTCAGTCCCATTGATCACCATATGGAAGTTTCAAGAAGACAAGGTTTTCTTCATTGTAGTACTAATAGAGTTTTCTGAGCCAAGGGTACAGGTACAATCACAGTGGTCTCCTAGGAAAGGGAGAGGATGTATTTTCTCGCTTTCTGGGTGAACAATTCTGGATTGATGTTTGTGACAGGGCTATCTAGGCTACTATATGATCTAAGGACGTGTTAGAAGTGTGGTCAGGTAGGGCATGTGAGATGTTCCTCACCTCTGAATGATCAGGAGGTCACACATCAATATAAACATAGCAATGAGGGCTCACAACAACATCAGTAGTTCACTGGTAGTGGTAGAAGATGTCATGTACAGACATCACAGGTAGGGTCTTCATGGCTAGATAGAAAAGGTCTAGGATGAAAATAGGCAATAGACAGGTTCTATGGTATGAGCCATCCAAAAAGAGTGGACAACCCACAGGTCATAACAAATCAAATGGAACTTTTTCATTATTACTTATCTCCATCCACATATGCATCTATTTTAGTTGACTAGGGTGCAACACACTCGTTTATCACTAGAGCGGTGTTAAATAGTTGTAACTTGCCAGTTAGTTGTACATATGATACCCTTTTGTTGGAAACCCCTTTGGTAGGTTCTATCATGTTGTAGGAGTTGTGTCCATCTTGCATTCTTTCTTTCTCATGATGCAACATTAAAGTGGATCGTATGCCACTTAATATGCATAGATTCTATGTAATCGTAGGTATGGATACCTTGGAGAAGTACAAGGTTGTTTTGGATTGTGGTTCTAAAGTTGAGACATTATGTCAGGGAGATTTCTATTGGACTTTAGGAGGAGATAGGAATATTCTTCCTACTTGTTTGGTGTCAAATGTGATAGCAAAGAAGTTGTTGAGACACGGATGTGAAGCTTTCCTGGCTCATGTGGTGGATACCAAGTTGAATAGTTCTAGTATCCATAAGGTACTGGTAGTGAGGGAGTTTGAAGATGTTTTCCCCAATGAGTTCCCAAGTGCTCCACCCCCAAGGGAGATTGATTTTGAAATCAATCTAGCTATTAGAACACACCATCGAGTGCAATTACCCTACAAGATGGATCCAATTAATATTAAGGAGTTGAAGAAGCAATTATAGGAGTTTTTGGAGAAGGATTTTTTATGGCCTAGAACTTCCTCTTCAGGTTCTCCAGTGTTGTTTATGAAGAAGAAGGATGGTTCTATGATGCTTTGCATAGACTACTGACAGTTGAATAGGGTTATAGTGAAGAACAAGTGCACATTGTCGAGGATAGAGGATATGTTTAACTAGTTGAAAGGCGCTATAGTGTTTTCTAAGAAAGATCTAAGGTTAGGATATCACTAGTTGACAATCAAGGCAAATGACATACCTAAGACGGCTTTTAGGACTAGGTATGGTAATCATGAGTTTGTGGTTATGTCATTTGGTCTAACAAATTATCTAGTAGCATTCATGGACCTGATGAATAGAGTGTCTAGACTGTATCTTCACTAGTTTGTAATGGTGCTCATAGATGACATCTTGATATACTCCAGGTACAGTCAATAGCATGGGCAACACCTTTGCTAGGCATTGGAGTTGTTGAGCTAACATAGGATATTTGACAACTTTAGTAAGTGTGAGTTTTGATTGAATGAGGTTTCCTTTCTTGGACATGGCATCTATGTGAAGGGAGTTTGTGTAGTCCCTAAGAAGGTCGAGTTAGTGTTTGGGTGAGAGCACCCAAGATACTAGTTGAGTTTTGAAGCTTTCTAGGTTTAGCTAGTTACTATAGGAGGTTCATTAGGAACTACAATGCAGTATATTCTCCTTTGACTAGATTGACTAGGAAAGGTGTTCCTTTTGTTTGGGATGAGAAGTGTCAACATTCTTTTCAGTTGTTGAAGGAGAAGGTTAGAAGTGCTCTAGTGTTCATTTTTCCAAAACCTAGAAAATGCTACATCATTTTTTGTGATGCCCCGAAGAATGGGTTGGGATGTGTCTTGATGTTGGATAAGAATGTAATTTATTTTGCTTCACGATGGCTTAAGAAACACAAGGAGAACTACCCAACTCATGACCTGGAGTTAGCAATTGTGGTTCTTGCCTTGAAGATTTGAATACATTACCTTTATGATGAGAAGTGTCAAATTTTCACAGATCACTAGAACCTATAGTACCTCTTTCTAAGAAAGAGATGAACATGAGGCATAGGAGATGGATGGAGTTGGTCAATGACTATGACTATATGATAGACTATCATCCTGTAAAGGTGAATGTAGTGGTTGATTCTTTGAAAAGAAAATCATCTTCATCATCATCTATAGATAATTCATACTTGTACTCCATTGCATGTTACAAGCGAGACATGCTAGTGTCATTTTAGTAATTGAATGTATATTTGGAGGTTTCCTTGTTGGTAGGTTTGTTGGAATAGTTGGTGAAGTCAACCTTGATGTAGCATATCAAAGATGCACAGAGGAATTATACTATGATATAGAACATCAAATCATAGTTTGGCAGTTGAAAGCATGATGGATTTAATGATATAGATGATGGAACACTATGTTTTCACAAAAGAGAAGTGGTTCCTGATGTTGGCGGTCTGAGGGAAATGGTGCTTGAGGAATCTCATTCCTCAATGTACTCTATGAATCTGAGCAATACAAAGATGTCACAAAACCTCATGGACTTGTGATGGTGGCTAGGTCGAAAGCATGATGTGGTAGAGTTTGTGGCTAGGTGCTCGGTACGCCAACAGGTTAAAGAGGAACATCAGACACCTATAGGGATGTTACAACCCTTACCAATTCCTTAGTGGAAATGGGATCACATAACTATGACTTTGTGGTTGGTCTTCCAAGGACAACCAAAGTCCATGATTCCTTTTGGGTGATTGTTAATATTTTGACAAAGTCAGTTCACTTTTTGTCGGTCAAGACTACCTATACAACAAAGAATTTTGCAGAGATATATGTGGATGAAATAGTTCATCTGCATGGAATCCTAGTTATCATAGTGTTCGATAGAGGTTTTCAATTTACAAGTAGGTTTTGGGAGTGTTGGGGTAACACTGGAGGTTCAGTACAACTTTCTAGATATAGACAGATAGCCAGCTAAAGAGGACAATATTGATGTTGGAAGATCTATTGAGGGCATGTGTTCTTCAGTTTCTTGGGTGTTGGGATATTCACCTGAGCCTAATTGAGTTTTGCCTACAACAAAAATTATCAGAGGAGTATAGACATGGAACTATATGAGGCCTTATATGGAAGATGATGTAGGTCGCCTCTTTGTTGGTATAAAGATGGTGAGTATCGATTGTTGGGTCCTGAGCTAGTTCAAAAGACTACTAAGAATATCAAGTTGATCCTGCAACAATTGAAGGAAGCTAAGAATATGTAGATTCATATGATGATAATGTCATATACCTTTGGAGTACCAAGTGGGAAACCATGTGTACCTTAAATTTTCCCCATGGAAGGGTGCTCTGAGGTTTGGTAAGAAGGGTAAGTTTTCTCCAATGTTTATGAGACCATACCCTATCATTGCATGAGCTTGGAAGGTAGCATATAGGTGGGAGTTTCCACCAGAGTTTCACTGGTAACACAATGTGTTTTGTGTTTTGATGTTAAGGAAGTCCCATCATGTCACACACATAGCAGACATTGCAACCCATGTAGGTGGAGTTGGATGAGTATGCTACTTATGTTGAGGGTCATGTGTTGATCCTAGATAGGTGTGTGCAGAAGCTTATGAAGAAGGGCATATCATTATCTAAGGAGTTGTGGCATCATCATGGCATAGAGGAAGCCATGTGGGAGACAGAGGATAAGATGTGCAGAAAATCCCTTCCATTTTTATGTAGGATTTTGAGGGTAAAATCCTTGTTAGGGGTTTATGAATGTAAGGCCACTAACCCTGCTTAATCTTTCACATAATTCATTCAAAACAAATATATTAATTAAATGCTTAAATCTTGAAAGTTAACCTTGTTTTGTTATGTTACTCCAAATGATGAAGCTATGTTTAAAATGTAATCAAATCAGATCTTGTTTGTTTAAGATAATGATTAATGCAACTTGCTGACTTTTATGTAATTTACCCTTTTCTAGAAGTATGAACAAGGATTTGACACTTGATTGAGTTTCTTCATGATGTGCATTAGATTTTAAAACATTAGTTCTCCTTTGGATACTTTTGAACCTTGGTTTAGCAAAGTTACTGTCATGAAGCCATTCTTACCCCAATCCCAATCCCACTGCCTAGACAGTGGTAAAAGGATTGAAGCACCCGTCCTTGAGTGGTCCAATAGGATCTCACACACTCGCATATACAATAAGAAATAATAACTCATAAATAGGGAATTTAAAGAACAAATTAACCCAAAATAGGAGATGTTGTAGATCTATCATTATCATCAGAGTATGTCGAGTGTGGAAGCGATCTAGCCAGTGTTCCATTTGTTTTCTTAAAATCAAGAAAATCAAGACACAATCATGAAATTACAAGGTACTCTATCAAAATCAAGTAAAATGGTTTACGGAAGAAGAGTATACTTGGCATGAATTATATTCAAAAGTATAACAAGTGATCTTTTCCAAATCCAAAATTTATTCGACGAGATGTTTATTTCGAACAGTTCAATTTTTATTATGAGTTCCCATTATGTTGCAATAGAGAAGCATGCTTATATATTTTGGGGGAGGTCACCATGCTCCTTCTCTACATATGAGGTAGGAGGCCAATGTACATGTTTCGCCTCCAAATGAGGAGGTCGCTTGCACTCAATATCAACATTATCAACATCTTCACCATCATCAATATGTGGGTAGTCATAATGGGAAATATCATTTATGTTCTCATGTTTTTCTCAAAATATAATATAGAAAAAATGGAAGACTAATAAATAGGGAACAATAGCTCAAACGAGTATATAGCCAAGAATACAATCAAGAGAAACATAAAAGGTATCTTATATACAACCAAGGAGGAGGTATAATAGCGTACCTTTCACTGAAGATCTAGAGTAAGTATCTCAATAGGTCAACCCTTCGAGTTAGATCCTAAATCAACAAGATTGGATTGAGGGTCAAGGTCATGATATTTACAGATCATATTTTCAATATTCAAGATTAGGGTTACTCTTTCCTGTGTCAACCTTAGGGTTAGGTCATCCACTTATAATCAACCAATATTTTAATATGTCCAACATTATTCAAGTGTCAAGTAATTTTGAGTGTGAATGACTTACCTAGGTTTTCTAAGATCATACATGTTAACCCTAATTTACGATCATTATCCAAGTCATCATTACATTTCTAGATTATCATCATGATAAGTAACATCATTGGAATTCGATATCAGTTTGATAAAAGTAGAGTCATGGATCATATATGTGATCAATGATTTCACAAGATTTAGATCCATTATCATTATACTAAGGTTAATCCTTATTTCAAGGTGTATGATTCATACTCTAGGGTAAATGAGTCACAAGATCATATCTAAACTCATATTTAGTCAAGTTTGGTTTCAGGATAATCATTAGAGTCATCATTAGGGTTTCTCAAAGATTAAACATCATTATTGAGCCATATGACAAAATAAATGATAAATAGTTTAAGATATAGGTATATCAATGAAATACATTAGTAAATAGGCTCAAAACGTATTTTTAACCATTTGATTGGATTTTTCTGATCAAGATTGACTATTTATTTGTACTTTTTAGAGCTAGGAATCAGGAGAGATGATTTTTGCAAGTTTGGCCAATTATTGGATTTTTGAGTAGAGAGGAGGAGAAATTACCTTAAATGAAAAAATGGGGACCGTCTAATTGTTGGATTGAATGTTCAAGACCATTCCACATAGGTGTGAATCTCACTTGATTAGTGATCCTATTCAATTACTTCAATTAGCTGATTCAACTTCAATTTGGCTATCTAATTGATGGTCTGGTTGGGTCTCTTAGACCGGGCTTGATGTCCTCTAGACCGATCGGTTTGGGGACTCTTTCCCCTTCATCCAGTTCTCACACATGAGAAGAAGACGCAACAGACTAGCTCTCCGAAGCTAGGGGGAACATGAACAGGAGGGGAGGACGGAGGAAGTTGAGTTGTCATTTGTGTTTGTCGTGACCCTGCAGAGTGGTGACGAGTGTCAGATTGGGGGCGAGATGACGAGAACAGAGGATGCCCAAAATGGGCTAGGCGATGCCGTCATCTGAGCTGCAGGAGAAATAACGATAAATTGTAGGAGTACAAGGCCAAACAAGAGAGCTAGGGCCAGGGTTCTTGCAAGGTATGACTATGACGGTCCATTGGGGGTCCTTTTATAGCGTCAAGGGGTACATTTAGGGCTAACCGAGTATAGGGTGCAACCATGGCCGCCAGAGTGGGAAGAGAAAGTGAGGAGGCATTTTGGTGGCTAGACATAGTACTATTGGTGGTCAAAGTGGGGATGGCCGAGTTCAAAATTGTGAGAGGATTGTTTTGGCTCGCTTAGAACTTTGAATTGGGGTCAAAGCATGAAGATCGTTTGATTTGCTCACATTACCACCTCTCCTCAATCAATGAGATGTTGATGATGATCTTGTGGCCATTGGATCAGGCCATGATCCATGTGGAGGATGGTCCAAGGGCTGGGGTTCGTCCCCTCCCTTTCCAAGCGGATCACTGATGTGGCATAGCCAATAAAAGGGCAAATAAAATGGAAATAAGGGGGTTTTCTATCTGTAAACTTCAATAATTCGTAGAAAACTCTTAGCTTATGCATTGTATTAAGACCCTTATTGCTTATGGAAATAGAAATGCTTAATTGCTATTTGTTTAATGCTTAGTGCCTTATGATTGGGTAACTGCTGTGTTGGATATCTGAACTCTAGCTTGCACGTTTTGGATCGCGTTTCGCTTAGCTACCGAATCGTCTTTCCCGTTGCAACTACTTCGAGAGTTGGGTTGTGGCTCTAGTGTTCGGTCCGGTTCTAGAGTACGAGAGTGCCCGGAATGAAGTTGTTTTAGTATCATTCCACTCTAACTTGAGCCCAGCAACCTCGAGAGGGGTGTTGAAGCTTGGTTAGAGGCACCCGCTCTGAGAGGAGGGGTGCAGGGTGATACTGCTACCGCTTGTCTTACTGAAGTCTTGTCCCTTGCATTACGCCTTAAACCGCAGTTTATCTTTCTATTTTCTATTGCATGAAAATTCCTAAAAACTGCTAAATGACAAAATCTTAATCTTTCTTGTAACTCCAGTTGGAGATAGTTTTCTTTGATTTAATCGTGACATCTTGTTGTTCCCTTCGGGGAATTTTAATATCTCTTTATACCCACCAGAGTGTAGAGTGTCGATTCAGAGTCGCCAACACAACCCACCTTGTCCCTGTGTTCGACCCCGTATGACTACTTCGACCCCGTAAACAAAGTTGCGGGGGCCTAGAAGGATTCGAGTTATAAATGCGAAGGCTCGACTACCTCAAATACGCCTCCAATTTTAGGACGCGCGATTGAGGCCGGTCGACTTTCTGGCACCGTTGCCGGGGACAAGGAAAATGGCACTGTTGACGAATCCGAAGCCACTAACTACACTCCCGTGCCTCAAGCTTAGAAATAGGCTTGACAGCACTTCTTTTTCTTTTTCTTTTTCTTTTACTTTAAGCATTATTCTTTACCCCAATTATAATTTTCTAAACATGATTTTTATGCGGTTTTCAGGTACTCTGATCTACTGAACACCGAGACTGTCAACCATGCCTCCTCGCGTAGAGCCACCTTCTGGAAACGAAAGCCCAGGAGGGAGGCCAGCTTCGCCTCCACCGGAAGACAACGACCGGTATAGTGATCATGAGCGGCAAGAAGATCTAGAATCACCAGGGCATGAGGAAGAGCATCATCAGCATAGATGTCGTCGGAGACACAGGAGGAATCATGATAACCGGGAGCGGCGCCGAGATGCCAACAACAGTGACGACTCAGAGGAAGAAGAGAAAACTCTGAGAGAATTGGCTTCTACAAAGGCCAATAGATCGAGGTGCCCCGTTATCATCCCAAGGTTCAATGCGACAAACTTTGAGCTCAATCCATCTGTGATCTCCATGATTCAAAATAAAAGCTTCAGGGGGAGTTCTAAGAGGGACAACCCTTACCATCACCTTGATGCTTTCAAAAATATCTGCGACACCATAAAGATGCGAGGGGTTCCCCAAGAGGTCATTTACTACAAGGGTTTCATCTTCTCTTTGGAGGACAAGGCTCTATCATGGTACCTTGGGCTACCCCACCAAGCGCTGAATGGATGGGGAGAACTGGCTGACGCATTTGTAAACAAGTTTTACCCCACTGAGAAGATGATGAGGAACAAGTTAAAAATCACGTCTTTCACGCAAAAGCCAAATGAAAACCTCCACGACGCCTGGGAACGATATCTGGAATATCAGAGGGACTGCCCTCACCACAATTTCAAGAAGGGTTTCCTGGTCTCCACCTTCTACAATGGGCTAACTCCCGATGAAAGGGTATCGCTGAATGCGGCAGCAGGAAGTGACTTCTTAGGGAAAAAGCCGAGCAAGTCCGAAAAGATCATTAGGAACATGGCTGAGTTGAAGGCCGATGTTGACTATGATAGATCCGATAGAGGGCAGGCGAAGAAGGCAGGGGAAGGAACCTCTCTTGAGTCCAAGGCTCTGGAAAACATTACTTCTCAGATTCAAAGGATAGCAACAGATGTGAAACAACTGAAGGATCATGGCGGAAAGGGGAAGAAGCAAGTTGAGAAAGTCATGAAATGTGTTACCTGCGGTGAAGGAGGACATGGGGTAGACAACTGCGTCTACACCAAACCCGGCACCGACATCGACTCTGACTCGGAAAAAGAAAGGACCGAGAATGTATCCTACATGAGCTTCAAGAGACCAGACCACCCTGGATTTAATTATGGAAACAAAGACGCGGCCGACAACTCGCATTAGCTAAACACCCTGGCCAGGCCCGTGCAACCTTTTGAAAAGAGGGGGGGATCAGGCCAATACACCAAGAACAGCCAGTTCCAGCCAGCAAAAGGTAATTTCCAAGCACCAGGAAAGTACCAAGGCCCGCCCCGTGAATAGGAGAAAGGGGTGAACCAATCCGAAGTGATCAGCTAGTTGTTCGATTTTGTCAAGAAGCACGACACCGTTAATCACCAGTTAGCGCAAAGTGCACTGTCCAATTCGGGGGTTTTGAACTCATTGCAGGTCCAGTTGGCAGATATGTAGACACATCAGCGCCAAATCGACCAGCAGCTAGCGCAGCTCGCTGAGATTATGAAGAATCCTGTAGGGAAGATCCCGTCTAACACCGAACCAGCTAAAAGATAGATCAAGATGAAGAAGCTGAAGGACGTCTAGCTGTAGACAGGAAATGCAGCGCTCCTCGGGAGGCAGCCCGTGTTTTATTTTCCTAGAATAGGATGTTATTTACTTTCTTGCAAGGCAGACATTACAAACATTATGGACTGTAATAAGGCCTGAGTCAGTGCATGCGCACGTGTGCTGACTCTTTTTGTTTTAAGGGCCACCGCTTTAGTTTTATTTGCCAGGATGGGTAATACCATCTGAGGCCGGGTTTAGCCTTAGGCCAATGATGTTTTACCCGCCTGTCGCCTCTTTCTCTAAGTGGGTTTTACTTCGGAGTTTTGTCCCGAAAAATCTTGTATCGGTCGGGCGAAGTCTGGTCTGGCAACTTTACAGACCGAATCGGGCGGCACACCAACCGGCATATAGATTGCGCCCGTCTCGGGAGGGAATGGTTTTACCGCGACATCCAGTCGCTATATATAAGGCAAAAACTTTACTGTGTCGCGCTCCCGGACTTTACCTTTTTCAGCTACCGTATCGCGTAGTACTTTTCTTGCCCTCCGCTCCCGTGTCGCGCAGAGACCTCTTTCGATCTCGTGACGCACAACACCTTAAGGAAAACAAAGGTATCGCGCGACAGCCCTATCGCCCGAGCATACCCGATACGGACTTTTATCGCGTATGATGTATCGGGCGAGGGTTTTACGTTGATTTTCTTGTCTCCCGATACTGTTATCACGCGACACGCTTCTTTCACGCCTGCCCGATACAGCTGTGTCGGGCAGCGACCGTATCGCCCGTTTATTCTTGTATCGGGCAGCGCTCTTTCAAGACCCTGTCGGGCAGTCTGTTTTTGTTGGACGTACCGCCCGACACGGTTGTATCGGGCAAGCTTTACCTGATCTTGTCTCAAGGCCCGATACATTCGTTCCGGGGTGCCTTTCCTTTTATTAATTTTCCCGTTAATAACAAAACAACATTTGTTTGATTGATGATAGGGATGGCACGCACAAAGATAATTGTTAGGCTCGTTGACGAGCAAGGCAGGAGAGTTGTCACCGAGCCAGAGGCAGAGGCGGCAACAGTCGGGCAGAAGCGCTCGAACCCTGAAGCAGTTGGACCCTCAACATCTGGAAAGAGGGTGAGGACAGAAGAAGTGGCCACTCCAGCTGCAGCACCTGCTCCAACAGCAGAACCCCTGGATCACATGCCGGGAAGGTTCGTGCCAAGAGATGAGGAGCACGGACGCTGATATACTGAGCTAGGAACCAAGCTCTACAGGCTGAGCAGGTTCGGCCACCAGTCATCCTTCATGCAGTTGGGCATCTTCGGGAGACTGGAGGACATACTTGTTGTAGCCGGTATGAGGCAAATCTGCTTCAGCCTATCCGCCTCCTACACAGAACTCACAAAGGAGTTCATGGCATCCCTTCACCGAGTAAAGAATACACCTGCTGAAGCCAGACAGTATGGCGGAGCAGACAGACTCCAGGGGCGGCTTTACAATGCAGAGCACGTCATTTCAGAGAAGCTGCTCAACCAGATTTTCTCCTCCAGCGAAGAAGAGAGAGAGAGAGAGACTAAATAATGGTGCAAGGATCATCAAAGGAGACGGGTTCAACCCCGTAGATATCTGGGAAAAGCTAACCGGGGAGTTATCTTTCAAACTCGGGAGCAAGGTGGCGGCAATGCACTCATGCTTCTGGAGGATAATGCACAAGCTGGTGGCGTGCCTCCTCTTCAGCAAGAACAAGTCCAGCAACATTTACTCTGAGGAACTCCACGTCATGTCGCACATGATGGAGGGCCGGACTATCAACCTGGGGCGCTTCTTGCTGAACAGGCTGCACCCAATAAAGGATGCCACCAAGGAATATTGCATGGGTGGCATCGTGAACCTAATCGCGGTGGGGTTAGGATACCCGCGTGAGCCGCACAGCCTCTCAAGGACAAGAGGGGACGAGTTGATCGACCTCAAGTACCTCATGAGGTCGGGTATAATAAAGAAGGAGGGGCGGAGTTACTTCTACAAGTTCGCAAGGACGAAGATCCTTCTCCCGCTTCCTCGTTGTGCCGCCTACGACGCAGAAAAGCTAGTCTTCACCACAGCCGAGATCGAGGTTGTGGCAGCAGGCGCAAGCTGCGCTCCACCCCCAAGAAGCCAACAGCGGGGAATCACCAGGGGGCCCATCCCGCTGGGTACTCGGCAGGACGTATTTTCAACAGCTCCTGCCGAGCGGCCCACTGCCTCAGAGCCACGAACGACAGCCACGACAACAAGGCTAGCGGTTGCAAGAGAAGAACCGGCGATCATGGAGGTCGCCGAGACAAGAACTGGAACTACAGCAAGAGAGACGGCTGCAGTCCCCGTAATTTCTGCTGCGCCCTTAGGGGCGATTGATGAAGTACAACCGGATGTCAGCGATGAGCTATTCGCCGACATCCTACAAATGGAGCTCGAACGAGCACAGGTGACGCCGACACCGCCACCAAAGTCACCTGTTGCAGTTCTTGAGGAGATCGTTGACAATGTCAATATGGGGCAGCATCCGTCCCCCACGACACGGTCTCCTCCGATACAACAAGAGGGCGGGGCAGCACCGACACCCCGCTCAGAAGCATCAGCCGCGTGGACGATAGAAGTAGGTTCTGCCTCGTCAGGCAGACCATCGCGTGGGAGGAGCATTTCGAGGTCGAGGGGGAGACAAGCGGAAAACCCTCCTTCGCTCGGAATGATGCTGGGACAAGAACTCGATTTCTTGTGGGAGGTAACAGAAAACCATTCTACTACATTTCTTTCCCTAACCCGCAAGTTGTCATTTTTCGAACAAAGGCTGGATAGCCAGGAACGAAAGTTGCTGGCTTTGGCCAGCCTACCTGGCCGGCTAGAGGCAGTAAATGCCACGCTACAACAAGTCATGCAGCACCTTAGCGAGATCGAGGGGAGGCTGAACAGGGAGGACGACCATCCACGCCCAAGGCAGCCGAGAAGATCGTCGTCACCTCCTGGTCCGGGCTCTCAATCCTCATCGTCAAGAGCGTCGTCAGGATCATCAGCATCCACCTCCTCCTCCGGCAGATCTTCATCGGCAACCGGAGGAAATTCATCACAAGGGCAAGGCTATGAAACTCCAGCCAGACAAGGAAGCCCTTTTGACCTGAATGAGGCCACTCCCTCAGCCCCCTTTGACGAAGCTGAGGATAACGATGAAGATATCAGCGTCGGGGAGGGCTCTTCTGATGAATCCGAGGGAGAAAGGGGGGACATCTGCACTGCAAACGAAAGACACCTCCCCAGAGGAAGGAGTTCGAGAGCTGATCTCACCGATTTCTCTGCACCGACAGAGATACCTTCCTTCGAAATGGCTGACTTTGACAGAAGGGTCATAGGATATCTAACGATCAGAGACCAGAAACTACTCAACATGGTCCTGAGATCGCAAGCCGACGAGGAAGAGGTACTCTGGAGCGACAGTTATTTTTCAGTGAAGCGGGGAACTCTGAGAAACATCTTCCGCGCCAAGGCCATCATAGGGAAGAGTTTGTTCAGAGTACTACAAGGGGCCATTATAGAAAATGCCGACAAGAAGAAAGGCCAACATACAGTTTACGCTGCCACCCCGGCCCTAGCAAGAAGATTAATGATGGGGTTGTACAATTCTATGCAGGTAGAAAGTATGTTGGATTACATTGAAGTGCACAATCCGAAACTGGTGCTGGCCCCTTACAAACACAGAAACAACTGGTTCCTGTGCATTGCCGACCTCCGAAATCATGATGTCCAACTGCATTGTTGCTGCAGCAAAGAGGTCCCGCACACAGGAAGTACGTTCCTACACCCAAAGGACGTAAAGCTAAGACTGCTGCCGCTACGTCTCCACCGGGTCATCAAGTACGGAGTCCAGCGCCACAGCGGCGTCTGGAATTTCTACTCACTAAGGGACTTCCCAGTCCAAGAAGAGGAGGGAAGTGGAAATAGCACATTCATAGTCCTTAGAGCCATGGTGATGATACATATCTTCGGATACTTCAAGCAACTCCAGAATAATAACTTCTACAGTCTCAGAAGCAAATATGCATTGTTGCTGATAAAGGACAAGCACTACTTCCGAGATGCGGGGATACCAGAAGAGCTGCTGGATAGTGAACAAGAAGAAGAGTCATCTCGACACAGCAGCCCTCCTGAAAAAGAACCAGAAGCAGAGACGAACGTCTGTGGGGCAGGCAAACAGATAAACATCTTGCGACAATTTTTCGGACACGACGAACATGCCTCGCCCCAGAACCTGGAGGAGTCAATCCACAACTTCGACCGTTTCTCATGTGCTACCCTCACGTAGGAACAGGTCAACGAAATCCACATGAAGTTGGATGACTCCAACCCTGCAGACGTAGCCTACTCGGCAGGCAATGTCATAGTCCCGTTTGACGACTTAAGGGACATGGTAAAAGAGGGAGGATGTCTGGCGTTATCTGTGGCGGTCGCCTACATCCAGATACTACGAAACAAGTCTAAACACGCATACATAGCAGATCCAATGTTGTTCAACGACATTTGCCTAGCCGATGAGCAAGGGGCGAAGGAAGCTTTCCTAGCAGAGTTGGAATGCAGAGTCCCGGATACCATTCTCCTTCCCATCCTGCACAACAACCACTGGACGCTCTTAATGGTGTACACCCAACAACGAGCAGGGATTTTCTACAACAGCTCGGACAGCAATAAAGACCATCCAGTGCCTTGTACATCGACAGCGCTGACATCTCTCGAACGATTAGTACGAAAGTACTATATCGATATAGCAGTGCTGATACAACCATTCCTGGGAATGCAAGCAAGAAGCTGACATGAACTCCAGTTCTGCCACCGCAGCCCGCAGCAAATTCAACTATCCAACGACTGTGGCATCTTCGTCCTGGAATGGATGGCAAACGAGGCAACGCCTGATCAGCTCCTCCACATCGACTATCACAGCAAAAGAGGAGAATATGTGTGGGAGCTCTTATCTAGCCCAGGCGCACTGATCATCTAACCCTCACTGATTAACATTTCCTTACCTCATCTACTTCACAACTCTGTGACAGAGTGTGGAGTAAGTTTGGGGGGGGGGGGTACCATGTACCAGTGAGGGAGGTACAAAACTTTTCTCCTTTGATCCCGCTCGTCCTATCCAATTCAATTAGTGTACATATAATTTTTTTTAGTGTACATATAGCATATAACTTTTTTTAGTGTACATATAACTTCTTACACAACCTTTTTCCTTCTTGCTAAAAGTCTTGAAAACTTTGAAAATTTTTGCTTATGATTCCCTATACTTATATTTGTACAAAGTTGCTATAATAATAAAAACCTGTTGTGACTTCTTGCAAAGTTTACTTTCTGTATATTTAACGAGTTACAAGTTCTGTCATATCTTTCTGATAATGCGGTCTCGAACAAACAAAAGATTGTGCCTTGCCATCCAAAAATTTTCGAAAAAATAATAATCTCGCAAACAGCTAAGAGACGAGTATGGAGAAGGAAAAAGCTGCCCAAACAGCAGATATCTCTTTTGTTTTCCCTTACCCAGCAAAAATCCCAAAAAGAGAAAGAAGCCTTATGAGCGTGAATAAAAGCATGAGAGCTGTGCCCAATAAAAGAAAAGAAAAAAAATATATACACACTTGTTTTCCAAAAGTACCCATCTTTAGGCATGGTAGATCCGGGGCAGTGGTACGTAGGATGTGAAATCACTGCTCTAAAGCCAACTGGCTTGGACTGCAGGGACCACTTGCCCGTTAACAGACCCTTACCTGGATGGACTGATGGGAAACAAAAAGAAAAACCCAAAAAGCCTTAGCCTACCCTATACACAACTTTCTGCCCCTAAAATAAAGCTGTTTGGTGTGGAAGCTAACTTCGGAATCATACACCAAAGCCTCGCTGAAGCTGTGGAGAAGAAAAATTTTACTTAAATAATAAGGCAAGTAGGGCAAGGTCTTTTGTTCGCATTAAGACAACATTACCTCCAAGACATCGCAAATCTTGTGCTACCCTTTAGCCTTAAAGTTTTGCTATGCAAGAAGAAGCAACACAAAGTCTAGTTTAAATATTGATTGAGGACAATCAAAAAGCTAAGTTTGGGAGAGTTGATAACACCAAATTTTGTGACGTTTTTGCCCTTTATTCTGTTATCAAAACTACCCTTTTCTGCTATTTTCCTCTATTTTATTAGCATTTTCGCAATAATTGGCCAAGCAACGCTCTTATTCCAATTTTTCCTATCTTCTACAGAGTTTTCCTCATTTTTGTGCAATAAGGCCAATTCCAGCCCACAATAAGTCTAAGCCTGTCTCGACCTTCCTGACACCCGATACAACCCAGCCCGACAGGGGCTGGGCGACACAAGAATGATCGACGGAGAAGGGACACCTTGCGAAAGGGATGTGCCGGTCGACACACCTTCTACCCGACAGGGAGCCAAAGCCGCATCGACGACCCAGCTCGTCGAGCGACACGACCACCCACCGGCAGGCGTGCCGCCCACCACGTGACCAATAGCCAGCACCTCGCGCTGAGATATGCCTGTGTCGGCCATCCACATCCATCGACCGGCGTATAAGGGAGCTACGTGGTGCTTCGAGCACCATGTTTTCTCACCAACCAGCTGACTATAAATAACAGCTACAGGAAGCTGAAAAGACAGGTTGGATAAGTCGGGACGGCTGGCCAGTTCATAGTTCGGACAGTTGGGGACTTGAGCTATCTGTGAGAGAAGTGCAAGAGCAACCATATCGTGCCCCAGTGCTCGTACCGGGTGACACTAGGTGAGCTCTTCCTCATCCCGAGAGGGAGGGGATCGGTTCACCTAGGACTGTACCGGACGACACTGAGGGCCGATATCGGCCGACGTAGATACGCGACACGAGTGCCTGACAACAATGCCCGACAGTAGTATAAGTAAATCCGTACCCGACACGATACCGAACCCGATACGCTCCGCTCGTCAGTCGTGCCGCCTGAGAGGGTGTGCCGCCCGACATGAGCGTATCGGCCAGGGTCTTCGAATGATATAGTCGTCTGTCAAGCGTGTCGTTCGAGAGTTCGTGCCGCCCGACACGGCTGTACCGGGATAGGTCCCTGGACGGTATCGGGCTGGGAGTAGTAGTAGTCTGTCGTTCTTCTACATCAAGAAGGCGACACTTATCTTTCTGTTATTTAAATTCTTAGCTTATGCATTGTATTAAGACTCTTATTGCTTATGGAAATAGAAATGCTTAATTGCTATTTGTTTAATGCTTAGTGCCTTATGATTGGGTAACTGCTGTGTTGGATATCTGAACTCTAGCTTGCATGTTTTGGATCGCGTTTCGCTTAGCTACCGAATCGTCTTTCCTGTTGCAACTACTTCGAGAGTTGGGTTGTGGCTCTAGTGTTCGGTCCGGTTCTGGAGTACGAGAGTGCCCGGAACGGAGTTGTTTTAGTATCATTCCACTCTAACTTGAGCCCAACAACCTCAAGAGGGGTGTTGAAGCTTGGTTAGAGGCACCCGCTCTGAGAGGAGGGGTGCAGGGTGATACTGCTACCGCTTGTCTTACTGAAGTCTTGTCCCTTGCATTACGCCTTAAACCATAGTTTATCTTTCTATTTTCTGTTGCATGAAAATTCCTAAAAACTGCTAAATGACAAAATCTTAATCTTTCTTGTAACTCCAGTTGGAGATAGTTTTCTTTGATTTAATCGTGACATCTTGTTGTTCCCTTCGGGGAATTTTAATATCTCTTTATACCCACCAGAGTGTAGAGTGTCGATTCAGAGTCGCCAACACAACCCACCTTGTCCCTGTGTTCGACCCCGTATGACTACTTCGACCCCGTAAACAAAGTTGCTGGGGCCTAGAAGGATTCGGGTTATAAATGCGAAGGCTCGACTACCTCAAATACGCCTCCAATTTTAGGACGCGCGATTTAGGCCGGTCAATGAGTACATATCCTCTTGTTATGTCCAATACACGAGATAATGGGATGAGTGCATAACATTGAATACATGATAGATCCAATTGTGAGTGCACATGACATATATCCTTATGTTCCTGTTCTTTATAAGAACAAGAAAACTACACTCGTAAGAGACTAACTCCATGGAACATGGACAAGTTTTCTCTAATTGAGTCCTACATGTTGAACCCCTTCAACATCTTACCAATGTATGTGCTCGTTCTTAGGTCGTGAAGCTTTCTAGATCTATCTCTATAGATCTCAATTCCTATCACATATGATGCTTTGCCTAAGCCCTTCATAGAGGAGGTATTTTCCTTCCCAGGTTTTAACATATACAGTATAAGGATGTTATTCTCCATCATTTTGTGGAATATAAATATGCTCTGGTCAAATCTTTTTCAATCACAAATTGCATCTTCATTTGACTCAAGTCAAACTCTTTGAGTATCTTGTCAAATAGAAGATTCCATCTCTAAGATGCTTGCTTCAATCTATGGATTGACCTTTGTATCTTACATACTTTATTTGCAATAACTGGATTCATAAAACCTTCAGATTGTGTCACGTACACATCCTCATAACTATTCCATTTAAGGAATGTGGTTTTAACATCCATTTTGCCAAATCTTACAGTCATACTAAGCTATAATCGCAAGCATGATTCTCGTGGATTCAACCATGGAAACTGGTGAACTAGACTGGTCTTATAGGTTTGTATACTACTATCCATGTTAGTCGTTTCTCAAAGACCCAAATGCACCCAATGGGTTTTACCCCTTCAGGTCGATCCACCAAGGTCAAAGCTTTTTGGTTCACATAGAGTCCATCTATTGTCCCATGGCCTCAAGCCATTTCTCATACTCTAGTCCCTCAATAACTTCTACATAGGTTGTTGACTCATCATCTGTGATCAACTCATCGCCTTCTTGAGTCATAAGATCTCATAATCCTTCAAACTCCAGGTGCATTTTACTAGAACTATGAGGTATTATGTTACATAAGGAACTTGACATTCCACAATAACTTTTGATTCTCAATGTTCCTATTATACCTCCTTACGTTCAATGTTTTCTTATTTATCTCAAACTTTTTGAGCTCTAATTTTCTCCCACTAATTCCTTTGGAATTAAATTCCTTATAGGAATTCAGTTATTCTAGAACCAAGAAATCTTGTTGTTGGATCTGGATCAAAGTAGTACTAAAAAAAATAGCATTTATGTGATTCTTGGATAAAATCCTTCAAGAAATTATTTTCCTTTACAAGCTTTCAATCCTAATCCTTATAGAAGACATATCAGGACACCTCCCATTCCATATCTCATATGATATCTATTGAATCATTTTAGATGGTACATTATTTTAATGTATAGCATGTTCCAAAAGGAATTGGAAGATCAACTAGATTCATTAATAATCGCACCATGACTAACAGGGTGTGTCACCTAATTTTTGATACACTATCATTGTGTTTCAGGTGGAGTTCATCACGATACACTATCATGTTCTCCTAGAAGGTCCTCAAAATCATGGTTTGAAATATTTCAACATCAATCATATCAAAGTGTCTTAATACTTTTACCAAGTTAGTTATGTACTTCATTCATGATCTCCTTGAACACTTCAAGAGATCATATTTGTATTTCATTAAATACAAACTTCCATATCTACTGATAATATCAGAAAATATAATGTGGTACTGTAACTACCTTTAATATTTATTCTAAAAGGACTATATACATCAATATGTTTGAGCCCTAACAATATAGTCACTCTCCCACTACATCTAGTAAGATTCTTTTGTCAAATTGTCCAACAAATAAGACTTGCATGTCTCTGTTGGCTCAATAACCAAAAGACTCTAGATAACCATCATTATTGATTCCAAAAATTCATATCTCATTTATTCTATCTAGATGACAATGCTATAGGTATTTATTGTTTGGGTCATGAAGATTCAGTATATGTGTCCTACACACTTTTCTGTACTACTATCAAGTACAAATTATGAAACATAGGACATTGTAATTTAAGATGTCATCTTTTAAAATGAAACTTTTGTAATATTTTTGTCCATACAAAATACATGATATTTTCATTGATGGAAGGTACATAATAGCAATTCACTAATTCTATGACATTCCCTTATGAATGACAAATTCCAACTATAGTGGCAACAATTGTTGCTCTGCATAGTTCTAGCTTATTTCTTCTCAGGTCTTGAAGTAGAGATCTCTATCTCCTTCTTCTTCCTGAGATCCTCTATATAAAGAGGACAATTTCTTTCCATTGTCCATGCAGGTAACAATGGTGGCACTTTCCTTCTTTAATCATTTAAGTAGAAAGGGCAAATTCCTTTTTCACTAACCCCTCTCCATATATTGAGTGTAGAAAACTTGGACTTTAGCTTAGCCTCAAAATTCTTCTTGGAATTGCCTTTGCCCTTAGACTCACTTCCGCTGATCACCATCATAGATTTGTTCTTCTTCAGTCATGCTTCAACATTAATCAACATGCCAAGCAATTCAAACAATAGTTTGCCCAAGTTATTCAAGTGATAGCAATTGATAAACTGGCTATATGATTAAGGAAATGCTTCCAAAATCATATATGTGGCCAACTCTTGACCTAAAAGAAATCTCAGTCACTCTACATTACCAATCATATTGAGCAAATGGGGCTCTACTGGATCTCCATCTGTCAGTTTGGACTCATATAATGCTTTGGAGACATTATACCTTTCTATCTTTACATGATTCTTCAAGATGTGTTACCATCTCGAGAATGTCCATGTTTTCATGTTGTTCATGAAATTCATAGTTCATATAGATCAACATAAGGTCTTTTATGTCTATGGCATCATTGACATGCTTCAAGTAAGCATCCATTTCAGCCTTAGGTGCATTAGGAGCGGGATCCTCTGGCTCTGGTCTTTCAAGGACATAGGGCTTTCGCTCATAGGTGAGAATGCTTCTCAAAGTCCTAAACTAGATGTGGAATTAAATCTCATTTAGTTTTTCCTACTCAAGGAATAATTGCAATGATTACATGTTTGTATTTCTAAAAATTAATTTTGCAATTTAGTCAAAACATTTTTGATTAATTTGATTTGATAAGTTTGATGATATTAATTAGGCTTTTAATTAATTATGCTCCCACTATTTTGTTCAAATTGATAACCCTCATTATCACTTTAGAAGATTGCAGAGTACAATCTTTTAGTGAGACAAGATGCAAAACAATTGAATTATTATTAGGGCCAACGCCAACATCCATAACCAATTATTAAGGTAGGAATCTTTTGCCAACTGTATCTCATGGAATTCGTGGATAGATAGTATTTGCACCTTCTTTCCATAGTCTATCTGTATGCTTATAGGCGCTTAATCTCATTAAGGACATCCATTTAAGCCAGACACAAAATCCAACACGGTAGTAATGCACCCCTCTTGGTAGGCCAACATAACTACCATCACACTTCCATGAGATGGCCATCACATCATGCTTGGCATGCCCACACATAGTTGATCAAGATTTTCATATGTGTTGCTAATGGAAAGCATCTAAGACTTAATATGTTTGATTTAGGGATTTTATATATAAATACAAATACATATCCAATCACCACATAATTATAGTAGTATCATATACATGATATAACCACAAACAAAATATACAATTATAAACACAAGTGATGGTTATGGACATACCATTGTAATTCCTTGAAGCCACAAGGAATTACTACCACCTAAGGTCAACATCATATGCAGTTGCTTGTTGTTGATGAAGATCTATTCTCAAACCAATCTAGGTTGATTGGTTCAACACTTGAGCTGGTTGGCTCGCCTCCTGTCGGCTGAGTTGGGTTCTTGAAATGGTCATCTGATCTCAGGTTCAATCAATGTCTGAACTCCTCCAACCAATTGATTGGGCCACCAGGCGATCGGTCCATCATCATGTCTTCTCTCCTCCTCAATACTATAGCCGATCTGCTCGACTCCTGATCTAGTCAGTTTGTCTGGTACAAAACGTCTTCTCATGACGAAACATAAATTAAAGCTATTCTATTTCATATTATATTTTAAAAGGGAAAACCTCAAGTTACATTCTGTAACACCTGGTCCCACTGCCCAAGGCTCTAGTAGAGTTTCAGGAATGACGAATGTCCCCACAGACCACCACTAGTCTTAACTGCATGCTTACCTCACTCACACGCATGCCAGCCTTAACTACATGCTTACCTCACTCACACGCATGCCATGATCAACTTTATGATAGGTCATCCATCCCCGTACTACTCCAAGCTAAGCACACTTAACTATGAAGCTCTTTAGTGGGTTCCCGGAAAAGGAGGTACACATTGGTGATATGGGTAGTCCAATCATTCCTTTTAAGAGTGTTTTATCTGAGGCCTCAAATCCTGGGATGTTACAATCTCCCCCACTTAGACTCTTGACATACTGGTCAAGTCTCAATTATAAGGCCTCATAATCTCTTCCCCATTTCAGTGTTGACCCACAACGACCCATGGACACCCAACTCCCGATCACGGAATATCAGTGCACGGGTGGCTACGTCAACCATGGACATCTCTTTCCTACATGCCTGGACCACACGGCTCAAGACTGGCATGCCATGCCCATGTGGGCCCCACCTATTGGAGGGGAATTGGCTCTGATACCATTTGTAGCACCTGGGCCCACTGCCCAAGGCTCTAGTAGAGTTTCAGGAATGACGATTGTCCCCACAGACCACCACTAGCCTTAACTGTGCGTTTTATCCTTACTCACACACATGCCAGGATCAACTTCCCGATAGGTCACCCATCCGAGTACTACTCCAAGCTGAGCACACTTAACTATGGAGTTCTTTAGTGATGTGTTCCCAAAAAAGGAGGTGCACCTTGGTGATATGGGTAGTCCAATCATTCCTTTTAAGAGTATTTTATTTGAGGCCTCAAATCTTGGGATGTTACACATTCGAGGAGAAATAAGAAGAAGAGCATTAATTTACATTTGGAAAGGAGGAGAGAGGCTCGATATGCAAATAAAGATATAGACATGAATAAACAACCACAACCATACACAGACAGATCTAGTGTTATTGGCCATAATTATGTTAATATCTGACATCAAAAAGGACTTTTAGGGTGACATGTATAAATTATATATATATATATATGTGTGTGTGTGTGTGTGTGTGTGTGTGTGTGTATATATATATATATATATATATAAAGAGTGAATGTGCTGAAAAAACTACAACGTGCAATTTTCATCCTCTTAAAAAACGCCCACCCAATCAGATCGCAGCTTTTTGAAAATATTGTGTGCTGCTTAACTCTCTCCCTTCTCATGTTTTTTCCAGTCTTTTTGGTATTTTTAATACAAAATAATTATAGCAACTGATCCTCAATGGAGTCCACGTCTCTATCTCTGTTCGATTACCAACAGTTCTCCAGGATACCCACGTTTATTTGCCAACAGTGTGTGACTTGATAACAATCCATTTATCGCCACACGTTTTGGAAATGAAAAGTACGAACTCTCTAAAATTTCTTCTTTCATCTATTATTGATTGTTATCCCAACAATTACTTTGCATTATCTTCTTAATCGGTTCTTCTCTCTCATCCTCCCCACGTACGAACACCCCCACTCTCTTCCTAATACGCTCCATGTCTCTCAGCCGTTTCATAACTAGTTCCCACTATCTGATCACATTTCATTCTCCAGAGGTACCCATTATCCCTCAGTTCATTCAGGAAAACAAAAACTAGCTTCCTCATCACATCTTCCGTTATGTCTGGAAATTGATTAGTCCTGTAGCAATAAGGAGGATTCTCTCGCTGTGGAGTTAAAGACGTGATCATGCCATTGTCTTTCTAACAGAAGCGCAAGTATGTGGTGTTCCTGGCTTACAGATGCAGTAAGTAATATGTTTTTCATTTCCTTTCTCTGATTGTCTCTCTCTTGATCGCCTTTGATCATGTCCTAATCTCATCCAACCTACCTTTTATCTTAATCTTCTTTGCTCCATTGGTTGATATCATCAATTTTCTTCAAGTCATGAAGAATCGTCCTTGGGTTTCCCAAAGATTTGACAATCAAATTTTATGTCTGTCGGCCGGTTAAACTATCACATCGGTTGATCAAAAAATCTGAAGAGATATGTAGAAGCTTCAAGTCCAAGAAAAATACCACACGAGATACATCCTAAGCATGCACAATAAAAATCACGACCGCAAACATCGACAAAGCCAATAATTACGAAACACATAACCAAGCATAGAACATGGTTGACGAAGAAGACCGCAGAATTCTATTAAGCAACCTCAAAAAGATTACAAGGATTGTCACTCCCTCACAATCAACACACTGTATCCAACAGTGTCTACCCCTATTTATAGATAGAGACTTTCAATTAGACAATACGAGAGGTTACGAAAATTCTATAGGGATTAGGAAAAAACAATACAAAAGGATAAGAAAAAAATGTCTTGGACTCCAAGTCAAATATTAATTTACACTTTCTTAATATTGCTAGAAATTATTTCTCATACAATTAGGACAAGAGACAAAATTCTAACAATCTCCACCTTGTATATTATCCGTTGAAGTTGCTTCCCCAAGAAGTTTGCTCCCATTCTTCTTCGATACTTCCACCCTCGAAAGCTTCTTCCATTTCTAGAAGTGTATTACCATAAACGCCTACATAGAATGTGTGTCCAGACATGGCTGTCCGGACCCTTCATGTGAGAGATCCTCATGTTGTATAGTTTTAGAAATTGTACCACCTCCACTTACAGTTGAAGAGTTGCATCATTCGCACCTTTGGCTCCCATGCCACAGGGTTGTTCCTTCTTTGATCCACTTCCACTTGAAGACACCATGTGTTTGGTCCTACCATGTCTTCCTCCTTCCAACAGTTGATAGTTTCGCCTCTGCACCTGTTGAAATTCACATTCGATTTTGCAATCTCACACTAGACTGTCTGTGAGAGTTGAATACATGTAGCAATATTTGGGTTCATGACATCTGTCACCCATGCTACTGCTTCATGTACACTTTCCATGTCGGTAGACCTCTTGTCAGGCACTCCTCTTTTGGTTAGAAAAAATCCAACCAGTCCATAGAAGTTCTATGATAGAACCAGGTAGCCTCAGTGGCCACTTATCCCTTGCACGTAGATAACATAAATTCACCTCGTGTTGATATTTCACAATCAACACGCCCTCCTGATTCCATGATGTTGCCATCAAGATTTTTTACTGGATGGCCTCCAGCGGTAGTTGTCGACATTGTCATGCTTTTCTGTGTCCCTGATGCTTTTTTATTGTCTCGCATGAACCTTGCTCAGAAACCACTTGAAGAGATATGCGAAAGTTTCAAGCCTAAGAAAAATCCCATACGAGATACAACCCAAACATGCACAATAAAAGTGACAACTGCCCTCATCGACAAAGCTAACAACTACCGAATAAATAACCAAGCAGAGAACATGATTGATGAAGAAGACCTCATAATTCTATTAAGCAACTCCAAGAAGATTATAAGGATTTTCTCTCCCTCAAAATCCCGTACCTACAATAGAATCATGTAACCCACTCTCGTTCTCTCTTCCCTTTAGCCATTTTTGTGACTTTCTGTCTTTAGCACATGATATTGTCCTACATTAGCACACCCAAAGTTACTACACGTTGAAACTCCCACACATCGGCACACCGTATCCAATGGTGTCTACCCCTATTTATAGATAGGGACTCCCAATTAGACAATATGAGAGGATATGACATTTCTATAGGGATTAAGAAACAACAATACAAAAGGATAAGACAATAATGTATTGCACTCCAACTCTAACATTAATTTGCACTTTCCTAATATTGTTAAATATTATTTCTCATCCAATTAGGATAAGAGACAAAATTCTAAAAAAATCAAACTCAAGTTTCCTTTCACGGTTAGGCAAATAGAAGGTGTTGCAAATTAATTACATGCTACACTGACCAACATCAATATGTTTAAGCTTGATTCATATTGATATCAGGTAATGATCATCTATTCATCTCATTTCTAACTTTCACATCATTTTGTAGTACATTTTGGAGTGATATGCAGATGTCTCAAACTGTTTCCGTCCGTAACCAGCTTCAAATGAATACAAAAAGTTGGAAGATGTTTAGTGAACACAATCCTCTTTCTGAAGGACATTCATAATTCCTTTATGACTTAAGGAACCATGAGCGGCATAAATGTATTGTTTTTGTATCATTCTTTTCTTTGCTATATTTTTAATATGTCGTACAGTAAATGTATGATTGTGTTTCCTAATTTATAGTTACTCAATTTTTAGATACACAAAATCTTCTCACTGGTCCCTTCATATTAAAAAACCTCATTCTCTTTAACTTTCTTAAATTTCCAACCTTCTTTCTAAATTTTTGTTTAGGTCTCTCTTCCTAAAATGTTCTTTTTCAACATGTTTCCAATATGTCTTCCTATTTGTCTGTTACAACTTCTCAATATCCTAACCTTGTATCAATAATTCGCAGATGCCTAAACATTATTAAAACAAAAAATATTTATTGGTAGTAACCACGTTCATGATAAAATTCTGACGATCATATGTAGTAGGAACCATTCACTTTCCCTTAGAAAAAGAAGGAATTGAATTTTTTTTCACTCTTATTAACACTATCCAATATTTTTTCCCAGAATTGTAAACACATGACATTGCTCTTTCTGATGGGCTTTCATATTTCTTTTATGAAAAACTTTAAAGAACTTGGGCCGCTTCAACATACTGCTTTTGTGTAATTTTTTCTTTATAAAAGTTTTTATATATCATAAAGTACGCATATAACTATTTTCTACATTACAATTAATCAATTTTAAAAAAAACTTCTCACTGATCATTTCGTATTTCAAAACCTCATTTTCCTTAACTCTCTTGATTTCCAAGCTTCTCCCTACTTTTTCTATTATTTCTGTCATCCTAAAAATATTTCTTTTGAAAATGTTTCCAATAAATCTCTTTATCTCTCTGCTAAAACTTCTAACTATCCTTATAACGTACCATTATTTACTACATGCCAGAACTTTTCTAGGAACACAAGCATTTATAGTCAGTAAATCATGTTCATGATACAATTTTGACGATCAAGTGTAGTGGGCATCCATTCACCTTTCCTACTTCAAGATAAGCAAGGAATTCAAATTCCTTCCGCTCTTGTTAACTTTGTCCTATAATTTTTGATAGTTTTGTAACGGTAAACACATCCCTCTTTCAGATGGACATTCATAACTCTTTGATGCAAGAAAATTTAAGAACCATGTGCCACCTGAATGTATAGTTTTTGTGTAGTTTCTTAGTTTACATTATTTCTAATGTATCATATAAAACACATATGTTTGTTTTCATAATTTACAAATACTTTTTTTAAGATACACAAAAACTTCTCACTGATTACTTCATATTTCAAGATCCCCATTCTCATTAAATTTCTTTAACTTCCAACCTTCTCGCTACTTTTTCCATTATCTCACTCCTTAAAACGATCCTTTTGAACGTGTTTCCAATATATCTTCCAATCTCTCTACCACAACTGATGACTATCCTAACAATGCATCCATATTTACTACATGTAATTTTTTTCAAAAATAATAAATATTTTTGGTAGTTAATTATGATTACATTAAAATTATGAAGATCATGTGTAGCTAGCATCTATTCACCTTTCCTACTTCAAGCAAAACAAGTTGTTAGAAATCGTTTCACTCTTGTTAAATCTGTCTTATTTTTTAATTTTCATTTACCCCTTTATCTTTTTTTATACCCACAAAACAAACTACTTAAAAGTCTCTCACATCCAAATATAATGCCTTAGACCATTCCAACCACTCCTTACTTTCGCATGATTTTCATCCTCTCGCTCTGGGAATGATTCTAACTTCAAATTAATTGTTGTATATACCTTTGACTATATTTCCCACCTATGTAATTCAATCTCCTTCATTAATAAATGGTTCAAAATTCTAGAACAAAATGATGCCTACTTTGTATATTCCGCATCAGACCCCCCCACCCATGTACACAATGTATTGAGTATAAAACTATGCCATCTTTTGTCATATGGACGTTCTCCTTGCCAAGTCGTCAGCTCTTTAACCTCACATCCCTACACTAGAACTACTATTCCAAGAATCGTTCTGCCTACAACCCCCATTTCTGTGCACTTTTCTTCTTTGATGGTACCCATGTATGGGTAGTGGAATGAAACTAAGAGTTGGCCATGCCTAACGCTTTGTCCTTACTTTCTTCCAACTCCACGTTGTTCATAATAACTAAAGTTGTCATCCTTCAAAAGATCTATCCACAAGAATGTACGATATGCATAAGACAACGTGAAACACACATCAACCACGCACAAATTTAATTGATTTACAAAACCTTGTCATTATATTATTTCTAACATATTTGTTTCTTTTTGTATATATGTCGCTTATATAAAGTTATATTGTCCCTCTTTATCAAATTTGTTGTTTGGTATGGAATTTTTTTATTATAAAGAGTGATCTATGCATCTCACCTTCAACAGGAGTACTGCGGGAGCTACGACATTGACTTGCATTCAGTAGCATAGCTAGGATATCAACTAAAGGGGGGAACAGTTAATACAAAACCTTGCCAACACATTTTAGATAGGGCACCGCTGTAGTAATTTCTTCAAAATATAGACGTTCTTCTAGTCATTTCTATAGTGATTCCAAAGCTTGGGTAGGGCATGTGCCCACCCAAAGTACAATGTGGCTACGCCACTGCTTGCATTCATATCATGTACTCTGGAGGGGATCAATGTAAATGTGAAATTCAACATATTTTACAGACAATCTGAGTCTAGCTGTACAAGTTTGTGCTTTGTACACAACCACCATTATGTGGATGAAGAAGAGACTCAACAAAAAAATTATTTACTTAGATGGAGAATAATAAGTAGTTCCACCATGATCTTTTGTGTCTTTCAACATACTATTTTGGAAATAGATCATTTTGTTGGTTTATTTTACAAACCAATTATCGATGGATTTCAATCTAATAAATCACTTCTTGAGTGTCTATATTATAAGTATGACAACAGTGCACATCACGGACCAAGTTACCTAATCTTCAGTTTTATCAAGTTTAACTATTAATCCTTGTATATAACACATTGTCATTATGTTTGTCTTATACAAATGATGATTTCCATCTACAAATTAATTATCTCTTGGTGTACTAAGTATACTCATATGTAGAAATTCTTAATGTTGGATAACAAGAACAAAGAGGCATCCCCTAATTCTGGAAGAATTTCCTATACAATTGGTTATATCATGCAAATATCATATTATTATTAAGAATAACCAAGAATAGATTGATTATAAAAAATGAGTACAAGTTCATATAATTAATAAGATATTTTACTTTTTACTCAACATTAGTATTACATTCACTTCTAACATGAAAAAAAATCAGATAACTCCATGTAAAAAATGTCTTAAGTTCCACTAAATCTAATTTTAATTATAAAAAGGTTTAATTACATTTGAAAACATGACATACATATCTTATATTTATGTTTGAAAGTATATATTATATATTTAATATTATCTAAATATTGTTTGATTATAAGTTAGTTTGCCATAAATTAATTTAATAAAAAATTTGATGTGCATTGGGATATGATCATTTACTAATATAGTATAAGAAGTGATTGCTCAATGATCCTCAACTTCCTCCCTCTCCATGTTTTTATAATGGAGTAACAAATTAATTTTGTAAACATATACCAACATTCAGTCAATCAACTCTTTCACAAAGTGTACTACTATCAAATTGTTTTGTATTTATATTGTCAGCTAATTAAGAAATTATTTCCCAATTACTTATGGACCCCTCATATATTTTAAATCCTAATTTAAATCCAATAACTTGAACTCTTTCCATGTTTTCTTTGGATGCCCTATCTAATTATCTCAGTCTCAGATTTCCTATTCAACAAGTTTAAAAACAATTCCCCCAATGACCCAAAAACTATCACGTACTTCCTATCTGTGTAATGTGTCTTCTCATGATCTTATTCCTCTGCTCAACCTAACAACACAAAATAAAATATAGATATCCATGTTATATATAAAAAGAATAATATTATGCTGCATTAGATAGATTGTATATATAAAAATAATGACATGGATTTATGCATACAATGATATATATATATATATATATATATATATATATATATACATATATATATGGCCGTTCATTCAATACCCATGCGGGTAGCCTGGATTTCGCTACCCGACAACCAAAAAAGTAACTATTCTGGCTAGAAAAGTAATTCTTCTATCAAAAAAAGTAACTATGTTGATCAAAAAGTAACTATAGGACTAAAAAAGTAATCTCGTACAAAATACACAGCAGATATATATGTAACCATGTTTTGAAATCTGATGTTACAAACGTAACTATCTATGCATGAAACTCAACAGTTTGCAAGCTAAAGTAACCCTCTACATGTCAAAAGTAACCAACTTGAAAAAATAACTAAAATGGGGGGCGGGTAGCTACCCTCACGGGTATTAAAGATGGGCCCTATATATATATATATATATATATATATATATATATATATATATATATATATATATATATATATTCTACAAAGATATGTCAAATTTTATTGTCTAGTGCATGGGCACATGTGTGTTTACTAGTACGTATGCATATGTATGTATGTATGTATATATATATATATATATATATATATATATATATATATATATATATATATATATATATAAGCTTGTGGAGTCGTATGTGGTAATTAATCAGATATGCACATTTACTGGTTTAATATTTTCAGTGTATGTAATAAAATTAATCTGATCATATCAATTAAAATCCAGATGCACCGTAAATTGACGTGGCTCAGATACCATTGGTGGGAAACCGAGGCGACAGATAAGGCAGCATTACCAAAACTATTTAGAATCTTGATTCCCAAACTAGCAGATTCCATCAACAAGAATGTATCTAGGAAGAAAGGTAACAAGAGCTATACATGGTCCTGGAGCAAATCCAACGACAACTCTAAAAAGATCTAAAGGGGGTGAATAGAGATTTATAAAATATTTTGACAAATAAAAGCAATAAACAAGCAACCAAAGATGAGACAAGATTTAGAGTGGCTCCCTCTACGATGTAAATCTACTACCTAGTTGTTTTCATATTTGTAACAAACAATTTTATTAATTTATCTATGAGGACAAATTAAAAATATTTTTTGAAACTAAACCATCTTGTTTACCAATCCTGAAAGAGCACATAGCAAACCTCTTCTTTTATGAACTCCAAAGCTAAGATGGATGAGGAAGAGAGTCGGATGCCATCTCTTCTTTTACAAACTCCCAAAGCATCGACTGACAAGGAAGATAATGGATGTCACCTGTAACATCTCACAATTTCAAGAATAATTTGAACCGTGGAATGTGGTTTTTCTTAAATAGAAATAGTTGAGGGTCTAAATTCAAAAAGACCATGACGAAAAATTTCTTAAGAGATAATGAAGTAAGAAGAGTAAAATAGGACTCAAAAATACTTTTTATCTTTCATAACATTATGTGTTTCAATTAACTTATAGATATAAATGTTGGTTTCTTTTCTCTCCTCCAAAGTAGTTACTAAAAAAGGCACAAAAGAGAAGGTAAAATAAATTTTGAGTGGACACCAAGTTTCATCTCGAATTTTGACTCAATGGATCACAAAGGGAAGTATTTCCCCCAATTATCTAATGTAGTAATGCATCTCATTAAAGTTAAAAGACTAATGATGAACTATGCAGGACTTTCTAGAAAAGGTAAGTTGAGGGTAACCAATGGGCACAATTCGACCCTAACTTGTACCCAAGAGAAATATACACTTAAACATGATTCCTTGTCAATTTTGGATGGAAAAATAAGTAACTTAATGTATTAAATATATCAAATATTTATTTTGCTTTAGGGGAAAGAAAATGATATCCATCTTTCATATTTTGGCCCCAAATATTTCCCACACATAGATTTATATATTAAAAGTTTTCCTTTAAAATTTGGAACCAATCATAATTAAGGAGAAAGAGTTATGAATTTATTAGGTTTCTTAAAGTGGGAAGGATTAAGAAAATTTATATCAAATGTCATGCTTTCATTCGATTTAGAAAACTAGGGCCCAACCCTTGTATCTATCACATACGCCTACTGACTGTTGGATCATTGATTGATGGTCAGGAGACTTTCCCTAACCTCCATCCAGATTGGGAAACTGGCATAGCACTACTCCCTCCTTCTCTTGAACTTTTCTCTCACATGGAGAAATGAGAATGCTTGGAATCTTGACCATTGCGATTAGGAGACATTTTCAAGTCAGACAGTCCCTAGTTTCGCCCCCTTTGGAAGGCTACAAAATATTTCCCCAAATTGCAGCCCCCTTGTCAGCCAACCTTCTATGGCACAGATCTATATCATGGGGTAAAATCCCCCTACGAGATCCCTGGGTTGTCAAAGAGACTCTTCTAGACTCCACGATCCCTCCCAAACCCCCAATTTCTCCTCAAACTTTACTCCCTCTCTTGTGTTCTTCTATGTACCCCGCTGGAGGACTCCCATCATGCTTTTCCTTATTCTAGCCACTTCTGGCCATTTGATGCCACTTATGAGTCCGGATATGTGAGGTAGAGGTGTTGGTCTACCCAGTTATTTCTCAGGTGATCGGAATCCAAGACTCAACTACCATGTTGACTTGCCCTTGCGTCCTGCTTGCAAAAATGAAGGAACATAGGGTTGAAGATGAACAACGAGGAAAAGTCCATCATTACCTTGCAACTACTGCTGTGAGGTGGGGGTGTTTCCCCACCTTTCATGCCCTTTTCTTAGTTTTTTTTCTCTCGCCCTAAAAATGGGTGTCCACACGGGCATAGGAAGCCGAGTTGGCTTGAGGCCATTGGCTCAGCTCTGACTTTGTGGCACAACCCGACTGGCCCGACCAGCCGCTGAGGTGGCGGCCAGTTATTGGCCTAATGATGTTAATATTGCAAAATTCATAGTAATTGCTAGGATGGTTGGATCAAAATAATTTTATATGAAAATTGATCAAAAAATGTGAGGAATCCAATGAAATTGAATTCAAGTCCTGATTACACTCCTAATTCTAAAAGTGCATAAAGATGCTTACTTTAATATGATCTAATGCATAAAAACCCTACTTCTTAGGTTTTGATTATCTTAATATGCACAGTGGATCTTAATAATCAAAGATTGACCTTTTTTTGGATAAAAATATCATCTTGGATCTAATTCAACATTAATAATTCATATGCTATCAAAATTAGGGTTTTAGGTGATAATTGGAATGCAAATTAATATACTGAACGTTATAAATAGGGTATTTAGGGTTTTCAAAGCCCAAGGACATGATTAGGGTTTACTGAACCTAGGAAGGAAGATTAGATCTTCTCTAAGTGCAAGGTAAGTGGTCCATGCTAATTGAACATAAGTAATGTTTTCTTTTATGAATGTATGTATACAATGAATGCTATGAAAGTGTTATCTATTTCAATTGCTTAAAGTCAATGAATTTACAATGAATTGAATGTAGTGTTTTACTGTCCATATTATGGTATCGTATTCATGCACATTAAGAGTAAAGTCCATATTAATATTCAAGAAAAATTTAAGAGAGTTAAGAGTTTTAAGAAAAAGATTATGTTAAAAGATAACTTATATAAGATCCTCACCAAGAGGCTCCTCAGAGCAAAACTAAGAGACACTTTGGTGCATAAAAGAAAAGGCACTTTAGTGAAACCCAAGAGGCTCTTTAGGGCAATCCAAGAGGCACTTCGGTGCATAAGAGAAGAGACATTTTGGTGCAAAAATCTAAGGATTATTACATAAGTCAAGATAAAAGAAGTAATTTGAAAGAAACTGCGTCCCTTTTTCAATGTTTAGTGTTCAAATTTTATTTTCAGTTTACATGTTTCCTTTAAATTATAATATGTTCAATTCCACTAACCATTGGTTTTATGCATGGTTGGGGGTGTGATGTCCGCTAGGTAAAGAGAAAGATTAGGAGGAAGAAGCTTTTTGACATGCAAGGAATAGCTCAAGAAATCTTTAAGAAGAAAACACCTAGTGGGGCACCTTTTACCAAGATGATCCAGGGTTTTAGATATCTTTTACATGATGTATAATCTTGTTATGAAAGTAGATTGAATGAACTTGATGTAGTTTTCCTTTTGCCAAAACTGTGTATGAATCTATATTCCAATAAATGCATGGTGTTTCATTTATCTTGTTGCTATTGTATATCATGTTTTGTAATGTTCCTCTAAGCCAAGTGACCCATTTTATGGACAACATAGGGTTTGCTTCTGCTGTCATGTATGTACTTGGAGGGGCATTACAATATGGTGTCAGAGCAATTTGGTAAATGGCCACTAGGCAAGCATGATTCACATAATCACCCTCGAATGAAGATATGAAATTAAGGTATAGGAAAGGACTCCATGAAGAGTATCAAACCCTAAGATAACAAGAGTTTTCACCCTAGAGTAGAAATATATGTATTAGGGTTACGTGTATATCTAGTTTAGATCTTAGGTATTAACCTAATCTTAGATAATGACATCTCCTCTCTTTTCTCAATGGAGATGGCCAACCAATTGAGGGTTGCAGAGGGAATGTCATTACATAAGTCTTATTATCCATCCCTTCCTTTCTTATTAGTACATGTGGTATGGGACATGTGTGATATTAGGTTGGTGAAGGGTGTCATAATAGGATTTCACATTGTTGGGTATGTTCCTGATCAACACATGCCTAGCGATGTCAAAAGATGGGAAATACAAAGGACCTAAAATAGATTGTCATCTATACCTAATGTTAGAAAGTCATGTCCTAGGTTTAGTTATGAATCAGTTTCTTAATCCAAAGTATATGCTGAGAAGATGAGGAGTAAAGTAATAGTTAATTCAAGGCCACATAATCATAATAAAATTAGATGCCTCATGCTACATAATTCTTTTATGCAAAATTGTGAACATATATGAACCTTTGAAATGTTAACCATCATTAAATGAAGAGCTAAGCAAAATTCTAAGGTGGGTTGTAACATACTAAAATCCCCTATGTATCTCTTTGTACCCTTTTTCAATAAGATATGTACTTCAATTTCGTCCCTTATGTCTTTGGAGTTGACTTAGTGGAACTATGATGGTTATTGGATAAATATTTCCCATCTATTCGTAATAAAGGGTTTTATGCACAAATACCTCAGTAGAAATCTAAGTAATGGGTCTGTAGTGCAAATTTCCACTTAAGTAATACAAATAATAATGGAATTCGTGCTAGAACTTTCTAGAATTTTTAGAATAGGGAAAAGAAAAGAAATTCCAAAATTTACATAAAGGAGATGATAAATGCTATAAATAGGATAAAGGAGATAATGTGTAATATATTTCCAAAAATATCAATTAAGTAAACCAATGAGATAATTTGATACACAAATTCGTTTTCTTGGACTAAAATTTACTTAAGGGTCAAGTATCACCCAATGTGGAAAATATAAAGATATATAAAAGCCTTTATTAAAGGAAAATTGGAAATAAGCCAAGAAAAGAAATAAAATATTTAATGTTCTCAAATTGGAAAGTTAACTCCAAATTTGTAATCTAGGAATAAAAATAAGCCTTTGGGCAAGTTTTCTATTAATTGGATAATATTTGGATAATGTGAAAAATTAGGATAGAGAAAGTGTGTAGAACCTTCATTTTAAGAATTTATTAAATAAATGGCACAAACATGACCAAATAATGGCAAAATAGTATCTAAGATATTAGTTGGGACAAGTGGGTGAAATTTGATCTTGTTTGGATAATCCTAGAGTCATAAATGAAGGAGGAAAGATAAAATGAGTTTTGAATAATTTAACCCATTAAAATCCCTCAAAAGGAAAAACTAATTCCATATTCGAATTCTACACCTCAAAATCAGTCAGGTTGTCAATTTTTATTAAATTTGGGATTTGTTTGCACCCTCAAAAGAGGAAAGAGAAAAAGGAAATAATTATGTATACACTTTAGTCGAATTATAATTCAAATGGGAAAATGAAATTTCATGTGTCTAAGGTTCCACATGCACTATCAAATGGCTGAGATCAACCCATGGACTCGCATCCACCGATCAGATGCGTCCGGGTTGTCTCCTACCTTGGTTCGGGCAAGGAAAGTAGAAAATAGTGTTGCAAATTTTCGTTTGGCATTATCTCGATGTATACTCAACCAAATGAAGTAATTTGTGTTTCCCTAGACTCCTCTTAAGATTCCGCTTCTATTTATCCCAAAGTTTTCATGGTTTGGTGAAGATTTGATAAACCCCCAATTTGGCTGAAACACTCCTCTCACCTCGGGTACCAAAACCCTAACACATACCCCCTTTCCTATAAATACTTACACCCTTAGCATCCCCGTCGCCTTTGCAACTCAACACACTAGTCAATTTGACTTTTCATCACTGTTTTGACCCTTGACGAGCTGCTAAAGACACAGAAATTGTGGTTCTCCTCTCTCCCTCCTCACATCATCTCCGGCGCAATTAAGGGCACCAATAGGATCGTCTATCCTTCCTCTTTCTTTTGCATACATAAACACTAAGTTTGGTTTCACATAGCATTTTTTCCAAATTTTGGAGCTTTGGCTCACTAGCCATGGATCTGGGCTGGGGGTGGAGGATGACCCCCGGTGATTTTAAACTTTTTCCACACTTGTCTTCTCTCCTCTCTCGCTGTTTCTGTGCATGG
Source organism: Alisma plantago-aquatica (assembly GCA_963693085.1). Taxonomy (NCBI): domain Eukaryota; kingdom Viridiplantae; phylum Streptophyta; class Magnoliopsida; order Alismatales; family Alismataceae; genus Alisma; species Alisma plantago-aquatica. The sequence continues at coordinate 588,597,892 of OY856410.1, forward strand.
GCATTCTCACCTTTTTGCTCACCTTTTGCCCTAGGTTGACCGAGCCTGACCTGACTTGGACTAGTTCCAGCCGACAGGGTGGGTCACTGACATGGAACATTGTGATTGGGCCAAGAAGTGGGCCCGACCCCACCCTCTCTGCTTTTCAAAACAAAAATCCAATTTTCAAAATTTCCTATTGGTCAGACTTAAATAATTCATAACTTTTAATTCCTTGGGCAAAAATTAAAAGTAAAATATGTTCTAGACACACAAATAAGATGATCTATCTAATAAAAATAATTTTGACCCCTGGTTTTGAGTTTTTCAAAAAAATGTTTTTGGGAATTAATTAATTAGTTGAAAATCACCTAAAATGCGTCTAAAAGCCCATATCATCTAAATACACGATATTATATGTTATTTTGATCAGAAAACCCTAAATAAGATAGTGGTGATGTTTTTACGATGTAAATCAGTTGTTTGTAGAAAAAGTTGATAACTTTAGGGTTTTACATCCTTAATGAATGCATATAATGCTAATACATGAACATGGTTATGATAATAAGACAAGTGGACTCTAATCTTGCTTAGAATTTTGTAAAGTGGTTTCTAGGATCTAAGGAAGAGGAATGTGCATCTAATACCTTAATTGGGAATTTTATGCCTTAACATGTTCTTTCCTAATGAGGCTTAATTTGACCTAATCTTCTATTCTTCAAACCCTAATTTGCTTATGCCTCAAATCAGTGAAGATGTTATCTTGTTTGGGTTTTATACCCCACTGCCATGCTTATTGGTTCATGTGATTATTCTTTCCATAACTACTTTTTAGCATGTAGATTTATGTTCTATTTAATTTAAAGTAGTGGTACTTATGTACAACCACCCACAGAGGCATGTATTTATTCGCCCTAGGGAATGTTTCATCTCTGCATATTATTATAGATGATTGGGAATGTCTTATTCACCCTTCATCTAAGGTTCACTACTACAGAAATGGCTTATTAAGTCACTTTTCAAGGTATCGGTTGTATACATAAACGGACACCTAAACTCTACAGTGTCGGTTTATAACATAAACCGACATACAATCTGTGAAGGTCGACCAGACACGGGTACCACTTTTATTAAGTTTCGGTTAATTAATAAAAAACCGACACCTAAAATCAACCGCCAAAACCAAAATTCCAGCGAAAACATTACCTCCAAAATTTCACATATGGCGTCAGTTTATAAATGAATAACCGACGACCAAAGATTATTCGCGGGATAGGAATAGTTGTCGGTTGTCTTTTAGTTAAAAACCGATGACTATAATCTAGTATAGGCGTCGGTTGTTGGAAAAGAACCGACACTGTTGGTTTAGTTGTCAGTTATTTTGAATAACCGACGCTTATTGTCAACTTAATATCTCACCAGCGCGAGCAACTCTTCCCCCTTTCCCAATTTCATTCCCGATTTCAGTTAGGTCTAGCGATTTCTTGCTCGCCCCCGCCGGTCATTGCTCCTCCGCCGTCGCTGACATGCTCGTGCTCCTGCGCTCTCCGCTGCTCTGTGCTCACCGATGGCCGTGCTCCTGCTCCTGCCCTCTGTGCTCACCGGCGGCCGCCCTCGCCGCTGCTCCGTGCCCTCGCCGTCGCTGCTCTGTGCCCTCTCCTTCGCTGCTCCGTGTCCTCGCCGACACTTCTCCTCTCTTTGCCGCCGCCTCCTCCGGTGGTTGCTGTGCTCCGGCCGCTGCTCTCCTCTTCCCTCAAGGTATGCCCACCCGCCCTACCTTCTTCCTTCTTCCTCTGCTCCGGCGGCTGCTTGGGCGGTGCCAAGGCACGCCCAAGCAGCTGCTGGGCGTTTTTTTTTTAAGTTATTTAATTATTTGTGTTTAGGGTTCAGGTACTGATTTTGTGCTTCTAATGAGTTGAATCCTCTATTGTCTATACAATACATGTAATTTTGATCAAGTGATGATATGTAAATGTGGAAATAAGTTAGTAAGGTATCAATGATAAGTCTGTTGTAATGTGATGCAAAATAGTTATTGTATCATGCATATCTTAATACTTTTTTGTTTTATAGTTGTATAGGGTGTTTTATGTGTGACAAGTCTATTGTTTTATAGTTGTGCATACCTGCGAGTTATCAGGAACACCTAAATGAATGTCTAACACCTAAATGAATATCTAGTTGTGTATTTTCCTAGTATCGTGAAAGATTCGCAATCGTGTGTATCGCATGGGATTCTTATCTCAACACAATGGACTGCAATATATGCATCTAATGCCTTAAATGGAAGACTCGAATGTTATATAATCCCATCAAAGTAGGTAGAAACAACTTATATATATTCAGATCTTAATAATTCCATGAAGTGCACATTATCTTACTCAGGAAAAGTATGTGTATAATGTAGGATTAGTTCCATATAATGGTTCTATTTTAGTAAGAACCTAGAAACCCGTCCAAGATTTACTCATTAGGAGTAAATCTTGGATAGTCCCCAGTTTGGGACTGTTCTTGAACACCTAATCTCACTTAGGATGTAAGTGTATAATGTGTATTGGGTTTTCGAGAAAATTTAAGTAGCATTTCCTCGTTTTTTCTCTAAGTACATATGTAGACTTCTTTTCAAGCTATCATGTCTACCACAATAAAGTTGGTTATGACAAGCAATAAAAGGTTAACTGATGTTATACAACTTTTTCTGAAAATATATAACATCGTTTTATGTACTTACACTTTGTTAATACTAATATTGTGCAGTCTCTGTCCACCCATAACAGTCACTATGAACTGGGCCTCTATGTCAATGTTAACATTCCCTATTGAAGAACAATTGGACATCATCCTAGATGATCGTTCCTTAAACCAATTGGTCATAACCAAACATTGGCGTTTTCTAAAAGGAAGACACTACATGCCTGGTAAAGTGACCATAACTTTTGGCAATTATTCACATGTTATCGAGGTTGAGTATGATTTGGCGGGAAATCTTGTATCAAAATCCGGTTGGCATGATTGGATTGGAGAGATGCATGTGGTCCGTTGCAACATGCTTTTTCTCCGTCCAGTTGGCCATAATTCCATCAAAGTTTGGATAACCAACAGCAACTGTGAGACCCCCGATCATCTACTGCGGTATGAGCGCACGGCGTCGCATATCAGCTCGGACGAATCTGAATCTGAGGCCTCTGTCAGTTCAGATTCGTCTAAATACAGTGAGGAGATTCGTGACACAGCTTCATCATCAAAAAGAAGTTATTGATGTGGGACCATGTTGGTGTAGTATTTAGTTGTCTATATATCTAGACTTGTCTGTATTAATAGTTTTTTTAATTATGTGCATGTTTAGGGGTACACCAACCCCTTTGTTTAGTTATTGTTTAGGGGTACACACCTGTGTGTGGATGTAAAAAGAGATTAATGAATGGAACTGAAAGTTGCTACATTAATTCTTATAACTGAAGTGTGTGTTCCCATGAATGTTCCCATTTGCATGATTACACTACTATTTTCTCATATTGTATAGTCTATTTTAATATAACATACTTGCTTATATCTTTCTTAATGATGAACTGTAATGCACACATGTGACATGCTTGGAATGTAAATGATAAACTTTTCCCAAAATTGCCAATCATGCTTTTAAAGACATCAATAATCACCCTAACTTGAAGAACTAGGATTTTAGGTATAAGAATGACAACACATTATTTGTTGGCCTAGAAACCCGTCCAAGATTTACTCATTAGGAGTAAATCTTGGATAGTCCCCAGTTTGGGACTATTCTTGAACACCTAATCTCGCTTAGGATGTAAGTGTATAATGTGTATTGGGTTTTCAAGAAAATTTCGGTAGCATTTCCCCGTTTGTTCTCTAAGTACATATGTACTTGGAGAACAGCGGGGAAATGCTGCCGAAGTTTTCTTGAAAACCCAATACACATTATACACTTACTAGTGAGATTAGGTGTTCAAGAATGGATAGGTGGTACACATTTATTATATATAATAATGACATCACATGTATTTGTTAACCCTAGACCCTAATCTTGTCCTAATATATACTTGTTTTCTCTTTGATCATAGAATGGATAGATCATGGATGTCCATTCGCAATCGCTGCACCCCAGAGTTTATTTCTGGTCTTGACCAGTTCATTAGATTTGCCGAGGAACATAGGAAATAACCTGGAGATAGGTTCTACTGTTCATGTAGGCATTGCGGTAACAACTTGAAAGTCAACACTGGTGACGAAATCAAAACTCATGTCATGTGCAACGGGATTATACAAGGCTATACAGAATGGCACTGGCATGGAGAGATTTCAAACCCGAAACCAGTGGATGTCGATAGCAGTGCTTGTGTGGAAGAAGAAATTGCCTACGATGACGTAGATGTGAATGAACAAGTTCCAGTAGACATCGTTGATGCGATGTTGGATAGTTGTGGGGTAGAGCACACCGATCCACCTCCCATTTTTAGAAACATTGTGCATGATGCTGAGATGCCGTTATACACAGGTTGTACTAATTTTACGAAGCTTAACGCTGTGTTGATATTGTATAAGTTGAAAGCTAACAATAGATGGAGCAACAAAAGCTTCACGTCATTGTTGTCTTTGTTGAAAGAAATGCTTCCTGAAGGAAACGAGCTGCCAATCTCAACATACCAGGTAAAGAAATTGTTGTGCCCAATGAGAATGGATGCCAAGAAGATACACGCATGCCCTAATGATTGTGTATTATTTCAAAAGGACTATGTGGATTTGAAAGATTGTCCAAAATGTGGTGTGTCACGGTATAAATTGACGACTTCGGGGGAGTCCAAAACTGGTTCTCCTGCCAAGGTGATGTGGTATCTACCTATAATATCACGGTTTCAACGCTTGTTTGCCAATCCGATAGATGCGAAGAATTTGAGGTGGCATGCAGATGTTAAGAAAAATAATGATGGGATCCTACGACATGCGTCTGATTCCCCACAGTGGAAGAAGATTGATGTATTGTACCCTGAATTTGGTGAAGAAGTCAGGAATCTAAGACTTGGGATTTGTACAGACGGGATGAATCCGTATGGGACATTGAGCAGCCAACATAGCACTTGGCCAGTCATGCTTGTTATATACAATCTTCCTCCCTGGATGTGTATGAAAAATAAGTATGTAATGTTGTCGTTGTTGATATCGGGCCCTAAACAACCTGGAAATGACATCGATGTTTATCTTGAACCTCTGATTGATGACTTAAAGAAATACTGGGGTGAAGGTGTGATGACCTATGATGCTTCACGAAGAGAGACATTTCGTTTGCATGCTATGTTGTTTTGCACTATTAATGACTTTCCAGCATATGGGAATTAGTCTGGATATAGTGTCAAAGGAGCTAAAGCGTGTCCTATATGTGAAGAGAACACTGATTCAACAAGACTAAAACATGGCGGTAAGAATGTATATCTCGGTCATCGAAGGTTTCTTCCAAAATTCCATCTGTATCGTAGGAAGTGCAAAGCATTCAATGGATTGAATGAGGAACGCAGTGCACCTAAACCTATACCAGGGGAGGTTGTTTATGAAAGAATAAAAGACTTTGTCAATGAATTTGGTAAGAGATCACAATGTACTACATGGAGTGACAATTCTTCATTCAAGAAGAAGTCAATATTTTGGGATCTTCCTTATTGGAGTTCTTTGACAGTCAGACATTGTATCGATGTAATGCACGTTGAGAAAAATGTCTGTGATAGCATCATTGGTACTCTGTTAAATATACCAGGTAAGACTAAAGATGGGATAAAATCTAGACTGGACCTATGTGAAATGGGAATAAGGTCAGAATTAACAGAATTACGTGAAATGGGTAATAAAAGAACATACTTACCTCTCGCTTGTTACACATTGTCTAGAAAAGAGAAGAAAGCTTTTTGTGAATGCTTGGTAAATGTTAAGGTGCCACATGGTTACTCATCCAACATCCGTAGATTGGTATCAATGAAAGATCTGAAGTTGATAGGTCTTAAATCTCATGATTGTCACACTCTAATGCAACAAATATTGCACGTGCCCATGGCAATTCGATCTATATTGCCGAAGCATGTAAGGTTTGCAATCACCAGACTTTGTTTCTTTTTCAACAGTCTCTGTAGCAAAGTTATTGACCCTGAGACTCTCGATAATTTGCAAAGAGAAGTGGTTGTTACCCTATGTCAGCTTGAGATGTATTTCCCTCCTTCGTTCTTTGATATCATGGTACATCTTGTTGTCCACTTGACTAGGGAAGTGAAAATCTTGGGATCGGTTTTCTTGCATTGGATGTATCCCTTTGAACGATACATGAGCGTTTTTAAAGGTGATGTTCAAAACCGTTATCGGCCTGAAGGGAGTATTATTGAAGGTTATGTGGTGAGAGAGGTTATGGATTTCTGTAATGACTTTCTCAGTGGTAATGATACTCCTGATAATGACAAGAATATTGACGAGCTATTTGGCAAAAAAATTTTGGGATCACGTGTGAAAGTAATCAGCCGTGAGCAGTTGGAACAAGGTCATTTGTATATTTTACACAACATGGATGAAGTGAACGTTTATATCGAGGAACATACCAATTTCATCAAAAGACAATATCCTCGAGCCAATACAATGTGGCTTGCTAGAGAGCATAACAAGGCTTTTATTAAGTGGTTTGAAGATAAAGTCTTACATCAACTATCCCAAACACCAGATGATATTACTGAAACTATCAAATGCCTCGCCTTTAAACCAAAGTTGACTGTTATGTCTTATGAAGGGTATGACATTAATGGATTCACATATTACACAAAGCGCCAAGATGATAAGAGTGTCGTCCAAAACAGTGGGGTCACCCTTCAAGCATCGACTATGTTTTTTGCAAGTGCAAAGGATAAGAGTCCACGTGAAGCTAAAATGTCATATTACGGTGTCATTGAAGAGATATGGGAATTTGACTACATAGATTTCAGAATTCCGCTCTTCAAATGTAATTGGGTTGATAACACCAAAGGAGTTATAGTGGATGAATTGGGTTTCACTTTAGTGAACTTTGAAAAGATTGGCGAGAAGGCTGAACCATTCATATTGGCATCACAGGCAAAACAAGTATTTTATATCGATGATCCTACAAATGATAAATGGTCGGTTGTTCTTCATGGTAAAAGACAGTTCATTGAAGATCCTATAGATGAAGAAGAGTACTATGATAAATATGATGACTCCAGTCCATTCTCAGTTGGGTTGCCAACTCCACAAAATATTGAAGCTAATGATGACTTATATGTGCGCGGAGATCACAATGAAGGATTGTTAATTGATAAAAGATCACAATTTTAGAGGCATGCATGTTTATATTTTTATTGAAGCTAAATGTTTACTTTTTTAATATCAATATCATTTTGTGATTTGATGTTTCATTATCTTCTAGTTAATACAAATGCTAAACATTGTGGGAGGGTGCTAAAGAACTATAGGACCAATCTCACCCGAGATTACATACGCGATGCTGAGAATAGGTTCTTGATTGATTCCAATTCTAGACATTGATGAGTATTTCACTAACTCTACACTAATAATTTTTGTTTGTATTCTCTTTAAAAAAAATATAGGAAGAAGGAAGCCACACAGCAATGGAACTACTTGGACCCCAAAGACTGGGAGGAGTTTGTTACCCAAAGAAAAACAGATGAATTCAAGGTATTAAGCGCCACTCCCAATTTAATTAATATACATTTTTATGTATTCACCTATTCAAGATTAACCTTTATTGTTACTAACCAAATCAATGTGCAGCTCACACAAGTGCTTCAGATTCATATAACAACATGACAGACTAACACATATATAGTGCATAACAACAGCAGCTCGGAATTTACATACAACACTAGCTTAGTACATATATAGTGGGACTAAGGTGACGATCCCACCTGCTAAAACAGGTTACCGACAACTACATGTTGCGACTGGGAGGTCGTGATTCAACAACCGTATGCATTAGCAGGTGGATCTGTTTGTCCTCCTGCTAATGAATACGGTTGCTGAATCACGACCTCCCAGTCATAACATGTAGTTTTCAGTAACCTGTTTTAGCAGGTGGGATCGTCACCTTAGTCCCACTATATATGTACTAAGCTAGTGTTGTATGTAAATTCTGAGTTGCTGTTGTTATGCACTATATATGTATTAGTCTGTCATGTTGTATGGACATTGATTGTATTGCTCAGGTATTATATAGTCTCATTAGATAATATGAAATATATCAATCTTATTTATAGCTCATTAATTATATATATACATCATTCTCTTTACAGGTATTTAAAGCTGACCCCACTACAGGAACAGACTTACCAGATGTACATGCTCCCTATACGATGGGAGAATTAAATGAAGTAAGAGAAGAATGGGCAACAACCATACAAATAGGGGGGTTTTAAAATATAATTGGGATGTTGATAGCGAATAATGACTAAAGAATTATATTTTGTAAATGAATTTCTGAATTATAATATATGTGTGAATGTTTCTACATGTCTAGATGTTTCTACATGTGTCTGAGTGAAAATGAATGAAAGTGTTGGTTGCTATATGAATGTTTCTACATGTGTGAATGTGAATGAATGGAACTATAGATTGCTAGCTACATGAATGTTTCTAAATGTGTGAAAATAAAATGGAACTGCGGGTTGTATTGCTAAATGCATGTGTGAATATTTTTGTTGTTAAAATTGCAGGTTTGTGGCCTGTTGTTGGCTGATATCAATGGATGTCGTAAAACCTACAGTTAACTGCAGGTTTCTCATCCTGCGACCAGCCACAGCAGGTCTGCAGACTGATAGAAAAAAAAAACAAAACAGTAGGCGTCGGTTATTTATATAACACCGACACACAAAGTTATAGTGTCGGTTTTATATAAATAACCGACGCCTGTTTCCTGTGGCGCGAAGGTATATGGCGTCGGTTTATTATCTAATAACCGACGCTGATAGTGGCCAAGATGGCGCCCTTTCTGTGGCGCGAAGGTATATGGTGTCGGTTTATTATCTAATAACTGACGTCTATACCTTCGCGCCACAGGGAACAAGCGCGATTTCAGTGGCCCGCGAAGAGTTTGGGCGTCGGTTTTGGAACCGACGCGTAATGGGTGAGCTTTTAGTGTTGCCCACATAGGTGTTTCTTAGAAACCGACACTAAAGGCCTTAAATAACCGACACTAAAGGTAGGTTCTGTAGTAGTGGTTAGAGGTTTGGTAGATTCCTCAACCCTACTTAGTTAGGTAGACATAATTATCTTAGATGCAAAACCCTTTTAATATAATATTTAATGGAAAGTTTCTCTTGATATGGCCTCATAATCTTGTTATCTTCATCTTATGATGAACCTAGCCTATTTTTACTTGCTTTACTTATCTTGTTATCCTAGACTAGTTTTTGTAACACATACTTTTTCTTTCCGTTTCCCTCTTGTTGGGTGCTTTCCCAAACACCCAGGTGTTGGTGATGAGCAAGGAGAAGAACAAGTTTGAAGGAAGTTTTCTCAGGAGTTGATCTCAAGCTTTTAGAAAGGATGACTAGGTTGCTATAGCTAGATCCTTTTTCTCTTATCTTTTTCTTTTGGGAATCATCATGTAGTGAACAATGAAAGCCATGTAAAGTCTTAGTATTTTTATTTCCACTGCTATTGACATTTTACAATGTATCTATAATCATGCTTATTTATTTGCAATATTATGCAAGCATCCCAAATTCTCTCTTTTTGTGAAATGTGTGGATGTTTTGTATTTCCTTTAAGTTTTAGTAAGGAGGTGATCTCACCTCTTTACATGGGTATTAGCCTAAGAAAAATTTCAAGGACGAAATTTATTTAAGGTGGGTAGAATTGTAACATCCCACAACTACAAGAAAAATTTGAACCTTAGAATGTGGTTTTTCTTAAATAGAAATAGTTGAGGGTCTAAATGCAAAAATGACCATGAAACGAAATTTCTTGAGAGATAATGAAGTAAGAAGAGTAAAATAGGACTCAAAATACTTTTTCTCTTTCATATGTACATTATGTGTTACAATTAACTCATAGATATAAATATTGGTTTCTTTTCTCTCTCCTCTAAAGAAGTTACTCAAAAAGTCCCAAACGGGAAGGTGAAATAGCATTTGAGTGGACAATAGGTTTCATCTTGAATTTTGACTCAATCAATAACAAAGGGAAGTATTTTTCCCAATTATCTAATGTATTGATGCATTTCTTTAAAGTTATATGACTAATAGGAATTATGTGGAACTTTCTAGAAAAGGTAAGTTGAGGGTAACCAATGGGCATAATTCAACTCTAACTTGCACCCAAGAAAATTAACACTCAAACATGATTCCTTGCCAATTTTGGATGGAAAAAGAAGTAACTTAATGTATTAAATAAATCAAATATGTATTTTTCTTTAGGGGTAAGAAAAGGATATCTAACTTTCGTATTTTGGCCCCAAATCTTGCCCACACATAGATTTATATATTAAAAGATTTCCTTTAAATTTTGGAACTAATCAAAATTAAGGAGAAAGAGTTATGAATTTATTAGGTTTCCTAAAGTGAGAAGGATTATAAAATTTATATCAAATGTCACGATTTCATTCAACATAGAAAACTAGGGCCCAACCCTTGTATCCATCACGCACATCTACTTATTGTTGGATCATTGATTAATAGTCAGGAGACCCTCCCTAACCTCCAGCCGGATTGGGAAACTGGCACAATACTACTCCCTCCTTCTCTCTAACTTTTCTCTCATATGGGCCAATGAGAACGCTTGGAATCTAGACCATTATGATTAGGAGATGCTTCTCAGGAAGGCAGTCCCTAGTTTCACCCCCTTTGGAAGGCCATACAATCTTTCCCCAAATTGCAACCCCCTTGTGGACCAACCTTCCATGGCCCAGATCTATATAATCGCATAGAATTCCCCTATGAGATCTATGGTTTGTCTGAGAGACGCTTCTAGACTCCACGGTCTCTACCCTACCGCTAATTTCCCCTCAAACACCACTTCCACTCTCATGTTATTCTTTGTACCCCTATGAAGGACTCCCCCTCACGCTTTCCTTATTCTAGCCACTTCTGACCACTTGATGCCACCAACAAGTATGTAAATGTGAGGCAGAGGTGTTGGTGCCCAACTATTGCTCAGGTGACCAAAATCTTGGAGTCAACTATCGTGTTGACTTGCCCTTGTGTCCTACTCACAAGAACAAAGGTGCAGAGGGTTGAAGATGAATAGTGAGGAAAGTACATCCTGCCCCTACGACTACTATTTTGAGGTGAGGGTGTTTCCTGACCTTTCATGTCCTTTTCTTAGTTTTTTCTCTCACCCTAAAAAGAGGGGGTGTCCACACATGGATAGGAAACTGATTTGGCTTGAGGCCACTAGCTCGACCCCGACTTCGTGGCACGACCCAATTGGCCTGGCCAGCCACTGAGGTGGTGGCCAGTTATTGGCCTAATGATGTTAATATTCAAAATTCATAGTAATTGCTAGGATGGTCGGATCAAAATAATTTTATATGAAAATTATTCAGAAAAATGTGAGAAATACAATGAAATTGAATTCAAGTCCTAATTACACTCCTAATTCTAGAAGTGCATAAAGATGCTTACTTTAATATGATCTAATGCATAAAAAACCTAATTCCTAGGTTTTGATTATCTTAATATGCACTGTGGATTTTAATAATCAAATATTAACCTTTTTGGATAAATTTATCATCTTGGAACTAATTAAAAATTAATAATTCATATGTTATCAAAATTAGGGTTTTAGGTGATTATTGGAATGTAAGTTAATATATTGAATGTTATGAATAGGGTATTTAGGGTTTTTAAACCTCAAGGACGTGATTAGGGTTTACTGAACCTAGGAAGGAAGATCGGATCTCCTCTAAGTGCAAGGTAAGTGGTACATGATAATTGAACATAAGTAATGTTTGCTTTTACGAATGTATGTATGCAACGAATGTTATAAATGTGTTATCTATCTCAATTGCTTAAAGTCAATGAATTTATGATGAATTGAATGTAATGTTTTACTGTCCATATTATGGTATCATATTCATGCACATTAAGAGTAAAGTCCATATTAAGATTCAAGATAAATTTAAGTGAAAGTTAAGAGTTTTATAATACAATGGTTGCAGTGGCGAACGGGGAGGCGAACGGGGGGGTGACGAAAAGTGTGTCGTCGACCTCGGCCAATCCCCCAGACCCTGGCACCGTCAGAGCCAGAGGAACTAGCAGTGTCTCCATGGCTAAAGAAGCTAAGTCATGGTCTGATGTTTCAAAAGAGAGGAGGAATCATGGACCTGTTTTCTTGAAGAAAACGAGCTTTGAAATGGAGGACAGGAAACTAGTGTATTCGAAGTCCATTGTTGAAAAGAACTTGGCTAGATGGAGTAAGGCTGTAGTGGGATACGTTGTTGGTCTGAAACCGAACTGGCCTACACTTGCTCGTCACTTTACACAGATCTGGCAAGCCAAAGGATCCATTCAAGTCAGGTCACGTGGCAGGGGCTACTTCATAGTATTGTTCTCAAATGATGAAGATCTCTCCACATCGATCGATGGAGGACCCTGGTTCATTGCTAGAAAGCCATTGATCATCAAGAGGTGGGAGAGAGGCGAACCCTTGGAAAAACTAAAATTAACTGAGGTTCCGATATGGATTAAAGTCTTCAATCTACCATTAGAGCTTTGGGATGCAGAGATGTTCAACAAGATAGGTTCATTTCTTGGAGCACCACTGCAGCTGGACAGATTTACTAACGAATTCTGACGACTGGAATATGCACGATTGCAGGTTCTTATTCCTCTTGGTTTCTCATTTCCAAAAGAGTTGTAGATTGTGAGTGATGATGGTCAATCTGATATAATAACATTTGAATATGAGTCGGATCCCAACAAGTGTTTGATATGTGGTCTGTTCGGTCATGAATCCAACCTGTGTGATTCTACATTGGAGATGAAGGGTATAGCGTCCAATAAGCAGCAGAATTGCTCTGTAATGAAAAAAGTTTGGATTCCTAAATCTGTGTCTGACAACGGCAATAATGAAGAAGGTGAGATATTCGTAGATGTTGTTGAAGCTATCCAGGATGGCGGAACTCCCTCTACTGAACATGGAATTGCTGCTATACTTCACGGAAAGCAACAGACTATGGCACTGAGGATTCAGAGGTGGTTTCTTCTACTGAGCATTATGTTACTGCTATGCCTCATGATAAGCAACGAACTGCGGTCACTAGTGCTTTTAAGGAGAAAGAGGTTGTTCCTAATTCAGGTTTGTCCTATCCTCTGTCCCAAGGAAACATCCAGAGAACTGGCATTGGTGTGTTGGTAGAGAATGTGGTGCCTCCTGCTACGACTACACCTAGTACATCTCCTGAAGGAATATGGGAGATGAGAGGCAGGAAATCTAAGTCCCCCCCACGAATGGTTCCCAATATAGTAGTGAATAGAGGTATTCCCTCATCTCTGAACAAATATTCTTTATTATCAAATTTTGAGGAGAAGGATGACACAGCTGACCTCCCCCCCCAATGGATAACATGTTTGTTGTTATTTCCTGGAATGTGAGGGGAGGTGCAAATAAAATATCTCACATCCAGGAAGAGATTAGGAGTAGTAAGGCCAACATCTACATTATTCTGGAATCTAGAATCAATAAGGAGGACGTTCAAAGTTTTGTTAACTCTGTGTGGCAGGGTGCCTATTTTGTTGATAATTTTGACTTTTATTCATATACTAGAATTATCATTCTCTAGATGGACACTGATATCGTGGTGGATAAAATCTTGGTTAATGAACAGATTTTACATTGTGATGTTAAGAATGGTCCTATCTCCTTTGATATGTCAGCAGTCTATGGTGCTAATGATGATGGAGATAGATCTCTTCTTTGGAATTCTATAAGCACCATTTCTAAAATGAATCCTCACAAGTGGTGTGTTTTGGGTGATTTTAATGCTGTTAGATTGGCTGGTGAAAGGATGGGTGAGCATCCTCCTTCAAATAGAAGTATGAATGATTTCAATCTCACCATCAGTGATACTGGCTTAATTGAAATTCCCTCCAAGGGTCAGTTTTTCACTTGGGACAGTCACAGCAAAAAGGGGAAGAGCACTCTCTCCAGAATTGATCATATTTTATGTGATGTTAATTTTATGTCGGGGTTCCCTTTTAGATGGGGATAAGTTATTTCTTCTATTTTTAGTGATCATAGACCTATAGCTCTAAGTTTTGATAGAGGGAAGAGGGGTGTGACTCCTTTCCATTTCATAAACTCCTGGACTAACAATAGCTCTTACAGAGGCATTGTGGAATCTACTTGGAAAGAAACTGTATGCTCCGGATCACCCTTGTTTAGAGTCTATCAAAAATTTCATGTTGTTACTAGTGCACATAGGAGGTGGAACAGGGACTGTGTGGGAAACTACATTTCTAAAGCTAAAGAGATTGAGGCCCGGGCTAAGATCATGCAAGAAGTTGTTGATGCGGATCCCAATAATGAAGATAAACATGCCCAACTTTTCACTCTTAGACAAGAGGCTTATCAAGCTCTAAGGGATGAAGAAAGCTTCCTTAAACAAAAAAGTAGAATTTAGTGGCTTAAGTTGGGGGATAGAAACTCAGCCTTTTTTTATGCCTCTATGAAATCTAGAAGAGTCAAGAACAATATTAATGTTCTGGATGATCAGTTTGGAGGGAAAATTTATGATGTTGATCAAATAAGGGATACCATCAAAGGTTTCTATGAAAATTTGTTCAATGGAACTTCTAGTGATTTGGTTCTCTGGGATGATGATTGGCATATCCCTAAGATTTCTAAAGATCAGTTTGATGAGTTGAGAAGAGTTGTTTCTAGAGATGAGATAGTTGATGTTATGAAAAGTATGAAAGATGATAAGGCTCCTGGGCCAGATGGATTTAATGCTATTTTCTTTAAATCAGTTTGGGATATCATAGGTGATGACATTATTCAGGCAGTTCAAAGTTTTTCCAATTCTGGGAAAATGCTTAAAGAATGCAACAGTACCCTAATCACTCTTATTCCTAAAAAGCTTGGAGCTACTGATCTAAAGGATTTTAGGCCCATATCCTTGTGCAATGCTATTTACAAGATCATCATGAAAATTATGGCCAATAGAGTCAAATTCATCCTGCCCACTATCATTGACTCTAATCAGTTTGCTTTCATCCATGGCAGAAGGATTGGTGATGCTATTTTGTTGGAAAATGATGTCTTGAGTATGTTTGGGGGTTCGCAGAAGCTTATGTGTATCAAGGCTGATTTAGCTAAAGCCTATGATACTGTTAGACGAGACTACATTCTTTTTTTGATGGAAAAGATGGGGTTTCTAGGTTGTTGTCTCAACTGGGTGGATGAAAGCTTCCAATCAGCTTCCTACAGAGTCCTTGTGAACGGGTCTCCTACTGACTATTTCTATGCATCTAATGGGGTCCGACAAGGTGACCCCCTTGCACCCTTTCTCTTTGTTATTGCTATGCAAGGCCTTTCTTCTATCATCAATGCTGAAGTTAGGAAAGGAAATTTCAAACCTATTGGGGTCTCAGAAGCTATGTTCATTTCCCATATCACTTTTGCTGATGATCTCTTATTGTTCTCTAGAGCTGATGACAATGATGCGTCTTGTGTTAAATCCATTCTAGAAACTTTTCATAAGGTCTCTGGTTTGAGGCTTAATAACGATAAGAGTCAAATCTTCTTGAGTGGTCAGGCTACTGAAGATAATATTGACAATATTCTTAACATTAAGGTATGTTCACTTCCTGTGAGGTACCTTGGGATGCCGCTGTTCACTGGTAGGCTCACTAAAGCCCTCTGTAATCCTATCATTGACAAGATTAAATGCAGGCTAGACTCTTGGAAGGGTTGACTTTTTTCCCAAGAAGGGAGAATTGAGCTTGTGTTGTCTACTTTGTCTTCTTATAGTATTTTTTGGACAACAACTTTTCCTTTGTCTAAGTCTGTGATCTATTTGATTGAGAAGGCTATGAGGGATTTTATCTGGAACGATCATGAGGACAAAAAACACATTCACATAGTCTCTTGGAAGTTGATTTGTAGGCCGAAAAAAGAAGGGGACCTTGAAGTTAGATCTATTGAGGACTGGTCTAATGGAGGATTACTTAAAAATCTTTGGTCACTTGCTGTCAAGAAAGATAATATGTGGATTAAATGGGTCCATGAAAGATACATTAGAGATGAATCTCTTTGGTCTGTAGAGGCCAAATCTAGCTCGTCCTGGGTGTGGAAGAAGCTGCTTGAGCAAAGAACTTCTCATCTAAATCATATTTGCTTAGTCTTGGGAATGGAAACTCTTTCCTTTTTTGGTTGGACCCTTGGGTTAACGATGGTGACAGACTAATTGACTTGGTGGATCCCCAACTTATTTTCCACCTGGGAAAAGGTAGGCTCTGTAAAGCGGCTGCTTGTATTGATAATGGTAAATGGAACATTCCGCGGTTCAGAGGAGTTGCTGCTCTGTTGAATGTGCTAGATAAACAATCTATTATTCAGAACGTTGAAGATACAATCCTCTTTAAAGGTGGCTTTTCCTTCTCCATGAAAGATGGCTGGTCTATCTCAAGAACAAAATGGGAGGTGGTACCATGGGGATCTTGGATCTGGTCAGATAGTATCCCGAGAAGGTGGTCTGTTTTGCTTTGGAAGATGTTCTTGGGGAAGCTTCTCACTACGGATTTGTTGCAGAAGATTGGTTTTCATCTTGCTTCTAGATGTTGTTTCTGTGAAAAGAGCAAGGAGAATGTTAGCCATATGTTCTTTGATTGTGAATATGATCACTGTCTATGGGAGTTATACTCTAAAAAGATGAATGCCGACATCAGGAACTAGGATGATTTACTGAGTTTGAAAGGAGAATCAAAGCTCCTTGCTATCTGCATCATTTATACACTGTGGTTGGAGAGGAATAGAATATTGTTTGAAGAGGTTCGTACGGAGATAGATCCTTTCTGGAATGCTTGCAGCAGAGAAAGTAGACTCCTATATCAACATATGTATAGATAGGACTTTCCTTTATAGGTTGTACAGCTTCTCATTTTTTTCTTTCTTGGTGGTTGTGTCTTACAATTACCCTTTCCCTTCCCTCTCTTGGTGGTTATACCTTGTAACTACCCACATTTTATTTTAGTAAAAAGGCACCCCACCCTACTTGCACAAAAAAAAAGTTAAGAGTTTTAAGAGAAAGATAATGTTAAAAGATAACTTGTATAAAATTCTCACTAGGAGGCTCCTCAGAGCAAAATTAAGAGGCACTTCAGTTCATAAGAGAAGAGGCACTTCGATGCACTCAAGAGGTACTTTGGTGCAATCCAAGAGGAACTTTGGTGCATAAGAGAAGAGACATTTCGGTGCAAAAATTTGAGGATTATTATATAAGTCAAGATAAAAAAAGTAATTTAAAAGAAATTGTGTCCCTTTTTCAATATATAATGTTCAAATTTTATTTTATTTTATGAAAAAAAACTTTAAATTTTTTTTATGTTCAAACTTTATTTTCACTTTAATGTTTCCTTTAAATTATAATATGTTCAATTCTACTTACCATTGGTTTTATGTGTGGCTGGGGGCACGATGCTCGTAGGTAAGGAGCAAGATTAGGATGAAAAAGCTTTTTGACATGCAAGGTATAGCTCAATAAATCTTCAAGAAGAAAAGACCTAGTGAGGTTCCTTCTACCAAGACAATCTAGAGTTTTAGATATCTTTTACATGATGTATAATCTTGTTATCAAAGTAGATTATATGAACTTGATGTAGTTTTCCTTTTGCCAAAACTATGTATGAATATATTTTTCCAATTAATGCATGGTGTTTCATTTATCTTGTTGCTATTGTATATCATGTTTTGTAATGTTCCTCCATGATAAGTGACCCATGTTATGGACAACATAGGGTTTTCTTCTACTATCATTCATGTACTTGGAGGGGAGTACACCACCTCTTCTTTTACAGACTCCCAAAGCACCAACAGACAAGGAAGAGAACCGGCTGCCACCTCTTTTTTGACGATCAATGGAAGAGCTCCTTCTCTTGCAGGATGTTGGACATCCTTCTCCTCATGAAATAGTCCAACCGTAGTTACACAATTGAAGAAAGAACATGGGAGAAAAGAACACACTAAGTAACCTCCATGACGTCCTTATAAATAAAGCTTATGGACTAAACCACTAAGGATGTATCAAGTTTGAGTGGTGGTAGGCTAAGCTAAGGCAAGGTCATGAAAAGGACTATTGTGAATGATTTTAAAGTAACATGCTACATCTCTATTTGCTCAAGATGTAATGTATTCAAGTATGCAAGTGTGTGTTGGGATGTCCCTAGAGCACTACTATTCACATGGATGGTTTACAAGTGGCTAGGACATATTTGGGGAGTGTCTAGAGAGTTTGAAGGGGTCAAGTATTTGTTTGGACGAATTAAATATAGGTGCAATGGCTAGTTTGATTTTTTTCATTCCAAAACATTATTGTTTCATGAAGAATTTTGACCGGATCTATTCTTAGTCGAGTGATATTTCGACCAAGCAGTTCTCAGTTCAAAAAAAGCTCCAATGGCTTTATCTCGGTCAAAGATCATAAAGATGTCACAATGGCTCTCTGTCGGTCGAGAAAAAATTTGACTACAAGTGTCTGGGTTCACAAAGTTTCTTGACCAAAAAGTTTTAAATGTCTAAGCATTTGAAAAACTTATCAAAAAAAATTTCTAGTGTGACCTACCTATCTAAGACACTTGGTATTGACTTATGAAAGGTTTTGAGATATGTGGGGATTGGTTTCATATCTTGATTCTACATGAGTTCAAAAAACATGTACATTTATAATACAAATAAGCACATGTGAACAATTATTCAATTAATTTATTTCCAATCTTAATTTTTCCTAGAGGTTCCTGAATAAAAATGTGAAATCTCAATTGGCAAGCTCAAGGAAGTATGTTTTTGCTAACAAAATATTTCTCCCCCCTTCGTCATCTCAAAAAGGTAAACATTATGAAGAGAAGATATAAAAATAGATTGGGGTATTCCACCCTGGTCGTGTAGTATCCATCAGCCTTAAGATTCACCTAGGGCTGTAGTATCCCAACAGGATCTGTTGGGGATCGATCATGCAACCTGCGCTTCACAAGCCGCAGGGTTAACTAGCTGAACCAGCTGACAAGTACTGAGAAGATGACTCCCCCTTAATAAGATCTGCATAATAAGATAAATGTCAAATTTAGTCAAGAGTGATTTCTCTATCATTTACAAGGGATGTTAAGACCAAAAATCATTAGAGAATCCATTAAGCAAAAAAATGAGGTCAACAAAAGTATATCTACACTAAATGTAAGGGATGTTAATCCCATATTGATATAGGGAATCCATTAAGAGAAAAAAGATACGCAAGTTATATTAAGAGATTTTGAGGTCCCCCTTAATCTCATATCTAGTAAAAAGAGATCAAACATAAGAAAAAGGATTAAACATAGCCATTTAAGATCCCAAACTTCATGATAAATCATGCATATCATATGTAGAAACCAAGAAATCAAGATTTGAATCTGTAAACCAAGTTTTAAAACATTTAAATAAATTTTGTTAAACACAAATGAAAGAATTTTTTAATTTTTTTTTACCTCCTATGTCATCTAAAATGGTAGAACGTATAAAAATAAGATGACTCCCACTTAGTGTGATACTTCCATTAAATATGATGCCCATGTTTAGACATATTAAAAAATTAACCATGAATGTGATGTCACATATTAAGATGAAAATAATGATTTGAAAATAAGGTTCAAGATCTTTTTACTTCTTATCTAGACAAAATGTATGATACCCAAATCATTTGCTATGACATGAGTGTTGACATTAGAGTTATACATTGTCCATATTTTGATAATGACTTAACTATTCCACTAATATGTATATAATATGTTTGTTTAAGATTGATTTCTGACTTTAGGTACATGAAAAGGAATAGATTATGCAAGCCCTAGCTTGTCCAATTTCAAGTCAACAACAATGCAACTATGCAATTTGCGAAATCACTCCAAACCACCTTAGAATATTTTTGTAATTACTTATATTGATGATATGACTTTCAACTAAGATGATAAAAATTAGGGACACTTAATTCCAACATTTGGTCACTCTAAAACCATTTTGAAAAATTTGTCACAGCAACTTTGTCGGTCGAGATCAGTGATGGATTTTTAGAAATGGATCAATCGGTCAAGTTTCTCACTCATAGAACTCGACCGACTGACTCACTGACCAAAACCAATTTTGACTCATCGGTCAAGTTTCCCAGAACAAACTCAACCGATAGTTTGAGAATTGGCTTTGTCAATTAGTGGATCGATTGAGTTATCTTTATTGAAACTAGATCAAATGTACTATATGGAAAACATAGAAAAAGTGATTCCACCCATTGTAGAGTTGCTAGAAATGAAAATAGATTTTTTTCTAGTTGTAAAACAACTATTTTTCATTCTTAAGTGATCCCACACTCAAAGGAACACCCCTAACTATAAATAGGACCTCTTGGAGTTCATTCCAAAGTTTCTTATTCATTCTATCTTTGGTCCTGGCTATAGTTGAGTGTGTTGCAACCCTCTGAGCCCCTTTCTCTCTCTCATTTACAAAGTATTTCGTGATCACGAGTGAGTTAGGCATGTTTTAAGAGAGCTACCCCCATGTTATCTTATCAATCTCTCATTCCTTCCATCTTCCCATTCCCCTTCCTCAAATAACAAAGCTTGAAGTGAGCTTCTCTGGGTGAAGGTGAACCTGAAGTTCTTCTTCAAGGTTGAAGAAGAGTTGAAGATCTTCTCCAGGTGAAGGAGAAGGACAAGTCAAAGATTCAAGAAGAGTGGGTAATTCCTTCAAGGCCAAAAACTTGATGCAAGTGTGGGTAAGTCCTTGGTGAAGGCTGAATACATCTTGATCAAGTGGGTAAGTCCTTGTATAGGTGAAAGACTCTTGACTTGAATAGGTAAGTCCTTAGATGTATGGTGGTCTCCTTGTATCTCTTATGATGGAATATAAGTATACATGGGTTGTAAATTCCTAGAGGTTGACCTCTCTAGGTGGTGGATTCATGGTCTCCTAGTTTGGAGATTAGAACTACTCTAACCACCTTGTCCATGTGTATGTTTCAATCTCTCTCATCACGGCTATGCTTTCTTAGAAGGACTTCAAATTGTTCTTAAGCATATGTTTTCAATTGATATAATTTGAAGGTCTAACTATTCTTGTGAGAATTTTGAAGCTCGATTCACCTCCCCTCTAGAGCCCTAGATCCAACAATGAGAATGCATAATATTTGAATCTTTTATAAGCATGACATGTTTCATGACTATTTCATAAAACTGTATTAGAAAGTATAGCCAAATTCATGAGTACCAACATGAGAATGTAACAAGTTATTCAACATATTTCTAATATTCTGAAATTTATCTAAACACTTGTTAAGATTTTTATTTTTCTTGAAAAGTGCCAAAGTATTTTAAAAAAATAAGCATTTTCTTTTAGTAGCAATGTTTTCTTGAAAAATATCATTTTCTTTAAATACACAATCTTAATAAATATATTTTATCTTGCAAGCACTACAACATATATTTATTTGTGTCTATTAAATTATATTCATACTAAGGTAATTGTGGTAATAAAAATAAATAAATCAATATTTATACATTCTTTAGAAATCATGGAAAATGTAACATATTTAAGAGGAATGTGAATAGACCACATGGGAAGAGATTAACAATATTAATTATGGAAATTCCTTGAACTTGTCAATTTGAATTATGGAAATGCCTTGAACTTGTTAATAAATTTGAAAATGAATTCGATGTCTATTGAAACTGCTTTGACCAAAGAAAACTTAAGAGAAGGAATTAATTATCCATCTTAGTCAATGGAATGAAAATAGAAAACTCAAGGACTTTAAAATACTTTGTTTTTAAGTCTTATTTCTCACGCTTTGCCATTTACAAAAACGCTGGGTTGATAATCATGACTCTCCCAAAAATATGCTTCCCTTTAACATAATGCTTCTTCTAAAAATATATTCAAAGTTTGTGGTGAAAGATGGAAAAATTAAATTTATCCACAAGAAGATTTAGATTATATAGGGATTCAAAATTTTCTATCATTTAATTTATTCTATAGTAGGACCAGTCAAAATTATAATGGTAAAAATGTATATCTTTAAATTAAATGAATAATGTGTGTGAATCACAAATGAAACTTTAATCAAATTTAACACATAATTTAGTTTATTTTAAAAATACATATGAAGGATAAGCATAAGTGGTGCTTTTTTCTAAATGTCTATGGTGAAAACATGTATCTCTTTTAGTAAAGAAAAAAATAATGTCTTACTTCAATATGTTTGACTCAGCTATGCAAAAAAGGAACTATGAGCTAAGTTATGGCACTGGTATTTATGTTATTTGGAACATTAAAATATATTTTCCAATTCAACAATTTACTACAATAGAAATTACAAACTTTGACCAGCTCTTTTGACCAAATTTAAGAGTGGTCATATCATTGGAAGAGTGGAAGATGAGCAGAATGTATATAAAATTATTATTTTATTATGGAAAATTCGTAATTATGAATATGTTGCAAAACAAATCTATGGAGAATTTTGAATCCTTCTATGTGTACTCCTCTGTAAAGAAACTCTTCTTATTAAGAATAGTGGTTGAAAGAAGAAACATAGAGATGAGTTGCTGTCAATTTTCAAATAGCATTGTGGTGCCAACCAAGGTCTATTGAGACATGGGCATAACATGCACAATAATTAATGCAACAAATCCTTCTCTTTTAGTGGAACTATAAAAACACTTATATAGAAAATTTATAGTTATAAAGCATCTACAATAGAAAATCATTTAATTCTAATAAGGATTCATAGCAACAAAACTTCAAATTTTATCATCTTTGACAAAGCATGTGAGAAAATATCAGGTTTGCAAAATAAAACTTTTTAGCTTGAGAGAGCAAAAAGAACATGTAATAAACTAACTCTAAGTATTCATTGTAAGATAGTCAAAATTTGAACATGACAATCAATAGATTGGTCGAACTGTATATCGACCAAACAACCCCTTAGTTGACCAACCTTTCAACGAGGTAGTATGCCAGAAATAATATGCATTCTCAATTAAATTAAAGAAAAGAAACAGAACAATATCGATTAGATATTCATCATTTTGCTCATCAACCTTTATAGGTAACTAACAATAGCATCCAAATTCTTTTTCTTTTTCTTACATTTTTCAACATTTTCTGATTTAATTTCAACAAGATCATTTAAAAATAATTAAAATAAATATATCATTGTCATCAAATTCTTCAATATTAACGAAAGTAACAATAGTAACCAATTTTTCAACTTTATTCAGATTAATGTTAACAAGTTACATAAGATTATCTTTGAATAAAATAGAAATAGATCCTTATCTTCATTGTTTTACCTTCATCTTCGTCATGTGCATGTGTTTCTATATGTGCTCCTTCTTCATTTATTAGCTTCTTTATGTTGAGCAAGGAGGCAGTTCTCTACATGATGGGAATCTTCATCTTCACTTTCTTCACTTATGTGCTTCTCTAAGTCACTCACATTATTTGTTATAGAAGAAAATCTAGCATTCATTTCAAAAATAGTTTCATTTTTTTTAGTATGAAATGATTCAAACTTTTTCTTAAACAAATTGATTTTAGTAATCTTTACTTCTAAAGCATACTCATGTGAAACCAAAAGTATACTCCACATTTTCATATGCGGTTACACAAGAAGATACTTTATCAAATTCTTCAAGTGATAAATATGAATATAAAATACTAACAACTTTGGCATTAGGCATAGATTTTCTTACCGTTGGCTCGTCCCATTCTTCAAATTTTGACGTAGGAGGTTCATAAGGGTGGATAACCATATTCTAAATATTTGCATCAATACATTGAATATATAATTGCATATCCTTCTTCCATTGCTCGTAGTTGGATACATCAAGGACTATTGGTGGTTCTCCATGTTTGATGTTGCTAGTCAGGCCGCCCCCATTGCTTTAAGACCGATGAAGGCTTCTTGAAGACCTACTCTTATACTGAATGAAAATATATAGAGGGGGTGAATAGAGCTTTATAAAATATTTTAACAAATAAAAGTAATAAGCAAGCAACCAAAGATGAGACAGTTTTAGAGTGGTTCTGTCTGCAACGTTAGTCAACTACCTAGTTGTTATCAACTAGGATTTGTAACAAACAATTTTATTAATTTATCTGTGTGGACAAATTTAAAATTAGTTTTTGCAAATTTATCTTATAGGATATTGGACAGCATTCTCCTCTTGAAGTAGTCCAACCCCAGTTACATAATAATAGAAAAAATATGGGAGAAAATAATACACCAAGTAATCTCCACAACGTCCTTATGAATCAAACTTATGGACCAAACCATTAAGGATGTATCAAGTTTGATTGGTGGTAGGATAAACTAAGGCAAGGGCATGAAAAGGACTGATGTGAATGATTTGCAAGTGGAATACAACATCTCTATTTGCTCAAGATGTAATGTACTCAAGTATGCAAGTGTGTGTTGGTATGTCCCTAGACCACTACTATTTATAGGAATGGTTTAGAAGAGTCTAGGACATCTTTGGGAAGTTTCTAGAGAGTCTTAAGGGGTCAACTAGTCGTTTCAATAAATTAAATGTAGGTCAAATGGCTAGTTTGATCACAATGATTTTCCATTCCAAAATGTTCCTCGGTCGAGAAGAATTTTGACTAGATATGTTTTCAGTCGAGTAATACTTTTAACAAGCAACAGTCAGTCTAAAATTCTCCAATGTTTATATCTCGGTCAAATATCATAAATATGTCACAACATCTCTCTGTTGGTTGAGAAAAATTTCAAACGAAGGTGTCTCGGTCCATAGAGGTTCTCAACTCAACAACTATAAAAGATGTATAAGCATTTTAAAAACTTATCTAAATATTCTTTCAATGTGACCTACCTATCCAAGACACTTGGTATTAAATTATTAAAGGTTTTGGGAAAGGTTAGATTGGTCCATATCTTGATTTTACATGAGTTCTAAAAACTTGTACATTTGTAATACAAATAAGCACATATCAACAATTATTCAATTAATATATGTTCCAATCTTGATTTTACCAAGAGGTTCCTAAAATACTAGAGTAGCATGTTAAATCCACAAATAAGAAATGTTTGTCATCATCAAAAGAGAAGACAAGATAATGTTCAATTTAGTCAACAAACCTTGATGCAATATTGTGCTTCTTATGCAAGAAACACGCTTCTTCTTTAGCATTAGCACTCTAATAGTCATCAGCATTGACCTCCTAGTCTGGCACCATGGATGATGGTTGACGGAATACTCCTAGCGGGAAAAACTCCTCACCTCGAGAGTAGTCCATGGAGGACCACTAGGAACTCCACATTGTGCTACTAGAGCCAACAAGAAGGAGTTGTCCCTTTAAACGTCAGTGTACTATCACTGATTTGCTCTCATAAATTATATCTCCCTTTCTATCCCTCCCTTTATTAGGTATGACTTGCTTAGGCTCTCAATTGGCTACTAAAACTAGAGAGAACAACAATTGTTAGAGTTAATTGTCCTGTCTAGGAACCCATCTATTTATGAGAGAGGTTAGGGTCAGGTTCCCAGTCTGTGTGGGAGTCGAAAGGATGAAATTCACAAATTTTCTAAAAACTTCAGACGAAAAACCAATCGGTCTGCATGCCCAACCAGTCAGTTTGTGCATGATCTAGTCACTTAATGCCATGAACCAATCGATTTGTGCAGTGCATGTTCTGAATCACATTGGTATTCAATGCACGATTATTACAAATCATGACATCAACATCAATCCTTGATCCAATCAAATTCACCATTGAAT
The DNA here is from genome assembly GCA_963693085.1 of Alisma plantago-aquatica. Taxonomy (NCBI): domain Eukaryota; kingdom Viridiplantae; phylum Streptophyta; class Magnoliopsida; order Alismatales; family Alismataceae; genus Alisma; species Alisma plantago-aquatica. Next base: position 588,623,872 of record OY856410.1, read on the forward strand.
GGGGAAATTCATCATATGAACCAATCGGTTGGGACCATGAACCAGTTGGTTCATCCCATGAACTAGCCGGTTCATGCCCTAGTTCAGGCATTGTTCAACCAGTGTTGATTCCTATTGATCTGACACTCCATCCGATCAGTTCAACACTTGAATCGGTCAGTTCAGAGTCTAATTAGTCAATTTTGAACCTCAGTTGTTTAATAGAATACCTAAACACTTTTAGTAATCATGTTAAACATCATTCATGAATAAAATCCTATTCCAAGTGCATCCTATGTGTGCGACCCTATAGGTCCTAATTACATGGGCAGTGAATGTCCATAACTAACTTATGACATCACAAGCAATGAGCGGTACTTAGCAACACATCATTTCTACCCAAGTAGTTTAAAAGGTTGTAAAATGACTTCAACCTACATTGCGTGATTAGTGTTATCGTGGTCGTATAAGTCCTTTGTCTATGATATATGGATTGACTTGAGACATGGAATCGTCATCCTCTCAATGTTCAATCGATGTTCCTTGAACTAGAGTAGACTATTTGAGATGCATGTGAGTTCACATATCACATATTGAATCACATTCGTATGGACATATGTTTCTCAATCTTGCTTATAAAGAGGCCAAGATATCAGTCTCTTGTAGGAGGGACAAATCCCATCTACATCACTTACACTCAATCCCCATGTGTTACATAGTACCTAATCATCACCTTTATGACAACCCTTGTAACATACTAGATCTCAGACCCTACACTGGAAGTTGACATTTTGGACTTAGCCAAAAAAGATTGAAGGTTAGACCTAAATAGATGTTTAGTATAACTCTAATGAGCTAATTCATTTATATATCACCATAATTTAACCAAATCTTCTAACATTAATCCTAGGTTTATAATGGATACATAAAACATGTCACATAACTCATTTTGGTGGTAATATGAAGATAAGAAACTTAATTGGATCATAATTTATATAATGGGTCGTTAATGGGTCATATGACATATCTCATAAAAAGAAATCTCAAAAGTGGAAACAAACTTCAAATTCAAAATCTACATATCAAAATTAGACTACATGTCAAATTTCATCTAATTTGGACAATCTTGAATTATTAGGATAAGTTTAGGAGAGAGAAAATGAGTAAAAGGCATAAGTAATGAATAATGTGATTATATAACTTCAAAATATGAAAATAATGGCAAATTCATATTCAACACATCAAATATAACTTGTGGATGAAGGTTGGTCTAATTTGGATATTGTTTGTGCAAGTTATGCAATTTTAGGTACATTCTAAACTTTCTACAATTTACCCAGTTGGGAGGTTTTCTTTGCAAATTGTCACATGAATTATAATCTTTATATACCCTTACCATTCTTGAGTTTTACAACCATGGGATGCCAAGTTGAACCTTGGTTTGAAGGGTGTTTCTTTCCAAGGGCATTTTAAGGATTACTCTCTTTATAAATGAGCTTATCATTAGAAGCAATCAACCAATGTGATTATTTTTGTTGGTATGTATGCCCTGAGAGACAATAATGGGATGATTGGTGGGATACATTGAGATTGATTTGATAAACATCAAAGGCAAGCTTTGAATTCTTTCTGGTTTAGTCATATGAGATAATGATAGAATAGATTGAATGTCTAGAGAATGATAGTATTCAATGACGTATGCTTTCAGGTTGCGGACCTAAACGATGAGATCATACGGATGCTAAGAGTTTGTACATTCTTATTATGTCCCTAGTCAGATGTCATTGTGGAAGGTAGATAGATAGAAATGACACATAAGACTAGATTGTGGTGTTGTTTGATGACAGAATCTCGTTAGTCATGATATGGAGATATCAAACCAAACACATAGGTACCTGTTAGAGAACAAGTGTACCAGATAGACCCACCGTGAGTTTGACACATGGAACCATGACATGGTAGTCACAGTCAGTTCTCACAGTGATGGCGGTGAGTGTGATTCTTTGACCTAAAATTACTAGACTCAACACATGTTGTTGGGTACACTTTGACATCATCAAACGTAGTCTTGGAACATTGGTTGTTATAAAGGTGACGATTGGGTGGCTTTGACACATGGGGCTTTTGAGGGGTGAGTGATAGATATTGAAATTGTCCCTCCTGAGGGAGTTTGATATCCAAGGCCACTTTATGAGTAGGATTGAGATAGGTGTGCGCACGCATGTGTGAATCAGTATGTGATATTGATGTCATACATATCTCCACCAATCTACTCTGAGATCAAGAAAGTGAATGAACGTTGATAGGATGACTTTCCATGCCTTGAGTTCATTTGGGATATTAGTGACAAAGGAATTATACATTCACTGTAACACCATTCATGGATTGTAGGATTGAAAGTTGTTCTCCAACTTTCTATTTCACTTGGGTAGCATTAATGTGTGACTAGGCACCGCTCTTTGCTTGTGAAGTCATAAGTGTTATGGACTTTTACTGCCAACGTGAAATGGGACCTACAGGGTCACACACATAGGATTTAACTTGGAAGAGGATTTTGTCCACAAACAATGTTTAGATTGATTACTAAAGGAGTTTAGTAGTTCAATTAAACACTCAATCAATTAATAGCTCAGTATCATAGTGTTCAAGGTGTTGGACAAATTGATTAGAGTATCATATTGATTGAAACTGCAATTGACTGATTCTACACAATCTGCACTCCCAACCGATCGGCTCATGTGATGAACTGATCGACTCAGCTTGGTGAACCGATCGGATCAGGTTGTGAGTTGATCGGCTCAGGACAGGGTGAAACGACCGATTCAAGGGTTGAACTGATCGGCTCAACTGGTCCAACCGAGCAAGTTGGGAAAGTAAGATTGGTGAGAAATTTCTTTTCTTTTCACTTGTCTAATTTGATTGGAAGAAGGATTGGTATTTGGATCAATTCAAAACAAAAGAGGAAAATTCAATCAGGAACTGAACAGGGTCGTGAACCGACCATTTCAGAAATGAAACGACCATTTTAGGTGTCATAACCGATCAGTTAATGTGTGAATCGATCAGCCCAGGTCCCCAACCGACCGTTTCATGCTTGAAATGATTGGTTCAGGTGGCGTAGTTGGTTGTATTTTTTGGAAAATCTTGAACCCTTCTACTCCTGCTTTAGTCCCGCATTTCCCGGGGTAGAGAACCATATCCCATGACCCTCCTATATATATAGGGGTATTGGGGGCTTCTCTGACAACACAACTCAGAACACCTGTTGCTCTGTAAAGTTGTCGTTCTCTCTAGTTATGATAACTGAGAGAGCCTGAGCAAGTGCTACCTGATAAGGGAGGCACAACAAGGGAAAGATAACTACAGAAAAGCAACTGGTGGCAGGAGAGTGTGTCGGTGACTAGTACGCTGACAGGAGGGTGCGAATTCTTCTGATTCCTTATGGGATAAGGAGATCAGAGTTCCAGGTGGTCCATGTGGACTACTTCAGAGGCGGGAGAGTTATGCTGCTCGGAGGACAGCTATCAATCCTGACAGTCCCGGTGAGACTAGGAGTCGATAGTCCCGGTGAGACCAGGAGCTGCACAGACACCGTCCAAGACCGGAGGTGAAGACCGCACTAGCTGCGAGGTAATGTCGCCGAGCAAGCCTTAGGAAAAGGTACTCCTCTACAAACCATCCTTCCTACTATATAGATGTTGACATGATTCCTTAGTGTTGGATTTGGGGAAGAAGAAATTTTTGGTTTCTACTGCCTTCTCTGCCACCCCAAAACCCAGCAGTGGTATCAGAGCCACGTCAACTGCTTTATACTTTAGGATTATCGATATGATCGATTTTGGTTTGTCACCTTTATTTATTGCATACGATGCGAATAAAATTGGCTTTATGCATGTCCAATCCTAAATCCACAATTCCCAATATACATATATGATATGTAATATAAATGCACTCGATACGTGTCACCCTTAAACGAGTTTTGTGGTGGATGTATAGTGTGGTTTTGTCCAATAAACCCTATATCTATGTGTGGTTGATTATGGTTGCTTGCATCTTAGTCTGCGCACTGATTCCCTACCTTCTCTTCTTGATGTAACTCGAGATAACTCGAGATTTCTTTCCTACCTTTGCTCCCCCCGAATGTAACTCGGGGTTTCTCAATAGGATAGAATTTTATTTCCTGTTATGTCAAAGAATGGAGGACAACCTGACGACGACTGAGATGATCGGTTCACGGTGTGAACCGATTAGTTGGCGTTCCAAACAACCGGTTCAAGGAGTGAGATGAGCGGGTGGCAGCCATGAGGATATGCACAATGACCAGGCGAACCGATCGGTTGGAGGAGCCAATTGATCGGTTGGTGGCACCCAATCGACCACCCTGATGGCGAGCTGATCAATCATGGAGATGAGTTGATCAAACCCAGAAAGGCAAAGCACAGAGTTCATCTTGTACAGGTTGCATGTGATGTAGACCTAGATGACCGTGATTCCTCTTGGCTTGTGGAATCACATTAGGATGGCCATAAACATTGCTTTTATCATTTTGCATGTATTCTTTGGGATATAGCATGTATATGATACATACTATATATTGTGGTGATTGGATATGTATATGTACCTATAAAACCAAATCTCTCATTAAAATATTAAGTCTTATACACCTTCCATTAGCGGCACACATGAAAAACTCGATCAACCAAGCGTAGGTTATGCCAAAGCGTGGTGCGACGTCCATCTTACAGAAGTGTGAAGGGTAGACATGTAGGTTCTGCCAAAGCAGGGTGCATGTTTACCGTGTCAGCTTTTGGGATAGACTTAACTGGTGATTCTTAGAGCGTCTAAGCCTAGAGGCACGAAATTTTCATGGCAAGGTGTTGCGCATGTTCATTCATCAAGAGTTGTATACGATGCAATTGGCATGATGGCCTTCCTAAATAGTCAAGATTGTGGGTGATCAACCAAAGTTGACTCATGACTTGATGAAATATGGATCTTGCCCACTAGAAGATTGTACGCTACAATCTTCCAAATTTATGGTGAGGGCTATCAATTTGAACTAAAATAGTGGGAGTGATAATTAATTAAAGGCCTAATTATATCGTCAATCTTTCAAATCAATCAAATAAGTCAAATTTGAGTTTTGGACTAAATTGCATATATTTCCTTTTGTAGTAAAATGGAAATCAACAATAATCACTTTATTTGCGATCGATCTTTGAGACCAACAAATTAAATGCGAATAATTCCACAATTGGTTGGGACGTTGAGAAGTGTTCTCAATCAAAGAGCAAAAGCTCTAAGTCCTAGTTGTACTAGAACTAGATGAACTCGATCCCACCACACAAATGACTGAAAGTATGCTTATGGAAGCATACCGAGGATGACATTGATGTGGAGTGCTTGATGTTGTGTTCTCTGAACTATGAGTTGCAGAGACAACATGAGACATATGATGTCTCCAAGACACTGTCCTAGTATGTCATGACAGAAGGAGATCCAGTAAGGTATTCACACACTCAAAGTGATTGGGTATGTGGAAAGACCTGACTGAAAAGGATTCCCTCTGAGCCAAGCATTGGCTATTGGTATGATACTGCAAATGTTGTGAGAATCATATAATTCATGGTGAACTACAACATGAACGACTTTGACAAGTGTTGACAGAGTTGGTGTACATGTTGAGGACAGTAGAGGCAATTATGAAGAAAGACAAACCCTAATGTTTGAAGGGTAAGTCTTAAGGGCAAGGGCAAGGGCAAAGCAAAGAAGTGTTATGATGTTAGCCACCAATCCAAGCCATCTTCAGCCTCAAGGCACATAGGGAAAGGTTGTATGAGGAAATTGCCCTCAATATCTAGAAGAACAAAAGAAGATGAAAGGAGGGGATGGAGATCTCCACCTAAGGTATCATGAAATGAACTGCTTCTTTATCTGAGGTATATGATACCAAGATGAAGATCTGACTTATATGATATGTAAGATCCACAAATAAGTAATGGCCTTTGTGAAAGGACCAATAAAGGAGTACTCATTATTGGAACAAGTGTTTCTGCCATAGATAAGAGTATATTTCAGTTTATTTCAGCCTAAAGGGAACGAAATAGAGTTGAGAATTTCTATTTCAATTTGCCAATAGAAACACTTTATTGTTGCATCTTGTTGAGACAAGGATGGCTGTCAATATAGTTGATGTTTCAATTTAAAAGATATGATCTTTGTGTCAATGCCTTGTTTATCTTGTGGTACTTGGTATGCATAAGATAAAATGATATCTAAAAGTTAATGATAACTCAAACAATCAAATTACCATAAATCATGAGAAATTCATCTCTAGTTTCCATATGATGGATAAATCTAGACTCTTTTGGTCAGAGAACTAGTAAGAGATATGAATCTCTTGGACATGATCAATCAATTTTCACTAGTGGTAGTGGGAGAATGATTATCCTATTAGGTATAATACATGTGATGTATTTACATTCCTATTAGAGAAAATGCTAATACTTCAAATGATGTTTATAGAAATACCAGTATGAACATCTTGAAGTGTTCCAGAATATCATAGATGAAGTGTGAATTTGGTGAAGTGTTAATTCTTGATGAGATCAATGAATGAAATACTAAAACCAAATGGTTGAGAACCTTGTGAGTGATTATGATAGTGTATCATAGTGAACTCATGATTAAGGCATAGTGATGTCTAAATCAAGAAGGACTCATACTCTAAGGAGTTAGAGGATGATTATCAAATAACTAAATTCTTCTTAAATAAAGAATACCCTACACTAAATAAAGGGTATTAAGAATCACAAAGGGTTGTGATTTCTTATATCCTTGACAATACATCTCGATCATCTATGTGATGAGTTGGTCATGTGATGAGTCAACTCTCTAGATGATGAGGAATCAGATTTTGAGTTATGGTTTATAACCATTACATCCTAAATGACATCCATGTGGACCATAAGGTATGACCTTGATGGTAGCACCCATTGGAATAAAATCCATAAGTGTAAATAAATCTTAAGCGTTAAGACACATGGATGACATTTGAGAAGGATGATGCTTGTTGATTGCAACTTAATGACTAAGATATTTGGCATACGGATACTAAAACTGCATTCCTATGAGGAATACAACAAGGATGTGTATGTGACACAACCTATAACGTTTATGAATCCATTAATGCAAATGAAGTCTATAAGTTACAATGGACTAATCAATGTGATTGATTAAGTACAAACAACTCAGAATTGGTTCTTTACTTTGATGATATAGTCAAAGGGTTTGACTGATATGTCAAAGATAAAGAAGGGATCTGTGATTTAGTGGGAGCATATTCACATTCCACATGTTGATGTAAAATGGAAATGTTCTAGAATGGAATCCTTTGTGGATATTATCTTTAAGGAAGATAGAGACGTTTCCTATGTGATAGGAATAGATATCTATAGAGATAGTTCTCGAAAACCTCTTGACCTAAAAAGAGAGAGCATACATTGGCAATCTGTACTGAAGGGTTCGGTATACACAGATTCAGTGGGAGAAAACTTGTCCATGTTACATGGAGTTAGTATCCCAAGACCAAGTGTCCAATTCTTGTGAAGAATGGGAACACTAAGAATAGATATGGATCTATCATGTATGTGATTATCCCATCATCTTGCGTGTATGTACATGGCAAGAATAAAATGTTCATCCTGATAACTCAAATGTGGGACATGACGAGTGGATGTCTGTCGAGTTCCAGTAAGGGTTACTAGAATACCATGAGAACTTGATAACTACTTGAGAAGTACTAGTTCTAAGGAAATAATGAAGGGTTCAATGTAAAGAGTTACACTGATGCAAACTTTTGAAAAGGATAGAAAATTAATCACAAAATATATATGGGATATATAAAAGTGAATGTTTGTTAATAAATGGAAATGTTCCAACGAAGCTGTTTAAAAGGAAATGCCGAGTATCCGTGTGTTAGAGAACATTATTGGATACTATATGGATCTGGAAGTTCATGAGATGAACTTATAGTTATTTCAGTCATTGATGACAAGTAAAGAGTACTTGGTCATGAAATGTGACTAAAGGTTAGTAAAGGAATACTAGATAGCATATTACGGTAACTCCATCTCATACATGTGACGTTCAACAAAGGGATGAGACACATGTAGTTAATACCGACTTTGGCAAGGTGTTGCCATAACTCATTGCGTAAGCACTAGAGCATAGTAACATGTGGGACATGTTTGAAGATCACTATGAATATGATTCAAGGGTGATTGGCTCGTAGTGCAAGTGGGAGTCTATTGGTATGTATGCCCTGAGAGCCAATCATGGGATGATTGGTGGGATACATTGAGATTGATTTGATAAACATCAAAGGCAAGCTTCCAATTCTTTCTGGTTCAGTCATATGAGATAATGATAGAACAGATTGAATGTCTAGAGAATGATAGTACTCAATGATGTATGCTTTTAGGTTGAGGACCTGAACGATGAGATCATATGTATGCTAAGAGTTTGTACATTCTTATAATGTCCCTAGTCACATGTCATTGTGGAAGGTAGATAGAAAGCAATCACACACAGGACTAGATTGTGGTGTTGGTTGATGATAGAATCTTGTTAGTCATGATATGGAGATATCAAACCAAACACATAGGTACTTGTTAGAGAACAAGTGTACTGAACAGACCCACCGTGAGTTTGATACATGGAACCATGACATGGTAGTCACAGTCAGTTCTCACAGTGATGGTGGTGAGTGTGATTCTTTGAACTAAAATCACAACACTCAACACGTGCCGTTGGGTACAATTTGACATCATCAAACGTAGTCTTGAAACATGGGTTGTTATAAAGGTGATGATTGGGTGGCTTTGACACATGGGGCTTTTGAGGGGTGAGTGATAGATATGGGATTTATCCCTCCTGAGGGTGTTTGATATCCAAGGCCACTTGATGAGTAGGATTGAGATAGGCATGCACACGCATGTTTGAATCAGTATGTGATATTGATGTCATACATATCTCCTCCAATCTACTCTGAGACCAATAAAGTGAATGAACTTTGATAGGATGACTGTTACATGCCTCGAGTTCAATTGGTATATCAGTGACAAAGGAAATATACATTCACTGTAACACCATTCACGGATTTTAGGATTGAAATTTGTTCTCCAACTTTCTATTTCACCTGGGTGGAACTGATGTGTGACTAGGCACATCTCTTTATTTGTGAAGTCATAAGTGTCATGGACTTTCACTACCAACATGAAATGGGACATGTTGGGTCACACACATAGGATTTAACCTAGAAGAGGAGTTTGTCCACAAACAATGTTTAGATTGATTACTAAAGGAGTTTAGTAGTTCAATTAAACACTCAGTCAATTGATAGCTCAATATCATAGTGTTCAAGGTGTTAGAAAAATTGATTAGAGTATCAGATTGATTGAAACTACAATTGACTGATTCTGCACAATCTGCACTCCCAACTGATCGGCTCATGTGATGAACTGATCGGATCAGCTTGGTGAACCGATCAGCTCAGGTTGTGAGTTGATCGGCTCAGGACAGGGTGAAATGACCGGTTCAAGGGTTGAACCGATCGGCTCAACTGGTCCAACCGAGCAAGTTGGGAAAGTAAGATTGGTGAGAAATTTCTTTTCGTTTCACTTGTCAAATTTGAATGGAAAAAGGATTGGTATTTAGATCAATTCGAAACAAAAGAGGAAAAGTCAATCGGGAACTGACTAGGGCCGCAAACTGACTGTTTCATAAATGAAACGAATGTTTCAGGTGTCCCAACCGATCGATTCAGGAGTGAACCAATCGGCTCAGGTCCCCAACCGACCGTTTCATGCTTGAAACGATCGGTTCAGGTGGTGCAGTTGGTTGTTTTTTGGGGAAAATCTCTAACCCTTCTACTCCTGCTTTAGTCCCGCATTACACGGGGTAGAGAACCATGTCCCATGACCGTCCTATATATAGGGGTATTGGGGGCTTCTCTGACAACACAACTCAGAACACCAATTGCTCTACAAAGTTTTCGTTCTCTCTTATTGTGGTAAATGAGAGAGCCCAAACAAGTGCTACCCGATAAGGGAGGCACATCAAGGGAAACATAACTGTAGAAAACTGACTGGTGGCAGGATAGTGTATCGATCACTAGTACGCTGATAGGAGGGTGTGAATCCTTTTGATTCCTTATGGGACAAGGAGATCGGAGTTCCAGGTGGTCTGTGTGGACTACTTTAGAGGCAGGAGACTTCTTTTGCTCGAAGGATAGCTGTCAATCTCGACAGTCGCAGTGAGACCAGGAGTCGACAGTCTCGGTGAGACCAGGAGCTCCACAGACACCGTCCAAGACCGAAGATGAATACCGCACTAGCTGTAAGGTAATGTCTCCGAGCAAGCCTCAGGACAAGGTACGCCTCTACAAACCATCCTTCCTACTGTGTAGATGTTGATGTGATTCCTTAGTTCTGGGTTTGGGGGAGAAGAAAATTTTTATTTCTGCTACCTTCTCTGCCTCCCCTAAAACCCAACAATTTCTTTGATTGGAGGTTGGTTAGGATGGCCTATAAGTGTCCATAAACTAACATTTGATATTCAAGAAAGTTTATGAGTTGTCCTCTTGCATGTCCATGAAATCCATATGCTAAGGACACATGGAAAGCTCCATGGACACCTCATGCTTGACTTCTTTCTTATTCGTAAAGGTTTGCATGTCCATAAGCACCCTTAGAATTGGACACATGGAAAGTAACTTGACACCTCATGCTTGACTTCTTCCTAATCCATAAAGTCTTTCATGTCCATGGACACCCTTATACATGACACATGGAAAGTCTCATAGACACCTCGTACTTGACCTCTTTCTTTATATAGCCATATCTACCCCTTCCCAACTCCAAATTCGAAAACTCTTGCTCTTCTTTCTTTCCTCTAGCTTAGAGCATAACTCCTACTCTATTTGTCCTCGAAGGTGTTGTCCGAAGCGAAAAGAAGGTGCCTACCTTGGTGAAGAAGGCTCCTAGGGTTCCAAATTTTTATATTTAGGATTTCTAAAGCTCCTCCTTGGCTATTTCAACCAAAACTAGTAAGTTTTCTCCTTTCCTTCCCTATTTTCATGTTGTTAGTCTTCCTTCCACCTTCCTCCAGGTCGGAACCATGGCCTTCCATGGTGAAACCCCACTTAGAACCCATAAACACCTCATCTCCATGTTCTTTTGTTAGGGTTTTTCACCTCTAAATAGGAGAAGGTGCTTCTTTCTCAAGATAGGAGCTTTGTTGGAGAAACCGGCCTCTCTAACCTTGGGAACCTTACTTATTGAACCTTTACACCTTTCCTAGAGGTTCTTTGTAGGCCTAGGCTTGGATCTAGGACTGACTTGGACTGTTTAGACTCTGAAGTTGAGGTATGATGTATCCCCTATTCTTCTATGTTAATAAATTCACTTATGCTTATTCATTCTCTTTGTCCTATGGACGTTAGCCTATAGACAATGTCTTTTCTTTTAAAAATCATGGTTCATGTGAACTACCTTATTTGATATTGATCATGTGATCATGGATATTCTTTTGAACTCTTATCTTATGCTTTGTTCATGATGGAACTCTAAAAGATGACATGTGATGTCTTTTGCCCACTTATGAGGTGGATGTATATGTTGGTCACTTATTTGGTGACTAGTTTAGATATTCAGACTATATTTTCTACTTGCCTCTACATTTAACATGTTATGTGATTCAGTAGCACTAGAGTAGTGCAATTGATTGGTTTTTATGGAAGATGTGTTATTTCCCACCGAGCAGATGTGATATTTCCTTCTCTTTTGGGATGGAAAGGAACCTCATACCTAGGGTAAGATGTGTGATTCTTGGCCCATGTTTTATATATGGGAGATTGGCAGTATTCTTTTCTCTATCAGGTTTCAAGTTTATGAGACTTGGCCGCCTTTGTGTTTATATTGTTCTAGGGCTATGTTTATCTCACATGTATGCAGGTTGATGATATGGGGTGTGTGCCCTAATTCTTTACATGTGTGTGTGGCACAATTTTTATGTTTTATTAATTGCAAGTATTCTTTTGTTATCATATGATTTCAATTCATTTTATCTTGATACCCATTTGGGTGATCCTTATCCTTTCTATGGGAAGCCTTTTATATTTGATGTCCTTTATTCCATATATTTCTCAATTTCTTATTTAGTATGTGCATACTAGCCTTTGTTGATGTCATCTATTTTCTGTTCTTATTGGGGTTTGCTTCCAACCCTAGGTGAAGGACTTGGATGATAAAGCATGAAGTTTTAGACTAGCTTAAGGAGTTAAATCTTGGAGACAAAGTTGTTATGGTTTAGATTTCCCTCTACTTAGATCCCTATATTATATCATACATGTAAACCCTTATAGGATATTATGATGTACTTTTGTAATAACCTTGTGATAAATTGAATATAGTCAACATTTTTATTCTGTTGATATACTTTTAGTTGTTTTGAATACCATTTATTCAAATTTGAAAATGTTACACTTATTCCAACATACTTTTGAGTGTGTTTGGAATGGATGTTTTATTCTTCAAAATCTTTAGTAAGGGGGTAATCTCGCCTCCTTACAGCATGGTATCAGAGCCCATGGTAGTCGGAATCTGACTATTTCAATTTTGTCTCCCTAGTTAGAATCCTTCCCTTACCTTTAAGTGACAGTTTGTCTTAGAGTTGATCAATACATGATGAAGGGTTGATTTAGGATCATATAGTTTTACATTAGAATAATTATGACTAGATCCTTAAAATACTTATAAGTAAAAGATGCATAAGTAACCATAGTAACTTGAGGTTGTTTAGCTTGGCCTTTAGGCAGCTACTAGGACATGAAGTTGAAAGCAAAGGTGTCTAGAAAGGATCAGGATTTTGGGGCAGGAAAGATTTTCCTCCGCACAACTAGCTTGGTTTACAAGGACTCTCGAGTCCATATGATACCAGCCTGGCCTGAGATGATATGAATTGTCTGAAATAGCATGCTATTAGGCAATAGTAGCCTTAGACATCTATATGATTTATCTTTAGGGACCCTAATATGTTGAACTAGTCTCCCAAGTGTAAAGACTTGTTTGAGGATGGACAAGACAAAGTTGTCCCATAGTTTATAGTTAGTCTTTACAAGTTATGTTTTTTTAGCATGATGCTTATGTAGTTGGATGTAAGAAAGTGTAGTTGAACCTTTTGTACCTAAAGAATAGTTTTGCCTTAATAATATGAATCCTTTAAGGTGTGGTGAATAAGTTGTTTTCTTATATGTTGATGTTTTTATTTTGAGCATGAAATCCCTTTAAGGGGTGGTGTGTTGTAACATACTAGAATAAGAAAGTGTAGTTGAACCTTTTGTACCTAAAGAATAGTTTTGCCTTAATAAGATGAATCCTTTAAGGTGTGGTGAATAAGTTGTTTTCTTATATGTTGATGTTTTTATTTTGAGCACGAAATCCCTTTAAGGGGTGGTGTGTTGTAACGTACTAGATCTCAGACCCTACCCTAGAAGTTGAAATTTTGGACTTAGCCAAATGAGGTTGAAGGTTATACCTAAATAGATTTTTAGTATAACCCCAATGAGATAATGCATGTATAGATCACCTTAATGTAACCTAATGTTCAAACATTAATCTTAGGTGTATAATGGATACATAAAATATGCCACATAACTCATTTTGGCGGTAATATGAAGATAAGAAACTTAATTGGATGAATAATTTAGATAATGGGATGTTAATGGTCCATATGACATATCTCATAAAAATAAGTCTAAAAAGTGGAAACAAACATCAAATGCGAAATCTACATATCAAAATTAGCCTACATGTCAAATTTCATCTAATTTGGACAACCTTGAAATATTAGGATAAGTTTAGGAGAGAGAAAATGAGTAAAAGGCTAATTATGTGATTATATAACTTAAAAATATGAAAATAATGGAAAATTCATATTCAACACATCAATGATAACTTGTGGATGAAGTTTGGTCCAGTTTGGATGTTGTTTGTGCTAGTTATGCAATTTTAGGTACATTTTGGACTTTTCTACAATTTACCCAATTGGGAGGTTTTCTTTGCAAATTATCACATGCATTATAATACTTATATATTCCCTTGATATTATAGAGTTTTTAAACCATGGGGCACCTAGTTTCACCTTGGTTTGAAGGTGTTTCTTTCCAAGGGCATTTTAGGGATTACTCTCCTTATAAATGAGCTTATCTTTAGAAGCTATCAACCAATGGGGTTATTTCTTTGATTGGAGGTCGGTTGGGATGGCCTATAAGTGTCCATAAACCGACATTTGATATTGAAGAAGCTCTATGAGTTGTCCTCTTCCATGGCCATGAAATCCATATGCTAAGGACACATGGAAAGCTCCATGGACACCTCATGCTTGACTTCTTCCTTATTCATAAAGGTTTGCATGTCCATAGGCACCCTTAGCATTGGACACATGGAAAGTAATTTGACACCTCATGCTTTACTTCTTCCTAATCCATAAAGGCTTTCATGTCCATGGACACCCTTATACATGACACATGGAAAGTCTCATAGACACATCAAAGACGTATGCTTTCAGGTTGCGGACCTAAACGATGAGATCATACGCTAAGAGTTTGTACATTCTTATTATGTCCCTAGTCATATGTCATTGTGGAAGGTAGATAGACAGAAATGACACACAATACTAGATTGTGGTGTTGGTTGATGACAAAATCTCATTAGTCATGATATGGAGATATCAAACCAAACACATAGGTACTTGTTAGAGAACAAGTGTACCAGAAAGACCCACTATGAGTTTGACACATGGAACTATGACATGGTAGTCACATTCAGTTCTCATAGTGATGGTGGTGAGTGTGATTCTTTGACCTAAAATCACTACACTCAACACATGTCGTTGGGTACACTTTGACATCATCAAACACAGTCTTGAAACATGGGTTGTCATAAAGGTGATGATTGGGTGGCTTTGACACATGGGGCTTTTGAGGGGTAAGTGATAGATATGGGATTTCTCCCTCCTAAGGGAGTTTGATATCCAAGTCCACTTGATGAGTAGGATTGAGATAGGAGTGTGCACGCATATGTGAATTAGTATGTGATATTGATGTCATACATGTCTCCTCCAATCTACTCTGAGATCAAGAAAGTGAATGAACGTTGACAGGATGACTGTGTCATGCCTCGAGTTCATTCAGGATGTCAGTGACAAAGGAATTATACATTCACTATAACACCATCCATAGATTGTAGGATTGAAAGTTGTTCTCCAACTTTCTATTTCACTTGGGTAGCACTGATGTGTGACTAGGCACCGCTCTTTGCTTGTGAAATCATAAGTGTCATGGACTTTCACTGCCAACGTGAAATGGGACCTACAGGGTCACACACATAGGATTTAACCTGGAATATGAGTTTGTCCACAAAAAATGTTTAGATTGATTACTAAAGGAGTTTTGTAGTTCAATTAAACACTCAATCAATTGATAGCTCAGTATCATAGTGTTCAAGGTGTTAGACATATTGATTAGAGTATCAGATTGATTGAAACTGCAATTGACTAATTCTGCACAATCTGCACTCCAAACCGATTGGCTCATGTGATGAACTGATCGGCTCAACTTGGTGAATCGATCGGCTCAGGTTGTGAGTCGATCGGCTCTGGACAGAGTGAAATGACCGATTCAAGGGTTGAACCGATCGGCTCAACTGATCCAACCGAGCAAGTTGGGAAAGTAAGATTGTTGAGAAATTTCTTTTCATTTCACTTGTCCAATTTGATTGGAACAAGGATTGGTATTTGGATCAATTCAAAACAAAAGAGGAAAAGTCAATCAGGAACTGACCAGGGTCATGAACCGACCATTTCAAAAATGAAACGACCATTTCAGGTGTCCCAACTGATCAGTTCATGTGTGAACCAATCGGCTCATGTCCCCAACCGATCATTTCATGCTTGAAACGATCGGTTCAGGTGGCGCAGTTGGTTGTTTTTTGTGGAAAATCTTGAACCCTTATACTCCTGATTTAGTCCCACATTTCCTGGGGTAGAGAAGCATATCCCATGACCCTCCTATATATATAGGGGTATTGGGGGCTTCTCTGACAACACAACTCAGAACACCAGTTGCTCTGTAAAGTTGTCGTTCTCTCTGGTTATGGTAACCGAGAGAGCCCGAGCAAGTGCTACCCGATAAGGGAGGCGCAACAAGGGAAAGACAACTACAGAAAAGCAACTGGTGGTAGGAGAGTGTGTCGGTGACTAGTACGCTGATAGGAGGGTGCGACTCCTTTCGATTCCTTATTAACCAAGGAGATCAGAGTTTCAGGTGCTCTGTGTGGACTACTTCAGAGGCGAGAGAATTGTGCCGCTCGGAGGACAGTTATCAATCCCGACAGTCCCGGTGAGACCAGGAGTCGACATTCCCAGTGAGACCAGGAGCTGCACAGACACTGTCCAAGATCGGAGTTGAAGACCGCACTAGCTGTGAGGTAATGTCGCCGAGCAAGCCTTGGGATAAGGTACGCCTCTATAAACTATCCTTCCTACTATATAGATGTTGACACGATTCCTTAGTTCTGGGTTAGGGGGAGAAGAAATTTTTTGTTTCTACTGCCTTCTCTGCCTCCCCTAAAACCTAGCAGTGGTATCAGAGCCACGTCAACTGCTCTATACTTTAGGAGAGCACCCTCCTATCAGTGATGTCTTTTGCCCACTTATGATGTGGATGTATATGTTGGTCACTTATGTGGTGACTAGTTTAGATATTTGAACTATACTTTCTACTTGCCTCTACATTTAACATGATATATGATTCAGTAGCACTAGAGTAGTGTAATTGCATTGGTTTTTTATGGAAGATGTGTTATTTCCTGCCGAGCAGATGTGATATTTCCTGTTCTTTTGGGATGGAAAGGAACCACATACCCAGGGAAAGATGTGTGATTCTTAGCCCATGTTTTATATATTTGGGAGATTGACAGTATTCCTTTCTCTATCAGGTTTCAAGTTTATGAGACTTGGCCGCCTTTTTGTTTATATTGTTCTAGGGCTATGTTTATCTCACATGCATGTAGGTTGATGATATGGGGTGTGTTCCCTAATTCTTTACATGTTCTTGTGTGGCACAATCTTTATGTTTTATTAATGGCAAGTATTCTTTTGGTATCATATGATTTCAATTCATTTTCTCTTGATACCCATTTGGGTGATCCTTTCTATGGGAAGCCTTTTATATTTTATGTACTTTATTCCATATATTTCTCAATTTCCTATTTATTATGCACATACTAGCTTTTGATGATGTCATCTATTTTCTCTTCTTGCTAGGGTATGCTTCCAACCCTAGGTGAAGGACTTGGATCATAAGGCATGAAGTTTTGGACTATCTTAAGGAATTAAAGCTTGGAGACAAATTTGTTATGGTTTAGATTTCACTCTACTTAGATCCCTATGTTGTATCATACGTGTAAACCCTTACAGGATATTATGATGTTTTGTAATAACCTTGGGATAAATTGAATATAGTCAAGATTTTTATTCCACTGCTATACTTTGGTTGTTTTGAATACCATTTATTGAAATTTGAAAATGTTACACCTATTCCAGCATACCTTTGAATGTGTTTGGAATGGATGTTTTATTCTTCAAAATCTTTAGTAAGGGGGTGATCCCGCCTCCTTACAACCCTTATTTAAAGCGACGTTGGATGATGTCTAATTACAATGAACTGCATGTGATGAGTATAGTGATTTTAGGTCTAAGATCCAAAATTACCACTATCACTACAAGAGTTGATTCTGACTACCATTCCATGATATCCATGTATCACACTCATGGTGGGTCTGACTGATACATTGTTCTATAACATGTACCTATGTGATTGAGTTGATATCACATATCATGACTAGTGAGACTCTATATCAGTCAACACACACTCTAGTCTTATGTATTATTGTTGTCTATCTTTCTTTTACAGTAATGCCTGACTAGGGACATAATAAGAATGTATGTACTCTTAACATACATATGATCTCATTGTTTAGGTCATCAACCTGAAGACATATGTCATTGAGTAACATCATTCTTTAGACATATACTATGTATGTGTCACCATATCATGATTGAGACAAACATAATAGATGGAATTACCTTTATTAGTATCAAATTTGGTATCTAATACCACATTCCAATCATCCTACGATTGGGTCTCTAGGCATACATACTAACAATTTTGTGAGTTTTTTACTTGCCAAATACATATCTAGAGGAGAAGATGGCTCAGTTCGAGCAGTTGCACTAGGGATCGTGGTCTGTTAATGACTATGAGGCGAAGTTCATGGAGGCATTAAGGTTTTATCCTCATATGGAAGTTGATGGAGAAGAAGAGGATCAAGAGGTTTTAGAAAGGTATGAATGCCAAGTTAGCACAGACAACATTAGCTTTGGAGTCCCGTGACAAGTTGTCCACCTTTGTGGAATCTATGAGGAGGATAGAGGGGACAATTGTGGAGCAATGAGAGGCTAGTGCAAGAAAGAGGTATGCTCAGTCTCGGGGATCACCATCGGCCGGTTTTAAGAGGCCAAGGTTTTCTTCATCAAAGTACTAGTATTAGTAGCTTAGGATGATGTTTACTAATGTAAGGACACATGTACAGTCATAATGGTCTCCTAGAAAAGGGAGAGGATGTTGTTTCCTACTTGTTGGGGAAAATAGTTTTGGGTCAATGTCTATGATAGGGATGTATAGGTCATCATATGATACAAGGACGTGTTAAAATTGTGGTTAGGTAGCGCATTTGAGATGGTCTTGCCCTGTGAAGGATTAGGAGGTCATGCAACAGCCAAGGAAGAGCCATCAGGGCTCACAATAGTAGTAGATGTTCATTGGTAGTGGTAGAAGATGTTGTTGGTATGTAAGCCCTGAGAGCCAATCATGGGATGATTGGTGGGATACATTAAGATTGATTTGATAAACATCAAAGGCAAGCTTCCAATTCATTCTGGTTCAGTCATATGAGATAGTGATAGAACAGATTGAATGTCTAGCGAATGACAGTACTCAATGACGTATGCTTTCAGGTTAAGGACCTGAACGATGAGATCATACAGATGCTAAGAGTTTGTACATTCTTGTTATGTCCCTAGTCGGATGTCATTGTGGAAGGTAGATAGACAGAAATGACACACAAGACTGGATTGTGGTGTTGGTTGATGACAGAATCTCATTAGTCATGATACAGAGATATCAAACCAAACACATAGGTACTTGTTAGAGAACAAGTGTACCAGACAGACCCACCGTGAGTTTGACACATGGAACCATGAGATGGTAGTCACAGTCAGTACTCACAGTGATGGTGGCGAGTGTGATTCTTTGACCTGAAATCACTACACTCAACACATGTCGTTGGGCACACTTTGACATCATCAAACGCAGTCCTGAAACATGGGTTGTTATAAAGGTGATGATTGGGTGGCTTTGACACATGGGGCTTTTGAGGGGTGAGTGATAGATATGGGATTTGTCCCTCCTGAGGGAGTTTGATATCCAAGGCCACTTGATGAGTAGGATTGAGATAGGCATGCACACGCATGTGTGAATCAGTATGTGATATTGATGTCATACATATCTCCTTCAATCTACTCTGAGATCAAGAAAGTGAATGAACGTTGACAGGATGACTGTTCCATGCCTTGAGTTCATTCGGGATATCAGTGACGAAGCAATTATACATTCACTGTAACACCATTCACGGATTGTAGGATGAAAGTTGTTCTCCAACTTTCTACTTTCACTTGGGTAGCACTGATGTGTGACTAGGCACCGCTCTTTGCTTGTGAAGTCATAAGTGTTATGGACTTTCACTGCCAACGTGAAATGGACCTACAGGGTCACACACATAGGATTTAACCTGGAAGAGGAGTTTTGTCCACAAAGAAATGTTTAGATTGATTACTAAAGGAGTTTAGTAGTTCAATTAAACACTCAATCAGTCGATGGCTCAATATCATATGGTTCAAGGTGTTGGACGCATTGATTGGAGTATCAGATTGATTGAAATCGCAATTGACTAATTTTTCCCAACCTGTGCTCCCAACCAATCGGCTCATGTGATGAACCGGTCGGCTGAGGTTGCTGAACTGGTCGGCTGGAGTGTCCAGGCCGATCGGCTCATACCCAGGTTGAAATGACTGGTTCAAGAGTTGAACTGATCGGCTCAACTGGTGCAACCGACCAGTTGGGAAAAGTCATGTCGGCAAGAATTTTTCTTTGGTTTCAAATTGCCCAATTCGATTGGGTATAACATTGGTATTCGATACCAATTGGGAACGAAACAAGGAAAGTCTTTTTGAGCCAGATTAGGACCATGAACCGATCGGTTCAGGGAACCAACCGATCGGTTGGAGTGCCCCAAATGATCGGCTCAGGTCCAACCGATCGGCTCAATGGCCGAACTGATCGGTTCAGTTGTGAACCGATCATTTCAAGTTGCGAACCGGTTGCTTTTTGTGGAAAATTCTCGAACCCTTCTACTCCTGCTTTAGTCCCATATTGCAGGACACAGAGAACCCTGTCCCATGACCCTCCTATATATATAGGTGTATTGGGGGCTTCTCAGAGTACAACTCAATGCAAGCCGGTTGCTTTGCGAAGTTGTCATTCTCTCTGGTTTTTAAAACCATGAGAGATCCTGAGCAAGTGCTTCCCGCAAAAGGGAGGTGCAGTAAGGGAAGGACAACTGTAGTTGCAACTGGTAGCAGGAGAGTGTGTTGGCGACTAGTACGTCAACAGGAGGGTGCGACTCCTTCCACTTCCTTGTGGGACAAGGAGAGTGGAGTTCCAGGTGGTCCGTGTGGACTACTACAGAGGCGGGAGGACACTGCTGCTTAGGAGGACAACTGTCATCCGACAGTCCGGTTCGAGTAGGAGTCGTCAGTCCCGGTGCGACCAGGAGCTGCACAGATGCCGTTGAAGACCGGAGTTGAAGACCGCGCATTGCGCGAGGTATTGTCGCCGAGCAAGCCTCGGGACAAGGTATGATTCCATAAACCATCCTTTCCTATTATATAGACGTTGACGCGTTTCCTCGGTATGGGTTGGGGGAGAAATTTTTTTGTTTTCGCTGCCTTCTCTGTCTCCCCTAAAACCCAACAGTGGTATCAGAGCCACGTCAGATGTTCTATATTTTAGGAATATCGATATGATCGATTTTGGTTTGTCGCCTTTATTTATTGCATACGATGCAAATAATATCGGCTTTATGCATGTCCAATCCTAAATCCACAAATCCCAAATTACATATATGATATGTATTATTAATACACTCGATACGCGTTGCCCTTAAATGAGTTTTGTGGTGGATGTGTGTAGCATTATTATGGCCTATAAACCCCTATTTGTGTGTCGTTGTTTGTGGTTGCTTGCATCTCGGTCTGCGCACCGATCTTCCCTCTCTTATTCCTGATGTAACTCGAAATAATTCGAGATTCTTTCCTACCTTTGCTCCCCCCGAATGTAACTCGGGGTTTCCCTTTTAAAGCAATGTAATAAATAGAATAGGATTTTATTTCCTGTTATGTCAAAGACCGGAGGACATCAAGACGACAGCTGAAACGATCGGTTCAAGGAGTGAACCGATCGGTTGAGATTCTAGACGGTCGGTTCAAGGAGTGAACCGATCGGTTGATGACCGGTTCGAGGAGCGAGACGAGCGGGTGGCGGACATGACGAGATGCACGATGACCAGACGAACCGATCGGTTGGAGGAGCCAACCGATCGGCTGGTGGCACCCAGACGACCGGCTGGAGAGTACAGATCATTCATGTGATGAGTTGATCAACTCGGATGGCAAGGCACAGAGTTCATCTTGTACAGGTTGCATGTGATGTTGACCTAGATGACTGTGATTCCTCTTGGCTCGAGGAATCACATTAGGATGGCCATAATCATCACTTTTTATCGTTTGTGCATGTTTTCTGTGGGATATAGCATGTATATGATACATACTATGTATTTTGGTGATTGGATATGTATATGTATATAAAACCAAATCCCTCATTAAAATATTAAGTTTTAGATGCCTTCCAAATGTGACACACGTGAAAAGCTTGTTCGACCAAGTGTGGGCACGCCCTAGCGTGGTGCACCGTCTACCTCGTGGAAGCGTGAAGGATGAATGTGTGGGTCTGCCCAAGAAGGGTACATATTCATCGTGTTTGCTCTGGGTCGGACTTTACAAGGTGACTTAGATAGGATCTAGCGCCTTGAGGCATGGAGATGATCATTGCAAGGAGTTGTATATGACATCTTATCAAGAGCTGCATATGATGCAATTGGCAAAAGTTTCCTACCTGAGAGATCTATGTTGTGGGTGACAGCCCTAGCTGGTCCATGGCTTAGAGGATTTTAGGATCTTGCCCACTAGAAGGTTGTACGCTGCAATCTTCCGAATTGATGGTGAGGGCTTCAATTTGAACTAAAATAGTGGGAGCGATAATTAATTAAAGGCCTAATTTTATCGTCAATTTTTCAAATCAATCAAACAAGTCAAAAAATGAGTTTTTGGACTAAAATTGCATATATTTCCTTTTTGTTAAAATAAATGGTTAATCAAATCACTTTATTTTCGATAGGTCTTTGAGACCAACAAATTAAATGGGAATAATTCCACGACTGGTTAGGATGATGATGAGAAGTGTTCTCAATCAAAGAGTGAAAGCTCTAAGTCCTAGTATACCAGAACCAGATGAACTCGACCCCACCACATCAATGACTGAAAGTATGCTTATGGAAGCATAATGAGGATGACATTGATGAGGAGTGCTTAATGTTGTGTTCTCTGAACTATGAGTTGCAGAGACAACATGAGACATATGATGTCTCCAAGACACTGTCCTAGTATGTCATGACAGAAGGAGATCCAGTAAGGTATTCACACACTCAATGTGATTGGGTATGTGGAAAAACCTGACTAAGAAGGATTCCCTCTGAGCCAAGAGTTGGCTATTGGTATGATACTGCAAATGTTGCGAGGATCATACAATTCATGATAAGCTACAACATGAACAACTTTGACAAGCGTTGACAGAGTTGTTGGACATGTTGAGGATAGTAGAGGCAAAGATGAAGAAAGACAAACCATAGTCTTTGATGTGATCAAAGAAAAGGTAATTCTTAAGGGCAAGGACAAGGGCAAAGCTAAGAAGTGTTCTGATGCTAGCCAGAAATCCAAGTCATCTTCAACCTCAAGGCACATGGGGAAAGGGTGTATGAGGGATTGCCCTCTATATCTGGAAGAACAAAAGAAGATGAAGGAGGGGATGGAGACCTCCACCTAAGGTATCAGGAAATGAACCACTTCTTTATATGAGGTATATGATACCAAGATATGGATATGTCATATATGATATGCAATATCCACAAAGAAGTGATGGCCTTTGTGAAAGGACCAAGAAAGAAATACCCATCATTGGAGCAAGTGTTGCTGCCATAGATAGGAGTATCTTTCAGTTTATTTCAGCCTAAAGGGCACAAAATAGAGTTGAGAACTGCTATTTCATATATTGCCAATAGATAGAAACACTTTATTATTGCATATTGTATGACAATGATGGCAATTAATAAAGTTGATGTTTCAATCTTAAAGATATGATCTTTTTGGCAATGCCTTGTTTATCTTGTAATACATGGTATGTATAAGATAAAATGATACCTAAAGTTATTGATAACTCAAACAATCAAATTAGCATCAATCATGAGAAATTCATTTCTAGATTCCATATGATGGATAAATCTAGACTCTTTTGGTTAGAGAACCAGTAAGAGACATGAATATCTTGGACATGATTAATCAATCTTCACTAGTGGTAGTGGGAGAGTGATTATCCTATTAGGTATAATACATGTGATGTATTTACATACCTATTGGAACAAATGCTAATACTTCAAATGGTGTTTAGAGAAATACCAATATGAATGTCTTGAAGTGTTCAAGATTATCATAAATGAAGTACACATTTGGTAAAGTATTAATTCTTGATGAGATCAATGAATAAAATACTTGGACCAAATGTTTGAGATCCTTATGAGTGATTATGATAGTGTATCATAGTGAACTCATGATTAAGGCATGATGATGTCTGAATCAAGAAGGAATCATACTCTAAGGAGTTAGAGAATGATTATCAAATAACTGAATTCTTCTTAATAAATGAATACCCCACACTAATAAAAGAAATTAAGAATCACAAGGGTTGTGAGTTTTTATATCTTTAACAGATACACCTCAATTATCTATGTGATGAGTTGTTCATGTGATGAGTCAACTATCTAGATGAATATGAGGAACCGAATTTTGAGTAATGATTTATGATCATTACATCCTAAAAGGCATCCATGTGAACCATAAGGTATGACCTTGATGGTAGCACTCATTGGATCATATCCATAAGTGCAAATAAGTCTTAAGTGTTAAGACACATGGATAACATTTTGATAAGGATGATGCTTGTTGATTGCAACTTAATGACTAAGACATTTGGCATATGGATACTAAAACCGCATTCCCATGAGGAATAAAACCAGGATGTGTACGTGACACAACCTATAAGGTTTATGAATCCACTAATGTAAATGAAGTCTATAAGTTACAATGGACTAATCAATGTGATTGATTGAGTACAAGCAACTCAGAATTGGATCTTTACTTTGATGATATAGTCAAAGGGTTTGACTGATATGTCAAAGATAAAGAAGGGATCTGTGATTTAGTGGGAGCGTATTCACATTCCACATGTTGATGTGAAATGGAAATGTTCTAAAATGGAAATCCAAAAGTGGAAATTATCTTTAAGGAAGATAGAGATGTTTCCTATATGATAGGAATAGAGATCTATAGAGATAGTTCTCGACAAATCTCTTGACCTAGAAAAGAGAGAGCATACATTGGCGATCTGTACTGAAGGGTTCAGTATGCACAGATTCAGTGGGAGAAAACTTGTCCACGTTACATGGAGTTAGTATCCCAAGGCCAAGTGTCCAATTCTTATGAAGAATATGAACACTAAGAATAGATCTGGATCTATCATGTATGTAATCATCCCATTGTCTTGCATGTATGACATGGAAAGAATAAAATTCATTCATCATCTTGTATGTGGGTCATAGCAATATGATTTTCTCATCCTGATAACTCGCATGTAGGACATGACGAGTGGATGTCTGTCTACTTCCAGTAAGGGTTACTGGAATACCATAAGAACTTGATAAGTACTTGGGAAGTGCTAGTTCTATGGAGATAAGGAAGAGTTTGATGTAAAGAGTTACATTGATGTGAACTTCCGAAAAGACAGAGAATTAATCGCAAGATATACATAAGATGTATAAAAGTGAAAGTTTGTTGATAATTGGAAGTGTTCCAATAAAACCATTTAAAAGGGGAAATGTCGAGTATCTGTGTGTTAGAGAACAGCAGTGGATACTATATGGATCTAAAAGTTCATGAGATGAACTTATATTCCACTCATTGATGACAAGTCTGGAATCCTTGATCATGTAATGTGGCTAAAGGTTAGCAATGGAATACTAGATCACATATTACGGCAACTCCATCTCATACGTGCGACGTACAGCGAAGAGATGAGAGACATGCGATTTATACCGACTTTGGCAAGGTGTTGCCATTACTCACTATGTTGGCACTAGAGCACAGTGACATGTGGGACATGTTTGAAGATCACTATGAATATGATTCAAGAGTGATTGGCTCGCAGTGCAAGTGGGAGTCTGTTGGTATGTATGCCCTGAGAGCCAATCATGGGATGATTGGTGGGATACATTAAGATTGATTTGATAAACATCAAAGGAAAGCTTCCAATTCATTCTGGTTCAGTCATATGAGATAGTGATATAACAGATTGAATGTCTAGAGAATGACAGTACTCAATGACGTATGCTTTCAGGTTAAGGACCTGAACGATGAGATCATACATATGCTAAGAGTTTGTACTTTCTTGTTATGTCCCTAGTCGGATGTCATTGTGGAAGGTAGATAGACAGCAATGACACACAAGACTGGATTGTGGTGTTGGTTGATGACAGAATCTCATTAGTCATGATATAGAGATATCAAACCAAACACATAGGTACTTGTTAGAGAACAAGTGTACCGGACAGACCCACTGTGAGTTTGACACATGGAACCATGAGATGGTAGTCACAGTCAGTAATCACAGTGATGGTGGTGAGTGTGACTCTTTGACCTGAAATCACTACACTCAACACATGTCGTTGGGCACACTTTGACATCATCAAACGCAGTCCTGAAACATGGGTTGTTATAAAGGTGATGATTGGGTGGCTTTGACACATGGGGCTTTTGAGGGGTGAGTGATAGATATGGGATTTGTCCCTCCTGAGGGAGTTTGATATCCAAGGCCACTTGATGAGTAGGATTGAGATAGGCGTGCGCACGCATGTGTGAATCAGTATGTGATATTGATGTCATACATATCTCCTTCAATCTACTCTGAGATCAAGAAAGTGAATGAACGTTGACAGGATGACTGTTCCATGCCTTGAGTTCATTCGGGATATCAGTGACAAAGGAATTATACATTCACTGTAACACCATTCACGGATTGTAGGATGAAAGTTGTTCTCCAACTTTCTACTTTCACTTGGGTAGCACTGATGTGTGACTAGGCACCTCTCTTTGCTTGTGAAGTCATAAGTGTTATTGACTTTCACTGCCAACGTGAAATGGACCTATAGGGTCACACACATAGGATTTAACCTAGAAGAGGAGTTTTGTCCACAAAGCAATGTTTAGATTGATTACTAAAGGAGTTTATTAGTTCAATTAAACACTCAATCAGTCGATGGCTCAATATCGTATGGTTCAAGGTGTTGGACGCATTGATTGGAGTATCGGATTGATTGAAATTGCAATTGACTGATTTTGCCCAACCTGTGCTCCCAACCGATCGGCTCATGTGATGAACCGGTCTGCTGAGCTTGCTGAACCGGTCGGCTGGAGTGTCCAGGCCGATCGGCTCATACCCAGGTTGAAATGACCGGTTCAAGAGTTGAACCGATCGGCTCAACTGGTGCAACCGACCATTTGGGAAAAGTCATGTCGGTAAGAATTTTTCTTTGGTTTCAAATTGCCCAATTCGATTGGGAATAACATTGGTATTCGATACCAATTGGGAACGAAACAAGGAAAGTCTTTTTGAGCCGGATTAGGACCATGAACCGATTGGTTCAGGGAACCAACCGATCGTTTAAAGTGCCCCAAACGATCGGCTCAGGTCCAACCGATCTGCTCAATGGCCGAACCGATCGGTTCAGTTGTGAATCGATCATTTCAAGTTGCGAACCGGTTGCTTTTTGTGGAAAATTCTCGAACCCTTCTACTCCTGCTTTAGTCCCATATTGTCGGACACAAAGAACCCTGTCCCATGACCCTCCTATATATATAGGGGTATTGGGGGCTTCTCAGAGTACAACTCAATGCAAGCCGGTTGCTTTGCGAAGTTGTCGTTCTCTCTGGTTTTGGTAACCATGAGAGATCCCGAGCAAGTGCTTCCCGCAAAAGGGAGGTGCAACAAGGGAAGGACAACTGCAGTTGCAACTGGTAGTAGGAGAGTGTGTTGGCGACTAGTACGTCAATAGGAGGGTGCGACTTCTTCCACTTCCTTGTGGGACAAGGAGAGTGGAGTTCCAGGTGGTCCGTGTGGACTACTACAGAGGCGGGAGGACACTGCCGCTTAGGAGGACAACTGTCATCCGACAGTCCGGTTCGAGTAGGAGTCGTCAGTCCCGGTGCGACCAGGAGCTGCACAGACGCCGTCGAAGACCGGAGTTGAAGACCGCGCATTGCGTGAGGTATTGTCGCCGAGCAAGCCTCGGGACAAGGTATGATTCCACAAACCATCCTTTCCTATTATATAGACATTGACACGTTTCCTCGGTATGGGTTGGGGGAGAAAATTTTTTGTTTCCACTGCCTTCTCTGTCTCCCCTAAAACCCAACAGATGTTGTGGATAGACATCAAAGGCAAGGTCTTCAACACCAGGTAGAAGGGGCTGAGGATGACAATAGTCAACAACTAGGTTCTATTGTATGAGCCATCCCGAAGGAGTGATTAACCCATGGGTCTTAATAGATAAGACCAAACTTTTTCATTCTGATTTAGCTACATACACATATGTATTTTTTTAGTTGACCCAAGTGTGACATACTCATTTATCACTAGAGAGGTATTGAATAGCTATAAATTTCATGTTAATTGTAGAGATGATATCCATTTGTTAGAAACCCATTTAATTAGTTCCTCCATGTTTATGGAGATGTGTTCATCTTAAGTTATTTCTTTATCAGGACGCAACATTCAAGTGGATCTCATGCCACTTGATATGCACTGATTCAATGTAATCCTAGGGATGGATACCTTGGAGAAGTACAAGGTTGTTTTGTATTGTGGTTCCAAAGTAGAAATATTCTGTGAGGGAGATGTCTCTTAGACTTTTCGAGGAGATAGGAAGATTCTTCCTACTTATTTTGTGTCAGCTATGATAGCGGATAAGTTGTTGGGTCTGGGATGTGAAGCTTTCCTAGTTCTTATGGTGGATACCAAGGTGAAGAGTCCTAGTATCCATGAGGTATCGGCAATGAGGGAGTTTGAAGATGCTTTCCCTGATGAGTTCCCATATGTTCCACACCTAAGGGAGATTGATTTTGAAATCAATCTAATTCCTAGCATGCGACATATAGTGCAAGAACCCTACATGATGGCTCCAACTGATATGAAGGAGTTGAAGAAGTAGTTGCATGAGTTGTTGGAGAAGGGTTTTACACAGCTAAACACTTCCCCTTAGGATGCTCCAATGTTGTTTGTGAAGAAGAAGGATGGTTCTATGAGGCTTTGCATAGACTGCTTACTGTTGAACAAGGTTACAGTGAGGAACAAGTACATGTTGCTGAGGATAGATGATTTGTTTGACCAGTTGAGAGGTCCTATATTGTTTTCCAAGATAGATCTGAGGTCAGGATATCACCAGTTGAGGATCAAGGAAGATTACATACCTAAAACTACTTTTAGAATTAGGTATGGTCATTATGAGTTTGTGGTTATATGTTTGGGCTAACCAATGCACCAACAATGTTCATGGACCAAATGAACAGAGTGTTAATACCGTATCTTGACCAGTTTGTGGTGGTGCTCATAGATGACATCTTGATATACTCTAGGGACAATCAACAACATGAGCAACATCTTCGCTAGGTGTTGGAGTTGTTGATTCAGCATAGGCTTTTTGCCAAGTTGAATATGTGAAATTTTTGGTTGGTTGAGGTGTCCTTTCTTGAACTTGTCATCTCTAAGAAGGGAATTTGTGTAGACCCTAAGAAATTGGATTTAGTGTTGGGGTGGGAGCATCCAAAGACATCAATTGAGGTTTGAATCTTCCTAGGTTTAGATGGTTACTACAGGAGGTTCATCAGGAACTTCTATGTAGCAGCTTTTCCTTTAACCAAACTAACTAGGAAAGGTGTTCCTTTTGTTTGGGATGAGAAGTGTCAATGTTCTTTTTAGTTATTGAAGGAGAAGTTGATGAGTGTTCTAGTGCTAATATTTCTAGACCTTGGGAAAGGCTACATCATTTTCTATGACGCCTCAAAGAATGGGTTGGGAGGTGTGTTGATGTAGGACAAGAATGTAATTTTTTTTCTCATGACAACTTATGAAATACAAGGAGAACTACCCAAGTCATGACCAGGAGTTAGCTATTATGGTTCTTTCCTTGAACATTTGGAGGCATTACCTTTATGCTGAAAATGGAAAATTTTCATAGATCATAAGAACATGTAGTAATCTTTTCAAAGGAGGAGTTGAACATGAGGCAGAGGAGATGCATGAAGCTGATCAAAGACTACAACTATAGGATAAACTATAATCCTAGAAAGGCAAATGTAGTGGTTGATTCTTTGAGTAAAAAGTCATCTTCATCATCATACACATATAAATCTCAATTGCACTCCATCGCATGTCACAAGAGAGACATGCTAGGGTCGCTTACGCAGTTGAATGTACATGTGGAGGTCGCCTTGTTGGCAGGTTTGTTGGCACAATTATAAGTGAATCCGACATTAATGCAGCAGATCAGATATGCATAGAGGGATGATATTGTGATACAAAACATTAGATCAGAGTTTGGCAGTGGAAATCATAATGGGTTTCACAAAATAGACAACATGACAATGTATTTTCACAACAGAGCAATGGTTCCTGACATTAGAGGTTTGAGGGAAATGGTGCTTGAGGAAACTCACTCCTGAATGTGTGTGGTGCATCATGGAAGTACCAACATGTATGATAACCTCAAGGACTTTTACTGGTGGCTATGTCTAAAGTGTGATATAGCAGAGTTTGTGGCCAGGTGTCATGGGTGGAAGTAGGTCAAAGCAGAACATCAGAAGCCTACAAGGACATTACAACCCTTTCCAATTCCATAGTGGATATGAGATCACATAATGATTGGACTTTGTGGTTGGTCTTCCAAGGATAGCCAAAGGTTGTGATTCCAATTGGGTGATCATTGACTGGTTGATAAAGTCAACTCATTTTTTCTGACCAAGACTACCTAGACAGTAGAGATGTTGAGATTTATGTGGATGAAATAATTCATCTGCATGGAATCCCACTTACTAGGTTCTGACAAAGGTCCTCAGTTTACAAGCAGGTTTTAGGAGCATCTGCATATGTGGGGACACAGTTGAGGTACAATACAACTTCACCCATATATAGATGGTTGGTCAAAGAGGGTGATATGTATGTTTGTGTAGATGTTCACTCTATGTTGGACAATGTCTATGCAGCTCCTAGTTGTAGTGGGACTCGTATGACTTCTCCTTCATGGACAGCAGACTTAGACAACTCCTACAACGGCTCCTCAGATCTCGCTACAGACTGTGAGTTGACGTTGCCCTCCTAGCAGTAGTCAATTGACTCCTGCCTCTAGGGTACTCCACATGGTCCAACTAGAACTCTTGTTGTCTTTTTGGAATGAATAGGAAGGATTTGTTCCTCCCGTTGGTGTACTAGTCACCAACATGCTCTTCCACAACAATCATCCTCAATTGTTTTTCTCATGTGGTTATCACTCCCTAGTCGGGTAGGACTTTTTTGGGCTCTCATCGTTACCACAACTAGAGAGGACAAAAATTGCCAGAGCAACTAATTCTCGATTGTCTGT
Organism: Alisma plantago-aquatica; assembly: GCA_963693085.1. Classification (NCBI taxonomy): domain Eukaryota; kingdom Viridiplantae; phylum Streptophyta; class Magnoliopsida; order Alismatales; family Alismataceae; genus Alisma; species Alisma plantago-aquatica. Next base: position 588,655,167 of record OY856410.1, read on the forward strand.
GTAGTAGTTGTGTTCTAGAAAGCCCCCAGTACTCCTCATGGTCAGGGTTCCCAATCCCCAGCCAATGCGAGACAAAAGCGGGAGTGGAGCGGACCGAAAGATCTTGGATTTTCACAATAATTCTGGAAGTTTTACTTGCGTGCGACAAACTGGTCATCTCACGTAGTGAGATGGTCATTTCATGCATGAGATAGTTGTTTCACTAAGAGAAACTATAATTTCACAGTTTCCAGTTTTGCACATATGTTGGCAATTCAATTCCAATTAGTACTTAACTTGACGGCAGTGCCAATCCTTGATGCAATCGAATTGCACCCCACAAGAAAGCTATTTGGTTCAACTGAGATGGGCGTCTAGCACTAGGACAAATGGCTATTTCACACAAGCGAGATAGATGTCTTGCATCCCTGGTCAGGTAGGATTCCAACAAATGTATAATACAATTAGCCTGACTCTCCAAACAATAGTCCCAACACTTGAACTGATTGTTTGATAGTCTAGTCAGTTGATCTGTTGTGTGAATTGAAATACATAAACACTTTAGTAATCAATTCACTCATCATTCAAGATCAAATTCCTCTTCTAGATGATTTCCTATGTGGGTGACCCTATAGGTCCCATATCATGTTGGCAGTGAATGTCCATAACAACATATGACATCACTAGCAATGAGCAGTGCCTAGCCGCACATCATTGCTACCCAAGTGAATGCAAAGTTGGGGAGCAACTTCAACCTATAATATGTGTATGGTGTTATAGTGTTTGTATAGTACCTTTTCCACTAATATCTAGATTGAACTAGAGGCATGGATCAGTCATCCTCATTATTATTTAATCTTGTTCCTTGAGCAAGAGAAGACTACACGAGATATATGTAAGCTCAATATCATATATTGACTCACAAGAGTATGGACATACTTTTATTAGTCTCACTAATCAAGAAGCCTTGGATATCATACTCCTATAGTAGGGGAAAATCCCACATCGATCACTCACAGACAATCACCATGTGTCAAAGTCACTGAATTTCACCTTTATAACAACCCATGTTTCAGGACTGTGTTTGATGATGTCAAAGAGTACCCAACGACATGTGATGAGTGCAGTGATATCAGGTCTAAGAACCACAACCACCACCGTCACTATGAGAGATGACTATGACTTCAATGATAATGGCTTCCATGTGTCAGTCTCACGGTGGGTATATCCAATACACTATTCTCTAACATGAATCTGTGTGCTTGGTTTGATATTACCATATAATGTCTAATGAGATTTAGTCATTGACTAACTCACACTCTGATCATATGTGTTATTGTTGTCTATAAACATTCCATAATAACAACAGATCAGGGGCATAATGAGAATATGTATATGTATTCTTAACATCTGTATGATCTCATCCACAAGCATATTAACTTGAATACATATGTCATTGTGTCATATAATTTTCAAGACATTTATTATGTTATTCATTATCTCATAAATAAATACAAAAAAGAAATTGGAAGCTTGCCTTGGTTATTAATCAAATAATTTATGTGTTATGTCATTACAATCATCACATGGTTGGCTATGTGGGCATACATACCAATAGACTCCCACTTTCACTTAGAGCCAATCACCCATGGATATTATCCTGAGTGACCTAACATGACCATCATGCTTCTGGAAGGTAGTGGTTCACGAAACAGACAACCCGACAATGTGTTTTCACAATAGAGTCGTGGTTCCTGACATTGGAGGTTTGAGGGAAATGGTGCTTGAGGAAGCTCACTCCTCAATGTGTGTGATGCATCATGGAAGTACCAACATGTATGATAATCTCCAGGACTTTTATTGGTGGCTAGGTCTAAAGTGTGATGTAGTAGAGTTTGTGGCCAAGTGTCATTAGTGGCAGTAGGTCAAAGTAGAACATCATAAGCCTACAGGGACATTACAACCCTTTCCAATTCCTTAGTGGAAATGAGATCACATAATGATTGGACTTTGTGGTTGGTCTTCCAAGGATAGCCAAAGGTTGTGATTCCAATTGGGTGATCATTGATTAGTTGATAAAGTCAGCTCATTTATTTTGACCAAGGCTACCTAGATAGTAGAGATGTTGAGATCTACGTGGATGAAATAATTCATCTGCATGGAATCCCACTTACCAGATTCTAACAAAGATCCTCAGTTTACAAGCAGGTTTTGGGAGCATCTGCATATGTGGGGACACGGTTGAGGTTCAATACAAATTTACCCATAGATAGATGGTCGGTCAAAGAGGGTGACATTGATGTTTTTGTAGACATGCACACTATGTTGGACAGTGTCTATGAAGCTCCTAGTTGCATTAGGACTCATCTGACTGCTCCTCCATGGACAGCAGACTCAGACAACTCCTACAGCAGCTCCTCAAATCTCGCTACAGACTGTGAGTTGACGTTGCCCTCATACCAGCAGTCAATTGATTCCTACCTCCAGGGTACTCCACAAGGTTCAACTAGAATTCTTGTCATCTTGCTAGAACGGATAGGAAGGATTTGTTCATCCCGTTGGTGTACTAGTCACCAACATGCTCTCCCACAACAATCATCCTCAATTGTTTCTCTCATCTGGTTATCACTCCCTAGTCAGGAAGGACTTGTCTGGGCTCTCGTCGTTACCACAACCAGAGAGGACAACAATTGTCAGAGCAGCTGATTCTTGATTTTTTATGTAGTAGTTGTGTTCTAGGAAGCCCCCAGTACCCCTCATAGTCATGGTTCCCAGTCCCCAACCAATGCGAGACTAAAGAAGGAGTGGAAAGGACCGAAAGATCTTGAATTTTCACAATAATTCTAGAAGTTCCACAACTTGCGTACGACGAACTGGTCATCTCACGTAGTGAGACGGTCGTTTCATGCATGAGATAGTTGTTTCACTAAGAGAAACTATCATTTCACAGTTTCCAATTTTGCACATATGTTGGCAATTCAATTCCAATCAGTACTTAACTTGACGTCAGTGCCAATCCTTGATGCAATCGAATTGCACCCCATGAGAAGGCTGTTTGGTTCAACTGAGATGGGCGTCTAGCACCAGGCCAAACGGTTGTTTCACAAAAGCGAGATGGACGTCTTGCATTCGTGGTCAGGCAAGATTCCAACAAATGTATAATACAATTAGCATGACACTCCAAGCAACAGTCTCAACACTTGAACTGATTGTTTAGCAGTCTAGTAAGTTGATATATTACGTGAATTGAAATACATAAACACTTTAGTAATCAATTCACTCATCATTCAAGATCAAACTCCTCTTCTAGATGATTTCCTATGTGTGTGACCCTATAGGTCCCATATCATGTTGGCAGTGAATGTCCATAACAACATATCAACTTCAATCTACAATATGTGTATGGCGTTATAGTGTTTGTATAGTACCTTTGCCACTAATATCTAGATTGAACTAGAGGCATGAATCAGTCATCCTCATTATTATTTAATCTTGTTCCTTGAGACAGAGAAGACTACATGAGATATATGTAAGCTCAATATCATATATTGACTCACAAGAGTATGGACATACTTTTATTAGTCTCACTAATCAAGAGGACTTGGATATCATACTCCTGTAGTAGGGGAAAATCCCACATCTATCGCTCACAGATAATCACCATGTGTCAAAGTCACCCAATTTCACCTTTATAACAACCCATGTTTCAGGACTGTGTTTGATGATGTCAAAGAGTACCCATGACATGTGATGAGTGCAATGATCTCAGGTCTAAGAACTACAACCACCACCATCACTATGAAAGATGACTATGACTTCAATGATAATGGCTTCCATGTGTCAGTCTCACGGTGGGTATGTCCAATACACTACTCTCTGACATGAATCTGTGTGCTTGGTTTGATATTACCATATCATGACTAATGAGATTTAGTCATCAACCAACACACACTCTGATCTTATGTGTTATTGTTGTCTATAGATGTTCCACAATGATAACAAATCAGGGACATAATGAGAATATGTATATGTATTCTTAACATTTGTATGATCTCATCCACAAGGATAGTAACTTTAATACATATGTCATTGAGTCATATAATTTTCTAAACATTTATTATGTTATTCATTATCTCATAACTAAATATACAAAATAAATTTTAAGATTTCCTTCGTTATTAATCAAATCATTTATGTGTTATGTCATTACAATCATCACATGGTTGGCTCTGTGGGCATACATATAATAGACTCCCACTTGCACTTAGATCCAATCACCCATGGATATTATCATGAGTGACCTAACATGACCATCATGCTTCTGACAGGTAGTGGTTCACAAAACAGATAACATGACAATGTGTTTTCACAATAGAGTTGTAGTTCTTGACATTGGAGGTTTGAGAGAAATGGTGCTTGAGGAAGCTCACTCCTCAATGTGCACAATGCATCATGGAAGTACCAACATGTATGATAACCTCAAGGACTTTTACTGGTGGCTAGGTCTAAAGTTTGATGTAGCAGAGTTTGTGGCTAGGTGTCATGGGTGGCAGTAGGTCAAAGTGGAACATCAGAAGCCTATAAGGACATTACAACCCTTTCCAATTCTTTAGTGGAAATGAGATCACATAATGATTGGACTTTGTGGTTGGTCTTCCAAGGATAGCCAAAGGTCGTGTTTTCAATTGGGTGATCATTGACTGGTTGATAAAGTCAGCTCATTTTTTCCGACCAAGACTACCTAGACAGTAGAGATGTTGAGATCTACATGGATGAAATAATTCATCTGCATGGAATCCCACTTACTAGTTTCTTACAAAGGTCCTCAGTTTACAAGAAGGTTTTGGGAGCGTCTGCTTATGTGGGGACACAGTTGAGGTTCAATACAACTTCCCCCATAGATAGATGGTCAGTCAAAGAGGGTGATATTGATGTTTGTTTAGATGTGCACTCTATCTTGGACAGTGTCTGTGCAGCTCCTAGTTGTAGTGGGACTCGTCTGACTACTCCTCCATGGACAGTAAACTCAGACAACTCCTACAGTGGCTCCTCAAATCTCACTACAGATTGTGACTTGACGTTTCCCTCCTAGCAGCAGTCAATCGACTCTTGCCTCTAGGGTACTCCACACAGTCCAACTAGAACTCTTGTCATCCTGCTAGAATGGATAGGAAGGATTTGTTCCTCCCATTGGTGTACTAGTCACCAACATGCTCTCCCAAAACATTCATCCTCAATTTTTTCTCTCCCTTAGTTATCACTCCCTAGTCGGGTTGGACTTGTCTGGGCTCTCGTCGTTACCACAACCAGAGAGGACAAAAATTGTCAGAGAAACTGATTCTCGATTGTCTGTGTAGTAATTTTGTTCTAGGAAGCCCCCACTACCCCTCATGGCCAGGGATCCCAGTCCCCAGCCAATGCGAGACTAAAGTGGGAGTAGAAAGGACCGAAAGATCTTGAATTTTTGCAATAATTCTGGAAGTTTCACAGGTTGCGTGCGATGAACTGGTCATCTTGCGTAGTGAAATGATCGTTTCATACACGATATAGTTGTTTCACTAAGAGAAATTGTCATTTCACAATTTCCAATTTTGCACATATGTTGGCAATTCAATTCCAATTAGTACTTAACTTGACGTCAGTGTCAATCCTTGATGCAATCAAATTGCACCCCACAAGAAGGTTGTTTGGTTCAACTGAGATGGGCGTCTAGCACCAGGCCAAATGGTAGTTTCACACAAGAAAGATAGACGTCTTGCATCCCTAGTCAGGCAGGATTCCAACGAATGTATAATACAATTAGCCTTACACTCCGAACAACAGTCTCAACACTTGAACTAATTGTTTGGCAGTCTAGTCAATTGATCTATTGCGTGAATTGAAATACATAAACACTTTAGTAATCAATTCACTCATCATTCAAGATCAAACTCCTCTTCTAGATTATTTCCTATGTGTGTGACCCTATAGGTCCCATATCATGTTGGCAGTAAATGTCCATAACAAATTATGGCATCACTAGCAATGAGAAGTGCCTAGTCACACATCATTGCTACCTAAGTGAATGCAAAGTTGGGGAGCAACTTCAACCTACAATATGTGTATGGTGTTATAGTTTTTTTATAGTTCCTTTGCCACTAATATCCAAATTGAACTAGTGGCATGGATCAGTCATCCTCATTATTATTTAATCTTGTTCCTTGTGGCAGAGAAGACTACATGAGATATATGTAAGCTCAATATCATATATTGACTCACAAGAGTATGGGCATACTTTTATTAGTCTCACTAATCAAGAGGCCTTGGATATCATACTCATGTAGGAGGGGAAAATCCCACATCTATCACTCACAGACAATCACCATGTGTCAAAGTCACCCAATTTCACCTTTATAACAACCCATGTTTCAGGAATGTGTTTGATGATGTCAAAGAGTACCCAACGACATGTGATGAGTGCATTAATCTCAGGTCTAAGAACCACAACCACCACCATCACTGTGAGAGATGACTATGACTTCAATGATAATGGCTTCCATGTGCCAGTGTCACGGTGGGTATGTCCAATACACTATTCTCTAACATGAATCTGTGTGCTTGGTTTGATATTACCATATCATGACTAATGAGATTTTAGTCATCAACCAACTCACACTCTGATCTTATGTGTTATTGTTGTCTATAAACGTTCCACAATAACAACGGATCAGGGACATAATGAGAATATGTATATGTATTCTTAACATTTGTATGATCTCATTGACAAGAATAGTAACTTGAATACATATGCCATTAAGTCATATAATTTTCTAGACATTTATTATGTTATTCATTATATCATAACTAAATATACAAAATAAATTGGAATCTTGCCTTTGTTATTAATCAAATCATTTATGTGTTATGTCATTAATATCATCACATGATTGGCTCTGTGGGCATACATACCAATAGACTCCCACTTTCACTTAGAGCCAATCACCCATGGATATAATCATGAGTGACCTAACATGACCATCATGGTTCTGCTGTGCAAGTACTTTTACATCGGGTTTAGCAATATTTGCTTTAAGTTGGTATTTTGTAATTTTCACATCTCTTCACTGTATGACTACTCATATAAGATGGAAGTGTCTTAGTATGCTATCTAAGATTCCCAACTTAACTAGTAGCTCCATTGTTTCCATCAGTATTTATACTATGTCATCAATGGTTGGAACCTCACACAAGTTCACCCATATGAAGTTCTTGATCCATACAGTATCCTCTGTTGTTCTTATAACACAGAGATACTCGACTTCTTTTGTAGATTTGACCAATTGTCATTACCTCAGAACTCTTTCTAGATTACAGTTCTCATTTGACATCAAACATAAATTTCAATTGTAATAATTTTGTCAGTTTGCATGGGTGTAAACCTTTACATCCAACTCTTCCTTATTACCATAAACTAGGAACCAATCCTTTGAGTGCTTCACAAGCACCTAAGGAATCTCATTAGGGTATTTCAGTGACTCAAATAGGTATCTGACATATACCCTATTGTCATGTACAACACATATGAGATTGCTAGGTAGGTATATATATGTCTTCTCATCATGTCAATACATATGAGATGACTAGATATCCTCTCATCGTGTCCAATACATATGAGATAACAAGATATCTTCTCATCATATCCAATACATATGAGATAATGATATAATTACATAACATTGCATTCAAGACAGAACCAATTGTGAATGCATATGGAATCTATCTCATGTGTTCCTATTCTTCACAAGAGACTAACTTAATGGATCATGGACATGTTTTGTTTCGTTGAGTCTTGCATGGTGAACCATTCAGCACATATCAATGTATGTGCTTAGGTCACGAGGCTTTCTAGATTTATCTCTATAGAGCTTGATCCCTATCTCATAGGATGCTTCACCAAAACCATTCATATAGAAGGTATTTTCCTTGTCAGGTTTTAACATAAGTAGGATAAGGAATTTATTCCCCATCATTATGTGAAATCTAAAATATGTTCCCACTAAATCTTTTGTAGTCACAGATTCCATCTTCATTCTTACCCAAGTCAAACCCTTTGACTGTCTTATCAAATAGAAGATTCCATCTCTGAGATGCTTACTTCAATCCACAGATTGACCTTTGTAGATTATAGACTTTATTTGCATTAATGAATTTATAAAACCATTAGGTTGTATCACATATACATCCTTCTAATTATTCCAATTAAGGAATGTGGTTGTAACATCCATATGCCAAATCTCACAATCATACTAAGATGAAACAACAAGCATGATATAGATGGATTAAACCATGGTAATTGGGACTTCATCATGTTAAACAATTTGAACTAGTTTGAAACTCTTTGCAACCAATCTACCCTTCCATGTTGCTCTTCTTACAGAGACCGAAATTCACCCTATGGGTATTACCCCTTCAGGTGGATCCAGCAAGGTCATACCTTGTTTGTTATATGGAATCCATCATTGATCTTTTGTCCTCAAGCCATTTCTCAGATTCTGATCTCTTAATAGTTTCTTGGTAGTTTTTTTAATCATCTTTATGATCAAATCGCCACCTTTTGAGTTATAAGATATCATAATACTTCAAACTCAAGGCGTGTTCTACGAGAACTATGAGTCATGTGCTTACATAAGGAACTTGAGATTTCACAAAAACTTGTGATTCTCCTTGTTCCTATTGTACCTCTTTAGGTATAATTTTTTTTGTTTGCCTCGAACATTTCTAGTTCTAGTTTTACTCCCACTAACTCCTTTGAAACTAATTATCATTTATGAATTCAGCCATTCTAGCAACAAACACTTTGTTATCGAATTGGGATAAGAGTAGTATTTAACAAAATAACATTTATGTGATTTTTTAGATAAAGCTTTTGAGAAACTATTTTCTTATACAAACTTTCAATCCTATACACTACAATAGACTCATTGGGACACTTCCATGCCACATCTCATATGGTGTCTTTTGAACCATTTTAGATGGTATAATGTTTTAGTATAAAACATGTGCCCAAAAGAAATTGTAAGTTCAACTAGATTTTGATAATCGTACCATGATTTAACATGGTGTGATACCTTCATTATGATACACTCTAATGATACATTATCATTTTGTTTCAGGTGGATTTCATCACGATACACTATCATGATCTCCCAGAAGGTCCTCAAACTCTTAATTTACGTATTTCAACTTCAATCATATCGAGGTATCTTAATACTTTTACCAAGTTAGTTATGTACTTCATTTATAATCTTCTTGAACACTTCAAAAGATTCATACTTGTATTTCATTAAATACAAATTTCAATATCTACTGTTCGCATCAGTAAACATAATGGGGTACTTGTTGATACCTTTAGAATTCATTCCAAAAGGTCTATGTACATTGATATGTATTAGTCTTAATGTATAGACGATCTCCCACTACATCTAGTGAAGATTCTTTTGTTATATTGTACAACAAATAAGACATGCATGTCTCTGTTAGTTCAATAACCAATAGAATCTAGACAACTTTCATATGGATTCTAGAAATGCATTTCTCGTTTATGCACTCTAGATGACAACACTGTAGGTGTTCAATTTGTTTGAGTTATCAAATCATTCAATACATGTGTCATACACATATTCATCTTTGGTATTAGCAAATATAGTTTGTAAGACATAGGGGATTCACATAAAAGATCATATCATTTTAAATGAAACATAATGTTCTTGTCATACAATACACATGATGTTTTCATCAATGGCAAGTTCATAATAGCAACTCACTAATTCTATTATGTGCCTATGAATGATAGCTTCCAACTGCAAATGAAGCAACCCTTGCTCTGCACAGTTGTAGCTTAGTTCTTCTCAGGTCCTAAAGTAGAGATCTCTATCTCCATATTCTTCTTGAGATCCTCTATAATGAGGATACTTCTTTCCAATGTCTAGATAGGTGACAATGGTGGCATTTTCTTTTCTTTATCCTTTAAGTAAAAAGGACATATTCCTTTTACACTTACCCTTTTCTATATATTGAGTGTAGAATACTTGGGCTTCAACTTAGCCTCAAAACACTTCTTGGCCTTGCTTTTGCCCTAGGACTCGCTTCCACTAATCATCATCACAAATGTGTCCTTCTTCTTCCTTGCATTGGCATCAAATGCCAAACAATTGATTAAATGACTATATGATTCATGCAATGTGCGCATTATCATATTCATGGTCAACTCTTGACCTAAGAGAACTCAAGTCATTACACATGTCCAATCATATTGAACACATTAGGTTCTATTGGACCTCCCTTTGTCAGTTTGCACTCAATTAGCATTTGGCAGGCATTATACCTTCTATTCTTTACATGATTATTAAGATGTTTTACCATCTCAAGAATGTGCATGTTTTCATGTTGTTCATGCAATTCATAGTTCATACAACATTGCATTAGGTATTCAAATGTCTATTGTGTAAGGACCCTGACCTTTGTTTAGGGCTTAACCTATTTGCTTTGCTTAACCATGATGCTTAGTTGCTTGCTAATCACCTTTAGTGGTGATTAGGGTTTCTTTGTGTTTTGTTGAGAACTGGAGGTGCCACTTGCAATTTACCCAAGATTAGGGTTTGTGGGCAAGTTTGTCACCTTATGAGGTGTTCCACCCTCTCCTTGCTTCCTCTAGTGTTGAGAGGAAGGTTTGGGCTCGTTGTTTGAGTTCCTTTGGTCTTGGTTGAGCTTGTTGGGCTTTGTGGTGCCTTACCTTTGCTTCTTTGGGCCTTGTGTCGGGCAAGAGTGCCTTGTGTCGGCCAGTGGTGTGTCACCCAGGGTGTGTGTCGGCCACGGTGTGGGTGTGTCAGCCATGGTGTGGAGGTGTGTCGCCCATGGACCCCTTTGACTCTCTTTGACCTCATTTGTGTCACCACTAGTGGACACTTGGTGCTTGATGCTTGCATGTGGCAATGGCCTTGGATGTGTTTAGGGCATGTTAAAGTGGTGGCATTGCTCATGGACAAGTGTCCCTAGGTGGGAGACACCTTGCTTTATTCTACCTTGGTTTCTCCTCCATCCTTTTCTATATATGCATTTCCTTTCCCTTGCTAAGGATCCCTTTAGTTCCTTAGTCTCCCTCTCCCTTGGTGCACGACACCCTCTTCTCTTGCAAGCTTGGTGGCTGATCCTTGCCTTGGAGTCTCCTTCTTCCTCTAGTGGTGGCCGAACCCTAAAGTGCCTTGCTCTTCTTCCTTGGTGGTTCTTGGAGCTAGGAGCTTGGAGCTTGCTTAAGGCGGGTTACATAACTCCTAACCCTAACTACACTACCTTCTTTTATGTTCTTATATGTTTCTTATGATCATGTTGTCTATGCATGTTGCTAGTTTAGTTTCTTGCTTAGTTGCACCTTGTTGGCCGAATCATGTGTTCTAGGGATTCTTGGTGAGCAACACCCCTTTCTCTCCTAGGTCTAGAGGAGTGAGCTTGAGTACTAGTAATATGGGCAATACTCCTCTCTCGTTTAAGTTGATAGGTGAGCTTGTGTTCTAGTGGCTTGAGCAACACCCTCCTCTCACCATGGACTTGAAAGGTGAGCTTTGTGGTGGTTGTGGACCATTGTTAGGTTTGATCCTTGTGTTGCCCGATTGGTGTTAAGAAGCTTGGAAAGACCCCTTTCTCTTGATAGTTGCGAGGTGAGTCATCTTCTTGATCCATTAGGGTTTTGGTGCCCGTGTGCTTGAGGTTGGTGGTGACCCTGTCGGTTGCATCTTGGCCGATATGGCCTTGGGGTTAGTGTTGCCCGATACCCCTCTTGACCTAGAGCCTTGGATGTCGTGTTGTTGTGGCTGTGTCGGGCGTTGCACTCAGTTCCTACCCTGGTGTGTGTGTGTGTCGGGTGTCACACATGGTGAAGTACCCTACCCGGCATGCCTAGTGCAGATGGTAGCTCGACGCTGTTATACCTTACATGTCTGACAGAGCATTGCACGATACCACAGTGCACGACACATGTGGTTGCACGACATAGCCCGAGCTGCATGATATGATGATGGGTGTTATGCCCTGGGTTGCCCGATACGCATGGGTGCACGGTATGCTTGGTTCCCTGATGCATGATGCACTGTTGCACGACATGGTGTTGCGTGTTACACCTTGCACGACACGCCCTTGGACCCAGATGCACGACAGACCTTTCTGCACAACACATGAAGTGTATGACACAGTGTTGCATGATATACCATGTTGCATGATACATCCTGAGATGGTAGCTCGGTACCCTTGCTTAGTTCTTGGTCGACATGTGGCTGGTTGGTTTGGCCTTTTGAGGTTTGAGAGTTGGGCGATAGGGGAGAGTGCCCTACCCGATACCTACCTTTGGTGAGGGTGCCCTACTCGTCACACCGTTGGTGAGGGTAGTGGGCACTTCTAGTGAGGGTCTTGTTCCTTCTGGAAATCCTATGTGCTAGATATTGTTCTATGCTGTTACGTTTGGTTGACAATAGTAACCCTTGATATGCTTGATGGTAATTGCTATAGTAAGTGCACATCTATGTAACTTGACATGACATCTTATGTATTTATGATCATCTAGAATTATCTGTTTAATGTTGAGTAAATGGTAAGCATGTAAGATGCTTTGCATGAGGATATGACCTTTCTATTAAACCATGAGAATTGTGTATACTAACCATGCAGGTGATGCATAGCCAGGTAAAGGGCTATGAGGTATATATGATGAGTAACACTGCTTTGATAATTACTCTTGATGAGGAGATATCATACATGATGTGTTTTGGTCTAAGGACCTGAGTTTGGCTAAAAGTGATGGGATTGCTATCCCATGGTGATGATGTAAGCCTTGAGAGGGAATGACACTATGTGATGAGGGATTGAGATACCATGGCAATGTGATGATCCTTGTGATGGATCTAGATGATTGGCAAGAGGCCAAGTGGTAACATGTAATGTTGGATCCTTGTGATGGATCAGGATGATGTTGATTACAGTAAAAGCATGATATTGTGTCTCATGTTGTTAATTCTTGTTATAGTTTGCATGTTATACAACTTGGTTGAATCTTGCAATCCACATAAAAGATACTAACTAATCACAGTGGAACATATCATGTAGTTTGGCCTGGCCATAGATCCATCATCGTCAGGAGCTGGTGATGGTGAAACAAGTTCTCCTGCGGGTTAACCCAGAGCGCATATTGTTGAATATGCGAGGTTTCTCCTAGCCTAAAGTGAGGAGGTAAGAGTGCAACTTCGGTTTTAGACTCCAGAGTGCGGATTCAAGCCCGTAGCTCAATATGATAAGAGCATGGTGAACAGGACCATGGCTCAGGATGTGTGATATGGGAGCATGAATGCGTTCATGGCTCAGAGCACGGTGAACATGCATGTGGCTCAGTTTCACAAGCGCTGATACCTGTACCGAGGTGGGCTAGGCAGAGGGTAGCCTGACCCTATGGCTGAGGCCACTTAAGCATGAGACTGCGGTCCTGCTTGTGTTGTACTCGTGCACTGACAATGAGGTGGGAGGTCGTAGAGTTTAGCTCTTCCATTGACCTTGTATGGCACCGGCTTGGGTTTTGCAACCGAAGGTTGGATTTGAGCAGTATGGCTCACTTCCTCAGGGCATAATAATATGTAATCCAGCCGAATAGTATTTACTACTTAAGGCAAAACATGAAACATTGGTTGAGGCCTTGCTTGTGTAGTTAATCTTATTATACCTTACAGTTACTTATACGTTCCTCATGTTATGTGGTAAGACCTTATAACCTTATCTTGTTAATCATGTTCCATAAAAAGATATTTGATGGTATGCCTTCTGTACATCTGGTAAACTTGATGGTATGAATAGCTTTGCTATATAAACTACTCTTGACATGCCTCTTATCAGATATCTACTGATGTTGCTTTATCCTTCTTTGGTTTTATAGTTTTGGCGGGGAGTTATGTTTCTCGCTGGGACTGGGTGTCTCACCCCGCTGGTTTATAACCTTTTTAGGTGTGCGAGCTAGACGTGGTGGTGGTCGCGGAGTTGTGGCCGAGCAGCAAGATGAGCAGTAGAAGGTAAGAGTTAGACATGTTGCTATTTTGGTTGTTTTGTAGTCGAATCTAGAGTCATCCCTGTACTCTTAGGTCCTTGGAAGCATTTTTACGTTGTTTCACGATGTATAGTCATTGATGTTTTGTATATCCTACTGTTGGCTGGATGTGGGCCGTTATGTATGTATAAATAGGTGATGAACTCATGTGATGGCTAGATAGCTGATCTCCTAAGCTATGGACACATATCAAGACTTGTATATGTTTATATAACATGTTTCCTTGCAGGATGAGGACCTAAATGTAATAGTTTCTCAGTTATTCCGCTTTCTACAATCAGTTTTAATTAACCTGTGTTTTTGGTAATTAGTGGTTCATGGTGATTTCCGCATGTTTTTGTGTAACACCTCGATGTCTATGTGATAGTGGGATGTGTTGCCACAAGTTTGGTATCAGAGCTCTAGGTTCGCTGAGTTTACAGGGATTTAGGAATAGGCTCTGTCTGTTCTTGTGAGTCTTCCAGATTTTCTTACATTCATCTTCTGCCCTCAGCGGAAGAAAAGCCAAGATGTCTGGAAACCACGAAGAACATGCTGCAGAGAACAGCGATGCTGCATCAGTTGATGGAGCTATAGGGCAGACACATGAAGATCGGGTGCCTGAGGTCTCCCAACCTGACCCAACCATTCTTGAACACCCTGCCTACCAACAGCTTATGGGGAAGATAATGGCTATGATGAATCTCATGGTAGAAAGATTTCCAGTGCCTCCGCCGAGAGCACAGGCTCCCCATGGTGAAACATCGGGTATTGGGAAGACCTTTGAGCGGCTTCGCCGAGTCAGAGCTTCAGATTATGCTGGAACGGTTGATCCAGTGGATGCAGATCTGTGGCTGACAAGTCTTGAGAAGGCTTTCCGGATCCTCGACATCCCCGAAGCAGACAAAGTAAAGCATGTTGTCTACCTTCTGAAGGGTAGTGCTGGTCACTGGTGGACCATCGAGGAGGAGAAGCGGCCTGGTGAGGTGATCAGTTGGGAGGTTTTCCGGCACGAGTTCGTCAGCAGATACTTTCTGAAGACGTATCTGGATGAGAAGATCAGTCAGTTTGAGCACATGCGCCAAGGAACGATGAGCATCACCGAGTATGAAGCCAAGTTCATGGATCTATTGAGGTTTTGTCCTCACATGGTAGCGATAGATGAAGAGTAAATGAGACGCTTTGAGAAATGTCTGAGTGCTGAGCTAACAACACCTGCCTCTGCATTAGAGAACAGAGAGCGGTTTGCTACGTTTGTGGAATCTGTCTGGAGGATCGAATGGTCGGTAAGGGAGAAAAGAGAATCTATGTCTAATAAGAGGCCTACGTAGTTCCACGGACAGAGGTTTGGTGGCTTCAAGAAGCCCAGGTTTTTAGCACCGTTAGTGATGAGAGGTTCCAGTGTACCATCGCAGTGGTCTCCAAGTAAGGGAAGAGGATGTGTTTCTTCACCATCAAAGGCACATAGTACAGCTTCTGTGGCCATGACAGGGCTGTCTAGGCCACAACAACGAGACCAGTCATGCCATCTGTGTGGTCAGATCGGGCATTGGAGGTCAAATTGCCCAAGTAGAGATGTTGAAGTGACATAGCAGCTGAGACAAAATCAACAAAGGTCAGAAAGACAGCAGCCCAGTATTAGCAGAGGGCGAGAACACGGTCAAGCGTCACAAGCAGGATCGTCTACTCAAGGAAGCAGAGGACATGGACATCAAGCAACGGCTCGATTCTATGATATGAGTCAGTCGGAGGAGATAGTCAACCTGCGAGTAGTGATAGGTCAGATGGAGTTATTTCATTCTAATATGTCTTCTTTTTGCTTTATATCTATTCTGGTTGACCCGGGTGCTACACACTCTTTTATCGCCTCTAGTATGCTTGAGAACTGTCGTTTACCTGTTAGCTGCAAGAAAGATAGCTTATTGTTAGAAACCCCTCTTGATGGTTCCTCGATGCTTCGAGAAGAGTGTCCATCTTGTGTCTTATCTTTTTCAAGACACTTCATACAAGTGGATCTTATACCACTTGATATGCATGGTTTCGATGTTATCCTTGGGATGGATACCTTAGAGAAGTATAAGGTTGTTTTGGACTGTGGTTCCAAGCAGGTAGTGTTTGATGATAATGGAGAGAAGTGGATCTTCCGGGGAGATAGGAAGATTCTTCCGATGTGTTTGGTATCAACTATGGTGGCAGAGAAGTTGCTACGGCAAGGATGTGAGGCGTTCTTAGCTCACATTGTGGATATCATTGTAGATACCAAGGAGAAAGGTTCTAGCCTTGAGGAGGTGACGGTTGTCTGAGAGTTTGCTGATGTGTTTCCTGATGAGTTCCCTGGTGTTCCTCCACCCAGAGAGATTGATTTCGAGATCAATCCAATTCCAGGAACACAACCAGTTGCACAGACACCGTATAGGATGGCTCCTGTAGAGATGGCAGAGCTTAAGAAGCAGTTACAAGAGTTGTTGGACAAAGGTTTCATCCGACCAAGTACATCGCCTTGGGGTGGTCCGGTGTTGTTTGTTAAAAAGAAGGATGGATCGATGCGGTTATGTATAGATTACCGGTAGTTGAACAAGGTCACAATCAAGAACAAGTACCCGCTACTGAGGATAGATGATCTGTTCGATCAATTGTGTGGTGCTATAGTGTTTTCAAAGATCGATCTACGATCCAGATATCATCAGTTGAGGATTAAGGAGGATGACATACCAAAGTCAGCTTTTAGGATGAGGTATGGTCACTTCGAGTTTATGGTTATGTCGTTTGGGCTAACCAATTCACCTACTGCTTTCATGGATTTGATGAACAGAGTGTTCCGCCCATTCCTAGATCAGTTTGTTGTAGTCTTTATAGATGACATCTTGATCTATAGTTGGGACAGGCAAGAGCATGAGCGACATCTTTGACTATCATTGACTCTTCTTCGCCAACATCAGTTGTATGCCAAGTTCAGTAAGTGTGAGTTCTGGTTGGAAGAAGTGACTTTCTTCGGTCATGTGATATCTGTTGAAGGAGTCAAAGTGGACCCGAAGAAGGTGGAGTCCATTGTAGAGTGGGAACAGTCAAAGACGCCGATAGAAGTTCATAGTTTCCTGGGATTGGCAGGATACTACCAGAGCTTCATCAAGGACTTCAGTACGATTGTGTTGCCAATAACAAAGTTGACCAGAAAGGATGTACCTTTTGTCTGGGATGATCGTTTTCGGCAAGCTTTCCAAAGTTTAAAGGAGAAGCTGACTAGTGCTCCAGTGTTAGTGCTGCCAGAGCCTGGGAAGGGCTATGTGATTTTTTGCGATGCTTCCAAGAAGGGTTTAGGTTGTGTGTTGATGCAGGAAGATCATGTGGTTTCTTTTGCTTCACGACAGCTTAAGAAACATGAGGAGAACTATCTGACTCATGATTTGGAGTTGGCAGCAGTGGTTCATGCATTAAAGATTTGGAGACACTATCTTTACGGGGAAGTGTGTCAGATCTTTACAGATCATAAGAATCTGAAGTACATCTTTTCGCAGCATGAGTTAAACATGCGATAGCATCGATGGATGGAGTTAATCAACGATTACGACTGCACCATCGAGTATCATCCTGGTAAGGCGAATTTGGTATCTGATGCGTTTAGCCGGAAGTCTTCTTCTCTTTCTTCAAAGAAGGCACAGTTGAGTTCCTTGGTATGCCATAGACGGGATATGTTTGTCTCCTTGCGACAGATGAATGTACAGATGGAAGTTTCCTTGTTAGCAGGACTTTTAGCACAGATGCAAGTCAAGCATACACTAAGACAACAGATCAAAGATGCACAGCAAACATATGATACTATACAGTTAATCAGATCAGAGTTTGGCAGTGAAAAGTGTGATGGGTTCCATGATTCCGAGGATGGACTAGTTTGATATCGTGATAGGATGGTGGTCCCCGATGTGGATGATCTAAGGAAGCTAGTACTTGAGGAAACACACACGTCGATATATGCTATGCATCTAGGAGTCACCAAGATGTATCATAGTCTGAAGTATTTGTATTGGTGGCTCGGCTTGAAGAAAGATGTAGTTGAGTTTGTGGCTAGGTGTGCAGTTTGTCAGTGAGTCAAGGCTGAGCCTCAAAAGCCGGCAGGTATGTTGCAACCCTTGCCGATACCGCAGTGGAAATGGGATCATATAACCATGGATTTCGTAGTTGGTCTGCCCAGGACAACTAGGAATCATGATTCCATTTGGGTAATAGTGGACAGATTGATGAAGTCTGCCCATTTCATACCAGTAAAGACAATGTATACATCCAAGAAGCTCGCTCGGGTATATGTGGATGAGATAGTACATTTTCACGGTGTGCCAGCAACGATAGTTTCTGACAGAGGTCCTCAGTTCACGAATCAGTTCTGGGAACAGTTGCACAAAGCGTTGGGAACGCAGTTGAGATTCAATACCGCTTTCCACCCACAGACAGATGGACAGTCTGAGAGGACTATTCAGACTTTGGAGGATCTCCTTCGAGCTTGTGTTTTACAGTTCCTAGGCTGTTGGGACATGCATCTCAGTTTGATAGAGTTTGCTTACAACAACACCTATCAGAAGAGCATTGACATGGCTCCTTATGAGGCCTTATGTGGCAGGAAGTACAGATCTCCTTTGTGTTGGTATGAGTCTGGTGAATATCAGCTTTTGGGTCCTGAGTTAGTACAGTAGACGACCGAAAAGATCAAGGTGATACAACAATAGTTGAAAATGGCACAGGACAGGAAGAAGTCTTATGTAGACAATCGTCGATGACCTTTGGAGTTCCAAGTAGGAGACAAAGTATATCTTAAAGTCTCACTGTGGAAAGGTGTGCTAAGGTTTGGCCGGAAGGGTAAGCTAGCACCCAGGTATATGAGGCCATACCTGGTCATAGCACGTATTGGCAAGGTAGCTTACGAGTTAGAGCTGCCGCCCGAGTTGCACAGGTTACATCCAGTGTTCCATGTCAGTATGTTGAAGAAAAGTCATCTGGATACAAGAACAGTGATACAGCCAAACGAAGTTGAGCTTGCTGAAGATGTGACCTACGAGGAAAGTCCTGTGACGATCCTTGATAGGAGAGTTAAGAAGTTGAAGAGGAAGGACCTGGTTCTTGTGAAGGTTCTTTGGCATCATCGTGGCATTAAGGAAGCCACGTGGGAGCTTGAGGAAGAGATGAGGAGGAAGTATCCCTCGCTTTTCTCTTCGGATTTTGGGGATGAAATCCCTTTGTAGGGGGTTAGCTTGTAAGGACCCTGACATCCGTTTAGGGCTTAACCTGTTTGCTTTGCTTAACCCTGATGCTTATTTTCTTGCTAATCACCTTTAGTGGTGATTAGGGTTTGTTTGTGTTTTGTTGAGAGCTGGAGGTGCCACTTGCAATTTACCCAATATTTGGGTTTGTGGGAAAGTTTGTCACCTTGTGAGGTATTCCTCCCTCTCCTTGCTTCCTCTAGTGTTGAGAGGAAGGTTTGGGCTCGTTGCTTGAGTTCCTTTGGGCTTGTTGAGCTTGTTGGGCTTTGTGGTGCCTTGCCTTTGCTTCTTTGGGCTTTGTGTCGGGTAAGAGTGCCTTGTGTCGGCCAGTGGTGTGTCACCCAGGGTGTGTACCGGCCATGGTGTGGGTGTGTCGGCCATGGTGTGGAGGTGTGTCGCCCATGGACCCCTTTGACTCTCTTTGACCTCGTTTGTGTCACCTGTAGTGGACACTTGGTACTTGATGCTTGCATGTGGCAATGGCCTTGGACATGTGTTTAGTGCATCTTAGAGTGGTGGATTTGCTCATGGATAAGTGTCCCTAGGTGGGCTACACCTTGCTTTGTTCTACCTTGGTTTCTCCTCCATCCGTTTCTATATATGTGTTTCCTTTTCCTTTCTAAGGATCCCTTTAGTTCCTTAGTCTCCCTCTCCCTTAGTGCATGACACCCTCTTCTCTTGCAAGCTTGATGGTCGATCCTTGCCTTGGAGTCTCCTTCTTCCTCTAGTGGTGGCCGAACCCTAGAGTGCCTTGCTCTTCTTCCTTGGTGGTGCTTGGATCTAGGAGCTTGGAGCTTGCTTAAGGTGGGTTACATAACTCCTAACCCTAACTACACTACCTTCTTTTATGTTCTTATATGTTTCTTATGATCATGTCGGCTATGCATGTTGCTAGTTTAGTTTCTTTCTTAGTTGCACCTTGTTGGCCGAATCATGTGTTCCAGGGTTTCTTGGTGAGCAACACCCCTTTCTCTCCTAGGTCTAGAGGAGTGAGCTTGAGTACTAGTAATATGGGCAATACTCCTCTCTCGTTTAAGTTGAGAGGTGAGCTTGTGTTCTAGTGGCTTGAGCAACACCCTCCTCTAACCATGGACTTGAAAGGTGAGCTTTGTGGTGGTTGTGGACCTCTGTTAGGTTTGATCCTTGTGTTGCCCGATTGGTGTTAAGAAGCTTGGAAAGACCCCTCTCTCTTGATAGTTGCGAGGTGAGTCATCTTGTTGATCCATTAGGGTTTTGGTGCCCGTGTGCTTGAGGTTGGTGGTGACCCTGTCGGGTTGCATCTTGGCCGATATGGCCTTGGGGTTAGTGTTGCCCGATACCCCTCTTCACCTAGAGCCTTGGACGTCGTGTTGTTGTGGCTGTGTTGGGCGTTGCACTGTGTTCCTACCCTGGTGTGTGTGTGTGTGTCGGGTGTCACACATGGTGGAGTACCCTTCCCAGCATGCCTAGTGCAGATGGTAGCTCGACGCCATTATACCTTAGATGTCTGACAGAGCGTTGCACGATACCACAATGCATGACACATGTGGTTGCACGACATAGCCCGAGCTGCACGATATGATGATGGGTGTTATGCCCTGGGTTGCCCGATACGCATGGGTGTACAGTATGCTTGGTTCCCTGATGCATGACACGCCATTGCATGACATGGTGTTGTGCGTTACACCCTGCACGATACGCCCTTGGACCCAGATGCACGATAGACCTTGTTGCACGACACATGAAGTGTACGACACAGTGTTGCACGATATACCATGTTGCACGATACATCCTGAGATGGTAGCTCGGTACCCTTGCTTAGTTCTTGGTCGACATGTGGCTGGTTGGCTTGGCCGTTTGAGGTTTGAGAGTTGGGCGATAGGGTAGAGTGCCCTGCCCGATACCTACCTTTGGTGAGGGTGCCCTACCCGTCACACCTTTAGTGAGGGTAGTGGGCACTTCTAGCGAGGGTCTTGTTCCTTCTGGAAATCCTATGTGCTAGATCTTGTTCTATGCTATCACGTTTGGTTGATAATAGTAACCCTTGATATGCTTGATGGTAATTGCTATAGTAAGTGCACATCTATGTAACTTGACATGACATCTTATGTATTTATGATCATCTAGAATTATCTGTTTAATGCTGAGTAAATGGTAAGCATGTAAGATACTTTGCATGAGGATATGACCTTTTTGTTAAACCATGAGAATTGTGTATACTAACCATGTAGGTGATGCATAGCCAAGTAAAGGGCTATGAGGTATATATGATGAGTAACACTGCTTTGATAATTACTCTTAATGAGGAGATATCATACATGATGTGTTTTTGTCTGAGGACCTGAGTTTGGCTAAAAGTGCTGGGATTGCTATCCCATGATGATGATGTAAGCCTTGAGAGGCAATGACACTATGTGATGAGGGATTAAGATCCCATGGCAATGTGATGATCCTTGTGATGGATCTAGATGATTGGCAAGAGGCCAAGTGGTAACATGTAATGTTGGATCCTTGTGATGGATCAGGATGATGTTGATTATAGTAAAAGCATGATATTGTGTCTCATGTTGTTTATTCTTGTTATATTTTGCATGTTATACAACTTGGTTGAATCTTGCAATCCACATAAAAGATACTAACTAATCACAGTGGAACATATCATGTAGTTTGCCCTGGCCATAGATCCATCATCGTCAGGAGTTGGTGATGGTGAAATGGGTTCTCCTGCGGGTTAACCTGGAGCGCATATTATTGAATATGTGAGGTTTCTCCTAGACTATAGTGAGGAGGTAAGAGTAAAACTTGGTTGTAGACTCCAGAGTGTAGATTCAGGCCCGTAGCTCAATACGATAAGAGCATGGTGAACAGGCCCATGGCTCAGGATGTGTGATATGGGAGCATGAATGTGTTCATGGCACATAGCACGGTGAACAGGCCCATGGCTCAGTTTCACTAGCATTGATACATGTACCGAGGCGGGATAGGTAAAGTGTAGCCTGACCCTGTGGTTGAGGCCACTTAAGCATGAGACTAAGGTCCTGCTTGTGTTGTACTCGTGCATTGACCACGAGGTGGGAGTTCATGGAGTCCGGCTCTTCCATTGACCTTGTATGGCACCGGCTTGGGTTTTGCAACCGAAGGTTGGATTTGAGCGGTACGGCTCACTTCCTCAGGGCATAATAATACGTAATCCAGCAAATAGTATTTACTACTTAAGGCAAAACACGGAACATGGTTGAGGCCTTGCTTGTGTAGTTAATCTTGTTATACCTTGTAGTTACTTATACGTTCCTGTTATGTGGTAAGACCTTATAACCTTATCTTGTTAATCATGTTTCATAAGGAGATATTTGATGGTATGCCTTCCGTACAACTGGTAAGCTTGATGGTATGAATAGCTTTGCTATATAAACTGCCCTTGACATGCCTCTTATCAGATATCTACTGATGTTGCTTTATCCTTCTTTGGTTTTATAGTTTCGGCGGGGAGTTATGTTTCTCACTAGGACTGTGTGTCTCACCCTGCTGGTTTATAACCTTTTTAGGTGTGCGAGCTAGACGTGGTGGTGTTCGTGGAGTTGCGGCCGAGCAGTAAGATGAGCAGTAGAAGGCAAGAGTTGGACATGTTGTTGTTTTGGTTGTTTTGTAGTAGAATCTAGAGTCATCCCTGTACTCTCAGGTCCTTGGAAGCATTTTGACGTTGTTTCACGATGTATAGTCATTGATGTTTTGTATATCCTGATGTTGGCCAGATGTGGGCCGTTATGTATGTATAAATAGGTGATGAACTCATGTGATGGCTAGACAGCTGATCTCCTAAGTTGTGGACACATATCAAGACTTGTATATGTTTATATAACATGTTTCCTTACAGGATGAGGACCTAAATGTAATAGTTTCTCAGTTATTCCGCTTTCTGCAATCAATTTTAATTAACCTGTGTTTTTGGTAATTAGTGGTTTATGGTGATTTCTACATGTTTTCGCGTAACACCTCACTGTTTATGTGATAGTGGGATGTGTTGCCACATATTGCATCATAGGCATGCTTCCAATAATCATCCATTTAGCCTTAGGCAAATTTGGAGAAGATTCCTCTGGAAATGGTCTATCAAGGACATAGAGCTTTCATTTATTAATGAGAACATTTCTCAAAGTCCTTAACCAATTGTGGAACTTTATCCCATTTTGTCCTTCTAAAGGACTGATCACAATTTGAACGTATTTTGTATTTGACATTTGATTCTACAAAGAAATATTGCAACATTTTCAAAACATTTTGGATTTGGTTTGATTTAATAAATTTGACAATATTAATTAGGTCTTTAATTAACTACTTCTCCCACTATTTTATTCGAATTGATAGCCCTCAATATCAATTTGTAATATTGTGACGTACAATATTTTAGTGGGACAAGATCCATAGTTCATCAAGCCATGAGTCAGCTTTTTCTAATCTCCCACAATCTAACAATTTAGATAGTCTATCATGCCAATTGCATCATATGTAATTCTTGGATACATGATATGCACAACTCTTCGCCATAATCATCTGCATGCCTCTGGGCTTGGGCTCTCCAAGTCACCAATTAAGTCTGACCCAATAGCCAATATGATATATATGTACGATGCATTGTGTGAATCTATATATCTACCATCACACTTACACAAGATAGACGGTGTACCATGCTTTGTGCAAATCTATGCTCGGTCGATCAAGCTTTTCATGTGTAGTGCTAATGGAAGGCATCTTAGACTTAATTTGAGGGAGTTTGTTTGTATAGATACATATACTTTATCCAATCACCACACATATAGTATGTATCATATACATGCTATAACCACAAACAAGAACATGCAATAAATAAAACACACAAGCGATGGGACCAAAAAAAAACACAAGCGATGATTATGGCCATACTAACGTAATTCATTGGAGCCACAAGGAATTACTACCACCTATGGTCCACATCATATGCAACCTATTTTTGGTGCAGATCTTTACTCGAACCAATCTGAGTTGATCAGTTCTTCTCTTGAACCAATCACCCCGCCTCCTGGTCACTTAGTCATGCTCTTCTGAAGTGGTCATCTAGTTCTCAAGTCGAAACAGTGTCTGGACGCCTCCAGTTGGTCGGTTGGGCCACCAGTAGATTAGTTCATCCTCCTGTCGTCTGGGCTACTCAGTCTTCCAGTCAATTGGGCCATCTCACGAGCCAGTCATTCTATCTTTGTGCAGATCATCATCTCATGTCGAAACATAAATTCAAACTATCCTATTTCCTATTACATTGTATATGGGGAAAACCTCGAGTTACATTTGAGGGGAAATAGGAAGAAGAGCATTAATTTACATTTGTAAAGGAGAGGGAGGCTTGGTACACAGACCAATTAATAACAAGAGTAAATAACCACAACAATGCTCACAAAGATTTGGGGTTTTGGAAATAACCATGCTTCACATCCATCATCAAAACCAATTTTAATTGTGATGTGTATAAATTGCATATATACATATATGTGTGTATGTATATATGTGTATATATATATATATATATATATATATATATATATATATATGTGTGTGTGTGTGTGTGTGTTTTCTTGTGAGAACTCAGGAGGTCGTTCTCCCAGTTGCGTGGACGAGGGGAGGTGAGTAGGGGTTGTTAGGTTCATTTTTGAAAGTGGAAGGCTTCCTCCAAATATCTCGGGGAGAGGGGACGAGATTGGAGTGCTGGATCGCTCAGATGGTTTGTCGTTCTGTTGGAGGTGAAGACCCGGTCTTGCGGGAGGTTAGGGACGACTCGGGTGCCGTTGGATCTCGTGTGATTCCTGATCCACTGATCGGGAGGCTAAAATTAATTCCCAGCGAGTGGGCCGCGCCCAAAGCATCCCAATTGACTGCGTGACATATTAAATGTCCAATTTAATCATAAACCTTAGTCCTAGGCTAGATTAGGTGATATAATACACAAAATTTCAAATGTAAATAAGTCCAAATTGGTAACTCCAATTGAAATGAGATTTTAGGCATAGTTTTATACTGTTATGATTTAGTTATGGTGCAAAATTAGAGTCCCAATTTGATTATTGACTATGCCAATTGACTAAATGTTATAATACTTGTATTATTGACTTTATATATATCATTATGGATGGTCTAAGGTGATATTGATGATCCATTTAATCAAATTAGTGAGAGAGATGATTGAGGGCATAATTTAAACAATGAAATTTGTAAGAGAGAGAGAAACTAGTTAATATATATATGTAAAAACTCACTCTATCACAATACAGTTCATTCACTAAGAGAAATCGCCATTTCACAGTTTCTAGTTTTGCACATATGTTGGCAATTCAATTCCAATTAGTACTCAACTTGATGTCAGCACCAATCCTTAATGCAATCAAATTGCACCTCCTGAGATAGTTGTTTGGTGCAACTAAGATGGGCATCTCACACTAGGACAGACGGTCATTTTGTACAAGCAAGATGGGCGTCTTGCAGCCCAGGTTAGGCATAATTCTAATTGATGTGCAATACAATCAACCTGACACTCCAAACAACAGTCACAACAATTGAACTGATCATTTGGCAGTCTAGTCAGCTGATATGTTGTGTGAATTGAAATACCTAAACACTTTAGTAATCAATCCAATTATCATTCAAGATAAAACTCCTATTCTAGATGATTTCCTATGTGTGTGACCATATAGGTCCCATATCACATTAGTAGTGAATGTCCATGACAACTTATGACATCACAAATAATGAGTGGTATAATTTGAAAGTGTTCTCCCGGAGGCGCGTCGTCTAGGGTTTCTCTGGGTGATTCGTCTTTCCGGGACTCCCTCATCCTCATCACCGAGGCGTTTTCTCTGTGGCGCTTGCAGGTCCCCTATACTGCCATGGCGGCGGAAGATCTAGCGAAACGTGTGGCTGCACTCAGGGTCCGAGAAGACGAAGAATCAGATGTGTTAGACTTTAAGGATTCTAGGATAAAAACTGGTGGAGATCATCTAGATCTGGCGCTGGTGGGTCGGCTTGCTACAGAACGATCACACAACTTCCCATCATTGAGAAGAACCTTGCTGAACGTGTGGGCGTTGCGGAAGGAGGCTATGTTTAGACAGATAGCAAATAATTTATTTGTGATACACTTCCTACACTGGCGGGATAAGGAGAAAGTAATTAATGAAAGGTCGTGGAACTTCAAAAACTTCTTGCTGATTACTAGAAGCATCAACGCCGAGGACACACCGGAGGCGATGGAGTTGTCGAGGTGTGCGTTTTGGCTGAGACTACAATATGCCTCTGGGCTACAGAACAGAGGAAGCGATCACGGCGGTGTCTAGCAAGATCGGGAAAGTGATCGTCGTCGACTGTGCTGACCTGGGATGGAGTACCTCATGTAGAGCGAGGGTGGAGATCGGCGTAACCCTACGAGTCCGGCAAAAGCAAAAGATCAGGGATTTCAACGGCAATGTGGTCTCAGTGAGCATATGCTACGAGAGGATGCCAAACTTCTGCTATCTCTGTGGGGTGATAGGGCACCTTGAGAAGGACTATGTGGATGACGAAGAAGACGAGGAGGACGGTCACCAGCGCAAGTGGGGACCTTGGATCAAGGCCTCTCTGGTGAAGCGATGGGTGGTGTTGATCAAGGAAGATTTGTTCGGAAAGGACAGCAAGAAGAAAGATCTGCGATTCACAGCTAGGCCGGCGGGATCGCAGACCGGAGAAAGAAGCTCGTCCCGAGCAAACACACAACACCGCAACCAGAGAAGCCCAGCAGAGGAGGAGGGGGAGGTGGCGTCGAATCTCAACCCATCAGTGTAAGAGTTGGAAGCAACCTTCAGGGAGAAGGAAGCAATACATGGGGCAGGGGAGGTGGCAGTGAACACGGCGGCAGGGCCAGGGGTGGAGGAACATGGATTGGTATGGTCACGGGGTGAAGGAAACGTACAGCTCACGCGGGTGGTTCACAAGAAATCTCTAGTGGAAGAGCAGACCATACAGGGGAAGGAAGGAATTGGGGCTATTATGGAGGAGACCACTATTGTAAGGCTGGCGGAAGACGTTGAAATATATCATGCAACGGCAAGTCAAAGTGTGGTGATCCTTTCATAGGAACAATGGGGACAAAGTAGGGCAGATGAACAGATGAAGGAGAATATGAGCAGAGATACGCCTACTCAAAAACAGCAGCAGCAGTCCAAGCAAGGCAAATTCAGAAGAAAGACACGATAGGAGGCAATACCTGAAGGAGTGGAAACTCACTCTTTGCGTTGGGACGACACACATGTGGGTAATAAAAGAGTACGACGAAGTAAAGAAGACAATGCAGGGATGATCGAAGAGGATTCACTTAATAGTATGAAAAGAAGGAAGGCCACAGGTTAGATGTCAGCAGCGTCAGGCATGCAAGTAGCGGGCAATGGAATGGTCCAGGCCCGTGAACTACAATGAAAACCTTATGCTGGAATGTCTAGGGTCTGGGCCGCCCTGGGACGGTGAACTCTCTCAAGAGGAGATGTTGGATAGAGATGCCCGACATAGTTTTCGTGGTGGAAACAATGTGTAAGAGCACAGCGCAAGACAGAGTCAGAAGATCTTGTGGGTTCGACAGTGGTTTTGGGGTGGACAGTAGAGGCAGATCTGGCGGTTTGGGGATGTTTTGGAGAGGTGATAGGGTGACGATTAAGTCTTTTTCTGAGCATCAATTTGTGTTGATATTGATGAGTACAACCCTGAGTACAATTATTGCTTTGCTGGGATCTATGGATGGGCAGCAGTACAGGACAGGACGCGGACTTGGGCTCTTATGGGAGAGCTACGTAGGGCCTCTCACAGACCTATGGTATTTGGTGGGGATTTTAATGAAATCACTACCTTGCATGAGAAACAAGGGGGCCAGACACAGAGCGAGTGGCAGATGAGGAACTTCAGGGAGGCGATTGACAACTGTCATCTCATTGACCTGGGATACACAGGGTGCAAATTCACTTGGAAGAGAGGCTTACATGCGGACAACCTCATTATGGAGAGGTTGGATAGATTTTTGGCAGACAGGGAGTGGTGCGACATTTTTAATGTGAGGAAGGTCAAAAATTTTCCCATCAGTGACTTGAGATCACGGGCAGATTTTCCTTTGGGCAGAGAAGTCAAGACATGTTGAAGACAGGGGGAAAAGTTTCAGATTCGAGACTCTTTGGCTTTCATCTCCGGAATGCAGGTCTGTGGTGGAACATGCATGGGGGGAAACCAGGGGGTGGCCTTCTGGCGCAGACAAGGGGGTGTGCAGAAAGACTGAGTTGCTGGGCTAAGGATACTTTTGGCAATATTAAGATGAAAATACGGAAGACTGAGAAAGAGCTGGTACGAGCACAGAATGACTTACCTTCACATGGCATGATACAAGTTTGCACCCAATTGGCGAGAGAGCTAGAGGAATTGCAGTGGTAGGAGGAGAGCTTCTGGCACGCTAGAGCACGAACAAATGAGATGTGGGATGGCGACAAGAACTCGAATATTTTCATCATAAGGCGAGCCAGAGGAAAAGGAAAAACACCATTGATGGAATTTTCAAGGAGGATGGCAGTTGGTAGACAGATCCTGAGGAGATTGAGGGGGTTATTACTTCTTTTTTTACCTCTCTCTTTTCGAAATCTCATCCGGTTGGCATAGAAGAGTTTCTAGACGACATGCACGGTGTTCTACAAGAGGAGGATGTGACACGGATGGATCAGACCCCTTCAGAGAGTGAGATTTGGCAAGCCCTTCAACAAATGCACCCCAATAAAGCTCCTGGCCCCGATGGCATGAAGGCGAATTTTTACCAAAAATTTTGGGGTACGGTGAAGAAGAGCGTGGTTGATTATATAGCTGGATGGTGGAGGGGAGAGCGTAGTTTGGCGGAGATTAACGAGAAAGATATTGTGCTTATTCTAAAGACAGAGACGCCGGTCCGCATTTCTGAATATCTCCATATTAGCCTATGCAATGTCGCTTACAAAATTATCACAAAAGTTCTGGCTAATAGAGTTAAGCCGCTGTTGAATAACATTATTTTTGAAAACCAAAGTGCTTTCATTGGAGGTAGGTTGATCACAGATAATGCTTTGGTGGCTTATGAGTTATTCCATATTATGAAGCATAGTAGGTGCGGGAAGGAGGGTTTGCTGGTGCTCAAGATTGACATGAGTAAAGCATATGACAGGGTGGAGTGGTCCTTTCAGGGGAGGTTGTTGGAGAGGATGGGTTTTCCTATGAAATGGAGGTCCAAAGTTCAAGAGTGCATGGCTAGCGTTTCACATAAATTCGTCATTAATGGTAAGAGGAGGGGATTTACAAGACCGACCAGAGGACTACGCCAAGGTGACCCTATCTCTCCCTATCTCTTTATTTTTTGTGCTGAAGCTCTCTCTTTATCTCTCTTAAAAGCATCTCAGGAAAAAAAGATCCATGGCATTAAAGCATGCAGGACAGCACCGCGGGTTTCTCACCTTTTCTTTGTTGATGATAGCATCGTGTTCACTAGAGCTACCTCACAAGAATGCTCCACTTTAGCTGATATTTTCAGACAATACGAGAGGGCATCCATACAGAAAATTAATTTTGATAAGACTGAGGTTTCCTTTAGTATCAATGTGGAGGCGGAAAGGAGGGACATCATCAAGAACATGCTTGGGGTGAGAGAGGTGGACAGATATGAGAAATACTTGGGTTTACCTACGGCGGTGGGGCGGTCTAAGAAGGTGGTCTTTGATGTGATTAAGGACAGGGTATGGCAAAAATTGTAGGGATGGAAGGAACAGTTGTTGTCAAAGCCAGGGAAGGAGGTTCTTATTAAAGCAGTGATCCAAGCCATTCCTACCTACTTGATGAGCATTTTCAAACTCCCGGAAGGACTCATAGACGAGATACATTCCATGATAGCACGGTTTTGGTGGGGAGTGAAGGAAGGAGAGAGGAAGATTCATTGGCTTAGTTGGGCGAGGCTGTGTAGGATGAAGGAGTATGGAGGGATGGGGTTCTGAGATCTGTCAGCCTTTAATAATGCGCTTCTGGAAAAACAGGGATGGCGGATCGCTACTAAGGAGGGATCGTTGGTCAGTCGTATATTGAAGGAGAAATACTACCGGCACACTTCAGTCATCCACTCGGCGAGGGGAGGGGCACCTAGATACACTTGGAGGAGCATATGGGGGGCGCTGCAGCCGGCAAAGCCGGGTTTTCTTTGGAGGGTGGGTTCGGGGAGGAACATTGATATTTACAGAGATAGATGGATCCCACAGTTGGGAGGGACAGTTCACTGTTATCTGGTACAGGGGCCGGTTACATATACTTCAGTGGCTGGGTTGATAGATGCGGCGACGGGCCAGTGGGACGAGGATGCCTTGATGGATGTGTTTCCCCCTCATATATGTTCTATGATTCATGCTATTCCTTTGGGGGGCTGGGAGGACGCCAATACTCTATGTTGGGATAGTGAGAGCAGGGTAGAGTTTACAGTGCGCAGCGCCTACAGACTGATGCGCACAGGGGAGGACCTACTGGATGACTTGGAGGAGGAGGATTGGAAAAACGTCTGGAAGCAACGCTGGCCTCCAAAGCTGAAACACTTTTTTTGGCGTGTGCTTCGAGACATTCTACTGATGAAAGCAGCCCTGTACAGGAGGCATGCAGCACAGGATGATCTATGCCCATGCTGTTTATCTCACCCAGAAGATGCCACTCATGCACTCTTACTCTTTGCTTCAGCAGGTCCTGTGTGGGCAATCGGACAGCTTGCTTGGCCGCTCCACACAGGGTTGGATGTCAGGGAATTCTCCAGGGAGCTTTTACGGGAGGAAGATTTGAGGAGAAGGGGGGAAGGGGCGACTTTGCTTTGGACAGTGTGGATAGCTAGAAACAAGCATATTTTTGATCCCCAGCAGCCGCATATTCCAGTACTTGCAGCCAGCTTTCTTTCGTTGATGGAGGACTACAGACGGCACTCGTTGGCGTCACATGGAGGGGCGCATAGGGAGGGTGGCCTGGATTCTTCAGCTTGGAACCCACCCCCGCAGGGGTGTTTCAAGATGAATGCAGATGCCAGTGTCCGTGATGGTGGCAGGGCAGGGATTGCAGCGGTGTTCAGGGACCACCTAGGGGTTATCCAGGCTACATACCAATCCCATCTGGACCATGCGTTATCAGTGCTTAGTGCGGAGGGAATGGCAGTCCTACATGGGATGCGGTTAGCTCTGGACCTAGGCCTGGTGGATCTGATCGTCGAAACCGATAGTGCTATGTTGGTTCATGCAGTGAAGGCCGGTGGATGGGGACGCGGATATGAGGACAACATCGTCACTGAGATTTGCTATTTATCTTTACGTCTTTCTTCTTTCCATTGTTGTTTTATTAGACGGCAAGGTAATGGGGTTGCCCATGCTTTAGCCGCTCATGCCTATTGCTTAGGAGATCCTCAGACTGTGTTAGAGGATTTTGATGAGAATATTGTAGTGATTGCCCTTTCTGATATGAATAAATAAAAGCGACAGACACCCTTTATCAAAAAAAAAAGTAATGAGTGGTGCCTAGTCGCACATCGTTGCTACCCAAGTGAATGAAAATTTGGGGAGCAACTTCAACCTATAATTTGTTTATGATGTTATAGTGTTTGTATAGTTCCTTTTTCATTGATTACCAGATTGAACTAGAGGCATGGAGCAGTCATCCTCATTATTATTCAATCTTGTTCCTTGAACCAGAGAAGACTGCATGAGATATATGTAAGCTCAATATTGTATATTGACTCACATGTGTATGGACATACATTTCTCAGCCTCTCTAATCAAGAGGCCTTGGATATCATACTCCTGTAGGAGGGACAAATCCCATGCCTATTACTCACACTCAATCCCCATGTGTCAAAGTCACCCAATCATCATCTTTATAATGATTCAGCCCTATTTTAGGATTCATCAAGTGCCATATTGCATTTCAATCACATCTATACCTGTTAGATTACATGTTATTTCCTCTATATGCATATTTGCATAAAATGCAATTATGGACATTATTTGCATGTTTTTTTAGGAATTTGGACCATGCTTGATGGAAGAGACAGAGAAGGAGTGATCCTAGGGTTTCTCTACCCTTGGAGAGGCCTAACATGAAGTCTAGGGCTCCCTCAACCTACCCCTAGTGGCCAAAGTTCTAAGAAAATTCAAAGAAACATGTCTAAGTGTTGATCCAGAGGACAACACGGTTGTGGTACCATAGAACGACCATGCTAGCATACTTGCAAAGCAATAGAGTCACCTCCAAGAAAAGAAGAAACCACCATGCCAATACCACACAAAATAGTTTTGGTGGACTGACACAAAATGGTTGTGCCACCTTGCACGACCATGTGACCTCCAGAGCAGAACGACCACGGAGTCAAGAACGGGTAGAGAAATAGAAGCCACGGCTATGGTGACCACCACGGCTGTGCTACCCTAGCCCCACCACAGTTGTGGTGACCACCACGGTCGTGCTACCCTAGCCCCACCACAGTTGTGGTGACCACCACATTCGTGCTACTTCATGTACATTTTTTACCAAGTCCCTGTGATTTTTCTCCATTTCTCATCTCGGTCGTTCCACACCACCACGACTGTTCTTGCCCCCTCCCACCATAGCTGTGGTGACCACCACGGCCGTGCTACTCACAAAAACTGAGCTACGTTTACACTAAATTACCCATATTGCCCCTACTTGACCTATGGCTTCCCCCACACATATATATACCTAGGTGGCGGCTGGAGCAAGAGGTTAGATACCTTCAACCACCTCTTAGCTCCCCAATTTTTGATTCCATCTATTCCACTCCATTTCCACCTCCATTCCACTCCATTTCACCATTTCCACCACCAAAACCCTAGTTTCCTAGTGTTTTGACCCTATTCCACCATCATCCCATGCCATTGCACCTTGGAGGAGAAAGGAGGACATCCTACGGTAGTTGAAGTGGAGGATTTCTTCATCTACACCGAGCTCCATGGCTTCTTCTACTACTTTCTCCTTTTTTTTTGTATTTTGCATTGCTATGTGTAACTAGGCCCCTTGGGTGGGTTGTTTGGGGGAAAATATGTTACTTTGATACCATGTTGGGGGGAATGATATGAAAACATCATAATTTCATTTGCCTAATTATTATGTTCTATTTCTATCTCACTCTTCATGAATTGCTTGTTTATTTGTGCTTGACATCACCTAGGAATTTAGGGAAATTTCTTATATGTGTGAATTTTGGGATTTTCTCCTCGGTCCAATTCTTGGATCCCTAGCTTGCTTCCCATCCTCCTACATGCTAATAAATTCTCCTTACCCTAGTTGAGATATCTAAGCACCTAGTTTAGATGAATTTGGTGTGCTTAGCATGGATCTTTCTCAAGGCTAGAATGTGAGTGATGGGAGGCCTAAAACCTCACTTCCACTCCCATTACTAGTCTGAGCCCCTAATCATCCTAAAATCATATTATCTAGAAACCTAGGCTTGTTTAAACTCTAATTGAATTACACCTAAACCCTAACCCAATTGAGCCTCACAAGGGTAGTTGGGGGTGTTAGGGACTAGTTCCCCTATACACAACCTAGCATATCCATGGCCAGTTAGTAGTTTAGGATAATTCACTAGACTCTATCTTGTTGTTTGGTTTTGTAATTTAAATGAAATCATTATGTTCATATGTCACCCCCCCCAACCTAATTGACAAGTGCATCCCCTAAACAACCCATACCTCTCTTAATTGCTTTAGAACCCTAATTGCCTTCTCACTTAGCTAGTGTTAGCCTAGTTAGATTTTTATCTGATCGGTTAGCTTCTTGCCTTGCTCCAACCTTGTTCTTGCTAGTTTAGGCCTTTACTTGCTCTTTTGTGATGTTTTCTAGCTTAGTGTAGTGTAAACCTTACCTTATTTGTCTTATTGTAGATTGTTCTTTTCTTACATTGCCTTGTCTTTTCTTGCTTAGTAGAATTAACTGCCTAGGGTTAAATTAGTTTTTTTTCTTGCTTGGTTTCCTTTACTTGATTTCTTGCTAAAGACTTAATTTAATCATCAAATCAACCTTCAAACCCTTAACCCTTATCTCCACAGTAGGAACCTAACACCAAAAACTAGCCTATCTCTAGTGCCCCTTCTTCTCCCTGTGGATCAACCCTATACTTTCTACCCTCCTATACAATGACACGACCTCGTGTGCTTGTGGGTGTAGTGTTTTGGTTTTGAGAATGTTAAGTTAGGACTTTATAAATTTTGAAAGTGAATCCACTGTGTTTGTTTGTTCGTGGGGTTTCATCTATTCAAATTCCAATTGAGTAGTGTGTAACACCATTGGAAAAAATGCACCAAGCTTTTTGTCATCATTGCCAGGGAGTAAAGGCGCTCGTCCTAGCTAGTTAGTATTGCTTTGACTTTTCCTACTTCCCTCATCATTGCTTTCATTTATTCTTTATTCTTTGTATTCTTTGTGCATATTGGTTTGCTAACTTGTTCTCTTTTGTTTGGTTGTACCTTGTGCATGTGACAAGCCACTTGGGGGAAGACAAGATGGAAGGCCAAAATGCTCTTCACAAGCCACTTTAAGATTACTTCATGCTTAGCAACTACAAATCACCAATTGCTAGAAGAGTTGATCAAATGCCATGGGAGAAATTCTCCATCCCTCCAGGTCTTCTTGGGATCCTCTTCACCTTTTATGGATCATAGATTGATATTCCCTATAAGCACTTAGACTCATTTCTTGAAGTATTCTCCACCTTCAGGATACCGACGAGCAGTGATGATACAATCTGATTAACCTTGTTCTCTTTCTCCCTCAAAGATAAAGCCAAAGATTGGTATGACTCAAGAAGGGACATCATGAGTTGGGAAGAGATGAAGAATGCCTTCCTAAGGCAATTCTAATCTATAGAAAGGTTAACACAAATGCAATGTGCCATAATGAGTTTTAGTTAGATGGGTAATGAGCAGTTTCACAATACGTGGGAGATATTTAAAAAGATTTTGAGAGAGAGTGTATGTACCATGAAATCCCTTTATGGTAGCTAGTTTAATCATTCTACTACGGACTATCTCTAAAGGATCAAGATACAATAGACTCTTCTTGTGGAGGAATTTTCATGGCTAGGCCACCTGAGGAGATATGGCCTTTATTTGAGTAGATGGCGGAAAGTTCAAGAATTTGAGCTTCTAGCATGATGAATGATGATGGCCATGCCTTTGGTGTGACATCTCTGACTCATAATGACTCAAGCCCACAAGTGATGAAGATTCTTGGTGATATGGTGAGCTTCATGAAGAACCAAGTGACAAATGTTCCTTGTCACCTGGTCAATTCTATTGAGTTCTATGGTGAAGAAAAGAAGACACCTCACTCCTACAGCTGCGAGGAACCACAAGTCCAAGATATAGGTCAAGGTTCAAGTAAGAGGTTATCTCTAGGTTGAAGAGCTTTGATTACATACAAATGAATGTGACAAGGCTTAAAGAGAGGATAGAGCAACTATCTTCCATAATTTCTCTCTAAGAAGAAAAATTGTCTTCAAAACCCATTTCGAGTTTTAATGAAACAAGTGGACCAATGCCTTCTTCACAAGTTTTCTATAGTCCACCTCCCATGCATGTCCAGACCATATACCACTTTCAACACCATCCACCCCCTCCATCACCACAAATTTCTCAACAATTAACTTTCCAACCTCAATTCTCCTCTCCACTTCAATTTCAACACCAACTGCCACCTCCAAATCCTCCACAGCCACAACATGCTCCCCCTCTCCACCATGAGAAAGGAACTGATGTGATAGTCATAAGGAGTGGGATATCTCTTGAACAACCCTTAGGTCAAAGAAAGGTTGAAAAAGCTAAGCAAAGGCAACCAAGTGGTGAATAGTGATTGAGATTGTCAAAGATGATTCTGTGACACCACCTGTTGATTTTGGGATACCATGTGATCCACCTCACACTCCATTTGTAGGTCCCACCATCCCTAGTGTTCCATATCATGTCTATACAAGCAAGGCCAAAGCAAGTGAGCAACCATTCATTGAAGCATTAGATGACAAGGAGTGGCTCAAGTGGTCAAGCATGATGTCCCCTAACAAAGGGACCTCATTCCAATCCCA
Source organism: Alisma plantago-aquatica (assembly GCA_963693085.1). NCBI lineage: Eukaryota > Viridiplantae > Streptophyta > Magnoliopsida > Alismatales > Alismataceae > Alisma > Alisma plantago-aquatica. Next base: position 588,691,627 of record OY856410.1, read on the forward strand.
GTTGTCACCTTGATTTACCACCCTCCTAGGCTTTTGGCTTCCTCCACGAGCATGGGAGAGGGGGGAGAAACTTTCTCTCTTAATCCCATTAGATGAGCCCCTAGAAGTAAGGAGGAGACAAGCACAATGTTGGAATTCGTGAGGTGTTTCACCAAGTGAAGGTCAACATTCCATTGTTGGATGCTATCAAGCAAATCCCATCATATGCCAAGTTTCTTAAGAACTTATGCACTATGAAGAGAAGATCAACAGGGAGAATACCAAAATGAGTGAAGTTTACTGAACAAGTGAGCTCTATCATCCAACACTCACTTCTGAGAAAGAGGAAAGACCCATGAGCCCCTCTCATACCTTACTTGATTTGGGTTCTAGTGTGAATTTGATGCCATACAATGTCTATGTGGAGCTGGGATTGGGCAAGTTGAAGACAAAAAATTGCACTCTCCAATTGGGGACCATTCCATAAAAGTTCCTATAGGAAGAGTGGATGATGTTTTGGTAATGATAGACAAAGAAAAGAGCACAGTGTTCCTGGTGGATTTCATTGTTCTCGATATGGAGTCGGAGGATAGGAAGATTCCAATTATCTTGGGAAGACCGTTCTTATCTACAGCTGACATTGAGATACATGTTCACAGTGGAATGATGATAGTTTCATTTATGGACATGAAGATCAAGATCAATATATACAAGACCCCAACCCGGCGAGCCTGAAATGAGGATATTGGACATGGATACTTCAAGAGTCCGACTGGTCATTTGAGAGAAGAATGTCAGGATGGAAGAATTGATGATGATTTTTTTTTATCAAAGGGATGGGGAACATAGATGGAGTGTGAATCAGAGATGTGTTTATTGCAAAATTGGCACATGAGGATACCAAATGGATGAATGATTCAAGAGTCACCAAGAAGCCCAGCTGAAGGCATGAAACTTAGTGCTTGTGGGAGGCAACTCACCTAGGTTTGGGAACTTTCCACCCAACCTTCCATTTTTGATACTTTTTTTTGTTTTTACACTTTCCAAGAAAATACACACACTTGTTTTAATAGTTTTTGGTTAGTTTTAAGATGTGCAAGTGAAAATAGGTTGAAATGATGGAATTAGATGAAATTTTGACAAGTAATCCATGAAAAATAATTTTGGATCAAAGATTTAATATTTTGATGAGATTCGAGTTGAAATGAACTGCCACAATACTCACCATGGTCGTGGTGACATGGAACAACCATGGTGGTGCATTCACAATCAATAGGGAAATCGAGAAGAATCAAAGAAAATCAACAAAATGAAGAACAAACTCAGAATGTAGCACGGCCGTGTTGCTAACAACATAGAACGGGCATGTGAAGTAGAATGGCCAGGTGAAGAACAAAGGTAGAATGACCGTGCAATGCTATACAGTAGTGTAATGAGCCTCCCCACATGGCCATGTTGTAGCTCGATCCAGTACTTAGTTCAACCCTTTGCATTTTTGCTCTTTACTTGTTCATTCACCCCCCGCACGAACAACACTACCATTTCACATGAGAGAGAAGTCATGCAGTGTTGCGCTAACTCAAATCCCTCCGATTCATCCTTAAATCACCCCCAATTCATCCCAAATCATATCTCTATGATTTTCCCTACCTCTATCTATCATTTCCACCTATTTTCACCCACTGATTTCTCCACTTTCTCTCCATTCCGCCCCACATATGTGGAACAACAAAAATCCCTAAAATTCCATATTTCTCCACCAATTTCAGTCCAAGATGAAGCAAATGGCTAAGAAGGTCGTGTCTAAGACCAAGAAGGTCATCTCCTACAGATGCTGGCCGGGGAATACATCATCTTTGGCTCGATCAGCAACTCTAGGCCTTCCACCACCATCAGTTGTCTTCGATTCACAAGGAGAATCACCCCATATGGTGGTTTCAGTGAATCCAATGATGGAGGAGTCCTCTAGACTACCTAGAGGAGGTGGGCATTAACACGACCATAATTTTCAGTAACTCAGCCTTCATTTTCTGTTGCACAACCTTCAAAGTCCACGACACCACAACCACAGTCACAACCGAGAGCTTGACGGTGGCTACTAGTAGATGATGAAGATGAGGTGATGTAGGATGCACTGGGAGGGTGGTAAATCAAGGTGACAACTGGGATTGGAATGAGGTCTCTTTGTTAGGGGACATCATGCTTGACCACTTGAGCCACTCCTTGTCATCTAATGCTTCAATGAATGGTTGCTCACTTGCTTTGGCCTTGCTTTTATAGACATGAGATGGAACACTAGGGATGGTGGGACCTGCAAATGGAGTGTGAGGTGGATCACATGGTATCCCAAAATCAACAGGCAGTGTCACAGAATCATCTTCGACAATCTCAATCATTGTTCACCACTTGGTTGCCTTTGCTTAGCTTTTTCAACCTTTCTTTGACCTACGGGTTGTTCAAGAGATTTCCCACTCCTTATGACTATCACATCACTTCCTTGTTCATGGTGGAGAGGGGGAGCATGTTGTGGCCTTCCACCACCATCAGTAGCCTTTGATTCATAAGGAGAATCACCCCATGTGGTGGCGTCAGTGGATCACATGATAGAGGAGTCCACTAGACTACCTAGAGGAGGTGGGGCATTAACACGGCCATCAGTTTTAGTAACTCAACCTTCATTTTCTATTGCACGACCTTTGAAGTCAACGACACCACAGCCACAACCACAACTGAGAGCTCGACGGTGGCTACTGGTAGATGATGAAGATGAGGTGATGGAGGATGCACCACAACCTGAGGTACCAAAACAACATGTTATAGAGCCTGAGACTTCTAGAGATTGGGGAAAAAAAACCCAAGCACCCAGAGTGACTGACGTGTAGGGTGATAGCCACCCACTACGCATGCCAAGAAATGTTGAATGCCTTAGGTTTCTTTGAGTACTATAAGGATATGATGATGAAAATGGGTTTATATGACATTTTGATTACGGTGCAGGAGACCTATAATGAGCTCACGCAACATTTCTTTGCCACATTGGAGAAGGTATCCCATGATGGCGAAGAAGACATTAGAGTCAGGCTTGAAGACTAGTGTTGGGTCATTTCTTCAACCATGCGGAATAGATTCTTTGCTCCAAATGAAGAAATGGCAGGTCACTTTGACATTGGCAAGATAGACAAGAGTTCCAGTGCTAGTTTTACTACCATGTGGAAGGCATTAACCGACCACATCGACTTTGTAGCGGGGAAGTCTAAGACTAGTTTGCTCCATAATCCCTTCCTATTCTATGCTCAAAAAGTCCTAGCGAATACCATTTTTGGAAGATATGAAAATCAGGGGAGTTGCACAAAGAAAGATTTATGTATTTTGGGTTGGTTGATAAAGGGAAAACATGTAAATTAGGAGCATTGATGATTGACCACTTAAGGACGATCCCATCCAAGAGAAAGAATTCACTCATTCTAGGAGGGATTGTGACATCCATAGTTTTTTCCCTTGGTCATGATGTTTCTGGTTATACTAGGGCTGAGGGGGGAAGTTGGCGGACCTGCACTATCTTGTATGATCTTCTATGATTTTAGTTGTTAATTAGACAATCATATATCAGGTCAACCCACTTTACTCAGGCGTCTCACTAGATCTCCCATACCATGCAACACCACTATTGTCAGAGTGGGGTCCTACTCCATATTTCTTGGAAAAAGTGAAAAGATGGGAGGAGGAGAACCCTAAGTACACATTTCAGCAGCCAAAGATCATCCCAGAGGGGTTAGGCGAGTCACATGAAGCCACAGAGAGGAGGAGGAGGATTGAGGAGAGAGAGGCTCATCGAGTCAGGAGACAGGATGTGGAGATAGCTCAGTAGCTACATCAATCCACAATGAATGCATATGACATGTCTACCATACATGCACAGATGGAGGACATCCAGAGCACATGGGACTGCATACTAAGCACCCATGAGGGCATGTTGGGGGCACATAAGGGTTTCCAGTGCACCCAGGATGATATGTGGTTAGACCATCAGTAGATGCATTAATAGGTTAACCACTTGTATCAGTTCCAACACGCCCAGTCCCAGAGGAACCCCCAGTGGGGGGAAGATTGCTGGAGTTCATTGTCAGCATTTTAGGACAACTACCCACCTCCACAGTCAGACTACTGGGGGGTGGGCTTGCATTCCATAAGAAGTTTTACCTCGCAAAAGGACTTCTTTCCCGGTGGAAATGGGCTTCCTTCGCTCCTAAAAGAGCTTCTTTCCCGATCTCAACCTATTACCAACATCCTCCACCACAAGGAGGAGCACAACCACAGCCACCATAGTGATCATCTACCATATCATTCCTAGACTTTAGTGTCATGCCGAGGACAACAAGATTCAAAAGTTTGGGGTGGTAGGGCGGTATGCCCTTATCTCATTTTCACTCTTGTGTTTGCATTTCACTTGCCATTTAGTTTTGTTTTCTTGTTTTGTTTTGTTTCTCTTTCTATCTAGATTAGATTTTTACCTACCTTGCATGATTGCATGTCATGTAGCTGTCTTTAATCAATTTTTGCATAATTTTCAAAAAAACATCATTTTTTCCATGCATTGTATTACATGTAGTTTTCCATAATTTTTGCATCTTTTCGCTATATTTTGCTTGTTTTCTGCTTTATATTCAATAGTATAGGCTTAGATGTGATTGAAAGCAATTTGGCACTGTTTTAGCCAATTTTGCCCAAATTTAGAATTTCTTGCCTAAAAGTGTGTTTTGACCCAATCTCTACTTATTTGATTGAAAATGATGACCTTTGACAAATGTAAGTGATTTATCATGATTTATTGCTAAATGGCCACAATTTTGACTTTTTACATGTGAACCACTCTCTTATGCTTGTGAAATGTTTGGTTGAATTGTGATTGAAGCAAGCCAAAAACGTTTAGAGTTTTGTAGAATCTCATGATAAAAATGTGGTTTTTAATATTGCTCATTCATGTAGTATGTCATTGATTGATGAAATTGTTGGAGTAACTTTCATGCATGAGATTTCATTTTGATGTCCACACTAGTAACCCCTTTTGACTCACATTTCTTACACCATATTCTTACCTCTTTGCCTCATGAAAGGATGCCAAAGTGCACATATCATTCGTTGCTACCTCCAAAATTTTGGGGTGGCCACGTCCATATCCTCCCACTTCACTCTCATCACCATGTGCCCTATCTACACCAAGGGAAAAGAAAAAGAAAAAAATGCAAAAATAAAAAAAAGGATTATGACAACCTTTACAGGCTGCCCCCGCGTCCTTTGCCCAACCATAGCCCGGATAGCTGGCGGGTGGTAAATACAACGCTTAGCATGGGGCTCGAACCTGGGTTCCCCCCGGAGGGGGACACCGTGCCTAACACATGAGCTACGCTGGCCGGGTTAAAAATATAATTAAAAAAAAAGATGCTCCTATTTAAAAGCATCTATATAAAGAAAACATGAGTGTGTAAAAGCACTCCAAATTCTTACTGCAACCCTTTCTTCACGTTGCATGCCCGTGGAGCTAGGAAATGTCAAGCCTAGATCATTTTGCCTTTTTGTAACCATATGAGTTACTTAGTGTGGATGGACATATGAGATTGAATTCATGAATGTAAAATAGAAAAATTAATCATTTTTACCTTTTCTACCATGAAACAGTTTACCCAGAGTGATATGATAGCCATACGGATTGATTGTGTTTTGTATGCTCTATATTGAAGTTTGCATGCTCAGTGCTCAAATTATGATTGGTTTGTGAAAGAGGAGAGGAGAGAGGTGGAATGCATGTATTTATTCATTTTTTAGCCCATCTAGTCAATATTCACCTATTGCATTGCATTTGACATTTCTTGATTGTGAAAAAGTTGCAGAGAGATTGAGTTGGAGCATACTTCAGGACAAGTATGTTTTAAGTTTAGGGTGGTGATTCAACCCTATTTTAGGGCTTCATCCTGTGCCATATTGTATTTCAATCACATTTATACATGTTAGATTACATGTGATTTCCCCTAATATGCATATTTGTGTAAAATGCACATATGGACATTATTTGCAAGTTTTTCAGGCTTTTGGACCATGCTTGATCGAAGAGAGAGATAAGGAGTGATCCTAGAGTTTTTTTACCCTTGGAGGGGCCTAAAGTGAAGTCCTAATGAATGCATATTCATCATGTTTTTGGTCGCCATCCTTGGCCCAATTTTGCTCTGATCATTCACTTTTATTGCCTAATTCTTGTCATATACATATTCACTTAGCTTGTTTGGATTATCTTTTATTTTGTGGTGATTTATCCATAGTTTTGATCTATTTTGTTTCTTTGTGTAGGCCCATCTGCACTAGGCCCATCACCAAAGCACGACCCCTCCTTTTTGGCCTTTTTTGATCTGTCCCTCCTCCAGCACGTTCTAGATCCACCACCTGCACCGCGATCGTTTCTCCACTAACCGCGATCGGCTCCTAGTCTCATCCATCAACACCGCAACCTGGGATCCCTACCTCCATACGCGACCCGCAATTTCCATCCTCCTCACCGCGCCTACAGATTATCTTCAAGAACCGCAACCAGGTGCCAGCAAGACTGCGCCCATAGTTTATCCTCAAGAACCACGACCAAGTGCCAGCAAGACCGTGTTGGATTTTAGGGGAGGCAGAGAAGGCAGCAGAAACAAAAATTTTCTCCCCCAAACCCAGAATAAGGAAATGCGTCAACGTCTATATAATAGGAAAGGATGGTTTATGGAATCATACCTTGTCCCGAGGCTTGCTCGGAGACAATACCTCGCGCCTTGCGCGGTCTTCACCTCCGGTCTTGGACGATGTCTATGCAGCTCCTGGTCGCACCAGGACTGATAGGATTGAAGGTTGTCCTCCTAGAGGCAGAAACCTCCCACCTATGAAGTAGTCCACACGGACCACCTGGACTCCAATCTCCTTGTCCCACAAGGAATTGGAAGGAGTCGCACCCTCCTGTTGGCGTACTAGTCGCCAACACACTCTCCTGCACCAATTACAACTGTAGTTGTTTTTCCCTTGTTGTGCCTCCCTTATCGGGTAGCACTTGCTCGGGCTCTCTCTCGGTTACCAAAACTAGAGAGAACGACAACTTTGTAGAGCAACTGGTTTGCACTGAGTTGTTCTTTGAGAAGCCCTCAATACCCCTATATATATAGGAGGGTCATAAGACAGGGTTCCCCATCCCGGGCAATGCGGGACTAAAAGTAGGAGTAGAAGGGTTCAAGATTTTCCACAAAAGCAACCAACTCGCAACCTGAACCGATCATTTCATTTCTAAAACGATCGATTGGGGACCTGAGCCGGTCGGTTGACACTCAACCGATCGGTTGGGACCCATGAGTCGGTCGGTTCACTTTCTAAACCGGTCGGTTCGTGGTCCTAATCAGTTCCCGATTGACCTTCCTTCTTTTATTTCTAATTGGTATCAAATACCAATCCTTGTTCCAATCAAACTGGGCAAGTGAAATGCAAGGAAAATTCTCACCAATCCTACTTTCCCAACTTGCTCGGTTGCACCACTTGAATCGATCGTTTCAACACTTGAAGCAATCGGTTCACCCTGATCTTGAGCCGATCGGCTCAACACTTGAGCCGACTGGTTCACCAAGCTCAGCTGACCGGTTCATCTCATGAACTGATCGGTTGGGAGTGCAGGTTGTGCAGAATCAGTCAATTGCGATTTCAATCAATCCGATACTCCAATCAATGTGTACAACACCTTGAACATTATGAGATTGAGCCATCAATTGATTGAGTGTTTAATTGAACTACTAAACTCCTTTAGTAATCAATCTAAACATTGTTTGTGGACAAAACTCCTATTCCAGGTTAAATCCTATGTGTGTGACCCTGCAGGTCCATTTCACGTTAGCAGTGAAAGTCCATAACATTTATGACTTCACAAGCAAAGAGCGGTGCCTAGTCACACTTCAGTGCTACCCAAGTGAAAGTAGAAAGTTAGAGAACAACTTTCAATCCTACAATCCGTGAATGGTGTTATAGCAAATGTATAATTCCTTCTTCACTGATATCACGAATGAACTCGAGGCATGGAACAGTCATCCTGTCAACGTTCATTCACTTTCTTGATCTCAGAGCAGATTGGAAGAGATATGTATGACATCAATATCACATACTGATTCACACATGCGTGCGCACGCCTATTTCAATCCTACTCATCAAGTGGCCTTGGATATCAAACTCCCTCAGGAGGGACAAATCCCATATCTATCACTCACCCCTCAAAAGCCACATGTGTCAAAGCCACCCAATCATCACCTTTATAACAACCCATGTTTCAGGACTGCATTTGATGATGTCAAAGTGTGCCCAATGACATGTGTAGAGTGTAGTGATTTTAGGTCAAAGAATCACACTCACCACCATCACTGTGAGTACTTACTGTGACTACCATGTCATGGTTCCATGTGTCAAACTCACGGTGGGTCTGTCCGGTACACTTGTTCTCTAACAAGTACCTATGTGTTTGGTTTGATATCTCTATATCATGACTAATGAGATTCTGTCATCAACCAACACCACAATCTAGTCTTGTGTGTCATTGTTGTCTATCTACCTTCCATAATGACATCCGACTAGGGACATAATGAGAATGTACAAACTCTTAGCATCCGTATGATCTCATCGTTCAGGTCCTCAACCTGAAGGCATACGTCATTGAGTACTGTCATTCTCTAGACATTCAATCTGTTCTATCACTGTCTCATATGACTGAACCAGAAGCTTGCCTTTGATGTTTATCAAATCAATCTTAATGTATCCCACCAATCATCCCATGATTGGCTCTCAGGGCATACATACCAACAGACTCCCACTTGCACTGCGAGCCAATCACCCTTGAATCATATTCATAGTGATCTTTAAACATGTCCCACATGTTACTGTGCTCTAGTGCGAACATAGTGAGTAATGACAACACCTTGCCAAAGTCAGTTTTAAATTACATGTCTCTCATCTCTTCGTTGTACGTCATACTTATGAGATGGAGTTGTCGTAATATGTGATCTAGTATTCCTTTCCTAACCTTTAGCCACATTGCATGATCAAGGATTCCATACATGTCATCAATGAGCAGAATATCTATAAGTTCATCTCATGAACTTCCAGATCCATATAGTATCCATTGTTGTTCTCTAACACAAAGATACTCGACATTTCCTTTTTAAATGATTTTATTGGAACACTTCCAATTATCAACAAACTTTCACATTTATATATCCTATATATATTTTGCGATTAATTTTCTGTCCTTTTGGAAGTTTGCATCAATGTAACTCTTTACATTGAACTCTTCCTTTTCTCCATAGAACTAGTACTTCCCAACTACTTATCAAGTTCTCATGGTATTCCAGTAACCCTTACTGGAAGTAGACAGACATCCACTCGTCATGTCCCACATATGAGTTTTCAGGATGAGCACATCATATTGCCATGTCATACATTCAAGATGATGAATGCATTTTGTTCTTACCATGTCAATACATGCAATATTATGGGATGATTACATACATGATAGATCCAAATCTATTCTTAGTGTTCCCATTCTTCATAAGAATTGGATACTTGGCCTTGGGGTACTAACTCCATGTAACATGGACAAGTTCTTTCCCACTGAATCTATGCATACTGAACTCTTCAGTACAGATTGCCAATGTATTCTTTCTCTTTTCAGGTCAAGAGGTTTTTGAGAACTATCTCTATAGATCTCTATTCCTATCACATAGGAAACATCTCTATCTTCCTTAAAGATAATTTCCACTTTTGGATTTCCATTCTAGAACATTTCCATTTCACATCAACATGTGGAATGTGAATACGTTCCCACTAAATCACAGATCCCTTCTTTATCTTTGACATATCAGTCAAACACTTTGACTATATCATCAAAGTAAAGATCCAATTCTGAGTTGCTTGTACTCAATCAATCACATTGATTAGTCCATTGTAACTTATAGACTTCATTTGCATTAGTGGATTCATAAACCTTATAGGTTGTGTCACATACACATCCTTGTTTTATTCCTCATAGGAATGTGGTTTTAGTATCCATATGTCAAATGTCTTAGTCATTAAATTGCAATCAACAAGAATCATCCTTTTCAAAATGTTATCCATGTGTCTTAACAGTTAAGACTCATTTGCACTTATGGATTTCATCCAATGAGTGCTACCATCAAGGTCATACCTTATGGTCCACATGTATGTCATTTAGGATGTAATGGTCGTAAACCATAACTCAAAATTCGGTTCCTCATCTTCATCTAGATAGTTGACTCATCATATGAACAACTCATCACATAGATAATTGAGGTGTAGGATATAAGAATTCACAACCCTTGTGACTCTTAATTTCTTTTATTAGTGAGGGGTATTCTTTTATTTAGAAGAATTTAGTTATTTGATAATCATTATCTAACTCCTTAGAGTATGATCCTTCTTGATTTAGACATCACCATGCCTTAATCATGAGTTCACTATGATACACTATCATAATCACTCATAAGGATCTCAAACATTTGGTCCAAGTATTTCATTCATTGATCTCATCAAGAATTAACACTTTACCAAATTCATACTTCATCTATGATAATCTTGAACACTTCAAGATATTCATATTAGTATTTCTCTAAACACCATTTGAAGTATTAGCATTTGTTCTAATAGGTATGTAAATACATCACATGTATCATACCTAATAGGATAATCATTCTCCCACTACCTTTAGTGAAGATTGATTAATCATGTCCAAGATATTCATGTCTCTTACTAGTTCTCTAACCAAAAGAGTCTAGATTTATCCATCACATGGAAACTAGAAATGAATTTCTCATGATTGATTCTAATTTGATTGTTTGAGTTATCTATAACTTTTAGGTATCATTTTATCTTATGCATACCATGTATCACAAGATAAACAAGGCATTGCCACAAAGATCATATCTTCAAGATTGAAACATCAACTTTATTAATTGCCATCATTGTCATACAATATGCAATAATAAAGTGTTTCTATCTATTGGAAATATATGAAATAGCAGTTCTCAACTCTATTTCGTGCCTTGTAGGCTGAAATAAACTGAAAGATACTCCTATCTATGGTAGCAACACTTGCTCCAATGATGGGTACATCTTTCTTGGTCCTTTCACAAAGGCCATCACTTCTTTGTGAATCTTGCATATCATATATGATAGATCCATATCTTGGTATCATATACCTCAGATAAAGAAGCGGTTCATTTCATGATACCTTTGGTGGACATCTCCATCCCCTCCTTCATCTTCTTTTGTTCTTCCAGATATAGAGGGCAATTCCCTCATACACCCTTTCCCCATGTGCCTTGAGGCTGAAGACCGCTTGGATTGCTGGCTAGCATCAGAACACTTCTTTTCTTTGCCCTTGTCCTTGCCCTTAAGAATTACCTTTCTCTTTGATCACATCAAAGATTATGGTTTGTCTTTCTTCATCTTTGCCTCTACTATCCTCAACATGTCCAACAACTCTGTCAACGCTTGTCAAAGTTGTTCATGTTGTAGCTTATCATGAATTGTATGATTCTCGCAACATTTGCAGTATCATACCAATAGCCAACCCTTGGCTCAGAGGGAATCATTCTTAGTCAGGTTTTCCACATACCCAATCAAATTGAGTGTGTGAATACCTTACTGGATCTCCTTCTGTCATGACATACTAGGACAGTGTCTCGGAGACATCATATGTCTCATGTTGTCTCTACAACTCATAGTTCAGAGAACACAACATTAAGCACTCCTCATCAATGTCATCCTCAGTATGCTTCCATAAGTATACTTTCAGCCATTGATGTGGTGGGATTGAGTTCATCTGGTCTTGGTATAACTAGGACTTAGAGTTTTCACTCTTTGATTGAGAACACTTCTCATCATCCTAACAAGTCGTGGAATTATTCCCATTTAATTTGTTGGTCTCAAATATTGATCGCAAATAAAGTGATTATTGTTGATTAACCATTTATTGTATAAAAGGAAATATATGCAATTTCAGTCAAAAACTCTTTTTGACTTGTTTGATTGATTTGAAATTTTGATGATATAATTAGGCCTTTAATTAATTATCGCTCCCACTATTTTACTTCAAATTGATAGCCCTCACCATCAATTCGGAAGATTGCAGCGTACAACCTTCTAGTGGGCAAGATCCTGAAATCCTCTAAGTCATGAACCAGCTTGGGCTGTCACCCACAACTTAGATCTCTCAGGTAGGCAACTCTTGCCAATTGCATCATATGCAACTCTTGATAGGATGTCATATGCAACTCCTTTCCATGATCATCTCCATGCCTCAAGGTGCTAGATCCTATCTAGGTCACCTTGTTAAGTCTAACCCAAAGAAAACACGATGAATATGCACCCTTCTTGGGCAGACCCACATATCCATCCTTCACGCTTACACGAGATAGACAGTGCACCATGCTTGGGTGTGCCCACACTTGGTCGATCAATCTTTTCACGTGTGTCACATTTCGAAGGCATCTAAAACTTAATATCTTAATGAGGGATTTGGTTTTTATATACATATACATATCCAATCACCACAATACATAGTACGTATCATATACATGATATATCCCACATGCACAACGATAAAAGCGATGATTATGGCCATCCTAATGTGATTCCTCGAGCCAAGAGGAATCACGGTCATCTAGGTCTACATCACATGCAACCTATACAAGATGAACTATGTGCCTTTCCTTCCGAGTAGATCAACTCATCACATGAATGACTTGCTCGTTCTCGCCTGGTCATCTGGGTGCCACCAGCTGATCGGTTGGCTCCTCCAACCGATCGGTTCGCCCAATCGTTGTGCATCTCATCATGGCCGCCACCCGCTCGTCTCGCACCTTGAACCGGTCATCAACCGATCGGTTCACTCCTTGAACTGATCGTCTGGAACGTCAACTGATCAGTTCACTCCTTGAACCGATCGTCTCAGCTGTCGTCAGGATGTCTGTCGTTCTTTGACATAATAGGAAATAAAATCTATCCTATTTTACATTGTAAAAAGAGAAACCTCAAGTTACATTCGAGGGGAGCAAAGGTAGGAAAGAAATCTCGAAATATTTTGAGTTACATCAGGAATAGGAGAAGGAATATCGGTGCGCAGACCGAGATGCAAGCAACCACATACAACCATACACAGATAGGGTTTATTGGCCATAACCACGCTATACATCCACCACAAAACTCATTTAAGGGCGACGCGTATCGAGTGCATTAATAATACATATCATATATGTAATTGGGATTTGTGGATTTAGGATTGGACATGCATAAAGCCAATATTATTCACATAGTATGCAATAAATAATGGAAACAAACCAAAATCGATCATATCGATATTCCTAAAATATAGACCAGTTGACGTGGCTTTGATACCACTGTTGGATTTTAGGGGAGGCAGAGAAGGCAGTGGAAACAAAAATTTTCTCCCCCAAACCCGGAACAAGGAAACGCGTCAACGTCTATACAATAGGAAAGGATGGTTTATGTAATCATACCTTGTCCCGAGGCTTGCTCAGCGATAATACCTCGCGCCTTGCGCGGTCTTCACCTCCGGTCTTGGACGGTGTCTGTGCAGCTCCTGGTCGCACCGGGACTGACAGGATTGAAGGTTGTCCTCCTAGTGGCAGAAACCTCCCGCCTCTAAAGTAGTCCACACGGACCACCTGGAACTCCAATCTCCTTGTCCCACAAGGAATTGGAAGGAGTCGCACCCTCCTGTTGGCGTACTAGTCTCCAACACACTCTCCTGCACCAATTGCAACTGCAGTTGTCTTTCCCTTGTTGTGCCTCCCTTATCGGGTAGCACTTGCTCGGGTTCTCCCTCAGTTACCAAAACCAGAAAGAATGACAACTTTGCAGAGCAACTGGTTTGCACTGAGTTGTTCTTTGAGAAGCCCCCAATACCCCTATATATAGGAGGGCCATGGGATAGGGTTCCCCATCCCGGGCAATGCGGGACTAAAAGCAGGAGTAGAAGGGTTCAAGATTTTCCACAAAAGCAACCAACTCGCAACCTGAACCGATCATTTCATTTCTGAAATGGTCGGTTGGGGACCTGAGATGGTCGGTTGACACTCAACTGATCGGTTGGGACCCATGAGCCGGTCGGTTCACTTTCTGAGCCGGTCGGTTTGTGGTCCTGATAAGTTCCCGATTGACTTTCCTTCTTTTGTTTCTAATTGGTATCAAATACCAATCCTTGTTCCAATCAAATTGGGCAAGTGAAACGCAAGGAAAATTCTCACCAATCCTACTTTCCCAACTTGCTCGGTTGCACCAGTTGAATCGATCGTTTCAACACTTGAAGCAATCAGTTCACCCTAATCTTGAGCCGATCGGCTCAACACTTGCGCCGATCGGTTCACCAAGCACAGCCGACCAGTTCATCTCATGAACCGATTGGTTGGGAGTGCAGGTTGTGCAGAATCAGTCAATTGCGATTTCAATCAATCCGATACTCCAATCAATGTGTACAACACCTTGAACATTATGAGATTGAGCCATCAATTGATTGAGTGTTTAATTGAACTACTAAACTCCTTTAGTAATAAATCTAAACATTGTTTGTGGACAAAACTCCTATTCCAGGTTAAATCCTATGTGTGTGACCCTGCACGTCCATTTCACATTGGCAGTGAAAGTCCATAACACTTATGACTTCACAAGCAAAGAGCTGTGCCTAGTCACACATCAGTGCTACCCAAGTGAAAGTAGAAAGTTAGAGAACAACTTTCAATCCTACAATCCGTGAATGGTGTTACAGCAAATGTATAATTCCTTTGTCACTGATATCCCAAATGAACTCGAGGCAAGGAATAGTCATCCTGTCAACGTTCATTCACATTCTTGATCTCAGAGCAGATTGGAAGAGATATGTATGACATCAATATCACATATTGGTTCACACATGCGTGTGCATGCCTATTTCAATCCTACTCATCAAGTGGCCTTGGATATCAAACTCCCTCAGGAGGGACAAATCCCATATCTATCACTCACCCCTCAAAAGCCCCATGTGTCAAAGCCACCCAATCATCACGTTTATAACAACCCATGTTTCAGGACTACGTTTGATGATGTCAAAGTGTGCCCAATGACGTGTGTTGAGTGTAGTGATTTCAGGTCAAAGAATCACACTCACCACCATCACTGTGAGTACTGACTTTGACTACCATGTCATGGTTCCATGTGTCAAACTCACGGTGGGTCTGTCCGGTACACTTGTTCTCTAACAAGTACCTATGTGTTTGGTTTGATATCTCTATATCATGACTAATGAGATTCTGTCATCAACCAACACCACAATCTAGTCTTGTGTGTCATTGTTGTCTATCTACCTTCCACAATGACATCCAACTAGGGACATAATGAGAATGTACAAACTCTTAGAATCTGTATGATCTCGTCGTTCAGGTCCTCAACCTGAAGGCATACCTCATTGAGTATTGTCATTCTCTAGACATTCAATTTGTTCTATCACTATCTCATATGACTGAACCAGAAAGAATTGGAAGCTTGCCTTTGATGTTTATCAAATCAATCTTAATGTATCCCACTAATCATCCCATGATTGGCTCTCAGGGCATACATACCAACAGACCATGCCCATGATTTATCCTCAAGAACCCCGACCACGAGGGCTAGAACTAAGAACCACGACCAGGCCAATGGTGACAACTGTGACCAATCTCCAAGCCGTCCTCACCCACGGTGTCCGCTTCTCAATAACCGCGATTGTGGTTATGACATCCAACAACTGTGACCCGTGCCTCATACTTAGCAGTGGTCTTCACATCCACCCCAAGCACAGTTGGGTACTCACCAACGCCACGCCCGCAGTCACAGTAACCAATAACTGCGATCGTAGTTTCTCTTCCCTAACCGCGACTCATCCCACAACCAAGACCATGACCAGGTCGAGTGCCCAACCAACCGCGACCTCAGCACAACAACCACAACCTGCAAAATTCAACCGCGATCGCAGTGTTTGTAGCAAAGAACTGTGACTTGCTGGAAGCAACAGAAGACCCATGACTGAGGCCCCAAAGACCTCGACTGAGGTCCCACCAGTGCCCAGCCACCCGTGGCTATAAATAGCCAACCACCCCCATCATTCAAGGCACCCTCTCCAAACGTCGTTAGGCTGCAGGCCTGTCCTCAGCCTAAGGAGATGGTCTCCTCCATAGCCAAGTTGCGCCCAAGAAGCATTCGACCCCTGGTGTATCCATCTATCTGCCCCATCCAACCTGTTCATCTAGATCTGAGGTGGAAACCCAGATCTGTAGCCGTCTTCATCATCTACACTGTGCCTATGCAGCCATCACATCCACAAGCTGCTCCTCCTGCTGGGAGTAAGGAATATGGGAAGAGAGAGAAGGTGGAGAAAGAAGATCTACCCCATATGTCGTGGTGTGCTTCCCTCCTCATCTAGATCTGCCCCAACGTTGTGTAGAAGATCGTCTCTCCACTGAGTTGCAATCATCTTCTTCACCATGCTCATGGTGGAATATTCCCTCTCTCTTGTTTTTCTTGTTTCTCTTGCCATGAGTGAGTAGTTTCCTTTCGCTGGGGTGTGGGGACTAGCCCCACTACCTATGCTTATATGTCTTTTCATTAAACATTCCATGGCATGTATATAACTTTTAATTTGTTGTTAATCGTCAATGTGTGCTTGTGGATTGATCACCTTCTTTCATTTATCTTGTTCGTTCCTATGTAGTGAGAACTTCAATATATAGGATTCGAATGTTGATTAACACGGTTGACTCCATGATGAGAAATCAGATGGGATTCCCTAAGGTTGTAAGTGTATGATCTGTGAGGGGACGAGCCATCTAGCCCACAGTGATGCTTCTGTGTGCCTAACCATCTTAACGGAGGGCCGTAGCTTCAGTTGGATATTTGTATCTTCAAAACCGTAAGTGCATGATCTGGATGGCGATGAGAAATCTGATGCCTAAGGTGATGCATACACAAACCTAAACATCCGTCTGAGATGGTTCACAACAGTTCTATTTGGACAGTTAGATCTTGCCTGGATGTTTGGTGTTAGGATGTGTTTGAATGTGTAGTGGTGGTGAAACCCGGGACCATCCCAATGATTCCCATCATTCATCTTTAATCAAATTTTAATCATGCTCTTTAAGTTCCTCGCATTTAGTTTAATTAACCTCAAACCAACCTTTGTTCTAAATATTAGTCTTGATTCAACTAGATTTGACTAGTAAAAGATTCTTAAAAATGGTGTCCCTTCGGATTCGATCCTCAACTATACTACGATAAGACCTGTCTACATGCGGGTGGTATTATTTCACAAGGTTTTGGTTAAAAACTCAGGGATTTCAACTCTGGGTGAGTTTGTTAGTGTGATAATAGACCACGTCAAATTCTGGTGTCGTTGCTGGGGACAATGAAATCATCTAGTTAAATCTAGTTCTATTAAGGGTAATTTAGGGTTTTGCTTTTAATTTTGATACTATTGATCATCTACTTGAATTTGACTCTACTCCATCCACCTTACTTCTGAAAGATCTTTCCATCCTAGGTACCCTCAAAGACTAGTGCATGCATCGCTCGAACAGTATTGGCCTTGCTGTTAGCTTTGACCCTGAAATAGAAAGAACCTTTCATCGTCAGAGTAGAGAGAACCAAGCTAGGATGGCACAAGAGGAAGAAATTGCCCGAAGGGTAGCTCAAGCCCTTAATGCACAAAGGGAAAGGCTTATGCAAGAAGCCCGAGCTGTAGTTCAAGAAGAAATCTAAGAAACTCAAGTAGGAACTCAACAAGCTGAGTTACAAAAGGACCTTAAGGAGTTCTCAATCCCTAAAGCTATTGATGTTCATCACTCAGTGCAGCCTCCTCCCATCAATGCTCCAAACTTCAAGATCCAGGCACATTGGATCACCTTGGTTCAAAACAGCCCATTCTAAGGTAAGTAAGGAGAAGATAGTCAAGAACATCTTCTGAGGTTTATAGATCTATGTGCTATGACAAAGCAAAATTGAGTCACAGATGATGCCATCAGACTCTATCTCTTCAAATATTCTCTTGCCGATAGAGCCATGACTTGGTACAACTCTTTTTAATGTGAAACCATCACCACCTGGGAGCAGCTTCAAAATGTCTTCCTAGAAAAACTCTATCCTCCTTCTCTCACCTATGAAATTAGGGTCCGAATAACATAGTTCACTCAAGTCCCTGGTGAAACCCTTACAGAAGCATGGGAAAGATACAAAGAGCTCCTACGCAAGTGTCCACACCATAGCATTCCTAAGAATCAACTCATAAAAATCTTTGTATGGGTGTGGATGATGATACCAAGAAGTTCTTAGACTCCTCATCTGGGGGAAACTTCATGCGTCAAAGCTATGGTAACGCATGCAAGGTTGTCATACTTGGAGCTGAAAATCAAGTCAACTAGGGTAGACCCATAAGTAAAGGAGTGCTAAAGGTTTTTATGGCAGAAGCTACTCCTGATTACAAGTCTATTGTTGAGTCTCTCAAGATTCTAGTTGCCAAGAAAGACCAATTTGAATCATCTTTTGCCACCTATGAAAGAAGACGTTCGCCCCCTCGACAACAAGAACAAGTCAAGTCAGCTTCACTATTTTGTGAAGCATGTAAAGGCACCGATCATTCTACGCTAGCCTGTAATATCCTCTATGATGTTGTTCTGGGAAATACTTGTACCCAAGGAGATAATGGTCAAATGTAAAATCTAAATGTTGTCAACACTATCCCTGGACATGGGTATTATAATCCGAATCAGAATAGGAACCATCCATGTTTTCAATATGGAAATCATTCAGGAGCGGAAAACGTACGACAAATTGGTTCAAATAATCAATAATGAGGCATGCCAAGATTCTAGTATAACCAACAACAAAATTCCGGGAATCAAGGGAACTTTAGAGGTAACTTTCAGAATAGAAAGTACAACAATTATTAGAACAATTCTCATTTCCTGAATCCAAACCAAGTCCCTTGTCAAAAACAAGGACTGTAAGTCAGTCCCGTCTCTCCTAATGACAAACTCTCAGCCATTGAGAAGATATTGCAGTCACAATAGACTATGATAGCAAACTAGCAAGCCCATCAGAAGGCTATTGAATCTCAACTAGCTCAACTGTCAGCTAGCCTCAAGACACCTGATGGAGCTTTCACTGGCCAACCAGAGAACAATCCTAAACATCCAGAGCAACTAAAGGTTGTCACTACCAGGTCTGGAAAAGACTATTCTAATCCTCCTGTCAAGACACTCTTAGTTGTTATAGACGATGATGATCTTGTGACTGCCCAAGACTCTACAGTACCTGAATCTCAACCGAAAGAACCACCAACCGCTGATAAGACCAACAAAGCAAGTTTAGAAGAACCTATTGTTACAGAAGCAGAAAACACACTTGATCTAGAGGTGTTAGTGTACAAGCCCCGTCCTCCTTTCCCAGCTCGTTTGAAGCAGACAAAGCTTGACACACATTTCAACAAGTTCAAAGAAGCTATGGAGAAGCTTCATGTTGATATACCATTTCTTGATGCTCTAGATGAGATACCAGCCTAGACGAAGTACTTGAAGTCTATCCTTACAAGGAAGTATATAACTGAAGAATACAAGATAGTTAATTTAGCAACAACCACTTCCGATATCATTCAGAGGAAGATGCCCAAGAAGCAAAAAGACTCAGGATCCTTTGGGATTTCATGCCATGTCGGTGACTCTTCATGTAAGAATGGATTGGCCGATCTTGGAGCTAGCATCTCTATCATGCCACTTAGACTTTGCAAGAGGCTAGGGTTTGCAAAACATCTCCCAACTGGAATGACTATACAGCTTGTTGACAATTCTATGACTCTCCCTTTGGGAATAATCGAGGATGTCCAGTCAAGGTAGGAAAAGACTCTTATGTCCCATGTTACTTTGTCATCATGGACATAAAAGAAGATGCCAGATACCCTCTTATCTTTGGTCGTCCATTCCTTGCCACTGTGAGAGATCTGATTGATGTTGAAGCAGGAACCTTGCTTCTCAGACTAGGTAAAGAAACCCTCGAGTTCAAGGTTTTTGAAAGTATGCAAAGACCAAGCATGTAAGAAGAAGTTTACTTGATTGATTGTATAGTGAAAATGTCACTTAATACATGAGAGGATTATGAACAAGACGATCCTTTAAAAGTGTCTCTAACAAACCCATCTCCTGACAACTCCACCGATGAACAAGTGAAGGATTGTGTTCTCCAACTTAACACTGCCAAAGAAGATCATGAAGCTAAATTTGAGGAACTCAAGATCGTGAATGTAGCTAAATACCTATGTGAGAAACCAGAAGCTCCTAAAATGAAGACCTTACCCGAGGGACTAAAGTACGTGTTTCTGGATGATCTCAAGGTCTGCCCAGTTATTATAAATTCCGACCTAATGACCGAACAAGAATATAAACTCCTGAAAGAATTAACAAAAAGAAGGAAAGCTATCGGCTACAAGATGAGTGATCTCACTGGGGTCAGTCAAGAACTTTGCATGCATAAAATCGCAATGGTGGAAGACCACAAGTCGACAGTTGAACATCAAAGGAAGCTTAATCCAAATATGAAGGAAGTAGTCCACCTTGAAGTTATTAAACTGCTCACTATAGGAATCATCTATCCTATATCTGACTCGCCATGGGTGAGCCATGTACATGTTATCCCAAAGAAAGGTGGCACTACTGTGATATGGAATGAAGATAATAAACTCATCCCCACTTGAACTATTACCGGGTGGAGGATTTGTATCGATTATAGGAAGTTGAATAAGGCAACTCATAAGGATCATTTCCCGATGCCTTTTCTAGACCAGGTTTTAGAGAAATTGGCTCACCATGAATATTTTTTCTATCTCGATGGTTACTCTAGATTCTATCAAATTCCTATACATCCAGATGACCAAGAGAAGACAACTTTCACTTGCCCTTTTAGAACATACGCCTTTAGAAGGATGCCATTCGGGCTTTGCAATGTGCTTGTGACCTTCCAACATTGCATGGCGGCCATATTCACTGGTCTAACTGAAACTGTTATGGAATTTTTTATGGATGATTTTTTTATATATGGGGATTCATATGACTCATGCCTGAAACACCTCTCCCTAATCCTCAAACAATGCGAAGAAGCACATCTAGTGCTAAATTGGGAGAAATGTAACTTTATGGTAAAAGAAGGCATAGTACTTTTCCATAGGGTCAGTAATCAAGGAATTGAAGTGAACAAGGCAAAGATCGAAGTGATTTCCAAACTCTCTATCCAACCCAATGTAAGAGAGGTTTGCACGTTCCTTTGTCATGCATGATTTTATAGAAGGTTTATCAAAGACTTCTCCAAGATAACCAAGCCTATGACCAACTTGTTACTAAAGGATGTTGATTTCCAATTTTATGAATAATACATCAAGAGTTTCAACAACCTGAAGCATGCTCTTGCAAAAACACCCATCACCTGAGCTCCAAATTGGGGGCACCCATTCAAAATAATGTGTGATTCCAGTGATTACGCAGTCGGTGCCGTTTTAGGCCAGTGCATAGAGAGGAAACATCATGTCATCTACTATGCATCAAAGACCCTTGACGAAGCTGAGAGGAATTATGCAACTACTGAGAAGGAACTCTTAGCAATTGTGTATGCCTATGAAAATTTCAGATCCTACCTCATTTGTTCGAAGGTCGTGGTTTATACAGATCATGATGCTATTTGTTACCTCCTAAAAAAGAAAGACGCAAAACCCAGGTTGATCAAATGGATTCTCCTCTTACAAGAATTTGATCTGGAGATAAGAGATAAGAAAGGTATAGAGAATGTCGTGGCAGACCACTTGAGTCGTATCCACTCCCTGAACACTGAAAAGATCCCAATTAATGATTCTCTTCTGGATGACCAGCTCAAGAAAGTCTCAGAAGCTACTCCTTGGTACTCAGACTATGTGAACTACCTCGTCGCTGGTATCATCCACCCTAAATGTACCAGAAATGCACTGAAGAAATTCATGCATGATGTGAGGCAATATCATTGGGATGAACCGTACCTCTTCAAGCTTTGTGTTGATGGTCTACACAGACATTGTATCGCTGAGGAAGAAGCCCAACTTGTTTTAGAGCAATGCCACTCAGGCCCAGTTGGAGGCCATATGAGTTCTAAGAAAACTACTTTGAACATTTTGCAATGTGGTTTCTCTTGGACAAACATATCCAGAGATGCCTACAACTTTGTTCTATCATGTGACAAGTGTCAGAGAATGAGTAACATTATGAAAAGAGATGAGATGCCACTTAAGCTATGGCAAGAAGTAGAGATTTTTGATGTTTGGGGAGTGGACTACATGGGCCCATTCCCATCCTCGCATGGATTTTGCTACATTCTAGACGCAGTGGATTATGTCTCTAAATGGGTAGAGGTCATACCAACAGTCACTAGCAATTCGAAACATGTCATCAAAATGTTCAAAGACATTATATTTCCCCATTTTGGAGTCCCACACACTGTGATATCCGATGGAGGTTCTCATTTTTTAGAAAGAAGCTTTGAAGCTTTGTTGAGAAGATATGGTGTAACACACAAGGTAGCTTCCCCTACCACCCGCAAACAAGTGGGCAGTTAGAGGGTTTGAACCATCAACTCAAGGCTATCCTGGAAAAGACAGTAGGACGCAACTGTAAGGATTGGTCAGTGAAAATCAATGACGCCTTGTGGGCCTACCAAACTGCTTTCAAGACTCCTCTTGGAACAATACCCTTCAGACTCATCTATGTAAAATCATGTCATCTGCCCGTAGAACTCAAACACAAAGCTTGATGGGAAATCAAACAGTTGAATTTTGACATAAAGAAAGCTAGCCAAGCCAGGATGCTACAACTTCAGGAGATGGATGAACTTTGGATGACAACTTATAAGAATGCCAGAATCTATAAAGAATGCACAAAGTTGTGGCACAATGGTCATCTGAAAAGGAAGGACATTCAAGTGGGAGATCAAGTTCTACTATTCAACTCAAGACTGAGGTTATTCCCAGGGAAACTCTGTTCTCACTAGTCTGGACCATACACTGTCAAAAGTATCTATCCACATGGTGCGTTCACTTTATGGAGTGAGAAGTCTAGAGATTTTGTGGCAAATGGCCAACACTTGAAAATATATTTCACCACTACCGACATGCATGCTGATACATTGTTGGATCTCTCCAAACCAGTTTATCTACCAGCAAACTAAAGGAATCAAGTCGAGCCAATGACATAAAACAAAGGCGCTTGTCGGGAGGCAACCCGATCCTTACCTTAGATTTTTACTTTGATTTTTAGTTTTAGATGATGCATAACAAGATGCAAGATTATGTTTTGATAATTTTCATTCTTGAAATTTCAGATGGAGGACACATCATCAAAAGGAATGCAACCATATCTGGTGGACCAACCGACACGATTTTTCCCTCCATCTCGAATTTAGAGTTTGCTCAGGACAAGAAAATTTCTAAGTTTGGGGTGGAGGGTGGGTGGTACGTACTTTACATTCCACCCACTCCTATCTATTTTAGACTTAAGATTTCATCGTTGCAATTTTGAGCAAAAATTTTCAAATTTTCAAAAAAAATTAAAATTTCAAAGTAGTTTTGTATAGATACTTGATCAAGTTTTGACGCTTTTGTTTCAATCAAAGCCTTTATCTAGCTGCCTATCCCATTTTTCCATGTAGTTTTGAATCATTGTACCCTCCTTATTCGAAGAAAAGCCTCAAGGGGGACAATTTTTGAAACTAGCCAATGGCTAGAAATCACCGTGTGAAGCTTATGAATCCTAACATCGTGTTTAGTAAAAATCGCAAACATTTGTCGAACTGAGAGGGGTCAAACACATTGTGCTTCCTAACTGACTAGTGGAACAGTAGCATGGAATCTCCACCGGATCCACATCAAGTCATCATTTGAGCAGAGAACAACTCAGTGCATTGAATTGTAAATCAAGTTGCATTCTAATCTGAACTCTCTTTTACACTTATTCTATCATCTTCTTAACCCTCCATCCATCAAAAAGAAACAAAAATAGCCAAAATAGTGCCAAACCCTAAGTTTAGGGTGGCACACCTCCTCCCTTTTTATTCACTTCTTACATACCCCTCATTGTGTAATAGGGGCGTACCACCAAGAAAAGATGCCAATGCGCACACAAAAAAATGCAATCTCGAGTCGAATAGAGGAGAGATTCATGCAAAAAATAACAAGAGTTGCAATCAATGAAATTGCAACCATATAATAAAAATCTCAAGTTGAATAGAGGAGAGATTTATTTCTTCCTTCCATACCTCCCTTCACTCCATGTTCCACCTACTGGCACAATGAATGCCTACTTTTCCAATATCATGAAAAGCACCAGTGTAAGATCAGGTGCACACTTGTTGTTCTGCGGGTATCTCCAGACTCTTACAAAACTCTTAGACATGCTTGATGTTGGAAAAAGTAGGGAGGAAGTGATGTTGGAAAACAAACTCAGGAACGAAGATATTGTAAGATGTGTTCAGTGGTCTCAGGAAGTTGAGATGCTTAGTCATATAGAGTAGAGAAGAAACAATTGTGATGTGAAGATGAGGCAGTCACACGAGATGAAAGTATTTGTTTGGCGACTGTTTTAGATTTTTTATTACTCGAGGATGAGCAATTTTTAAGTTCAGGGTATTTTGATGAATGCATATTCATCATGGTTTTGGTCGCCATCCTTGGCCCAATTTTGCTCTGATCATTGGCTTTTATTGCCTAATTCTCATCATATACATATTCACATAGCTTGTTTGGATTATCCTTTATTTTGTGGTGATTTATCCATAGTTTTGATTTATTTTGTGTCTTTGTGCAGGCCCATCATCAAAGCACGCTCCCTCCTTTTTGGCATTTGCTGATCCGTCCCTCCTCCAGCACGTTCGTGATCCACCACCTACACCGCGGTCGTTTCTCCACTAACCACGATTGGCTCCTGGTCTCGTCCATCAACACCGCGACCTGGGATCCCTGCCTCCATCCGCGACCCACAGTTTCCATCCTCCTCACCATGCCTGCGGTTTATCCTCAAGAACCGCGACCAGGTGCCAGCAAGACCATGCATGTAGTTCATCCTCAAGAACTGTGACCATCGGGGCTAGAACTAAGAACTGTGACCAGGCCAATGGTGACAACCGTGACCAATCTCTAAGTCATCCTTGCCCGTGGTCTCCTCTTCTCAATAACCACGATCGTGGTTCTAACATACAACAGTCATGACCCACGCCTCATACATAGCCGCGGTCTTCACATCCACCCCAACCGCGGTCGGGCACTCACCAACACCACGCCCGTAGTCACAGCAGCCAATAACCGTGACCACAGTTTCTCTTCCCTAATCGCGACTCATCCCACAACCAAGACCGTGACCAGGTCGAGTGCCCAAGCAACCGCAACCTCAGCACAAGAATTGCGACCTAAAAAACTCAACCGTGATCATGTTGTTTGCAGCAAAGAACTACAACATGATGGAAGCAACAGAAGACCCGCAATCGAGGCCCCAAAGACCTCGACTGAGGTCCCAGCAGTGCTCAGCCACCCGTGGCTATAAATAGTCAGCCACCCCCATCATTCAAGGCACCCTCTCAAGATTTCGTTAGGCTGCAGGTCTGTCCTCAACCTAAGGATATGGTCTCCTCCATATCCAGGCTACACCCAAGAAGCGTTCGACCCCTGATGCATCCATCTATCCGCCCCATCCAACCCGTAAACCCAGATCTGAGGTGGAAACCCAGATCTGTAGCCGTCTTCATCATCTACGCCGTTCCTATGCTGCCATCACGTCCACGAGCTGCTCCTCCTACTGGGAGCAAGGAATACGAGAAGAGAGAGAAGGTGGAGAAAGAAGATCTACCCCATCTTCCGTGGTGTTCTTCCCTCCTCATCCAGATCTGCCCCGACGTTGTGTAGAAGATCGTCTCTCCACTAAGCTATGATCATCTTCTCCACCATGCTCATGGCAAAATCTTCCCTCTCTCTTGTTTTTCTTTATTCTCTCACCATGAGCTAGTAGTTTCCTTTCACTGGGGTGCGGGGACTAGCCTCGCTGCCCGTGCTTATATGTCTTTTCATTAAACATTCCATGGCATGTATATAAATTTTCATTTCATTGTTAATCGTCAATGTGTGCTTATGAATTGATCACCTGCTTGCATTTATCTTGTTTGTTCCTATGTTGCGAGAACTTCAGTATGTAGGATTTGATTGTCGATTAACGCGGTCGACTCCCTAGTGAGAAATCGGATGGGATTCCCTGAGGTTGTAAGTGTATGATCTCTGAGGGGACAAGCCATCTAGCCCACGGTGATGCTTTTGTGTGCCTAAATGTCCTAGTGGAGGGCCGCAGCTTCATTTAGATATCTGTATCTTCAGAACCGTAAGTGCATGATCTAAATGGTGACGAGAAATCTGATGCCTAAGGTGATCCTTACGCGAACCTAAACATCCTTCTGGGAGGGTTCGCAGCAGTTCTATTTGGACAGTTAGATCTTGCCTGGATGTTTTGTGTTAGGATGTGTTTGCATGTGTAGTGGTGGTGAAACCCGAGACCATCCCAGCGATTCCCATCATTAATCTTTAATCAAATTTTAATCATGCTCTTTACTTTCCTCACATTTAGTTTAATTAACCTCAAACCAACCTTTGTTCTAAATATTAGTCTTAATTCAACTAGATTCGACTAGTAAAAGATTCTTAAAAATGTTGTCCCTTGGGATTCGATCCTCAATTATACTTTGATAAGACTCATCTGCTTGCGGGTGGTATTATTCCACAAGGTTTTGGTTAAAAACTTAGGGATTTCATCCCTGGGTGAGTTTGTTAGTGCGTAAATAGACCATGTCAAGTTCGAGGCTCCCTCAACCTACCCATAGTGGCCAAAGTTCCATTGAAGCAAAGATGTCCAAGAAAATCCAAAGAAATAAATCAAAGGGTTGATCCATAGGCCAGCACGACTATGGTACCATAGAATGGTTGTGCTGGCATATTTGCAAATCAACAAAGTCACCCCTGAGCAAAGCAGAAGCCACCACTGTTGTTCCACACATAATGGTTGTGGTGGACTAACCCAAAATAGTCGTGCCACCTTGCATGACTGTGTGGCCTCTAGAGAAAAAAGGTCGTGGAGCTGAGAATGGGTAGAGAAATCCAAGCCACCACTGCCATGCTACCCTAGTCCCACCACGGTTGTGCTACTTCATGTATATTTTTGACCAAGTCATGTAGTTTTTCTCTATTTCTCACCTTGTTCATTCCACACCACCATGACCGTTCTCACCCCTCCCACCATGGCTGTGGTGACCACCACGGTCGTTCTACTAACAAAAACCTAGCTACTTTTACACTACATTACCCATATTGCCCCTACTTGACCTATTGCTCCCACCCCACACCTATATATACCTAGATGGCGACTGGAGCAATAGGTTAGCTACCTTCTACCACCTCTTAGCTTCCCATTTTTGCATTTCACCCATTTCACTCCATTTCCACCTCAATTCCACTCTATTTCACCATTTCCACCACCAAAACCCTAGTTTCCTAGTGTTTTGACCCTATTCCACCATCATCCCATGCCATTACACCTTGGAGGAGAGAGGAGGACATCATGTAGCAGTTGAAGTGGAGGATTTCTTCATCTACACCAAGCTCCATGGCTTCTTCTACCTCTTTCTCCTTTCTTTTTATATTTTGCATTGTTATGGGTAGCTAGGCCCCTTTGGGTGGGCTGTTTGGGGGAAAATATGTTGCTCAGATACCGTGTTGAGGAAAATGATATGAAAACATTTTAATTTCATTTGCCTAATGATTATGTTATATTTCTATCTCACTCTTGATGAAGTGCTTATGGGTTTGTGCTTGAAATCACCTAGGAATTTAGGGAAATTGCTTATATGTGTGAATTTTAGGATTTTCTCCTAGGTCTAATTCTTGGATCCCTAGTGATGTGGCTTTTTGAATGCACTAACAAATTCACTCGGGGTTTATATCCCCGAGCTTTTACCAAAACCAAGTGCAACAATACCACCCGCAAGCGGACGGATCTTATCGCAGTATAGTTGAGGATCGAACCCAAAGGACAACGTTTTTAAGAATCTTTGTCAGTTAGATCTAGCCCAAGTAAAACTAATATTTAGAACAATTGGTTGATTTTGGTTTGATTAAACTAATTGCAAGAAAGTAAATGCGGAATAAAAGATGGGTTTAGATCAATGATGTGGAACCGCTGGGATGGTACCGAGTTTGACCACCGCTACACACACAAACATACTCTTTTGCAAACAATCCAGGCACGATATAACACTCCAAATAGAGCTGCTGCAGAACCCCCCATACGGGCGTTAGGTCCGCGTAAGCATCACCATAGGCAGCCGATTTCTCATCGCCATCCGGATCACATGTCTTACGGCTCTGAAGATACAGAAATCCACTGAGGTTGTGAACCCCCCATACGGGCGTTAGGCGCACAGAAGCATCACCGAAGGCTAGATGGCTCGTCCCCTCGCGGATCATACACTTACGACCTCGATGAAATCCCATCCTATTTCTAGTTTGGGAGTCGGTTGCGTTAACCGATAAACAAGCAGGAAGGTGACATGCGAGCAAACATCGACGTTTAGCAAGATGATGCAAAATCCAACTAAGGTTGTGAACCCCCTATACAGGCGTTAGGCGCACAGAAGCGTCACCGAAGGCTAGATGGCTCGTCCCCTCACGGATCATACACTTACGACCTCAAGGAACCCATCGGAAGTTATCGTCAAGGGTCAAACATGCTAAACGACGTTCCTACCCATGCCTTGAAGTTATCGCAACATAGGAACCCATGCATTGAAGTTATCGCAACATAGGGAGCACAAAGATGAAAACACGCACATAACCAACCTACAAGTTTAACGATAAATGACAAAATGAAGAGTTATATACATTGCCTTGGAAAGTTTAACAAAAGAACATGGTTTGCATGGGCAGCGGGGCTAGTCCCCACACCCCAGCGAAAGAGGACTACTCGCTCATGATACGAGATACAAGAAGGATAGGAGAGAAAGATAGATCCGCCATGAGCTCGGTGTAGAGGGTGGACGCAGCTCGGTGAAGAAGATGCGCTCCTTGCGCCGTCTTCTTCCTCTTCTTGGCCTCCTTGGACGCAACACCAGCGGTAGATGGAGTGGAACTTGATCGGTGTGGTGCTCTGGCAGCCTCACGGCGTCCGGAACCGATGCCTCGAAATGGGGACCCTGGGGGTCTATTTATAGTTTCAGATCTGATCCCCAAACGGTTTGGATAAGTTGCTGGAAATATCTTCTCCAAACGGTTTGGAGACCGTTTGGGCGCCAAACGGTCTTGAGACCGTTTGGGCGCCAAACGGTCTTGAGACCGTTTGGGCATCAAACGGTTTGGAGGTCGTTTGAGCGCCAAACGGTCTTGCTTTGATCGGACCTGGCTTTGGCGTGGTCGCGCGGCTTTAGTTCTTCAATCGATCCTTGCGCTTGCATCAAACGGTCTTAAGACCGCGCGGGACCAAATGGTCTTGGGACCGCGCGGGACCAAACGGTCTTGGGACCGTTTGGGACCAAACGATCTTGGGACCGTTTGGGACCAAACGGCCTTGGGACCGCATGGGACCAAACGGTCTTGGGACCGTTTGGGACCAAACGGCCTTGGGACCGCATGGGACCAAACGGTCTTGAGACCGCATGGGACCAAACGGTCTTGAGACCGCATGGGACCAAACGGTCTTGAGACCGCATGGGACCAAACGGTCTTGAGACTGCATGGGACCAAACGGTCTTGAGATCGCATGGGACCAAACGGTCTTGGGACCGCATGGGACCAAAAGGTCTTGGGACCGCATGGGACCAAACGGTCTTGGGACCGCATGGGACCATACGGTCTTGGGACCGCATGGGACCAAACGGTCTTGAGACCGTGTGGACTTCTTGGGCAACTGGTTTCGTCTTGTTCTTTGTGTATTCCAGCAAACGGTCTTGAGACCGCATGGATCCAAACGGTCTTGAGACCGTTTGCATGGAGTTGCCTGCTACACCTGCATAAAATGAAAGGTGTTTAGTTAAAACCTTGATTATTGAATCACTGAGTAGTTTTGTGCATTATGATTCATATTAGGGTGAAAAGATGTGGAATAGATATTAAATTGTTCCAAAAAGGTAATTGAAAATCATAATGAGTATGCACTCATAAAAATACCCCGAACTTAAATCGTTGCTCGTCCTCGAGTAACATAAAATTTGAAACTGTTGCCTGATGGAATACTTTCGATCCGTGTGATTTCTTCATCTTCACATCACAAATGTTTTCTTTTTGCTCAGTATGAGTGAGTACCTCAACTTCCTGGGACCACGAAACACGTCTTTCCATAGCTTCGTTCTTGAGTTCGTTTCCCAACAACGCTTCCTCCCCGCCTTTTCCAACACCAAGCATGTCGAAGAGTTTTGTAGGAGTTCAGAGATACCCGTAGAATCGACAAGTATGCATTTGATCTGACACTGGTGTAGTTCAGGATGATAGGGCATGTATTGTGCCCTTAGGTAGAAAAAGGAGTGAAAGGTGGTATGGAAAGAAGAAGTAAATCTCTCCTCTATTCGAATCGAGATTTTTATTTGTTTTGCAATTTCATTTATTGCATTTTTTTTTGTGTGCGCTATGGCATCTTTTGTTGCAGATCTCTCCTCTATTCGACTCGAGATTGCATTTATTTTGTGTGCACTTTGGCATCTTTTTATTGCAGATCTCTCCTCTATTCGACTCGAGATTGCATTTTTGGTGGTACGCCCCTATTTATTGGAAGGGGTATGGAAGAAGCGGATATGGGGAAAGTGGCGTGCCACCCCGAACTTAGGGTTTGGCACAAGTTTGGCTATTTTGGTGGTATTTATGGATGGAGGGATACGAAGATGATAGAAGAAGTGTAGAAGAGGGTTCAGATCAGGATGCAACTTGATTTACAATTCAAAACCGGGTTATTCTCTTTGTCATACTCTGCTCAAATAATGACTTGATGCGGATCCGGTGGGGTTTCTGAGCCATTGTTCCACTAGTCAGTTAGGAAGCGCGACGTGTTTGATCCCTATCAGTTTGACAGATACTTATCATTATGTAAAACGAATTATGATGTTAGGAATCATAAGTTTCACAGGATGATTTCAGGCAAGTTTCAAAAGTCAGTCCTCTTGAGGATTTGCTTCGAATAAGGAGGACAAAATTTCATCAGGTATCTGTTCAAAATTTTGAAAAATTTTATGATAGAGACATATTGAATATGAAAAGAGGGTGTGTATGTGGAAGTGGAATACGTACCACCCACCCTCCACCCCGAACTTAGAGATTTGCTCGTCCTCGAGCAAACCCTAAATTCAAGATGGAGGGGAAAGGAAACACCAGGTATGACTGCCGAGAATGAATTCGTTCTGATCAGCACCAATCCGATCTCGTGTCCTGAAAGAAAAACCCTCTCATAAGGCAAATTTTATTTAAGGAAAATTTAACTATAAGGAACAAAATTTGAAGAGGAAAAGTAAAATAGATTTATTGGTCGGGTTGCCTCCCGACAAGCGCCTTTGTTTTATGTCGATGGCTCGACAGAGTTCTTCGGAATTATGGTGGGTCCTTTGAATTGTTGAATTCCAACATTATTTCGGTGCCTTTGTCAGCTGGTGTGAAGTATCTTTTCAAGCGGTGACCATTTGCTATAAATTCGCCAGACCCGTCGCTCCATAAAGAGAAAGCACCATGGGGGGGAGATGCTTTTGACGATGTAAGGTCCGCACCAACGTGAGCGGAGTTTTCCTGGGAACAATTTTAATCTGGAGTTGAAAACTAGGACTTGGTCTCCCACTCGTATGTCTTTTTGTTTCAGATGTCCATCATGCCAGAGTTTTGTACGTTCTTTGTAGATTCGTGCATTCTCATAGGCTGTCATTCTGAGTTCATCCAGCTCATGGAGTTGCAGAATTCTGGCTTGACCCGCTTGTTTCATATCGAAGTTTATTTGTTTAATTGCCCACCATTCCTTATGTTCAAGTTCGACTGGCAGGTGGCAACTCTTTCCATATATCAATCGAAAAGGGGTAGTCCCAAGGGGAGTCTTATAAGCAGTGCGATAAGCCCATAAGGCGTCGTTGATTTTTGTCGCCCAATCTTTTCGATTACGTCCAACGGTTTTCTCAAGGACAGCCTTAAGTTGTCGGTTGGAGACCTCTACCTGTCCACTGGTTTGTGGATGATAAGGCGAAGCTATCTTGTGTGAGACGCCATATTTTCGTAGAAGAGCTTCAAGGCTTCTTTCAATGAAGTGGGATCCTTCGTCAGATATCACGGTTCTCGGTACTCCGAACCGTGGGAAGATAATATCTTTGAATAGTTTGATGACTGGTTTTGAATCACAGGTGACGGTTGGTATAGCTTCAACCCATTTGGAAACGTAGTCCACCGCCACAAGGATGTAAGAGAATCCATTAGAAGATGGGAATGGCCCCATATAGTCCACTCCCCAGACGTCAAATATCTCGACTTCTTGCCATAGATTCAGTGGCATTTCGTCTCTCTTGGTTATATTGCCAGCTCTTTGACACTTATCACATGATATGACAAAATCATAACAATCCTTGGATAAAGTTGGCCAGAAAAATCCACATTGCAAAACTTTTAAGGCAGTCTTTTTAGAGCTCATATGCCCACCCACGGGTCCTGAGTGGCATTGTTCCAAAATAGAATGGGCTTCTTCTTTGGCGACACAACGTCTATACAATCCATCTGCACAGAGTTTGAAAAGATATGGTTCATCCCAATAGTAATGCTTCACATCATGCATAAATTTCTTCAGAGCGTTCCCGGTGTATTGAGGATGGATGACTCCGGCGGCAAGGTAGTTTACTAAGTCTGAATACCATGGTTCGAATCCTGAGACTCTCATAAGTTGATCATCTGGTAGGGAGTCATTTATCGGGATCCCGTCAGCATCCAGAGTGTGGATGCGACTGAGGTGATCAGCAACAACATTTTCCGTCCCCTTTTTATCTCTTATTTCCAGGTCAAATTCTTGTAGAAGAAGTATCCATCTGATCAGCCTTGGCTTATCATCCTTCTTTGCCATAAGATAACGGATAGCAGCATGGTCTGTGTAAACGATTACCTTCGAACCAGTAAGGTAGGATCTGAATTTATCGAAGGCATAGATGACTTCCAAAAGTTCCTTTTCAGTAGTAGCATAGTTCCTTTGAGCTTCGTCGAGGGTTTTCGACGCATAATAGATAACATAATGTTTCTTCTCAATGCATTGTCCTAAGACCGCACCCACCGCGTAATCACTGGCATCACACATAATTTCAAAGGGGTGGTCCCAATTGGGAGCTCTAATGATGGGGGTAGTCGTAAGGGCTTTTTTCAGCGTATCAAAACTTTTGATGCATTCATCATTGAAATTGAAATCAACATCTTTTAAAAGTAGATTGGTCATCGGCTTTGTTATCTTGGAAAAATCACGTATAAACCTTCTATAGAATCCAGCGTGACCAAGGAAAGCGTGAACTTCTTTTACATTCGTAGGAATTGCCAATTTAGATATGACTTCTATCTTGGCTTTATCAACTTCAATTCCTTTGTTGCTAACCTTGTGGCCCAAAACAATGCCTTCCTTTACCATAAAGTGGCATTTCTCCCAATTTAGCATCAGATGTGCTTCTTCACAACGTTTGAGGACCATGGAGAGATGCTTAAGACAGGAATCGAAGGAGTCCCCATATACAGAAAAATCCTCCATGAAAACCTCCATAACTGTTTCAGTAAGCCCTGCAAAAATGGCAGTCATGCAACGTTGAAAAGTTGCAGGGGCATTACACAGACCGAAAGGCATCCTTTTAAAAGCATATGTCCCAAAGGGACATGTGAAAGTAGTTTTTTCTTGATCGTCTGGATGTATGGGAATCTGATAGAATCCAGAGTAACCGTCCAGGTAACAGAAATATTCTTGATGGGCCAATCTTTCTAAAACTTGATCGAGGAAGGGCATAGGAAAATGATCCTTTCGAGTGGCCTTGTTCAATTTTCTATAATCAATGCACATCCGCCACCCAGTGACTGTTCGAGTGGGGATGAGCTCGTTGTTTGCGTTTTTTATAACGGTCGTCCCTCCTTTCTTGGGTACCACATGAACTGGGCTCACCCATGGTGAGTCCGATATCGGGTAAATTATTCCAGCAGTAAGGAGTTTGATGATCTCACAACGGACCACTTCCTTCATATTCGGGTTCAACTTTCGTTGATGCTCGATAGTTGGCTTATGGTCTTCCATCATGGGGATTCTGTGCATGCACAACGCTTGGCTGACTCCTGTGAGGTCACTCATTTTGTAGCCTATGGCTTTCTTGCTATCCTTTAATACCTCCAGAAGTTGCTCTTCTTGTTTGGTCGTCAAACCAGAGTTTATAATGACAGGACAACTTTTGAGATCGTCTAAAAACATATACTTCAGCCCTTCAGGTTGGGGCTTCATTTCAGGAGGTTCTGGTTTTTCACTGGTTTCTTCTGGGGTTTCGGTAGCCTTTAATTCTCCATAGGTAGCTTCAGGATTTCCTTTAGCATATTCGGGAGGTTCGGTGCAGTCCTTATCTTGTTGGTCAATAGGTTCATCATTAAAAAGGTCATATAGAGAAGTTTCCAAGGGATCGCATGACTCGTGATATTCTTGAGTAAGTTGTGACATCTGCTCAACACAATCTATCAGATAGACCTCCTCATGTATACTTGGTCTTCTCATGCTTTCAAAAACCTTGAACTCTAGAGTTTCTTTACCTAACCTGAGCAGTAATGTTCCAGCTTCAACATCGATAAGGGCTCTAGCAGTGGCGAGGAAAGGGCGACCGAAGATGAGAGGGTATTTGGTGTCTTCTTTTATGTCCATGATGACAAAATCACATGGGACATATGCGTCCTTGCCTACCTTGACTGGGATGTCTTCGAGAATACCTAACGGTCTTTTTACTGAATTGTCCGCAAGTTGAATTGTCATCGCAGTTGGAAGCAATTCTTCGAACCCTAATCTCTTGCATAGACTCAACGGCATAATAGAAATACTTGTGCCAAGATCTGCCAATCCTTTCTTGCATGATGAATCACCAATGTGACATGAGATTCCAAAGGATCCTGGATCTTTTTGTTTCTTTGGCATCTTGCTTAGTATGATATCTGATGTGGTAGCAGCCAATTTTACAGTTTCATATTCTTCAGTGATGTACTTCTTGGTGAGGAGCGACTTTAGATACTTGGTCCAGGCTGGTATCTCATTAAGAGCATCTAGGAATGGTATATCAACATGGAGTTTCTTCATAGCCTCTTTAAATTTGATGAATCTAGTGTCAAGTTTGGTTTCCCTCAGTCGGGACGGGAAAGGAACACGAGGCTTATATACAGGAATATCTGGTTTAGGTGTCTCTACTTCTTCATCGACAACTTTTTCAGAACTTCCCTTATTAGTCTTGCTTTCCTTTGATTGCAATTCCGGTGCTGTCAAGTTTTGGTCTGTCATAGGTTCACTCTCGTCAGAAATAACCACAGTTGTCTTTGTTGGGGGATCCGA
This sequence comes from Alisma plantago-aquatica, assembly GCA_963693085.1. Taxonomy (NCBI): domain Eukaryota; kingdom Viridiplantae; phylum Streptophyta; class Magnoliopsida; order Alismatales; family Alismataceae; genus Alisma; species Alisma plantago-aquatica. Next base: position 588,727,341 of record OY856410.1, read on the forward strand.
ATAACTTTTCCCTGATCTTGTGGTGATAACCTTCAGCTGCTCCAGATGTTTCGGATTGTTCTCAGGTTGTCCGGCGAGGACTCCAGCTTGTGGCTTGATACTAGCAGCAAGTTGAGCTAGTTGAGTTTCAATAGCCTTCTACTGGGCTTGTTGATTGGCTATCATCGTTTGTTGTGTTTGCAATAACTTTTCAATGGTAGATAGCTTGTCATCAGAAGGGATGGATCATGTTTGACCCTGTTGTTGGTTCAAGCTTTGATACTGAGAGTTATTCTGATAATTATTATAGTTTCTGTTCTGAAAGTTTCCCTTGAAGTTTCCTTGATTCCCAAAGTTCTGTTGCTGGTTAAACTGATACCCAGATGGGCCTCTTGGTTGATTATTCGGAACAAATTGATGCGAGTTCATAGCTCCTGAAGGATTTCCATACTGGAATCCTGGGTGATTCCTATTTGGATTCGGATTGTAATAGTTCTGCCCAGGGTTGGTGTTAATAGCATTAAGATTTTCCATCTGGCAATTATCTCCTTGCCCACAGGCGTTGCTTAAAACTACATCATAGAGAACATTGCATGATAGTGTGGAATGGTCAGTGCCTTTGCACGCTTCACAAAACAAAGAAGTGGACTTGACTTGTTCTGGTTGCCTAGTTGGAGAATGTCCTCTTCCAATCGCAGCAAGGGATGATTCTATGTGATCTTGCTTTGCAACCAAGACTTTCAAAGTTTCAGCTATAGATTTGTATTCTGGGATAGCGTCAGCCATAGCTACCTTTAAGACTCCTTTACCAACAGATCTGCCCTAGTTGGCTTGGTTTTCTGCTCCCAGGGTGACTACTTTCCATGCGCTGTCGTAACTTTGCCGCATGAAGTTCCCTCCAGACGAAGAGTCAAGGAACATCTTAACATCATCTTCCACACCCCTGTAGAATATCTCTATCAGCTGGTTCTTAGGAATTCCATGGTGTGGGCATTTGCGTAGGAGCTCCTTGTACCTATCCCAAGCTTCGGAAAGAGTTTCCCCTGGGACTTGAGTGAAATTTGTGATTCATCCCCTGATTTCATATGTAAGAGACGGGGGGTAGAACTTTTCCAGAAAGGCGTTTTGGAGCTGTTCCCAAGTGGTGATGGGTACATCACTCTGTAGTGAATTGTACCAACTAATGGCCCTATCAGCCAGAGAGTACTTGAAAAGACGGAGTCGAATAGCATCATCAGAGACTCCATTTTGCTTCGTCATAGCACACAGGTCAATGAATCTGAGAAGATGGCCTTGGCTGTCTTCAGCTTGTTTTCCGTAGAAGGGGTTGTTTTGAAGCAGAGTTATCCAATGTGCCCTAATCTCAAAGTTAGCAGCTTCGATGGGAGGAGGCTGCACCGGATGATAGACATTTGCGGCCTTTGGGATAGAGAACTCTCTAAGGTCTTTCTGAAGTTCTGCTGCTTGTGTTGCTGCTTGCGCTGCTAAGATCTCCTGTTGAACCGTAGCTCTAGCTTCTTGCATGAACCTTTCTCTCTGCACATTGATGGCTTGAGCCACCCTTCGGGCTACTTCTTCTTCTTGCGCCATTCTGGCTTGATTCTCTCGGATCTGACGATGGAAGGTTCTATCGATTTCGGGATCAAAGTTCACAGTCAGTCCGAGACTATCCGAACGGTGCATGCACTAATCGTCAAAGAGCACCTGAAATTTGAAAAGGTTTGAAAGTGAGATCCTTGAAGTAGAATAAAGGTCAAGTAGATGAGCGATAGTTTCAAAAAGAAAACAAAATCCTAGATTAGTCTTAAAAGAACTAGATTTGACTGACTGATTCCGTTGTCCCCGGCAACGGCGCCAGAATTTGATGTGGCTTTTTGAATGCACTAACAAATTCACTCGGGGTTTATATCCCCGAGCTTTTACCAAAACCAAGTGCAACAATACCACCCGCAAGCGGACGGATCTTATCGCAGTATAGTTGAGGATCGAACCCAAAGGACAACGTTTTTAAGAATCTTTGTCAGTTAGATCTAGCCCAAGTAAAACTAATATTTAGAACAATTGGTTGATTTTAGTTTGATTAAAATAATTGCAAGAAAGTAAATGCGGAATAAAAGATGGGTTTAGATCAATGATGTGGAACCGCTGGGATGGTACCGAGTTTGACCACCGCTACACACACAAACATACTCTTTTGCAAACAATCCAGGCACGATATAACACTCCAAATAGAGCTGCTGCAGAACTCCCCATACGGGCGTTAGGTCCGCGTAAGCATCACCATAGGCAGCCGATTTCTCATCGCCATCCGGATCACATGTCTTACGGCTCTGAAGATACAGAAATCCATGGAGGTTGTGAACCCCCCATACGGGCGTTAGGCGCACAGAAGTGTCACCGAAGGCTAGATGGATCGTCCCCTCGCGGATCATACACTTACGACCTCGATGAAATCCCATCCTATTTCTAGTTTGGGAGTCGGCTGCGTTAACCGATAAACAAGCAGGAAGGTGACATGCGAGCAAACATCGACGTTTAGCAAGATGATGCAAAATCCAACTAAGGTTGTGAACCCCCTATACAGGCGTTAGGCGCACAGAAGCGTCACCGAAGGCTAGATGGCTCGTCCCCTCGCGGATCATACACTTACGACCTCAAGGAACCCATCGGAAGTTATCGTCAAGGGTCAAACATGCTAAACGACGTTCCTACCCATGCCTTGAAGTTATCGCAACATAGGAACCCATGCATTGAAGTTATTGCAACATAGGGAGCACAAAGATGAAAACACGCACATAACCAACCTACAAGTTTAACGATAAACGACAAAATGAAGAGTTATATACATTGCCTTGGAAAGTTTAACAAAAGAACATGGTTTGCATGGGCAGCGGGGCTAGTCCCCGCACCCCAGCGAAAGAGGACTACTCGCTCATGATACGAGATACAAGAAGGATAGGAGAGAAAGATAGATCCGCCATGAGCTCGGTGCAGAGGGTGGACGCAGCTCGGTGAAGAAGATGCGCTCCTTGTGCCGTCTTCTTCCTCTTCTTGGCCTCCTTGGACGCAACACCAGCGGTAGATGGAGTGGAACTTGATCGGTGTGGTGCTCTGGAAGCCTCACGGCGTCCGGAACCGATGCCTCGAAATGGGGACCCTGGGGGTCTATTTATAGTTTCAGATCTGATCCCCAAACGGTTTGGATAAGTTGCTGGAAATATCTTCTCCAAACGGTTTGGAGACCGTTTGGGCGCCAAACGGTCTTGAGACCGTTTGGGCGCCAAACGGTCTTGAGACCGCTTGGGCACCAAACGGTTTGGAGGTCGTTTGAGCGCCAAACGGTCTTGCTTTGATCGGACCTGGCTTTGGCGTGGTCGCGCGGCTTTAGTTCTTCAATCGATCCTTGTGCTTGCATCGAACGGTCTTGGGACCTCGCGGGACCAAACGGTCTTGGGACCGCGTGGGGTTAAACGGTCTTGGGACCGTTTGGGACCAAACGATCTTGGGACCGTTTGGGACCAAACGGCCTTGGGACCGCATGGGACCAAACGGTCTTGGGACCGTTTGGGACCAAACGGCCTTGGGACCGCATGGGACCAAACGGTCTTGAGACCGCATGGGACCAAACGGTCTTGAGAGCGCATGGGACCAAACGGTCTTGAGACCGCATGGGACCAAACGGTCTTGAGACCGCATGGGACCAAACGGTCTTGGGACCGCATGGGACCAATGCGGTCCCAAACGGTCTTGGGACCGCATGGGACCAAACGGTCTTGGGACCGCATGGGACCAAACGGTCTTGGGACCGCATGGGACCAAACGGTCTTGAGACCGCGTGGACTTCTTGGGCAACTGGTTTCGTCTTGTTCTTTGTGTATTCCAGCAAACGGTCTTGAGACCGCATGGATCCAAACGGTCTTGAGACCGTTTGCATGGAGTTGCCTGCTACACCTGCATTAAATGAAAGGTGTTTAGTTAAAACCTTGATTATTGAATCACTGAGTAGTTTTGTGCATTATGATTCATATTAGGGTGAAAAGATGTGGAATAGATATTAAATTGTTCCAAAAAGGTAATTGAAAATCATAATGAGTATGCACTCATCACCTAGCTAGCTGCCCATCCTCCTACATGCTAATCAATTCAGCTAACCCTAGTGGAGAGATCTAAGTAGCTAGTTTAGATGAATTTGGTGTGCTTAGCATGGAACTTTCTCAAGGATAGAATGTGAGTGATGGGAGGCCAAAAACCTCACTTCCACTCCCATTACTAGCCTCATCCCCTAATCATCTTAAAATCATCTAACCAAGAAACCTAGGCTTGTTTAGACTCTAATTGAATTACACCTAAACCCTAACCCAATTGAGACTCTCAAGGGTAGTTGAGGGTGTTAGGGACTAGTTTCCTTATACTGAATCTAGAATATCCATGGCTAGTTAGTAGTTTAGGATAATTCACTAGACTCTAGCATGTTGTTTGGTTTGGTAATCTATATGAAATCATTATGTTCATATGTCACCCCCAACCCAATTGACAAGTGCATCCCCCAAACAACCCATACCTCTCTTAATTACTTTAAAACCCTAATTTCCTTCTTGCTTAGCTAGTCTTAGCCTAGTTAGCTTTTTATCTGCTTAGTTAGCTTCTTTCCTTGCTCTTGCCTTATTCTTGCTAGTTTAGGCCTTTACTTGCTCTTTTTATCTGTTTTCTAGCTTAGTGTAGTGTAGACCTTACCTTTCTTGCCTTAGTGTAGATTGTTCTTTTCTTACCTTGCCTTGTCTTTTCTTGCTTAGTATAATTACTTGTCTAGGGTTAAATTAGGTTTCGTTCTTGCTTTCTTTCCTTTAGTTCCTTTCTTTCTAAACCCTTAGTTTAATCATCAAATCAACCTTCAAACCCTTAACCCTATTCTCTGCAGTAGGAACCTAGCACAAAAAACTAACTTAACTCTAATGCCCCCTCTTCTCCCTATGGATCGACCCTATACTTGTCACCCTCCTATACTATGACATGACCCCGTGCGCTTGCAGGTGTAGTGTTTTGGTTTTTGAGAGTGTGTTAAGTTAGGTTTTTATAAATTTTGAAAGTGAATCCACCGTGTGTGTCTGTTCGCAGGGTTGCATCTATTCAAACTCCAATTGAGTAGTTTGTAACACCATTGGTAGAAATACACCATATAATAATCCATGTTTCAAGACTGCATTTGATGATGTCAAAGTGTACCCAACTACATGTGATGAGTGTGGTGATCTCAGGTCTAAGAACTACAACCACCAGCATCACTATCAGAGTTGACTATGACTTCCATGATAATGGCTTCCATGTGTCAATCTCATAGTGGGTCTGTCTGATACACTATTCTCTAACATGTATATGCATGATTGGTTTGATATTGCCATAGCATGACCAATGAGATTTAGTCATCAACCAACTCACACTCTGATCTTATGTGTTTTATTGTCTATCAACCTTCCACAATAACAACCAATCAGGTTTATAATGAGAATATGTATATGTACACTTAACATCTATATGATCTCATCCACAAGGAAAGTAACTCAAATACATATGTCATTGAGTAATATAATTTTCTAGACATTTATTATGTTATTCATTATCTCATAACTGAATATACAAAATAAATTGGAAGCTTTCCTTTGTTATTAATCAAATCATTTATATGTTATGCCATTACAAGCATCACATGACTAGCACTATGGGAATACATACCAACAGTTTGAAGATCTATTGAGATCATGTGTGCCTTAGTTTCTTGGGAGTTGGGATATTCACCTAAGCTTCATTGAATTTTCCTACAAAAACAATTACCAGAGGAGTATAGACATGGCACCATACCAGACATTGTGTAGAAGATGATGCAAGTTGCCTCATTGTTGGTATGATGCTAGAGAGTATTAGTTGTTGGGTCCTGAGCTAGATCAATAGACTACTGAGAAGATCAAGGTGTTCCAACAACAATTGAAGGTAGCTCAGGACAAACAGAGTCATATGTTGATAATAGTCGTACACTATTGGAGTTTCAAGTGGGAGACCACATGTACCTTAAAGTTTCCCCATGGAAGGGCATGTTAAGGTTTGGTAAGAAGGGTAAGATGGGTTCTAAATTTATGGGACCATACCCTATCATCGCACGAGTTGGTAATGTGGCATATAGGTTGGATTTTCTGCCAGAGTTGCACCAGTTACACAATGGGTTCCATATTTTAATGTTAAGGAAGTGTCAACATGGCACGGAGTAGACACTGCAGCCTACAGAGGTGGAGTTGGATGAGGATGTTACCTATGTGGAGGGTCATGTGTTGATCTTAGATAGGTGTGTGTAGAAGCTTAGGAAGGACATAGACTTAGTTAAGGTATTATGGCATCATCGTGGTGTGTAGGAAGCCACATGTGAGTTAGAGGATGAGATGTGTAGGAAGTACCAATCCTTGTTTTCTTAGGATTTTGGGAGGAAATCCTTGTTAGGGGTTTATGGTTGTAAGGTCCTAACCCTACTCAGTCTTTAAACATATTTTTTGCAGAATAATTGGATTAATTAAATGCTTAAAACTTTAAAGTTAACCCCATTTTGTGATGTCACGCCAAATGATGAAACTATGTTTAAAATGTAATTGAATCAGATCTTTTTTGTTCAAGTTACTGATTTATGCAACTTGTTGACTTTTATGTAATTTACCCTTTTCTGGCAGTATGAACAAGGATGTGACATTTTCTTGAGCTGCTTCATGATGTGCATAAGATTTTATAATCTTACTTCTCCTTTGGATTCTTTTGAACCTTGCTTTAGCAAAGTTACAAATGTTTGGTGAGTGATAGTGCATGCCTTCGTTGATCGATGGTTTTTGTTTTACCCATGTACCTAATGAATTTTTCGATGGTCGATAGACTCTTTGATGACTGATAGGATTCTGTAGCCCCACAAAAACTCTAAGTTGGTAGGCCTTATGGTTTTGGCTGAAGGAATCCATGATGTGCTAACTGACCGAGTTTTAATGGACAGATTTCCGGTGACTGACAAGATCGAGATATGTATGTTGCACAAGGACGACCAACGAGTTTTGATCCATGATGTTCAGGGGTCTATGACTTTCTACTGACAAAGAGGTTTTGATGGTCTGCGATTTTCCTTATTGATGAGGTCTTGGTGCTTCACTAAGTCTAGGTTGACGGGCATTCTTCTCGATGAGATTTTTGTGTCAGCCTATAAATAGCTCCTCTCTTTCTCACCTCTCTCATTTTTGTTGGAGAAACCTCTGAGTAGCTTGATGAGAATTTTTGGAGAGTGGTGATGGATGAAGGTTCATTGAGGATGGTGAACTCAGGGTTTTCATGTATGAACGTGCTTGGATCAAGGTTCCTAGGACTGGTCTCAAGTTGTTAATCATATTTCTTGCTTCCTTTGAACAAGTTTCTTGTTCTTTTGCTCATTTTCATGTTGTTCTTCACTCCCCTACCCTCCTATGGCTGAGTTCTTGGGCACCTTGTGAGTTCTTGGATGTTTCCTTACTAGAACTGTGTGCATATAGGTTGAGCAATCTTGTTTTTTTCTTCCATGCTTAGTTTCACCCTGCTTGTGGAGGAAAAGGACATTTTTGGGTGTTTGGTGGGCTGAGTTGGAGCTTTATTGCTGATTCAAAGTTCTTCTTCTATCTTTCGTTCCTCCCTCTAACATGAGAGTTATATAACTTCAAAGCATTTCGAGCCTGCTATGTGATTGTTTGTCCTTGAATATTACTCTAGAAACTCATAATCAAGCTAAAAATGGGCATTTTCAATGTTGTTTTGTACAATAAAAAAGATAGACCCATGAACGTTATAGTTAAGATTTTATGAACATTATTCTTTTGAACTTCCAATTGATCACAAAGTAAGAATGGTCTAAAATTCATAGTCTAAACACTAGTACAGAACCGATCTTTAGTGTCGGTTATTTAAGGCCATTGGCGTCAGTTTCAAAGTGACACCCAAGTGGGTGCCGCTAAAAGTCGAAACCTTCAGCGTCAGTTTTAACACCGACGCCATAACCCTTCCCACCACCAAAAATGAGCTAGCAAGGGCACTATAGGTGTCGATTATTTAATAAAACCGACACTATATCCAGGTCAAAGACGTCGGCATTTCACAAAAATTGACGTCATAACCCTTCTTGCCGCCAATAAAATGTGCCACCAAGGGCACCATCGACGTCAGTTTTTATATATAACTGACACTACCTAGTCACATAGATGTTGGTTTTTTGCTAATAACCGAAGTTGTATGTCTTTGTTGTCAGTTTTATACTAATAATCGATGCCTATGTTCTGATTTTTTTTCTTATCCGTTTGTAGGCCTACTGTATGGCTGGTCAGCAGGATGAAGAACCTACAATTCAATTCTGAATTGTACGTTTATATCATCCATTGATATCAGCCAACAATATGCCACAAACCTGCAAATTTAACAAGATGGACAATATTATATATGGATCATGTGATTCACACACATGTATAAGCACATTTAATCATATGATTCATCACACACATGTAAGCACATTTAATCACATGATTCATCACACACATGTAGAAACTTGTAGTTCCATCATCATCACAATATAGTTATGAACATGCAGCGGTGTTGTTGTCCAAAATAGTAACTAAACAAGGGGGCTGTTGTACCCCTAAACATGCGCATAAGTAAAATAACTGAGAAGAGAGAGACACTAGACTAGATACACAACTAAACAACAACAACATGGTCCAAAATCAACAATCATCATCATCATCATCATCGATATCCTCTGTGGAGTACTCAAATTAGACCAGAGGATCGGGCATCTCATTGTTGATGTTGGTTATCGAAACCTTAATGGTATTATGGCCAACCGGACGAAGAAATATCTTATCACTATGGCCCAATAGCATCTTCCAAACCCACTCACACCAACTGGATGTGGATATAAGACTCCCATCAACATCGTACTTAACCTCAATAACAAAAGTTGAAATTCCAAAATTTAGGGTCACTTCACCAGCCGTGTAGCGTCTTCTGTTTAGATAACGCCAATGTTTAGGTATGGTGAGTTGTGCTAATGAACAATCGTCTAGAATGATGCCCAACTATTCTTCAATGGGGAATAGTAACATTAGGGTAGAGGCCCAAGCCATTATGCCTACAACAATGTAAAATGTTGAGAAAAAGTAATACAAATGTAAGTACTAACAACATACAGCAACGATGGGTTATTTCATATTCATGTCAGAGAAATAATTGATGATGATGAGGATGATGATGATAACTAAGCTATTCATTGCACTAGGTTATTCATTATATCTATTAAACTATCTATCCCACCCCTACCCTCCTCCCCTGGCCCTCCCTCCTCCCACCTATCCCACCCCTACCCTCCTCACACCACCCTCCCTCCTCAGCCTCCCCCTCCCCTGGCCCTCCACCCTACCCCACCCTTACCCTCCTCCCACCCTACCACACCCCTCACCCTCCCCTAGCCCTCCACCCTACCCCACCCCTACCCTCCTCCCACCATACCACTTACCCTAGGAACCTAAACTTGACAAATCCTATTAGAATTACACCATACCTAAGTGGTGCTTGAGGCGTGAGAGGTGGTTGGTAGTCATCGGTGGTCATGGGTGGAGGTGAGAGTTATGCATGCATGCTGCTTTGGTTTGCATGCACCAACTTTGAACTTGAGTAATACGTTCTGTGTCTGGCTGCCTCCAACAGTATACCTCCGTCGACGCGGGCACAAGTACCAACGTCGAAATTTCTCTCCCACCTCTCTGCACATTCCTCCTATTTCCCACTCCTACACATCGGGCCTTCACCAAGTCATATCCTATGTCTCTCTAGCCTTTTCCGCTTCTCCCTACTTCGATCTCCACTCTCTTCTCTCTGTGCTACCATTTCTCGGCCTCAACCGTCGGTAAGAAAACAAAGGTGGGGCTGCCTCTCCCCTCTCCTCTGAGTTGTCTAGTTTCATAAGTCGATAACAATTTGTTCTGTATGCTCTTTCTTGTTACCACACTGCTTTGTAGTACTCCGTATTTTAGTTTTGAATGTTGAAAACAGAGCTTATGGGTGTATATGGGGTTTCCTGTTAGTACCCTAGGGACCTAGACTTGAGAAGTCCTATTAGAATTACACCTAACTCTAGTTCTCCAACTAGTAGTATAGGGTATATTCTTATAGCATTTGCCTTGTTGCTTAGTTAATTCTAGTATAGCTTAGTTGCTTTTTCTTCCTTCAATTGAATTGTCTAGTCTTTCTAGTTAGGGTTAATTTAGGTTTTTCTTGCCTTAGTGCTTAGCTTAGCTCTTAGTTGTTAATTGTTTTGCTAAAATAGTGTAATTAAATTCATTCATGCATAATTAATCATGATTAATCAATATTAATCAACTACACAATCTTAGAGAAACTAAGTACAAATCTAATTAATTAAGTTCATTAATGCATCATTAATCATAATTATTCAATAGTAATCAACTATATGGTGGCATCATTAATCCTAAGTTCAAATCTAGTACGAATTAATTAACCACTCACTGCACTGGTGGATCGAGCAGGCTGTAGTGGCGGTGGCCGGAGGTGGAGGTGGTCGGGCTGGAGGTGAAGGTGGCCGACGCTGGAGGTGAAGGTGGCAGGCACTAGAGGTGAAGCAGAGGAGGTGCAAGTGGCAACCAGTGGAGGCGACTGGAGCATCATCATCATCATCATCATCATCATCATCACCATCATCATCATCATCATCACCACCATCATCAAAAAGAAATAAAGAAAGCACTATCAATTAATTAAATTTATTCATGCATAATTAACCCTGATTGATCAATATTAATCAACTACACAATCTTAGAGAAACTAAGTACAAATCTAATTAATTAAGTTCATTAATGCATCATTAACCCTAATTATTCAATAGTAATCAACTATATGGTGGCATCATTAATCCTAAGTTCAAATCTAGTATGGATTAATTAACCACTCATCACACTGGTGGATCGAGTAGGTTGTGGTGGCGGTGGCCGGAGGTGGAGGTGGAGGTGGCCGGGCTGGAGGTGAAGGTGGCTGACACTGGAGGTGAAGCAGAGGAGGTGCAGGTGGTGGCCAGTGGCGGCGACTGGAGCATCATCATCATCATCATCATCATCATCATCATCATCATCGTCGTCGTCGTCGTCGTCGTCGTCATCATCCATCATCAAAAAGAAATAAAGAAAGCACTATTAATTAATTAAATTCATTCATGCATAATTAACCTGATTAATCAATATTAATCAACTACACAATCTTAGAGAAACTAAGTACAAATCTAATTAATTAAGTTCATTAATGCATCATTAACCCTAATTATTCAATAGTAATCAACTATATATAATACATGTGTGCCACCTATCCCATTCTTGAACACCTAATCTCACTAGTAAGTGTATAATGTGTATTGGTTTTTCAAGAAAATTTCGGTAGAATTTCCCTGTTGTTCTTCAAGTACATATGTACTTATAAAACAAATGGGGAAATGCTACTAAAATTTTCTTGAAAACCCAATACACATTATATACTTACATGCTAAGTGAGATTAAGTGTTCAAGAACAGTCCCAAACCAGGGACTATCCAAGATTTACTCCTAATGAGTAAATCTTGGATGGGTTTCTAGGCCAACAAATACATGGATGTTGTCATTCTTATACCAACAATCCTAGTTTCATCATTCATATCCTAAGTTTTGTGTAACATCATTTAATCATGTTTGTCAGTAAATACTAAATAGTAAATAAACCATGATTCCATATATCAAAGATTTGAATCAAAATGAAGCCTAATGGCACATTGGTAGAGTGAGAATATTATACCTCACTTGAAGGTTGAAGAAGAAATATATGAAAATCAACAACAAGTCAACAACACCTGCAAAAACACAAATGCATGATTCAATTCTGTTATAAAGTATTAATTAGGGGTCAATCTTGAAGTTTTAACTAGAGCTTCATATATCCACATACATACTAGGTCATATTTCAAGTCAAGACTTAGGCATTTAATCACCTTAGGGCGCATACATGATTCACAACGTATTTGGGTGCACAAAGAATAATATATGTTACTAGTTTAGGAGTTCACATAATCATTTTAGAAATAGAAGACCCGCATGTGAGTTAAGTTTGAGATTCAACATCAATGTATCTTTAACACGCATGTTTCAAGGTTCAAAGCACATAATCAAATCAAATTAGGATGCTAGAATGGACAAGTTTGAATCTTATTTCAACATGCATCAAAATTTACTGAATTAGGTCAAGCATGAGGATTAGACAGGTTAAAATAGTACAATAATAGAAATTAATAGATAAATGAATAAAAACCAGTAGATAATAAATACAAATCAGTAGATAAGTAAATACTAATTAGTAGATAAATAATTTGAAAATTAGTAGATGATTAAATAATTTGAAAAAGTAGATGAACAAATACAAAGGCCTAAATTTAAATAATGTGATGAATAAAAAATCATTAGATGAACAAATCAGTAGATAAGTAAATACAAATCCGTAGATAAGTAAATATAAATCAGCGCATAAGTAAATACAAATAAGTAGATAAGTAAATACAAATCAGTAGATAAGTAAATACAAATCAGTGGATATATAACCTACCTAGATGTAGGGGAAGCAGAGGCTAGCTCTGGTGACCTCAAGCTCGAGCTCTGATAGTGCAGCAGCTCCTCAGGAGACCTTCATAGTTGTGACGTCCTTCACAGTGGCTATGGTTGGTGGCTGGAGGAAGAGGCATGGATGGTGGCTGGAGGAAGAGGACTAACGGCGAGGAAGGCAGACCGGTGACGACGGCTAGTAGGCAGCGGAGGATGGCTAGTAAGCTACGGAGGGCAGGGATAGCTAGAGGAGTAAAAGGCAGCGGAGGATGACCAACAGGTGGCGGAGGGTAGGGATGGCCGGCGGAGGAGAAACATGTGGAGGAGGACCAGCAGGCGGCGAAAGCGCAATAGGCGGAAGGCGGCAGAATCGCTACAATCACCAGAGACCTAGTGAAATCACAATGAAACATAGAATGGGAAAGAGTCTGTTTCGTCAGGTGCTATTAAGTTAACCATCGTCGTCAGTTGTTTCAAAAATTGACACTTAAGATCCAACAGCGTCGGTCACAACAAAAAAACTGACACCTATGTTCAATCATAGTCTTCAGTTTCAACTAGAAAAACTGAAGTCTATCTACATATGCTGACAAAAAAAAGTTCTTGAATTATGACGATAGTCTTCGGTTGCCATCGAACACTGACGCCAATTGGGCAATTTTGAGGGTAAAAATTTTCACAGAGACAGCGCGTGAACTCACATCACATCGGTTACTGTATGAAAACCGACGACAAAAATGGACCCGATTTCTGTCTCACGAAAAACCTTTAGTCATTGGTGTCTTGGTCAACAACCGATGCCGTATGTGAAATTTTGGAGGTAATTTTTTTGCACTGGAAAAATTGGATTTGGCGGGCAATTTTAGGCGCCGGTTTCTTATTGCGCAACTGACGCTAAATAAAAAGAGATACCCATGTCTGGCCGGTCTTCACATATAGATGTCGGTTTGTGTATTCAGCCGACATTGTAGGGTTTAGGCGTCAGTTTCTTGGATACAATCGATGCCTATAAATGTGATGTTATAAGCCATTTATGTACCAGTAAAATGAAAAAAGGCTCTTAAGGATGTGTATAGGTGTTTTATTATACCCACATTTTAAATTCCATTGAATAGAGGTTAGATTGTGATGGTTATAATGCTCTTATTTGTTGTTATGATGACAAAATGATGGTTGGTTGAAACCTTGATCTTGGTAATGCCCATCCAGTCTATAGCATTGAATGTTGTATGGTTCTAGATGGAGCGTTATAAATAAGTTCCATGTGTCTTATATCTTCTGAGTTTGTGTAGATATCCAATGATTTCATAAGATCGTATTAACTTGATTGATGCACTACAAAAGAACCTAAATGGTTTAATTAACCAAGTGAAACTTGAATCATGTAGTACCCTGAGTCTGTAGAACCATTCTTGGGTCAAGATTTGTTGGATCCTTGTTCGCTTGATTTGAGTATATCTAAATGCATGGTGGGTATATCCTTGCAATATCGATCCCAAGGTTTTGGAGAGCAGTCAACACCATGTCTCAGATAATAAAGTAATTTGAGAGAGACTGTGGTTGTAACTCATATTTAAGGGTTGTATACCCTAGTTTCTAGTGTCATGGCATGTGTACCTAGGGCAGACTAGGCTATCTTAGTGGTTGAGTCGATGAGCAACTACAGTTGTCACTCTTACTAATTGAGGAGAAGAGATCTTAGTATTATGATTATCCTAGATCTTGTATGGAGTTAACTTTGACTTAGTAGCAGTCAGATAGTAGTTTGAGAGGTACACCTCAAACTACCTAGGACTTAATAAAATGTAATTCAATTGTGTAGCATAACTATTGAGGTCTCTCGACGTATCACATTGGATGATAACCCTTTCTATGTTATCCTTAAATTATAGATGGATTATAATGTGATAAAAGAAATCAATTGTACAACTTTGTAGCTACATCTATTTATGGTGCAAGTCATTCGATGTTACAACTTTGCAATACTATTTTCTTTTAACTAGATTTTAGTCATATCTCTGGTACGCAATAGATTTTTTGGAGTTATATGTCTCTTTGTGACATGGATCTCACCTCGTTTGTCACCACATCTTTTTAGGTGATCGACAACAGTGTCTGACATAGAGTGACAAGGAGGCACAATTTCTAGACCAGTAGCGATAGAAGGTTGGTCTTATCAAGTCCTAGAGTCATCCTTGTACTCTCATGTCTTAGTGGGGAGTTTTGTATATTGTGTATACTGACTCAAGTTTTTGGTTGTATGCTCCAATTATGTAAATTATGTAAATTATGTAATTATGTAGACATCATATTTTATATACATGTTTGGTTGAGGCCATGGAACTTACATAAGATTCTTGGTATCGATATACAATGCAACTGGACCTTTGTGCAAACGTTTCCCTTAACATGTTTAGAAATTTACTCGGTTTTAATTTTGCACCTTTTTGGTAATGTGATTAATAAGTGTTTTATTGGAGTTTTTGTTTTGAGTAATATCATTTAGTGTGGCAGGTTTCCACATCCATGATTTAATATAGTTATTTCTTTTAATTTTGGACATAAATCTATGATTGCTTAATGAATTGCCTATGCTTGATCACCGTAGTTAATTTCTTAGGCTGTTAATTACTTCAGGAGAGGGATTAAAGGTTGAAAAGGTCATAGATTTATGTAATTTATATCATGCCTCAGGAGAGGGATTAAGGTTGTGAAGGGTACAACCTAGAGGTATCACTAATGCACCTAGATAATTCCTTAATTGTTGTTGGAGTGGGATTTGTCTTAGTATATGTAGTATATTACGCTACAGGAGCGGGTAATACATGCTACCTATCCTTAGTCCAAGGTTAAGGGTAAATGCTTATTAATGAAATTGAGTTAAATATAGTGTATGTCATGGTGAAACTATAATCCTAAGGAATCCACGATTTGTGATCACAATCAACTTAATTTAGTTTTTAATTTCTAAAATTATATATAATCAAACAATCAATCACCTTTTCTTTAGGTCTCTAATTAGGTTATAGTTAGTAGTATTCTCTGGGGTACATTCCCTGAGTTCAACATTTGGGCCTGATAGGGCTATGCTACTCAACGTGTACACTTGCGTTTTGTAGGCATAGTTTAGGTGTGTCAAGATGAAAATTGATTTATAATATATTACAAATTTGGAATGAGGTGGAGGAAAAATCAAATGAACTAAATGAAAGTATATACATATTTTATTGAAATTGAGATAATAATTCTACTTCTACATTTTATTCTCTTATGTAAAGTACTTCCATTTGCTAAGGTCTTGCCAGATATATTTCATTTCGAGGAACATGTGAAAAAAACTAACATATGATTTTAAATCAAATTGAGACAAGATTAGGTGGATATGAAAAGAAATAAACTCCATTAAATGAGACAAAGCAACAATATGAATTTTATTCTAAATTCCAACAACCCCCCAACAAAAATCCTTAAATATCATTCCCACCACATTGATTGTGTTGTGATGAAAAGGAAAACTCATTATATTAAAAGGTGGACAATGGAGATAAGGAGTTTAATTCATGAGAAAAGGGAATATATGTATCCTTCACATCTTTGAGTTTAGAGTTAAGATTTTGTATACGAGGTCAAAATAGATGTTAGTGAGTATACCAGAAAAAAAGGTTAGCCTAAAAATTTTCTTTTAAAGTATCACATTTGATATTTAACATGCATAGGTTGAATTTTCATTATTAATCCATTGCATGAAATATATTTGGGTATATGTTGGATCTAGGATGGGCTCTAGAAAAGGGTGAATAGAGCTAAAAGAACATAAACAAAATTCATTAGACCTTCAAGATATTTTTAAGATAATATGGCTAGTATGAACTTTGAGTGCAACTAAAACATACATAGAAAGGGGAAGAGAGATTGAACAAGCACCAAATAACACAAGTATTTATAGTGGTTATAACCTTCCAACTATGAGATGTACATCCACTTTCTAGAGAGGTCAACCTCTAGGATTTAGCAACATACTTCACTCCTTATATTCCATTATAAGAGCTACAACATAAGACCTTCCTTTTCTAGGTCAAAGATACTCAACCTTCCCTTTGAGGAGAAGGGAGCCAACAACCTACTAAAGGACTTAACCTATCCAAAACCAAGAGCCTTCAACCTCACCAAAGACTTACCCACTTATGTAATGAGTCTTCTACCTTCCCCAATGTCTTACCCACTCTTGCAACAGGTCTTCTGCCTTTGAAGGAATTACCCATTCTTTTGAGATCTTTTGCCTTTGACTTCGTCTTCTCCATGGAGAAGCTTTCACCAAAGGACTCCTTCCCTTCTTTTTCACCTCTGTTTGCTAAGAGACACAATTTTCATCTTCATGGTGGAATGAGAGATTGGGAGGTGGAGGAAGTGAGATCCTTACAAGATATACATATAGGACTACCTCTCTTACAAATATCCTACTCACTTTGATGGATGTAGAAAGTGATTAAGCTTAAGAGTGTAAGGAGGCTCTCAGAGGCACTCAATTATATTATAAGGACCTACATAGTGCTTGGCTAACAATGGGATGAAGACCAAGGGCTCCCATTTATAGTTGGGGATGCCTACTAGCCAGTAGAAACACTTAAGGACGAATTCTAGCCATTTGGGGGTGTTGCAACAGATATATTTTTGAGTTTTGCAACACTCCAACGGTTAGAAATCCATTTTCTACACATTCCATACGGTGCACTCGGTTGACTTTACTTTTAGGAAACTCAACTGATAGCACTATCTGAAAAATCAAATTTGAAGTGTCAATCAAGTTTATCCTAGATGAAATGTGTCTAATGGATTATATTTGGTTTGCATGTGTAGGGTGTCAATCAATTTTGTCATGAAGTAAACTCAACCAAACTTGAAAAATTCTAAGACCCATCCTAGGCATCAATCGAGTTTCTAAGAGGGGAAAACTACATGTGATGCATTTTGAAAATTTTCATTGAAGTGCTTAAGTATTTTTTAAGAGCTCCTAATTTTTTCTAATCTTAATTACAAGTCATGCAATCATTACAAGTGATTTCCAATATGATTCTAATAGAGATACATCATATTCCACAAAAGTGCACTTACATTGATTTTGACTTGTCTTTTCTCCAAGTTAGCATGCGCAAGTTAGGGCATTTGGAGTGTGTCTATACCCAGATTTAAATCACTCAAGTAGAAGGATTAGACATAAATAAGTTGAATGGTTAAGTCATCATCAAAACAAAGGTTTAGTTGATTTCTTGAGTCAACATTCTCCCCCTTTTTGAAGATGACAAACATATTATAAATGTATTAAAAGATTTTAAGTAAAATCATACCTTTGGAGAAACCTAGAGGTTTCAATATAAGTGAGTTCATATGCTCCTCCTCTATTGATGCTAATGGTGTTCTCATACTCCCCCTTTAATTGATGTTGTTTCTCCTGCAAGATTAGATTTCATAATATTTATAGAAACTATGGCTTCTACTCATATATGTATTATACATATATCTCTTCTCCCCTTTACATATTCCCTTACATAAGACATGTTTTCTCCCCCTTTGTCATTTCAAAAAGTGAGGGGTGAAAATGCAACTTACTAGTAAAAGGAGATACCAACATTTAGAAAGGAGAGTAGAAGAGCAAAAACTAGGGGTTTTTCCAAGCATAGTATATAAAGCAAGTCAAGACATGCATTTGAATAACCCATGATGTAATTCTAGTAAAAAAATCAAGGCAATGATATGCAAATAAGTAATCAAGACAGTAGATATGCAAGTCAAGGAACCATCCTGAGTATGTATGAAACAAGATGCAAGCATATAATGTAGTTGAATACCACTTGACGTGATAGATATCAAAAGATGAAAACACTAGAACCACATGTATATGAACTACTAGTAGATGATATCACATGTTAGGACTACTAGTAGGATCTAGATCATAGAAAAAGATGCACAAGTTAAAGAACAAACTATGAGTAGATGTAGAGAAATATCCAAACATAAAGATATGTAGTTCCAGAAGCAAGAAAGGATATTACTCACTAGCAAATGTGCATCATTACCAAAAGATGATTATTACTAAGAAACATAAGGTTGTATTGTTAACAAGATATACAACTATATATATGTAGAAAGTTAGAGCACAATAGAAGCAATTAACATCACAACCAAGAGAGTCAAAGAGATCATCATCAAAAACATGCATAACATATCATGATAGGTAATTGCAAGATATATATAAACCAATTTAGAGCAATTAGATAGAGATATTTGTATGTAAGATAGACAATATTAAGCATGGCAGTATGCACAATTTATAGGTACCAAGAGTCATGCCAATAGAATAAGGCTGTTGGTTGAGAAAGTATAGTTGATAGGTAAATTCCCATCCAAAAAGCCATATGTGTATTCTATTCATAGTGTTGTTAGTTGAGCTTATGGGTTGAACTTCTCGGCTACTAACAACTGTTGGCAGCACCTATTGGTGCTTGTCAGTCCAGTTTCTATTAGAACAAACTCGATTGACAATAGTTGTTGTCAAAAAACACATATATATCAGGAAAATATATCTAGAGGCATGATAAAAATATAAGCGATATCCAAACATGTGTAGATAAGTTAGTAATGCACTATGAAAGTATCAGAAATAGTTTTTGAGAAAGAAAGTGATGAGAATCAGAATATATCACTTTTAACTCAAAAAATATATTTATAGTGCATACTAACTTAGCAAAAACATGTTATGATTGGATATGAGCAAGAATAACATTACCTCTGTTCTTACCATTTCTTTTTCACTTGTTTCCACCCCATACACATCTCACCTTTCTTCTTTTATGTGTATTGCGAAGTCAATTCTCAAATCAATAGCTCATGTCAATCCAATTGCATGTGACCTACAAGAAGAAAGATGAAATGGTCCTCAATCATATTTTTGGGTCTGAAGGGGTTATCTTAGTAGCCCAAGTCATATTGCTCTGGGGTGCTTTCCTTAAAGGACAATATGTTGAGTAATGACCAATTTCATTGCGACGATTACATGATCTTCTAGCCTTGTAACCAAATGATTCTTTACTGAAAATTGAAGGTCTTTTATCTTTGTTGTTATTTTTGCTAGTATCAAGTCCAAAATTATCTCTACCCATTTGTTCGATAGTATGATCTAGGATTTGATCAATATTATTTTTATCATCTAAGTATCTTTGCATAGAAGATCTCAAATTATGATTATCATGCATAAGAGAAGTAATAGTAGAAGACAATTAATGAATATCATCTCTAGCATGTATAAGATCAGTTTCTTAGCAAAGAGCTTTGGTCATATAAGAAATATTTTCAAAATGAAGAGCACTAATATTATTCTCTCTACTAGTAGAACTAGAACAAGATAAGAGGACATTGATTTTAGCAAGCAAGGAAGCATTTTCTTTTTCAAGCAAAGTAATCTTAGAAAGATAAGCATTATTTTGCGATTATATTCCTTGCAAAGCAAAATCTTTATCCTGGTTTTCAATTTTAAGTACATCAATATCAAGTAAGACAGAATTCACAATTTTACTATGTTCTTTATTATAAATAGGCATATGAGGTTGAGATTCTAGAAATGTAATCTTATCAGGAGAGTTGGCATTTTCAAGTTTAAGAGATTCTATTTGACTAAGATAAGAATTATTTTCATCTAACAAGCAAATACTAGCATGTTTAAGATCATCCTTTTTTACATGGAAATTATCAAAAATTCTAGAAAGATTTTTCTTTTTCATTTTAGAAAACTTAGGAGAGGTACGAGTAGCATGAATAATAGCAATTAAATAGTATTTATATAAAGAGTTTATATTTACCTCATTTTATTCTTCACTTGTTGATTCCATGAGAGCAAAATGATATTCTCCATCTTCACTGGAGCTTGAGCTAGATCTTTGACTAGAATCTTCACTTGAGCTTGAGTTGGAGGAGTCACTAAAGCTTTTATTCCATTTCTCCTTCTTTTTGTGCTTCTATTCTCTTCTCTTGTGATGATGAGTCTTTTTTCCTTGTGTAAAATCTTCCTTAAAGTTACCGTTCTTTCCACATTTGAAGCATCAAGTGAAAGAGGAGGACTTTCCTTTATAGAGTCTATCCTTAGAGTACATGGAATCTTCTTCAACATGAGAGGATGGAGAAGCTTGAATAATAATGGCTTCAACTTGGGAATTGATTTTGGAACTCTTGATTCTCTTCATCTCTTTCTCTTCTTTTATTTTTTATTCCTCTTACTTGCCAAGTGTAACTTCATGAGCTTGTAGATTTTGCTATGAGTTCTTCAATAGGAATATCACCAAGAGTGTAAGGCCCCTAAACTTGCTTAATGAGTTGAACAATCTTAATTATCATAATTGAATTCTTAGAACCCTAATCTAACCTTGTGATATGCTTTGAAATCATCATACAAGCTTAAGATTCAAATTTGGTCCATTTTGGGCACTGTTCGAGCAAGTTATGCAATTTTATGCACATTTTGGATTTTTCTGCAATTTACCCAATTGAGAGATTTTCTTTGCAATTTATCACTTGAATTATGTTCCTTCAATATTCTATCATCATTCTGGAGCTTTTTGATCCATGGGGTGCCTATTTAAACCTTGGTTTGAAGGTGTTTGCTCCAAGGGTATTTTAGGGTTTTCCCCTTCACGGATGAGCTACCTTTAGTAGCTATCAACTAATGAATTATTTGATTGGCTGGAAAATTCGACAAAGGAAAGCTAATTAGGTCTATACATATGTTGGGGGGAGCTGCTTGTGTGTGTGCTTGATGTGAGGATTTTCAGTCACTTTTATAGGCTAGTTTTACATGTGTTTTATGTGTTTATTAGTCATATTTGTGGTTAGTATCGCATGATTCATTTCCTTCAGTCTATAATCTCATTATGCATCAAATTTACCTTGTTTCATCTTATTCTGTATAAAAGATCATATTTGTTGGATTTGATTTGTATTTTTCTCTTCATTTCAGGTAATTTAGATATCTGCATACGTCGATACCATCGACTGGAGGTCGATACCATTGACCTGGTCACAGTGCATTGCCGGAGAAGAACAACCAGAAGTCGATATCATCGACGTGACTGTCGATGGTATCGAGACATCATCAGCGTGCTAAAGGAGCCAGGTTTCTAGAGGTCGATACTATCGACCCAAGAGTCGATACTATCGACTCCAACCGAGCAGGGACAGCTTCAGTGTCATATTCTACAGAAAAGTGACGCCTAAGGTGTCGATACCATCGACACACAGTCGATGGTATCGAGTAAACATCAGAGAGAATGCCAAGAATCGCGCAAGCACTAGTGCCTCATGCAGGTCGATACCATCGACCCGCGTCGATGGTATCGACGCCGTCAGATCAGGTTTTGTTAAAGATCGTGTCTAATCGTATGGTGGTGATCTTTTGGCGACCTAAAGTGGTGCATATACCTAATTACGACGGCCCTAAGCAATCCATCATGTCATTAGACATTGCACAAGTCTCAAGGAGGAGAGGAGAGAAGGACGGAGCCGAGAGCCACGCCCCGATCATTCTGAGAGCCACAGAATGAGTTTCCCACTGCCGAAAGGCTGTAGATCACTCATCCTACACCGAAGAACACTCAGATCTCCTCTGTTCAGGGGTTTACATCACTTCTATTCACATTTTCCCCATGTTTCCCCTTTCTCTCATCATGTCTTTCATCGAGATGAACATGCAGGGCTAATCCCCTCTATCTTTAGGACCGGGAGTAGCCTGGGTGATCGTTGTATGACATTTTTATCATAGTTTATCATAATTTGTCTCTTAAATCCATGGTATGATGTCGTTTTATCCATTATATCATTATGCTTGATCACCCTAATGATAATCTAATACCTTTAATTACTTTGAAAGAAGAATTAACGGTTGAAAAGAGACGATCATCACATTAACTAATAAATCCTTTGAACAAGACGATGTACAGTTAATGGTAGAAACCCAGAGTTTGTTCTTCATGCACCTAGTTTAGGGTATAGGTTACTACTACCGTGGAACCGACCTAGATTTAGGTAGTAAATTGTATCATGAAAGTGAGCAGTTCTGACTACAGGCCACTTCCCATAATGAGAGATGAATTACGGTAATTGTATAGGAATTAGTACAACAAGGACCCGCTGTGAAACCACAATCCTAAAGATTCCATTCTTAATTGATTAAACCAAACATTTAATCGATTGCTTTATTTTATTTTATTTTTCTTTTCTTTTTCAATCAACTCTCAAACCATTTTAATCGGTCTAGCTGATTGCGAGTAGTTAGTAGTAGTCCACCGAAAATCTGTTCCCTGAGTTTGACTCAGGCCTCACAAAGGCCTATATTACTCTGACGTGTGCACTTGCGTTATACGAACGGTAAAATCGTGTCAATTTTTTGGCATCGTTGTCGGGGAACAGAAAATTTTCGACACTACAAGTGCTGCAAGAGGCCACTCTATGCCACTTTTTTTCTTTTTATTTACACTTTTAATTCTTGCAATTGATTGTCTATCTTTCAAATTCTGTTTTCGTCTAGCACTGTACTTAATTAAATTTATCATTTTGTAGGTACTAGTGCATGGTGCGGACGCGTAGCACAGACTATGCACAGTCATCACTAGAGATCCCACCTTTGGGATCAGACGATGAGGAAAACTTCATCCATAATCAACCCGAGAGAGTCAATCCAGATTCTGAACAAGAAGAGATGGCTGAAGAAAAGACAATATGGGAGAAGATCAAGGCGTCTTCTTCTTCAGCGTCAAAAGGGTCGATCAAGAGGTAGGCCATCAACATCCCTACTTATAAAATTGATCTGGAACTGATCAATCTAGTCAAATCTCAAGTGTTCCATGGGCTGAAGAACGAAGATCCAGTTGCTCATATAAGTACCTTCATGGAGAACTGTGACATGATCAAGATCGATCGGTTTCCACAGGAGGCACTGTATTTGAAACTGTTCCCTAGCTCTCTTACAGGAAATGCAAGAGAGTGGTTTCACAATCAAGATGATGAGATTGTTGAAACGTGGGATCAAATGATTGAGGTCTTCTTTGAACGGTTCTTCCCACCTGAGAAGACCAATGATCTAATTAGGAAAATTCACAATTTCAGCCAGAACGCGAGAGAAACTTATTCAGAGACTTGGGAAAGATTCCAAATAATTCTGAGAAGATGCCCTCATCATGGGTTAGACAAGGAAAAATAGGTGAAAATCTTCTATTTTGCACTAAATGAACATGACAGAAGCAACTTAGATTCAGCCGGTTCAAGTTTCCTTTTGAACAACACTGACACAAGGTGTTGGGAGATTCTGAAAAATATGGCAAAGAAGCAGTCCTGGGGTACTAGAGATGCACCAGAACAAGTGAGATCTGTAGGGGATGCTAAATACATTAAAGAACTGAATGACAAGATGGATCTAATTGCAAAGAGATTTTTGGCAAAAGAAAATGAAGGGTTTGACGATGAGGCACAAGAGAAATTCATGCATCAGCAACAGGGATATAGGAATAATGACTATTCCTTGAGGATGGATAAGAAATTTTCATGGAAGGATCCCAATAACTTCTTGCAGGACCCGGAAGCTAAGACACAACTCACAGTAGAGGAAAAGAGCAATGAGTTGCTCAATCAAGTAATCAAGAAGAATCAAGAGCTCATGAGCACATTTGGCCAACAAATCAAACAACAAGGAGAATTCATGAATCAGTTTGGGCAGACTCTACAAAGTCATGGGGCTCAAATGAGGACACTTGAGACATCTTTAGCACAGATGGTAGTAGATATTTCAAGCTTATAGAAACCAACACAACAAGGTTTTCCAGGAAATACAAATGTTCCAAGGGAAATCAATAAGACAAAGCAATCATGTTGAGGAGTGGAAAGAAGATTTTAAACTCTAAGGCCGATGAACCAAGCAAACCCCAGCCAGAGGCCACAGGTGATGCCACAGTGGATGTTACAATCACAGAGATAGTGGAGGATGCTGCAGAGAAGGCCATAGAAGAGCCCATTGTAGAGGAAAAGACTAAAAAGAGGACGCCATATGTGCCACCACATCATAGGGCACAAACCATTCCAGTTCCTTATCTGAATAGTTTGAAGGCAAAGAAAGTGGATGCACAGTTCAAAAAGTTCCTAGACAGTTTTAGGAAACTTCCGGTTAACATTCCTATGTTAGAAGCTATTGAGCAGATACCCTCTTATGGTAAGTTTCTGAAGGATATAATTACCAATAAGAGGAAGATTCCTGATACTGAGGTGGTGGTTCTTAAAGAGCAGGTTAGCACTTTCATTTTGGGCACATTGCCAGCAAAATGACAAGATCCATGCTGCTTCAATATTTCATATTACATTGGTAAGGTGAAATTCGGTGAAGCGTTGTGTGATTCTGGGGCAGGTATAAACTTGATGCCCCTATCTACATTCAAGAAATTGGGTCTTAAGGAATCTAGACATAGCAACATGACTATTCAACTTGCGGATAATTCTGTGGTACAGCCATATGGTATTTCTGAGGATGTTTTGGTAAAAGTTGACAGATTTGTGTATCTAGCTGATTTTGTGGTCATGGAGATGCAAGATGAGCAAGGGAATGAGCTACTCTTAGGAAGACCCTTCCAGACTACTGCTGATATGATACTAGAAATGGGCAGAGACCGTTTGACATTGGGAGTAGCAGATGACAGATTTGATATGGTCCTGCCACCAAATGCGAAGTAATCACAGGCGAAGGAGCAATGTCACAAAGTGAAGCACTATGATCAAAATATTTCTCTTTGTTTAGGGAAACCATTTCTAGATATGGCTCATGTTATGACTAAAGTGGACAAGGGAACACTGGTCTTGGATATCATGGAACAAACAAAAGTTGTATCTCTTTGTAAAGCGGTGGGTTACCCAAATGATGAAGAGGAGGAAATTCCTCTATCTACTGAGGATGATGCAATAGCAGTTTCTATGCTTGATTCATATCTAAAATTGCCCCTTGAAGCTTTCCTATTCAACATCATGCATGATTGGATGAGAAACATGTCTTTACAAGAATGTGTAAAGATGCTTCAAGTGCTTCCGTGCTATTATGCCAAGTACTATGAGGATCTTGGACCGCTGCCACCACCACTTCAATCCTCATTTATCTGTCCACCAGAATTAGAGCTGAAGCCACCGCCCCCTCACTTGAAGTATGCCTTCTTAGCGGATGATGAAAAGCTACCTGTGATTATCTCGGCATATCTGAGTGCCGATGAAGAAGAGTAGTTGATGATCATGCTAAAAAACCACCGTGGTGCATTCGGGTGGTCTGTTTCTGACATAAAGAGGATCTCCCCTACTCTCTGCCAGCATAAGATCTGGCTCGAGGAAGGAGTAAAGCATGTGATTTAGCCGCAACGTCGACTCAACCCGAGCATGATGGAAGTCATCAAGAAGGAGGTGATCAAACTCCTTTCTATGGGCATCATCTATGCCATTTCGGACTCAACGTGAGTAAGTCCAACACAGGCAGTCCCTAAAAAGGGGGGAATCACGGTGACTCAGAATCTTATGAATGAACCTGTCACCACCCGATTGGTAACCGGGTTGTGAGTTTGCATTGACTACTGCCGCTTGAATTCCGCAACTTTAAAATATCATTTTCCTCTCCCGTTTATTGATCAGATTTTAGAGCGGCTGGATGGACGCTCTCATTTTTGCTTTTTAGACGGTTATTCTGACTATAATCAGATTTCTATAGACCCTAAGGATCAAGAGAAGTCTACCTTCACTTGTCCTTATGGGACTTTTGCATATCGTCACATGTCGTTTGGGTTGTGCAATGCACCGGCTACTTTTCAGCGTTGTATGTTGGCTATATTTTCGAATATGGTAGAGTGCTGTCTACAGTTTTTCATGGATGACTTTTCTATTTATGGTGCGTCGTTTGATGAATGCATGTATAACTTAGATAAAGTGTTACAAAGATGTGAGGACACACATCTAGTCCTAAATTGGGAAAAGTGTCATATGGTGGTTAGCGAAGGAATAGTGCATGGACACAAGGTTCTAGTAAAGGACTGGAGGTAGATCTAGTAAAGATTGAGGTTATTTCCAAATTACCTCCACCAAACTCGGTGAAAGGAGTGAGGAGTTTCCATGGTCATGGGGGTTTCTATCGCCATTTTATCAAAGATTTTTCAAAAATCTCTAAACCATTGTCTGAATTACTTGAGAAGAATGCAGTGTTTGATTTCAATGATAAATGCATGCATGCCTTCAATGTCCTTAAAGAAAAATTAATTTCTGCACCGATAGTTCAAACGCCAGATTAGACTAAGCCTTTTGAGCTCGTGTGTGATGCGTCAGATTTTGCTGTAGGGGCTGTTCTTGGGCAACATTTTGAGAACAAACCCGTAGTGATTTTCTATGCATCTAAGACTTTAAATGATGCACAATTTAATTATACCACCACTGAAAAAGAACTACTTGTCGTGGTTTTCACATTCAAAAAATTTAGGCAATATTTAGTGGGGTCAAAAGTTGTGGTTTGGACGGATCACACCACAATAAAATATCTAATGGAAAAGAAAGATGCTAAGCCTAGATTAATTAGGTGGATCTTTCTCTTGCAATAGTTCGACATTGAAATTAAAGACAAGGCAGGCATTGAGAACGTGGTTGCAGACCACTTGTCTTGGTTAGAACGGGTAGATGAGAGAGATATCAACATACCCATTACCGAGATGCTTCCCGATGAGAAAATCCTTTCAATACAATCTAAGGATCTGTGGTTTTTGGATATTGTGAATTATCTTGCTTGTAAAGAAATCCTTGATGATTGGACTTATCAAGAAAAGAAGAGATTTTTCCATTCTTTGAGATATTATTTTTGGGATGACCCCATTCTGTTGAGACAATGCAGGGATGACATTTTACGCAGGTGTGTACCAGAGGTGGAATATGATAGTGTGCTTTGTCACTGTCACACTCTACCCACTGGTGGTCATCATGCAAGCAGAAGGATGGAGCCCAAAGTGTTAGAGAGTGGCCTTTATTGGCCTACACTCTTCCGGGATGCTTATGACTATGTAAAGAAATGTGATTTGTGTCAAAGAGAAGGTAACATATCACAGCGGCAAGAGATGCCCTTCAACGTGTTTCAAGAAGTTGAGGTATTTGATTTGTGGGGCATCGATTTCATGGGACCATTTGTATCCTCAAATTCCAATTTATATATTTTGCTTGTTGTTGATTATGTGTCGAAGTGGGTAGAAGCAATACCCACAAGGACTAATGACGTTGTGGTAGTGTGCAGGTTCGTGAAGGAAAATATATTTTGCAGGTTTGGTGTTCCACGGATGATTATAAGTGATGGAGGCACCCACTTCATGAACAAGAAATTTGCTGCATTATTGAGTAAATACAGGGTCAAGAACAATGTCAGTACCCCGTATCACCCGCATACGCAAGGCCAAGTGGAGGTTTCCAATAGAGATATCAAGAAGATATTAGAACGCGCAGTGGCCTCTTATAGAAAGAATTGGAGTGCACTACTATCGGATGCATTATGGGCATATAGGATCACATTTAAGACACCTATAGGCACAACGCCTTTTAGGTTGACTTATAGACGGGCTTGCCATCTGCCGGTAGAGCTAGAGCACAAAGCACACTGGGCGCTACGGAAGCTTAATATGAGCTATGATGATACATGGAAGCAGAGAATGTTAGAGCTCAATGAGTTAGATGAGCTTAGGATGAATTCTTATGAGAACTCGAGGATCTATAAAGAACGGACAAAGCAAATCCACGACCGCCACATTCAATTACGCATTTTCAAAAAGGGTGATCATGTGTTTTTGTTCAACTCGAGATTAAAGTTGCATCTTGGGAAATTGAAATCCTGGTGAAGTGGACCTTTTGTGGTGGAAGATGTGCGATCACATGGTGCAATTATGGTGAAAGACGGAGAGCAAACATTCTTAGTGGATGGTCAAAGACTAAAGCTCTACTATGGGGAACAGTTCACAAAGAAAGTGCATGAGGTCCAACTCATTGCACTAGAGGTGAAATGAAAGGAATAATTGTGTCTAGCCTAAGACGTTAAAGTAGGGTGCTTGTTGGGAGGCAACCCAACCATTGGTAGTTTACATTTTTCATTTACTTCATTTTCTTCTGTGTTTTCAAGTTAGTTTCGGTTAATTTCACTTTTAGTGTAAAAATGATACCCTAATAGGTTTGCTTAATGTGCAGTACTGATTGGAGGTCGATACCATCGACAACTATGTCGATGGTAGCGATGAGGGTGTAGAGCAGCATATGCAGAAAACTCGCTCTGTCGATACTATGAACGGCCTTTTTGATAGTATCGACCACCCATCAGGTTCGTCGACAAAATTTCTGGAGCAAGTTGATACCATCGACTCCCAAGTCGATGATCGCGAGATCTCTGGAGATTTTTAGAGAAATACTCATCAGGGTAGTCGATACCATCAACCCTCAAGTTGATGGTATTGACCCAGCTTCACGGGAAATCAGATCCAAAGCCTCGTGAGGACGAAAGGACATCTAAAAATGTTGATGCCATCAACACAAAGTCGATGGTATCGAATCGACACGCCAGTGATCCGTGGGCCAAATCTGAAGACGCACACAAAATTTGGAGGTTGATCCGTGTCACAGTCGATACTATCAACACCTGTCGATGGTATCGATGCGTCATCGATCTGGGCCCCCACATCCGGCAATCGACGACTGTTGATACTAGCGGAATCTGGATTGTGCTAAAGTATCGACACCCCGTCGATGGTATCGACGGGTCAACAGGGGCTGCGATTGTTGTTATAAAAGGAGGGGTTTGTTTCATTTTCTCTTCACACCTTTAGATTGAATCCCCTCAACTCTTGTGTCGAGCATCCCAAGCAACCAGAGATCTTCACTGAGCATCTAGCAATCGAGAAATCATCACCGAGCTCTTCATCAACATTGGAGATCATCTTCTCCGATCTACTCCAACCTTCATTGAGCTCCATTCTTCTCTCTCTTTTCTTTCATCACGGTGAGGAACGTCGCGTCATCTTCCTCGTGGGCAGCCCCAATGGAGATCGAGATGTTTGTTCCACCACCACCGAGCTCCATTCCCCGTTCGAGGATTGCCCATCCCTCGGCGGAAGTGAAGAAAATCTTCGATGAGTTGATGAAGCGGCCAATAGAGCCTACTCGATATGTTGATCGGGCTATGATCTGCGACCTTGGGTTTGAGGACAACCTCAATTTTGTCCTTCATGATCAAAATTGCTTCAAAATTGAAATGATGGAATCTTAAGTTTAAAATAGATAGGTGTGGTGGAAGGTAGAGTACGTACCACCAACCCTCCACCTTGAAATTAGAAATTTGCTCGTCCCAAGAAAACACTAAATCTGAGATGGATGGGACAAATTGTATTGGTTGGACCGCTATAAGTGGTTGTGTTCCTTTTTCAAAAATGTGTCCTCCATCTAAAATCTAAAAAAAAATTATCAGAAATTAAGATTGCATCTTGCAATGTGTTATCTACTGAGTGAAAAATTTTCTAATTCAAAACTAAAAGTAAAAGCTAAGGTAAGGATAGGGTTCCCTCCCGACAAGTGCCTTTGTTTTATTCGTTGGCTCAACATGCTTAATCCTACAATGGAAACCAATGGATTTGATTAAAACCCTAAATATTCACATGAATCTAAGAAAATTATATAATAGTAGATCTAAAGGTTGTATGAGAGATATGAGTGCAAAATTGGGCCAAAAATGGCGACCAAAACTAAGATGAATACACATCCATCAGCAAGTCATGAGCAACTTTGAATAGGGAATTAGAAAATTGTATTATGTGATTCTAAGATATGAGGGCCACTTGGTCATACAAGGTGGTAAGGATTTAAGTGGTGCTAGGCAAGGGAGGAAGACTAGATGAGAGTATTATAGGGTATTGTTTTTTATTCAACGCTTCAAGAGGAAGAACAATGTTCCGTGTTTCCTTCCGTTTGTTCAACCACAACTACACCATTACGCTCGACCAATTCAACTCCATCTACTATTGGTGGCATTCACCCGAGAAGCATCGACAGTCGAACAACTGGACCGACTACGATGCCATGTTTGCGGATTTGGTAATCACTCCATCGGGCAAGACGCTTAGTTACCATAATGTAGCGGTCGCCAACTTCGAGCACCCGTTTGTACGAGTTTTACATTGTATGCTCTGCATCACCTTCTTTGCTCAAGGTGAACTTTCTTTGAGCAAATTTCAGGAGATGGATTTATTTTTCCTTCACAAGCTGTTGAAGAGGGAGAAGCTCAACTGGGGTGCGTTCTTCTTGACGCATGTGATGGCAGTGAAAAGAAGTACCCGAAGAGCCCCTATTCACTTCGGGGGGGCTTATTACGCCACTAGACATCTACCTGGGGTTAGATCTTTCCACTCTCCCTCCGCTGGTCAGCAAGAGCTCTGTCAATCTTGCTCACTTCCACCACTCCAACCTTCTCACATTTCTTGATGGCGTGGTATATGCACACTACCACGTGAACAAAGAATATCAAGAGTGCACCCTTCCAGATCTCGTCTTCAACATCCAGGGAGCCCAGCACTTCTGGAGGCCCATAATTTCCATCGACGACTCTGACAGTGAAGAAGATGAGGACGATAACGACAATGATGATGGTGACGAGCAGGGGGAGGAAGAGGAGACTGTTATTCCTCTTCATACACGAGTGGCACCGAGGAAGCGGCCACACTTCTACCTAGGTGCATCATCATCCTCGCAGCCTCCGCCACCACATCCCTCTCAACAAGGAGCAGATGTCTATTCCATGCAAGGCATGTACAACATGCTCCAGAGCATCCAAGAGATACAACAACATCACACTGCGTCATTTGTTGATATCTAGGATACCACAAATCGGTTGTACGTGAATCAACAAGCCATCTTTGAGAATGAGTGCCTATTGTTCGCCAATCAACAGTAGGTCTACGACCAGTTGGGGAGGATCGAGAAGTAGCAACATCCGTTTTATGATCATTACTGGAATCGAGGTTACTTTGAGGGCTACTGACAGCCACCACCGATGCCCCCATATGATCCAAACTTCTAGGGGAAATATCCATCATGGGATCCCAGTACCCCCACATTATCCATAGTACCCGCCACCTGAGCAATAGACGGTATCACTGTTCCACCTTCTGAGATTGTTTTTGACTATGAGGCCATAGTCGAATTCAAGCTTGGGGGGAGATGGAACAGTCTCTATCCTAGCTTTTATTTCATTTTTCTTTTATTTTAGCATTTTTCTTAGTTTTTAGGATCCACATGCTATCTAGTGTAATTTGTGGATGTCTAATGTTAATGTGTCATCTCAATGCTTTTCACATGGGAGTTATGGGTGCGAAATTTGAAAAATTTTCATGTAATTGTAAGCTTGCTTTGTTTGAACTTGAGCACTTAACTCATGAAAATAATTGGGTTTGTCAACTTTAAAACATAAGACCACAACTGTACATGCCTATGATTCAAGAAATGTGAACAGAATTGGTTGTTGAGCCTAAACTGACCAAATGGTAATGGGACTTTAATCTGAAGTGAGAGAGAGAGACCCTTTGATTGTACACATGTCAGTAAGGAGGGACATATAATATTTTCCAATGGTTCTGTCAATTAATCTTGTGATCTATCCACCTCATCTCATTTACACTCCACCATAAGAATTGGGAGCACTTAACCATTTTTCATCTCTTGATTGCATATCATGTAAATAGGATTACTTTGTAGTTAGTTTTTCATTTGTTGCATAGTTGAAAAGAAAAAATATTTGCATTATAGTCATGCATGCACACACTCTAGGGTGCATGTCAATGTCATTCTAGTTGCATTTTGCATAATCTTGAGCATATAGGACATGATGTTCCTTGCTTCTTCTAATAAAAAAAATAGGGAACTTGTTTCATACTCTCTAAAAAATAAAGTACAATGAAAAAAATAATAGTAGTTATGTGAATAAGACCAAGATAAAGATGTTGAAACTTTCATTTAATTCTATTAAGAAAAATAAGGGCTTTGAAAAAAAAGAGAAAAAAAATAAGTGAAGATCAGAGGGAGAAAGGAACTTGTTCACCTGCATAATAAAAAGAGCAAGCACATGTGTAGTTCTGTAGGTATTCTATCTCTCACTGAGATGGAATGATAGTGCATGCATCATTCCACCTAAAATGTAAGCATTAGGTCATTTTCATATGCATGAGCATCATGTAGGTCATCTTTGCACTGTTGTATGTCAAACTGTAATGTGCTACTTTTTCTTCCATAGTCGCCCATTCCATCCACCCGTTGCTCAATATGGTAGGCCACCCGTGATTATCTCCTCACTCTCGTATTTCAGGAGATATGCTTCCATGTAGATGGTAGTTAGGATATGAGCAATGTAGATAGGAGATCACAAGATGCACCAAGTCTGAACTAAAGGATTTTATTATATTAACTGCCTTATTTGATAGTGTTCACTAATCTTGGGGTGGATTTCTCTTATGAATGATCATTGTCACCTGTAGGGTAGTTACCGTTTCATGGTTAGTGAGGGTCGGTATGTGCATGCCTGGTGGGAATCAAACGGTGATGTTTGTTGTGATAGTATATTCTTTAGTTGACCCTCACAATTTTATTCTATAGTTTTATTGCTCGAGGACGCGCAATGTTCAAGCTTAGGGGAGTTTGATGCGAGGATTTTGAGTCACTTTTATAGGCTAGTTTTACATGTGTTTTATGTGTTTATTAGTCATATTTGTGGTTAGTATCGCATGATTCATTTCCTTCAGTCTATAATCTCATTATGCATCAAATTTACCTTGTTTCATCTTATTATGTATAAAAGATCATATTTGTTGGATTTGATTTGTGTTTTTCTCTCCATTTCAGGCAATTTGGATATCTGCATACGTTGATACCATCGACCTGGTCACAATGCATTGTCAGAGAAGAACAACCAGAAGTTGATACCATCGACGGGACTGTCGATGGTATCGAGACAACATCAGCGTGCTAAAGGAGCCAGGTTTCCAGAGGTCGATACTACCAACCCAAGAGTCGATACTATCGACTCCAATCGAGCAGGGACAGCTTCAGTGTTGTATTCTACAGAAAAGTGATGCCTAAGGTGTCGATACCATCGACACATAGTCGATGGTATCGAGGCAACATCAGAGAGAATTCCAAGAATCGT
This sequence comes from Alisma plantago-aquatica, assembly GCA_963693085.1. Lineage (NCBI taxonomy): Eukaryota > Viridiplantae > Streptophyta > Magnoliopsida > Alismatales > Alismataceae > Alisma > Alisma plantago-aquatica. The sequence continues at coordinate 588,761,247 of OY856410.1, forward strand.
GCAAGCGCTTGTGTCTCATACAGGTTGATACCATCGACCCGCGTCGATGGTATCGACGCCGTCAGATCAGGTTTTGTTAAAGATTGTGTCTAATCGTACGGTGGTGATCTTTTGGCGACCTAAAGTGATGCATATACCTAATTATGGCAGCCCTAAGCAATCCATCACGTCATTAGCCATTGCACAAGTCTCAAGGAAGAGAGGAGAGAAGGACGGAGCCGAGAGCCACACCCTGATCATTCCGAGAGCCGCGGAAGGAGTTTCCCACTGCCGAAAGGCTGTAGATCACTCATCCTACGCCGAGGAACGCCTGGATCTCCTCCGTTTAGGGGTTTACATCACTTTTATTTACGTTTTCCCCATGTTTTCCCTTTCTCTCATCATGTCTTTCATTGAGATGAACATGCGGGGCTAATCCCCTGTATCTTTAGGACCGGGAGTAGCCCGGGTGATCGTTGTATGCCATTTTTATCATAGTTTATCATAATTTGTCTCTTAAATCTATGGTATGATGTCATTTTCTCCATTATATCATTATGCTTGATCACCATAATGATAATTTAATACCTTTAATTACTTTGAAAGAAGAATTAACGGTTGAAAAGAAACGATCATCACATTAACTAATAAATCCTTTGAACAAGGCGATGTATAGTTAATGATGGAAACCCAGAGTTTGGTCTTTCTGCACCTAGTTTAGGGTATAGTTTACTACTACCGTGGAACCGAACTAGATTTAGGTAGTGAATTGTATCGTGAAAGTGAGAAATTCTGACTATAGGCCATTACCCAGAATGAGAGATGAATTAGGGTAATTGTGTAGGAATTAGTACAATGAGGACCCGCGGTGAAACTGCAATCCTAAAGATTCCATTCTTAATTGATTAAACCAAACATTTATTTCATTGCTTTATTTTATTTTATTTTTTTTTCTTTTTCAATCAACTCTCAAACCATTTTAATCGGTCTAGCTGATTGCGAGTAGTTAGTAGTAGTCCACCGAAAATCTGTTCCCTGAGTTCGATTCGGGCCTCACAAAGGCCTATATTACTCTAACGTGTGCACTTGCATTAAACTTACGGTAAAATCATGTCAGTGCTTGTATATTCTTAATAAATTAAGGTCATGGACACTTGGATAGATACTAGAACTTCAACTTTTTCCTTTTTTTATCTTAAAGTGTCATATACTTATTCCCAAGCACCAAAATGAGCCATTTTCTCTCCACCACCTCCCTCCTTCTCCCAACCTCATTCTCCCTCTGTTCATCTGTGAATTTTTCTACCCAAGGAAGAAGAAAGTGGGGATCTTCTTGGAGAAAGGCTCTAAGGTTGAAATTGAATTCATTTTAGGGTGGAAAAAGCTTCCTTCTAGTGATCTTGACCTAAAAGTGTAAGAATTCCCTTCTTTCCTCCGTATATTTCTTTGTTATCCTTCCTCTTAGCTTTATCTAGGTCGGAACCTTGTTGTTCCATGGTAGAAATTTCTCTAAATCTCTAAAACCCTACCTTTCTTGCTCCTTATGCTTAGGGTTTTCTCATTTGATGAAGAAAGGTGCTAGATGGACAAATTCATAGCTTACTCTTGGATTTTATACCCTACCTGCTTGAAATTTCTTCTTTGTGGGGTTTTATCTTCTCGTTAGAGGCAAGTTTTATAACTTGCTCCACGTTTATTGCTTACCATAAGCTTTCTAGATCATGTTCTTGCTTGAAAATGATGATTCATGCACTAAAAAGCTATGCTTGACTTGGAATTCGATTTTTATAATGTTCCCTATTCTGATTTCAGTTCTATATGAACCTGTGATCATGTGTACATCATTAATAAGGTATAATTTTACTTGGATCTGGTTGGTTTAACAACCTATGGTGCTAAGCACCTATCAAACAATGGTTAATTTTAGGGTTTAAAGTTGATTTCTTCTATAAACCATGACCCGATGATGGTACCATTGCAACAACCCTATGGTGTTGTCTTCATAACAACTCATGGTCATGATCAACGGTGTCAAATGATGGTGAAAACCTATGGTCACCCCCTTAGGTCAGGTTTTGGATCAATTAGAAGTATAATGATCAACCATTAAGTACCCTACTGATGATATCAATCAATGATGACATCAGCTTAATATTTGATGTTGATTAATGAATATAGTGTTTATCTAACAACCTATAGTGATTTAATGATAACTAATGATGGTGGATCAGGTCTCTTCAATCTATGGTGAGTTAATCATATAGTTTTAGCATCAATTAAGCCTTAGACCAATGGTTTCTTGGGTCACTTGATGTAATGGTCAAACCTATACTGTAATTGATGGTTTTAATATATGAACTTAACTCAATGGTCAAGATGTAATGTTTATTCCTCCAATAAAGTGGAATTATGGATAATGTAATATGTTGGTCCTAATAATGGGATTTAGATGGTTTCCTTTATATGATCAACTTAAGGAGCTTACTTATTGACAATGGATGGCTTGTTTTAACTGAACAGTCGATTATGGGTTTTACCCTACTCTCAATGGAACTTTTTGTGTTGTTAATCAAGGGATGTCTAGGGTTAGATGGTGACTCTTTCTAGAGCACAAATCAAGGACTTCATAGGTAGTTTATCTAAGGTGTTTACTTATGTAAACAACCAAAGGTATTACCTTTTAAAAATCCAATGGTTCTGGGTGACATTATGATATGGTGATACGGTTGAATGATGATGGAACAAATGGAGGGTTACCCTTAATAAGGTAGTCTTACCTAATCACTCATATGAATAGAAGGGATGATAACCATATTGTGTTGATATGTAACCCTAATGAGGTATATCTTATTATACCTAGCTTTAATATAACTAAATGATGGTAATTGGGCATGAATAGTCCTTGAATGACTAATGCAATCATGAAGTACTCTATTACTGTTGTTGAAACCAAAGGTATAACCCTAGCATTGGGTTATACCTTGATTTATGTGTGGGTTCATACTTGAGAATGGTATGGAATGTGATAGTGATGCTTCACCTTATGCATCCATGTTCCAATGGGGATGATGTTGAGTGTTATTTAGTAACATTGATATAAATTATCATGTTGAACCTAACTCTAATGAAAATAGATAAAGATGAGTATTCATGTTTAACATTCTTATATGATGGAATGATGGTGGAATAACCTCCTTAACATGATCATAACCTTGGTATGTTAATTGGTGGTTATCATAGCCACATGGTTGATGCTTTCTTATGCCAAACATGTGGCAGCAAAGAGGAACTATAATAATGAATCTTTGAAAAAGTTGATTAGACATTTAGCGTGTCCTAGATTCATCCCTGTACTCTTAGGTCTGGGCAGGAAAAGTTTGTATATAGTGTTTCAAATGAATCGGGATTTTGTTAGCATGTTAATGCTTGTTTGTGTGACATATACAAATATTGTTCTCCTATGTATATATGTTGTGGCTAAGGTGATAGATCAATTTGTATACAATTCTTGGCATAGTATAGATATAAGAAAGATTTTGGGATCTTATGAACATGTTTATGAGTGGGTGCTAATGTTGAAATTGGTTTTAATTTACCCATATTTTTGGGTATGTGATTAATTAGTGATTGATTGTGTTTTATCTTTTGAGTAATCTCGTTTAGTGTAACAGGTTCTCACAAAGAGACTTTGCTTTTTCAATGGAATTCACCTTGGATTCCCACCTCTTGGGGAGAGTTCTAACAATATTTGAGTTGATCTCTCCTTTATCCATAGGATGACCTAGGATGGCAAGACCATTTACAATGGTGTTGAGCCTTGAGTACATATCTTCCACCTTTTCCTTCTTTCCCATCCTAAAGTTTTCCAAGAGGCCTTTGAGCATGTAAAATTTTCTTTCCTTCACTTACTTTGTCCCCTCATAAGTGACACATAGCTTTCTCCATATCTCATAGGTCATCCCATAAGAGGAAATCTTGTGGAACTCAACGGAGGAGATGGAGGCATAGAGAATGTTGGTGGCTCTTGTATTCAAGGTTGCTTTCTTAAAAGTAGATCCATCCCATTCTTCTATATTTGTCTCTGGCATCTTGTATGGAAGATTCACCATTCTCCATAGCTCAAGACTTGATCCTTGGATGTAGTATTGTAGCATTCTTTTCCAAAAGAGGAAATTGATCCCATCAAAGATTGGAATGTTGATGAGGTATCTCCCACCTTGATAATCGTCCATCTTCTCTGGAAGTATGCTTGGAGAAGATCCTCTTTGATACCACTTGTTGGATCTAGGATGGGCTCTAGAGGGGGTCAATAGAGCTAAAAATACTTATAAAAATTTATTAGACCTTTAAGATATTTTTAAGATAATATGGCTAGTATGAACTTTGAGTGCAACTAAAACTTACATAGAAAGGGAGAGAGATTGAACAAGCACCAAATAACACAACTATTTATAGTGGTTCCAACCTCCAAACTAGGAGATGTACATCCACTTCTTAGAGAAGTCAACCTCTGGGATTTTGCAATATGTTTTACTCCTTATATTCTACTATAAGAGCTAAAACATAAGACCTTGCTTTTCCGAGACAAGGATACCCAGCCTTCCCTTTGAGGGGAAGGGATCCAACACCCTACCAAAGGGCTTACCTATCCAAGACCAAGAGTCTTCAACCTCACCAAGGACTTATCCACTTTTACAACGAGTAATATGTATTCACCTAGGTCTTACCCACTCTTGCAACAATTCTTTCACCTTTTAAAGAATTACCCACTCTTCTTGGATCTTTTACCTTTGACTTCCCCTTTGCCAAGGAGAAGCTTTCACTAAGGGACTTGTGATAACCTAGATTTTTGAGTTTTTAAAAACTAATACAATATTTGAGAGGCAAGCATTCTATGTAAAGGACAAATACCAAATTAAGGAATTGGTAATTCAATCATGGATTCCTTCACCCAAATTTCACCCAAATTAGGTGTTTTGAGATACAATAGAGGACTATAATACCTAATTAAATTCAATTGTGAATGAATACCCATCCTTATGATTATTGAAGAAGTAAGTTATATGACCAAATGTTAGAATTTTGGGTCATATTTCTTGATATGGGGTTTTGTTTAAATGAGAACCCACAACTCAAATTTCATGGCATTCCTATTAACCGTTTGAGAGATATGGATGATTTAGTATATCATAAAGTGAATAATGATTCTTTGTTTTTTTTGGCACACGACCATTTAGTGAACCGATGACCCATCTGTCATCTTCTTCCACCTCTGGTTTCCATGGAGGTTGTTAAATGGATTTGGAGGGCATCACATACGGTCGTCGCCAAGTGTTTGGGATTGGAATGGTTCAACCAGATCCGGGCATATCAGAGCTACCCAACACACCTGATATCGTGAGGTTGGATGGAGGGTGGAGCAAGATATCCCCACTGTATTTGACTTCCCCTTTGCCAAGGAGAAGCTTTCACTAAGGGACTCCTTCTATTTTTCTTCTTCACCTCTCTTAGACAACAGAGAGAACCTTCATCTTCATGGTGGAATGAGAGACCGGGAGGTGGAGGAAGTGAGAGCCTCATAAGATATACATGTAGGACTAGCTCTCTTACAAGTCTCCTACTCACTCTAATGGATGTAGCAAGTAATTAAGTTTAAGAGTGAAAGAAGGCTCTTGGAGGCACTCAACTATATTATAGGGACCTTCATAGTGCTTAGTTAACCATGGGATGAAGTCCAAGGGGTCTTAATTATAGTTGGGGATGTCTACTAACTAGTAGGAACATTTAACGATGAATTCTAGCCATTTGGAGTGTTGCATTTCGAGTTTTGCAACACTCGAGCAGTTAGAAATACTTTTTCTGTACATTATGTACAGTGCAGCCGGTCGACTTTACTTATAGAAAACTCAGTTGATAGAACTATGTGACACATTAAATTTTAAGTGTCGGTCGAGTTTATCTTGGATGAAACTTGGCCGGTGGCTTAAATTTGGTTTGCATGTGTAGGGCGTCGGTCGAGTTTTTCCTGGAGAAAGCTCGGATAAACCTAGCAAATTCTAAGACCCATTCTATGCGTTAGTCAAGTTTCTAAGAGGAAAACTCGACCGAACAGACTGCATGTGATGCATTTTGAAAGTTGTCATTAAAGTACTTAAATATTCATTTTAAGTGCTCCTGATTTTTTCTAAGTTTAATTACAAGTCTTACAATCATTAAAGTGATTTACTATATGATTCTTATAGAGATGCATCATATTCTACAAAAGTGCACTTGCATTGATTTTAACTTATCTTTTCTCCAAGTTAGGAGCACAAGTTAGGGCATTTGGAGTGTGTCTATACCTCATCTGAAATCATTCAAGTATAAGCATTAGACACAAATAAGTGAAATGGTTAGGCATCATCAAAATAAGGATTTATAGTTAATTTCTTGAGTCAACAATATCACTCATATATATACTTGAAAATGTTTAATCTAGAAGCATATTTTTGGCCATCTTTGGTAAAAAAACACCTTCACATTATTTATAAAGAAGAGAGATATAAAGAAGCCTCTGGAGGCCTTCAAGGGAATAGATTCACCAATTCCACTACAACCTTGAGCATAGATGAGAATTCATCAATAGACAACACAAACAATATGTGGGGACATGTATCGTCCTACCTATAGTAGAATTGAAAGAACCCCTAATCCATTAACTAAAACTTGAAGATTAACCATGTATTAACAAAAAAAGGTTCTCGACCCATCCCACAAGATGGAAAGTGCATTCTCTTCAACAAAAAAAGGAACATGTAGTCCCTCATTTATTTATGTGTTTTTTCAATGTGCTCTCATTAGTTATTATTATTTTACTTGTTATAAATATTGTGTAAAATAGCTTTTTTAGTAATTATGTGTGTTCTTTAACAATATTTTCATGGTAATTGTGCATATTATGTACAATATCACTACATATTTTAAGATAAAATGTCTCGTGTAAAGGTTCATAACGAAACTGCAGTACAATAACTATATGGTTATGTTTTAATATGTCAGCAACAATATTTGTCGTTATGAATTTCTATCCTTTACGCTATGTATATATTTACACGTATTTTCTAGGTACTTGTGTCTTCTATATTGCTTATAAAAGGGAATTATGTGTTTTTATTGTTGATTTAAACCTAATCTTGGAACACTTTGGTGTATTACATCGCCTATATACATGCATTATTAAAAAATAATATCTTTCTAAATATGTGTCATTGTCAATATTTTCAGTATCGTGTTGTTTATCAAGATGTATTCTTGAGTAGTTCTGTATACGCTCTTTATTATGTTTATAGATAACAATCAGAACCAGACGACTGTCTCTCCCCAACTCAGTTCGTTCTCTTGACATTATTGTCGTTCTTAAAGCATTATCGACTGCCCCAAGAATTATAGCTCACAAACATGTTTGCTAATGTGTTAATGTGTTAAATGTACTCCAAGTTTGGGGTCGACATATACTTAGATAGACTTGAACTGGATATCCGTCTCGCCAGTATTATGTCAAGCTGCTAATTAAATTCTGTCAAAAAATCTGCATATCAGTTTGGCGAGTATTATGTTAAATTGCTAAATTCTATGATTTCCTGACGTGGAGGAGCACAGTCATCTCTAAGTGAAGTAGACACGGATCTGATATATAAAATTTTGTCTTTTTCATGTACCCTTTGGCCAATACCTCACATGCTTGTACAACAAGAGAGTAAACTACATTAACAGTTGTACCAGTACCATCATCACCATTAATCATGTAATGCCAAATCATTCCACTACATTTCAATACATTTGCCTACACAATGGAAACACGAGCGTGTTTCTTCTATCAGGCCTAGATACAACCTCGACCATATATTTCTATATGCAGAGTAAAGAATAGTAGGACAACAAAATTGGGGTGATATACACAAAAATAAAAATAATCATAAGAATGGTGTAGCTCGTGGCAAGACCATCTCTATAATTGGTTTGTTCTGCTACGCTGTTCCAGTTAAGACCCACATGAACACCGTAGACCATATCGTTAATGCAACAGCAGCAACGATATACGTCCACAGGAAGATTACCGAACATTCCTCTTGGCCGACACCGAAAAGCTCAGCCATTGTGCCTGCATTGAATCATCGAAGATTGTGAACTGAAACTCTATTTAAAGGAGTGCACTATTACTTACTATGGATCTAGAATGATGTTTTATGATTTATGCTTTGTTTAAGTGAAACCATTGAGATAGAGAGACAATCTTATAATCAATTTACACTTAACGATCATCTGTTTCACTATCAGATCATTCGAAGTGGCCATGTGCTGTGTGGAATTACTGGTTGATCTGGCATGACCTGCACCCCAACTGCACGTGCTTATAGTTTACCGCCTCTTCACAGACCCTTGCAACCCTTCCATATGTAAACCCACATGCATACCACTATGTTTGGGAATTTCTCTAGCTTAAGTAAAACAATCATTGACACGAGTATAATAACATGTGTTTTACCTATATTCATTGCTGGTGGGAGAGCAAACTGAGTCATGAGGGCATATTGAAACAACGGATCCACAGGCAGGAGGCCCAACTCCGCAGCTCCTATCACAACACCAATCCCAATGATCGGAAGCAATACAAATTTCACAATGATGATAGCAACTAGGTTAGAAGGCCTGAGTCCTGAACTGCGCATCCCTGTTTATGTGAAAAGGAATCAAACTGTTCAGCAATTACTCTTGATTCATCTGTGGTCTTTGTTTGTTTATTCTACAATTTTTTAAAATTCTCATACCTTTAGTTAGATTGCCTCCCAGTATAAGCGTAACACTCGGTATCGTGCCACCTCTGTATCCATAAGAAAAAGAACGGCAATCTTAGTTTCCTCTGTGTCTAAGATGTCATCATGAAACAAAATTTAAAAGCAAGTCATTTATGCGACTCATACCCTAACAGGCTGAGAGCATCTTCAATAACTCGGAGAGGAGCGCCATTCCCTATAATGAGGCTCTTCAACCATGGTATCGACCCAACAACAAATCCAGCGAACTGATGCAAAGGTCAAAGAAACACATGCAGCGGGTGTTTCAGTAAAGGATGCATATAATCTTTGGGTGTCTCTAAAAAGCAGAGGCTTTCAGAGAACTTACCGCAGAAACGGAAGGAGGTGCCAGTAATTCCTCAGCGAACTGATGGACGATCCCAACCAGTTTGCCCCACCAGCCTCCCTTGGTTTCGTCAGTCGAGCACTGAATAACAACCTACATTATGATTTCCAGGGGATTGATTTAGATTACCATTTTTCTTTTACCTTTCCAGTTAGTTGTTAGAAAGTAACTGTAGATAGATGTTCTATCTCCCATCCAGAGCAAAGACGGTAAAAATTGAAAATGTTGATTACGATCCACAGAGGAAGGAATCAGGTTGTCACAAACCATCTCTGTTTTTTTCTTCTAAAACAGAATTAAAACATAATCAGATGTTATTTGTTTTATATTGAGATCCTCACCATTTCATCCTCCGCACACCTCTTATCCTTTTGGCCTTCCTCATCCCCGTTTGTCAGGAGGCCAGTCTTGTGATCAGCATCACACGTCCTGTTGGGCAGTTTCGAAGAAGCTTCCTCAACCGAACCGGCAGTCTTCTTATACTGCTCACCAGCTTCCCGTATGAGAGCAAGCGTATGGGTCCATATATAAAAGCTACCAAGCTGCATCAAATTAAATAAACAAAAGAAAAAAACAGAGTTTAGAAGATGCTGATGTTGCTAAATGAATGCTAAAACAATTGCAAAAGAGGATAACTGACGATTATAAGATGCAACAAACAGGTCACGAAAAATATCATCATGTTATCAAAATGCTAAGCTATAAGATCTCCCAGTCAGTTATTCTGGAGATGAAGAGAATGAGAGAGCCATAATCAACTCACCGCCATCGAGAAGGACGCGTAGGCGGTCCCTCGAGTCCGGCACACACTATCCGACCCGAACGGGCTCCCTTCCTCTCCGCAGACAGCAGGGACGATGATTATCATCAGGTTCCCTAGATTCCCTATTTTCCGATGACCACATAATAAGGGATAAAAAGCGCTCCAGATCAGTAAACATTAACCTAACATCCGCATTGTTAAAAGACCAAGTGATTCTGCGGCATGAATGCCAACAAGTTGTACCTGCAGAGCACGCCGCGACTATGAGGCCCTCGAGGTGTCGTGGCGGCCGCAGTATCTTGACGACGATGCGGCCCAGTAAGCTCCCGGTGAAGAAGATGATCCCGATGTTCACTGGCATGAACCACCTGCATAATGAAAGAGGCGCTGTTTCATGGGAGGTTTCATTGGTGTCTCTTGTTTTGGATAGACAGAAAACATAAATTGGGAAAACCTCAGAGATCCCAATAACCGCTCTCTTGATTGGCCAACCAGGACCAAGGTGTTTGAGAAGCTAACCATGAGATGATTTCGTCGAGGGTGATCGTCTTTGCAAGCGTCCCGAACACAAGGCTAGGGGTAAAGACATAGAAGACCACCTGCAGGCATACCGCATACATATATATCAGTAGATGTGCAGTGAGTGTTGGTACATGAACGAAATTTTGCGGGAGGTGTATAGACAGATCGAAGAGGCATATTACATATAGATACATCCGAATAATTACATACATAGATACATCGGAATGAATGAGACGCGACTAACCTTGTTGAGATCCTTCCGTGCCTGCGCCGTGAGTATCCCGCAGCGGTCCGTTGCTAGAAAGGCTCCCAGACCGGCAATAATGAGGACCTGCAACGGTGGCATGAAAGCCACCAGCAGCAGATCCAGGAACCCCATATCTGATGCGCTGGTTCTTTACTCCTCCGCTCCCAGAGTCGTGTGGTGGTAGGAGTGCAACAAGACTCTGATACTCGGATGTATTCTCAACAAGTGCTTATATCAGAGTATGGCACTTTGCTGTGTACCCCACTGCCACTACAGGCTTAAAACTCGGGCGGAGTGGACGGCTCTGCAGGTTGAAACAGAGGAGGATCAGTGAGGGGCCCCGGAGGTATTCGTCGAGCGCAAATGGAAACACTAAAAACCCAAGCAATTGAAGAAATGAGGAGAACTCGCAGTGTAACAATACTTATTATTTTTTTTTTTTGAGTCTGTTCTGTTGTGTACTGGAACACTCCGGATTTTCTCTCCTTCTTACCCCGTTTGCAGGTCAGAGGGGTGTTACCGTGTTAGTATAAGTTCCATAAATATTAATAAAAAGTTACGTGCACTTAAGTTTAGAATTCAAAATGAGAAAAAAATTGTGTTTTTTGTTACAAATAAAAAAGATCTAATAAAAGCATGTCGTTTTTTGTCCATCATTTTATATGAAAAGAAAGAAAATGTATCTATCATGTTATCAATCTCAAACTAGCTCTACATAACAGAACCTTAAACAAGAAGTTAACAAAATACACTTGTGGAATGGAAGTCCTGGGCCTCCTGGCCCCACCGGCTGGCACTGAATTGGTTGACGGTGCATGGGTGGGATCTCTGAGCAAACAAAGACGCAGGGCATGTGATGGCTTTGCTCTTTAGTACCAATCATTCCCATATTGTTCAATAAAACCAGTACGCGTAAAACGTTGCCATGAATTTTACTTGGATTCCGATCGATACTCCTATATGCGTCGTGTCAGTCGCTGTACGATCAGCGCGGTAGTAGGTTTGCTTGCCCACTACATTACTGGAAGCACACACAGTCCGCAAGAGCAACACGGCAGTAGTACCTGTCACGCTGCTTGGATCATGTCGTATGCATGCTCGAATAAAGTAAAAAAATAAAACTCTTGAATAAAGAGAATCAAGGCATTGGTTTTACTAATAAGTTGTCAAACGTCACTTATAAAAACATTAAACGAGTGAGATCCCCATCCCACACCAAAGATGGAATAAACATCCTTTACTAGCAATAACACATTATTGTTAAAATGAATCACACCATTTTGTTTGATGTAATTTTTAAAAATAAATTGTTAATGGAAAAAAATAAATACAACAATGTAGTATTGTATTTTTTAATCCAAATTGATGTCATATTAACATGTGTTATTTGTTAATTTAGTTTCTCTTAGTTTAATTTCATAAACACGCTTTTTTAGGCATATTGTATCTAAATGGGTTGTTGTTTATTTGATATACATGAGTTTTTGTCATGTATGTATCTTGTCTCTTGCTTTATCTCTCCACGTACCTCCCTCCTCACTTCATCGTTCTATTTCTCTCTTGCTTTTCATGACCCAAAGATGTACCGAGTTTAATTTCACATACCATAGTATTGTGTTGACCTTTGTAATTTATTTTTAGAAGCAAAAACAAAAGGCTGTGTAGTTGTTGTCATTAGTCGTAATTTGAATAAGTATATCAGTTTATTATCACCTAAACGGTTGTATAAATGAATCAGTGCGCATGTTATGATAATGTCTTGTTCGGTAAGACCCGTGTCGGTAGGTGTACTTGAATAATGCATTGATTAGCAATTCAGCATAATTCGTAAGACTGGGGTACTGGTTGTCGGTGTAGAGGATTGATCCATGCGTTGATTAGCTACCAACCAAAGGCGCAGGGCATGTGGTATTGTTGTTTGGTATCGGTATCGTTTCGATATAATGCTTTAAAGAGAGTAGTAGAAGACGTGAAACGATTGGTATTTTATTATTCCGTCTCTCGGATGTGGCGGTGCGACCCAGTCGTACGTGGACCTCGTGGTTGTTGACCTCACCTCACTACTCTTAACTAGAAATCAGTCAGCAGAAGTAATACGGTAGCAGTATATATATCTCTCGAACTGCTGTATTCATCATCATGCCGCATGCTTGAATAAAGAAAAAAAAAAACACCAACGCAATGCTGACAAAAACGAAGTGAGTCATGAGTTATATGCTGCCAAACAACGACTCAAGCCAAGTGCACGCTTTAGAGATGTCGTATGCACATCCCATACACCGGCGGCGATGACTCAGCCCATTCAGAGCCAATCCAGTGGCCAGCCTGGTGCGTGTTTCTCGTGCAAGGTAAATAAGAAGAAGAAAAAGATGATAATATTGTTTCATGCGGCTGACTCGGGCAAGTGAACAACAGCAAACCAAAGGGGGGAGGGGGTCCGTACGAGGGGTCCACTACCAGTGATCCGGTGCTTTCTGCTTGATGAGTGGTCCACGACGGAATCTTTGAACTTTTAGCACCCCTTTTATGTGTTTATTATAGTAAAGAACCGAGTTCGCATTTGTTTATATAATTCATTATCACTGCAACAATCACTTCTCGCTACTCAAAATTCCATATATAAGGAATCCGATAATGGGTGAAACTAAAAAGGATAGGTTACGCCGCGCGCTGTCCAGGTAGGTGGATGGCGTCGATTTACATAGATGGCGTCGATTTACAATATGTGTTATTGTTTAGTTGTCCGTAGCTCACAACCAAACAGAATGCTATCGAGAAGGAACATGATTGGTTGCGATCAGCTCGTGTTTGTTTGGTTGTGAGCTACGGAGTGATTCCGGGTCGTGTTTGGTTGGTTGCGGATTTTGAGTTTAAGATGTAGGGTTGTAGAATCTGTTTTGTACTTTTTGTTGACGAGCTTCCAAACAGCGGAGGATCGCGGGGTCACGTCTCTAATGTGACCATGTCTCACGCTCACCAGGGGTTCATCAAGTAGTTAGGAGAGATGTGGTTGAGACGCTTGCCGCGCTCCACGCTCGCTGTCCAATTCCCGTGCAGATACCACCTGACACGACCACTTCTTCTCCACCCCCTCTCCCTCGGATTCTTCTCCGCGAGACTGTCGGCATGTGAGTTGTGATGCAGACAGAAACTGAAAAACAATGGCCGCCGCCGGGACAGCGGAGCCGTGCATGGAACGGAACGACCGGGCAAAGGGAAGACAGCTGGGAACGAGAGAGACGTGAGTGGACAGGATTATGAATGGGAGGATGGATACCCCGCGCTCGCGAGCAACAACCACGGCTATTGAAGCTAATCTCCCCATCTGCTCGTCGGAGGAGGACGATGATGACTGAGGGTAAATTGCTTCAATGGAAGCCTCGACGTACGGCGGATACGCCGCAAACAACTCACGCCGCCGTCGCGCACGCGTTACAACGATTCTTTAATTCTAACAGGATAATGAAACCAGGACGGAAATACTAATCTAACAAACGCAGAGGCAAAGCGTACCTGCACACAAAGTATGGAGCAGTAAGGCGGAACAAGATATTGGTGTATTGTATCCCTGACGCAGCGCGAGGCGGAGGTGGAGGCTGGAGGGACGATAAGGAGCACGCACCCGCTAGCTAGCTGTTTGTGCTTTGTTCTTGAGTCGGCGGCGCCAGAAAGCACCACGTCCGGACAGGAGGCTGGCGGGCGCGCGCGCCTTGATTGCAGAATTGCTTCAATGAATTAGGTGTCGCTTGGCTCCCCCAGATCCCCCTATCCACTGCAGCTCTGCGGTTGTGCTCTCTGATCTGACCTCTGTATGGTAACCAGCTGTATGGCTGTTGGCTCTAGTTTTCGGTGAGAGAGAGAGAGTGAGGTTGGGGGTTGATGAAGAGGGATGGAAAACAAGTGGGCTGGGCTGGGCTCTTTATATACGTAGAGAGAGCCATAAGCAGCTGGCTAGCATCCGAATTGAATGGGATATACGAATCGACGTCGAAGCCTGCTGGAAATTATAAAAAAAAAAACTACAACTTTTGTCTGCCCTTTACGATACACTGATTTTACTCCTCGTGGTCCACTACACAACTTACTTGTCCGCCCTGATCACCGCCGAGAGGAAATCAAGAATATATTGAACATTCCAGAGAGGAAGACAAAAAAAAAAACTACAACTATTGTCTGCCCTTTACGATACACTGATTTTACTCCTCGCGGTCCACTACACAACTTACTTGTAACAAACAGCTTATTCGGCGAGGAATGCAGTTCATTTAGTTCAGTCCAACATCACTTCGAATTGACCCAAACACCCTGCATCTAATGTCCATGCATATCTGTAGATCTCCAAAGGTTAAATTACCGCACAGGTAAATCAATTGCATGCGACTATACATACCATCACTGTCAACCCTGAGAGGCAACGTGAGACAATGGCCTCCGGTGGGAGTTTTTCGGGTCAAGTTGCTTTCTGGATAGCCTTACATAACTTGGGCTCCTCTTATTATCCAAAGCCACACAAGGCCGCT
This sequence comes from Alisma plantago-aquatica, assembly GCA_963693085.1. Lineage (NCBI taxonomy): Eukaryota > Viridiplantae > Streptophyta > Magnoliopsida > Alismatales > Alismataceae > Alisma > Alisma plantago-aquatica. The sequence continues at coordinate 588,776,458 of OY856410.1, forward strand.
CTATCTATATGTGAACGGTACTGGTGTTACATGAAGATGGACGAGCTTAAGGGCTAACTTGGTTGGGCTGCGTTAGCAAGTATATATTACTGTTGCAACTGCACGTGTTTTTCAACTCCCAAATGTTTGTTATTGTTTACTTCCAATGAAACGTAGGAACTCAGAACTGCACGATGTATTCAGCGACGTAGAAAAATTGGGAACTCCATCTGGGCCCCCATGTGGAGCTAGTTCTCAATTATCTTCCAGAGACAGTAACACGAACGTTCGTGAATACGGAACACAGTTGTTCAACACATTCATCCTCCTTTGCATAATGTTTTCGTAAGTCCTACGTCCAACCAAATGATCGCAGATCAACTATATGAATTAACTTTCGTCCCAACCAAACAAAAACACTAGAGTCTCAGTTCATCCTTTTTTACTTTCACGAGTTTTAAATTTCGACTGTGGCTTCGTTTTACAAGGAACTAAACTGGCCCTAATGATAGTTTGAATCCTTTTGTGTAAAGATTACATATGGAATTTACGATCTGTCATCCAACTACATCCATCCAAACCAAACTCTAAGATTCTAATGTTTCTTACCACTAATGCGCTCCAATTTGTGATTATTAATCGCGAACAACCCAAACAGGCTACATCAACAAGTGTTCAAGACCCGCCGCTCTACGAGTCCAGGTCAAACAAGTTGTCCAGCCCGGTGGCATTACACAACTTGGGCTCTCATATCAAGAGCGACTAAACAAACGAGAGTCTCTCAACTTTACCCGCCACTTAAATTATTAATCCTCCTCCTACTACTACTGCCGTGTCCATTCCCACTTCTTCCCTCCCCCCCAATCGATTTCTTTCTCTTTTTTGTAACATGCGTAACCGCGGCTTTTGTTTCTCTTCTCTTTATTAATCGGCTAAGATGATGAATAATGAACAAAATCGGACTGCTTGTATATGTAAATATAATTAGGCGTGTCTTTCAAAAAAAAAATATATAATTAGGCGTTGCGGTGCAACACGTTTCAAATGCGATGCCGCGCGGCTATCAACTCTTCAATGACAGACAAGGCAGGACTCAGGAGAGCACGTGCAATTAATGGAGGGGTCACCCACACAACCCTATGTCGCAAACAAAGCGTACGTAGCTTCCTTAAATTAAAGAGGGTTGCTATACATAGCCATAGTTGGACCCTAATCCGGACGACCACATACTACAAGACAAAACTAGTCATGTCAACGCTAACATGTCTTTCTCTCTTATGCACCCCCTCCTTGTTTCCTCCGCCCCATCTCCCCTTCTAAAACCCCGAATGCCTTTTCAACTCTCCGCTCTCACCCATTCCCGCTCTCGTTTCCCCCTCATTTGCTATCCCCTGCGAGCTCTCTCAGTCGCCGGTAACCCGCCACCGCTCCACCTGACCGAATTCAATGGGATGTATGAGTCGATGTCGAAGCCTGCTGGAAATTATAATAAAAAAAAACTAGAACTTTTGTCTGCCCTTTACGATACACTGATATTACTCCTCTTGGTCCACCGCACACTAACTTGTCCGCCCTGATCACCACCGAGAGGAAATCAAGAATATGTTGAATACAATAGCATTCAAGAGAGGAAGATGAAAAACTATTTACCGAGCTCGTCATCATTTACTTCCCAAGTTGCCATCTACTTGCTCTCTCATGACTAGTCTCCCTACGTAAGACACATAAGATGGCTTGCCGGCTGGCCGCCGAATCGAGTGTGCGATACGAATCGACGTCGAAACCGGATGAAATTATTTATATATATAAAAAAATAGCACTTTTGTCTGCCCTTTATGATATACTGATATTACTCCTTCTGGGTCCACGAGACACTAACTTGTCCGCCCTCACCACCGAGAATAAAATGAAAAATATTGGTATAATAGTACTGGCATGCGAGGGAAGAAGAGAAATGTAATCAGAAGGCACGTCAACATCTAGTCATCTACTTCCCACAAGTTGTCATCTAACTTGGTGCTCTCATTACGAGTCTCTCCCACCAGCCAGCTTATTCAGCGAGGAATGCAGCTTAACTGGCTCAGTCTGACCATGCATCACTATCTCCAAAGGTTAAATTTGTCAAGATACTAAAGATATAGCTAATTACTCCACCTGATACTGAGGCTTTGTCTCTTCGACTCTCGTAAGTTGCAGCATGTACTTAGACATTCATTGCTAATCTGTATGACTTGGAACTCATATATTGCTTTAACTATTGTACCCTTTTGTAATTCATACAACAACACGAGGAGATGGTGTGACAACCCATCATCTTCTTGATTCCGAGGTCTCTGTAACTTTCTCCCTTCAGTTTCTAAGATGACATCTGTAACACCCCTGACCTGGATTATGACCTAATCCTAGATATTTTGCATAAGTAAGATGCTTACATGCTTGTTCTTATCTTGTGAAAAGTAATTAAGGCCTTTGTAATGTATTATTTTCAAAATGGAACTTATATACAAACTATGTGTGCATTTTATGTTATTCTAAATGAAAAGTACAATTTACCTACGATGATGGGTTACGTTACAAATGTTACATGTTGAATATATTCTAAGTGTTTTGTATGTCATGAAAGTGAATATGGTGCTAAGTGGTGGCTTGTGCAAAGCCTAAATCCTAAGTGAGAACTTGTGTAAATAAAACTAAGTGCTTCGTGCATCAATTGTGGTACAATTGCAATATGTACAAAATGTAGGGTTAATGTATAATTTACCACCTCTAGATTGTCTTTCCTCTTACCTAGTATTCTAAAGGAGAGAGAAAGGAGGAAATAATATGTTTGAAATATCTTAGAATGTTAGTACTCTTAATAATAAGAAATCAAGCAAATGAATAAGTTGAAAGCTATGTGCATGAGCCATATTGAGTTGTAGATTTGAGAATAGAGGTCCCTATCGGCCATAGAGCCATAAGGAGGGCCTCCTATCAGATTGAGGAAGCCTTGGCTTGACCCATGACGGGCAAGGCACTCCAAGGGAGAATGAGGCATCTATTTGCTTTTACCTTAGAAATGATGGAGTAGAATATTATAATACGTTAATGGAAGGAGAATTGCCCTAGGAGACAACTCAAGAGCCACCCCTTATCTTTTCTTTATCCTTTTTACATGGCAAAATAATAAGTGTCAAGTATGCAAGAGCATGTGTTGACCTTGCATGGCTAGGTGGCATGAAGTACCTTAGGATAATGACGCCTATGGCACTCTTTTCTATAAATCACAAGTATAAATACCTTGACCTTCATTTGTTGGCAAAATTTTTGGATCTAACAAGTACCTTTCCTCTTGTATCGTACAACACCTTCCCTTGTGTCGCCCTTAGTGGAGAGAGTTGAGTGGTATCAGCCAAGGAGGAGGGATATTGGCCAAAGAAGGTTGAAGCAATTAAGTAAGGTGATACCGCTCAAATTGGTAGAAGATATCGTGCAAGAGCTTGGAGTTTAAGTCGTGGAGCTTGGAGAAGGTTCATCTTCAACCTTGGAACGTATGGAGTAAATCTTGAAGCTTGAAAGCCTTTCAAGAGGTGGGTTATATAACTTAAACCCTTCAATGTTATTATCCTTTCTTTAACATTATTCAACTGTTGATTAAATTGCAAATTAGGGTTTCCTATGATCAGTTGATATAATCATAAGTTCAAAAGTGTAATTAGATTATGAACTAGGTGTCGCTTGGTTCCCACAGACCCCCCTATCCTCTGCAGCTCTACACGGATGTGCTCTCTGACCTGACCTCTGTATGGTAACCAGCTGTATGGCTGTTGGCTCCCTATCCTCTGCAGCTCTACACGGATGTGCTCTCTGACCTGACCTCTGTATGGTAACCAGCTGTATGGCTGTTGGCTGGTGTTTCGGTGTGTGTGTGTGAGAGAGAGAGAGAGGTTCGGGGTTGATGAAGAGGGATGGCAAACAAGTGGGCTGGGTTGGGCTCTTTATATCCGAATTGAACGGGATGTACGAATCGACGTCGAAGCCTCCTGGAAATTATAATAATAACAAAAAAAACTACAACTTTTGTCTGCTCTTAACGATACACTGATATTACTCCTCTTGGTCCACAACACATTAATTAACTTGTCCGCCCTGATCACAACCGAGAGGAAATCAAGAATATGTTGAATACAATAACATTCAAGAGAGGAAGACGAAAAACTATTTACAGAGCTCGGTCATCATCTACTTCCCAAGTTGCCATCTACTTGCTCTCTCATGACTAGTCTCCCTAGTCCCTACTCCACCACACACACACACACCCCAAAAAGGGTAAACCAATTGCGTGTGACTGTACATACCATCACTGTCAACCCTGAGAGGCAACGTGAGACAATGGCCGCCGGTGGGAGTTTTTCGGGTCAAGTTTCTTTCTGGATAGCCTTACATAACTTGGGCTCCTCTTATCATCCAAAGCCACACAAGGCCGCTCTATCGATATGTGAACGGTACTGGTGTTACATGAAGATGGACGAAAAAATGAGCTTAAGGGCTAACTTGGTTGGGCTGCATTAGCAAGTATTAATTGCATAATGTTTAATTAGTAAGTCCTACGTCTAACCAAATGATCGCAGGTCAACTATATGAATTAACTTTCACCCCAACCAAACAAAACACTACAGTCTCAGTTCATCCTTTTTTACTTGCACGAGTTGAAATTTCTACTGTGGCTTCGTTTTACAAGGAACTAAACTGACCCTAATGATAGTTTGAATCCTTTTGTGTAAAGATTGCATATGGAATTTACGATCTGTCATCCAACTACATTCATCCAAACCAAACTCTATGATGCTAATGTTTCTTACCACTAATGCGCTACAAATTGTGATTATAGAATCACGATCAACCCAAACAGGCTACATCAACAGCAAGTGTTCAAGACCCGCCCCTCTACGAGTCCAGGTCAAACAAGTTGTCCAGCCCGGTGGCATTACACAACTTGGGCTCTCATATCAAGAGCGACTAAACAAACGAGAGTTTCCACTTTACCCGCCACTTAAAATTCATAATCCTCCTCCTCCTCCTACTGCCGTGTCCGTTCCCGCTTCTTCCGATCCCCACAATCGATTTCTTTCCCTGTTTTTAATATGCGTAACCGCGGCTTTTGTTTTTCTTATCTTTACCGCTAATCGGCTAAGATGACGAATAATGAACACAATCGGACTGCTTGTATATGTAAATATAAGAATAATTCTAGCTGTAATCAGCTGCCCACCCGACCACCCACCAGGTTGGGACTGCTGGAAAGTCCAATATGGGCCAGTTTTATTTTTTTTAAATAGGAGGGAAGTACAAAGAAACGAAAAAAATTTGTATCGCTCATAATTTTCAAGTCACAATGAATTTTTTTATGAAATAAAAAGTACTAAATTTGTTAAAAAAAAAACTTTCCAATAAGACCAATGTTGGCATATTTTGAGAAAAATAATAATATGAGAAAATATAATATATGTGTTTTGGGCATAACCGTCCATATTCTGGGTGCATGCCCATAGTGTACATTCTGTCTTGTACAACCAACCACATTAAAAGTAAAAAAATAAAAGTGAGAGAAAATGATTGTGTTCATAATTTTAGTCTAGTTTTATTTATTAAAGAAATAAAGGATGAGGAAAATAGAAGAGAGAGAAAATATTTTTGTCCATAACTTTCAATTCGGAACATATTTTTTGATGAAATAAATTGTATTATAATTCTTGTAAAAAATACTTTCTAACAAGACTAGTGTTGACATACTTTAAAATACTGATAATATAAGAGAAAAATATAGTATCTGTATTTTAGGATACCATACACATGTCTCGCACGGTACCTCTAGTAGTGTACGTGTAATACTAAACTTTGATTACAAAATGTGGCTATTAGTATTGTACTTCTTGTACCAACAAGATCATCAAATCATGTATTGATGTTATGTCTCATACGGTACCTCTAGTACTGTACGTTTAATACTATACTTTGTATTACCAAATGTGGCTGTTAGTACTGTATTTATAGTAACAACAAGATCATCAAATCATGTATTGTCGTTATGTCTCGTACGATACCTCTAGTATTGTACGTCTAGTACTATACTTTGTATTACAAAATGTGGTTGTTAGTATTGTACTTCTTGTACCAACAAGATTATCAAATCATGTATTGTTGTTATGTCTCATACAGTATCTCTAGTATTGTACGTCTAGTACTATACTTTATATTACAAAATGTGGTTGTTAGTACTATACTTCTTGTACCAACAAGATCATCAAATTATGTATTGTTGTTATGTCTCGTATGGTACCTCTAGTACTGTATGTCTAGTACTATACTTTGTATTACAAAATGTGGTTGTTAGTACTATACTTATTGTAACAACAAGATCATCAAATCATGTATTGTTGTTATGTCTCGTACAGTACCTCTAATACTGTACGTCTAGTACTATACTTTGTATTATAAAATGTGGTTGTTAGTATTGTACTTCTTGTACCAACAAGATCATCAAATCATGTATTGTTGTTATGTCTCGTACGGTACCTCTGGTAATGTACGTATGGTATTATACTTTGTATTACAAAATATGGTTGTTAGTACAGTACTTCTTGTACCAACAAGATCATCAAATCATGTATTGTTGTTATGTCTCATACGGTACCTCTAGTGCTGTACGTCTAGTACTATACTTTATATTACAAAATGTGGCTATTAGTACTGTACTTCTTATAGAATTTGTGTGTATCCTTGTATATAACTTTTCTTGAACGCTACATTATGAATGTATGTAAAAATTAATATAAATGGTAAAATGTATAATACTTACATATTTGTGACGAAATATTAAGTGTAAAAAATAAGGAGGCACTTAATATTGTACGTCTGTACATATTATGAATGTAAATACTTAAAAAAATAGAATGTGATTGGTAGTATCGTACTTCTAGTAGTGTATTTTGTATTATAAAATTTGACTGTAAGTACCGTACTTCTTGTAGAATGTGTGGGTATCCTTGTAAATAATTTTTGTCAAATGTCACATTTTGAATGTATGTAAATATTAATATAAATGATAACATGTACAATACTTATGGATTTATGACGTAATATGTAATATGAAGACATAAAGAGACAATAAATATTGTACATGAATGGTCAATCTGAGTTTAGTACCCAAAAATATACTGTACTTTTATATACTTCTCTTTTCTCTTAATATACGTCTAACATTATTTTTTTCAAAGTATGTTAACATTGGTCATGATAAAAAGTATCTTTCATAAGAAATCAAATGCTTTTTATTTAAAAAAAATCATTTAGAATTAAAAGTTATGAGCAAAATTGTTTTGATTCTCTTCTTTTTATTCGTTTCTTATCTTTGCAGCATCTTTTTGCCACGTCACCAACGCCCCCCCCCTCCCAACCACCGGGTAGGCGCCCAGGTGGGGGAGCGAGGGTGTGTAGTGTTACTCAAATATAATTGAAAAATTCTACACATAGTCACCTTACTACCCGCTCACCCACCTGGTTCTGTCAGCAGCAATTAAAGCAATCAAGGATGAGGGAAGTAGAAGAGAAAGAAAATATTTTTGTCCATAACTTTCAATCCGGAGCATATTTTTCGATGAAATAAATTGTATTAGAATCCTTGTAGAAAATACTTTCCAACGAGGCTAGTGGTGACATATTTTGAAATAATGATAATACATGAGAAACATAGTATCATATATTAGGATACCATATACATGTTCTGGGTACAGACGTACAGTACTCGTGAGTACTGTACTTTTGAAGGAAGGAGGATCAACAATACTCATGAGTATTGTACTTATGGATCCACGAGTATTGTATCCACTAGTTCATACTCAAGCATAAGTACAGTACCTACCAAATTACAAAACCAAACATAATCGTATAACTGATGTAGAAGTATAAGTATAGTACCTACGGAATCGCATAGCAACATTAGTCATTTGGACAATTTCTTTTACAAAATGCAGACATAAGTTGAGTACCCACTTGTTAATGACCTCAAAAGTACAATGCACATCAGATCAAGAATCACTTATAAAATGCAACCATAAGTATTGTACCCACTTGTTAATTTCAACTCAGGTACTGAGACATACGTACAGTACCTAACAAATTATAAATCAAGCATAATTGTATAACTGGTCTAGAAGCATAAGTACTATTGTACAAATTGTACAAATTGTCATCTGGACAAATTTTTTTTACAAAGACATAAGTTGAGTGTCCACTTGTTAATGATATCAAAAGTACAATCTATAAGTATGGCACTCACTTGTTTATTTAAACTCAGTTACTCAAGCATAATCACAGTACCTAACAAATCATAAAAGTATGCATAATTGTATAACTAGATTAGAAACATAAGTACAGTACATACAGAATTCTATAACAACAATATGAATGTTTGTATATGACAAACTGTACCTCAAAACACAATTATCCTGTACTCCAAAACATAGGTATTATAGCTTAAATACGAATATTATATTTCTCTTATATTATTATTACTCCAAAATATATCAACATTGATCTAGTTAGAAAGTATTTTTTATAAGAAATCTAATGCTTTTTATTTCATAAAAAATCATTCAAAATTAAAAGTTATGAAAAAACTATTTTCTTTCTCCTCTTTTAATTTTTATTTTCACTTTAAATTAAATAGTTCAACCACATTAGCAGCGACCCCTCCCAACCACCGGGTGACCGCCCGGGTGGGGGAGCGGGGGTGGGTAGCTTAGCTCAATATAATTTGTGTTGTGGTGCAACATGTTTCGCATACGATGGCGCACGACTATCAACTCTTCAATGACATACAGGGCAGGAGAGTACGTCCAATTAATGGAGGGGTCACCCACACCCCCTATGTGGCAGACAAGCGTACGTAGCTTCCTTAAATGAAACGCACATGCTTATTTATTAAATTTTAGAATGCAATGCCATGCGATGCTATACATACTGCCCACCGCATGAATGCAGCATCATGGAGAGAGACTAAGAACTCTTTCTTTACCTGCGGACTGGATCTGCTTTCACCAGTCCCTATCTGTCTATGACTAGTCGAGGTTGTCATTTGGCTAACGGGCCTGGGACGATTTTCATTTGATCACGGTATTCAGTTATGTCGCTGCCATGAGTTGTGCCATTTTCAGTGTGACGTGGAGATATATATATATATATATATATATATATATATATATATATATATATATATATATATATATATATATATATATATATGTTAGGAAGAGTGTACCGGTCGGTACAAGTAACTTATGTGTATCGACCATTAAAATAGCACATGCGGAGTATGTTGATAAAATCCAACCATATGGATTGAATCAAAATTATATAGATTAGATGTGTTTAAAAAATCATAACCATATCTCATAGAGATCATGAGATATAAAAATATACCATTCAATGGTTTCTGCAATTTCTGCAACTTACCGTTGATTAGAAAATACACATTTTCTTTTGTTAGATGATCAATGAATATCAGAATGTGGTGATTTTTTGTAAACATCTTATCTAAGGGGTATACTTTACATCCGTAAGGATGGTTTGTTTAATAGAAACTTACAATCTACATAAATGAAGGTGGGTACATGTAAGCTACATGTACTCAGGTACACAATTCTTTTAGCCATATATATATATATATATATATATATATATATATATATATATATATGGATTATCTTTAATATCTGTGTGGGTAGTTACCAGCACACCTTTTCCATCACTTTTTTTTAATTTGCAATTGTAGAAGAACATTTTATCTAGCTCCCCAAAAAAATTGATCCAAAAATAATATTATTTGTCCCACCAAAATAAAAAAAGTCCGTCCATATATTATCTGACTGTATATTTTCTGCGCAGTTACTTTTTTAGTCACATAGTTACTTTTTATATCAATACAGTTACTCTTTTGATCAGAAGAGTTACTCTTGTGTACCATATAGTTACTCTTTAGGATGTACGAGTAGCCAACGGGTAGTGAAAATCAGGCTATCTGCGCGGGTAACGAATGAACAGCCATATATATATATATATATATATATATATATATATATATATATATATATATATATATATATATATATATATATATAGAAAGAGAGAGAGAGAGTGTGTGTGTGTCATGCTAGAATACACTCGAGTGCATTCGGAGCAGAATACACTCAAGTAGTTTTTCATGATGTAATCTTTTTTTCAAAAATCTAATCCATTGATCTTCTTAATCATCTTGTGAATAACTCATATAAAAAATGTGAGCACATTTGGATATTTATAATGATGTTATAAAGACCGCAAAAATTATGCATTTCAAATTAGTTTGTATGTCGATTTTGTTGCCCTCGGATGAGTGTCTTACACTCATCCAAATGGGCTCAAAATTTGTATGTAGCCTAATTATAGTATGACAATGAAGATCAATGATCTACATCTTGCAAAAAATAGTCTTGATATGCGAACACACTTGAGTGTATCCGTGCGATCTGTACACTCGAGTGTATTTTAGCCTGACTATATATATATATATATATATATATATATATATATATATATATATATATATACACACACACAAATATATATATATATATATATATATATATATATGGAGAGAGAGGGTTAAGCTATAATACACTTGAGTGTATAGAGGCCTCTGTATAACCCTTTTTATATCTGTTAGACCAAGATCTAGGAAATCCATTCAGTCAGCCTTCAAATGACCTCAACTAGGACTCAACTCCCGTCCATTAGTGTACCTAACCTCTCTCTCTCTCTCCAAACTCACAAGACTACATGTATCTTTTCTCCATTCACTCCTCTCCTCTCTCCTCAATCCTCTCTCAGCCACGTCAGAGAATAATTTCTCAGCAGCCTGCCTGACCAATGACCCTTCATCGGTACAGAACCAACATTGTGCCCTTCTCCATCGGGTTGACCCAATAAATGTTTCTCTCTGGCACACCCTCTCTGGTTCTCCTTCTTCGGTGCCCTTTTTCTATGGATTTATCTATGGTACACCTTCTCTGGTCCTAAGGATGGTGATGCTCTAGTGTATAATGCCCGACTAGTGACCCCTTCACCGGCACAAGAGCAAACTGTGCCCTTCTCCATATGGTTCACTCAGCAGTTTTTTTCTCTCCATCGCACCCTCTTTGATGCCCGTTCTCTGACCGGGGCCCCTGTGGTGCACCTTCTCCAGTCCCAAAGGTGATGACAGTGTGCCAGTGCAATAACGTCGACTAGTGACCCCTTCACCGACATGCTCTCGTGGACTAAGGTAGAGTCGACAGAGATCCAATGTGAGGATGTGAAGTTCTATCTATTTTGGTATGTCTAACATTTTGACAACCTTTCTACCTCCTCTTGTTGAATCAATTGATTTGGTGTTGTTCTAGCTACTACCTTGCTCACATTGTATAGTTCCCTATTTGTTCTATCTACTACCAGCTCTTGAGTCATCCATTGCATATGATTATCCAATTTTTTCTTAATTCATCAATGTTATACGACTATCAATTATTGTTGTGCCCTCTTTTTTCATCTATTCAATGCCATTGCATTAGTCAGCTAGATTTGGGAGTGAGGTACTAAATATTGACAGTGATGGACTTCTCTAGTGATATTGATGGCCTGACTAGCATAGATTGGCTATCTTATGAGAACCCAATTGAAGGAGTTGAGGATATGTATGCAATGGTAATTCAACATTTCCGAGTTTAAATATTGTATTCATAAAATTTGTGTGTGTGGGTTTGCTTGTAAGTGTTTTTTCCTCTTATTTTCTTAAGGTGATGAACCACTTGAACTTTAAGAGGATGATAGGGTTGATGATGAGAAGGTTGAAGTTGAATCAAATCCATATCCTTATTTAGGCTTGTAGTTTGGTTCAATTAAAAAGATAGAACAATTATATTCAACTTTTGTAAGGGGAGTCAATATATTTCTATTAAAACAAAATAGGTTACTAGTAAAGTATTTTTATGTTCAATGGAAGGTTTGTAGAAAATTAAGAAGAAAGGGGATGGTGAAAAAGGTACTCTAAAGAAATATATGACATCTACATGAATAGGTTGTAAGACTCGAATGAGAGTGAAGAAAGAAAAGGACACAAAATGGGTGGTCACAAGTTTTGAGAAAGAGCACAACCATAAACTCACTCAAAGTCCATCTAAGAAGAGGTTTCATTGATCACATCGACATATATTAGCAGAGATTCAAGAATTAGTTCATGTTATGCATGACCAAAATATTTGCAGTGCTCGATAATGTCTCTCATTTCTAGCTAGTGTGGTGGTATGCATAATGCAAGTTTCATTACAAAGGACCTAAGTAATGAGCTTGTATCTCTGCAAAGGAAATATATATTGAAGCATTTCAGAATAATGCAAGCAACGAATCTATCATTTTATTATTTAGTACAATTTGATGAGGTAGGATGTGCATGTAATATCTTTTGTGTGGATTCTAAGTCAAGGATGACATATCAAACATTTGGTGATGTGATTACTTTTGACACCACGTATATGACTAACAAGTATAACATGCATTTTGCACCATTAATAGGTGTGAACCACCACAAGCAGTCTACCTTATTTGGATGTGCATTACTACGTGATGAGACAACTAATCTATTATTTGGGTATTCCTAACATTTTTAGACTCCATGTATTCAAAGCATCCTAAAGAAATATTAATTAATCAGGATCTCACAATGAGGAAGGCAATTCACATAGTTTTTCTTGATGCAGTTCATCGATGTTGTCAATGACATATAATGAGGAAAGCACGTGAGTACCTTGGTGTCATCTATAGAAACTTTGTTGAGTTTGCTGAATAATTTCATTGTTGTATAAATGAGCTTGTCACTATTCAAGAGTTTGAGGGTAGATGGCACATAATGATATACACATTTAACATAGGCAACAATGCACATTTGTGTTTTTTGTTGAGCATTAGAGATTAGTGAATTCTTGTTTACTTTAGGGGGACTTTTTTTTTGCCAACATGTCAACCACACAACAAAGTGAGAGCATGAATGCTATTTTTAAAGACCATGTCAACAATCATTTACCACTTCTTAAATTCATATAATCATATGAAATTGTGGTAGAGAGCCGATATGAAAAAGAATATGAGGAGGACTTTAGTACCAAAAAATGGGCACCCACTCTTTGATATCTTGCACCAACTGAAAAGCATGCAAGAAATGTGTACACAAGAATAGTTTACAAAGACTTTCATAAACAAATGAAGAAGACAACTTGCTTTGATGTAGATGAGTTCATAAAGGAATCTTTATATCACATTATATATTTCTAGAGAGGAAAATAAGTTCATGGAAAAGAAGTACTACAAGGTCACCTTGAAAAGATAATCTGAAGAAATAACTTGTGATTGCATATATATCTTAGCGACATTATATGTTATCATGCAGTCAAGGTATTATTGTTGGATTGGAGGGCTCTAGCAGGTGGTGAATAGAGCTTCAAAACTTGTATAAAAATAGTTAGACATTCAATTTACTTCAACTAGGCATAATTGAAAATAGTCAATTTGATGGCAATCCAAAAATGCATAACTAGGATGAGAAAAATTGAAGCAACCAATTAAACAAGTTGTTTTAGGATGTTTTCACTCTCCAAACTAGGAGAGAGTCAGTCTACTACCTTGAAAGGTCAAGCTCTACAATTTCTTAAGCATGTCTACTCCTTATATTCACTTATAAGAGTTACAACAAATGGCCTTCCTTTTTCGGGACAAGGACACCCAGCTTCCCTTTAAGGCCAAGGGAGCCAACAGCCTTACAAATAAGGTCTTACCTATCCAATAGCTAGTCTTATACCTCACCAAGGTTTTACTCACTCTTGTAAGAAGTTGGATTCCTTCACCAAGGAGATAACCTTCTTGCACTAAGTCTTTTGCCTTGAAGGATTTACCCACTCAACTCCTCAGATCTTCTGTCTTGTCCTCCTCCTTCACTAGGAGAAGCTTGAATCACCTTCTTCTAAAACTCAAAGAAGCATACACCTTCTCCTTCACTTGGAGAAACCTTAATCAACATGATCTTAAAGAAAGAGATTGGCAAGGAGAAGCTTTGAGAGATTTACAAGTGAACAATGAGGTATCTCACTCACACAAATCTTATCTCACTCATATGGACTAAATGAAGTATAAATAAGAGAGAGAAAGAGACTCAAGTGGACTAAAAGTACTCAACTATGGAAAGGAACTTGAATAGCATGAAGTGAGCAACCTTGGAATGAACTCCAAGAGGTCCTATTTATAGATGGAGGTGTCCACTAGAGTGTGAGAACACTTATGAATGTTTTCTAGCCATTTGGAGGGTTGCAACAGATATAATTTTGAGTTTTGCAACACTCCAACGGTTAGAATCACTTTTCTGCATTTTTCGTACAGTGCATTAGGTCGAGTTTCAATAAAGATAACTCAACATATCACACTATGAGACAAAGCTAATTTAAACTATCAATCGAGTTTGTCTTGATGGAAACTTGACTGATCCACTTAAATCAATTTTCGGTAGAGATGTCGTCGGTCAAGCTCTATGGATGGACAACTCGACCAATCAATATCATTCTCAAAATCTATTAAGGATTGCACGAGTTTGTAACTCGACTGATGAAGTGCATGTAATGAATTTTACAAAATGACATTTAAGTAATCAAACGTTTGAATTAAGTGTCCTTGATATTTTCTCATCTTAGTTACAAGTCATATCATCAATACAAATGATTACAAAATTATATTAAGGTGATTTGGAGTGTTTTTCCAAAATGTGCATTTGCATTGCTTTTGACTTGAACTAAACCAAGCTAAGACTTGAGATATTTGATCCTTTTCATGTACCTAATGCCTGAAATCACAAACATATTAGATATATATGAATGGAATGGTTAAGTCATTATCAAAATACAAACAATGTGTAACATTTAGGTCAACATTCTCCCCCTTTTTGGCAATGACAAACCATTCGTCAATATATTGAAAAGGATATTGAAAATTAAACTTTTACCTTTGAGAAAGGATGTGAGAGTTAAAACCTTTACCTTTGAGAAAGGATGTGAGAGTTAAAACCTTTACATTGTGAATTTCAAGGAGATACATGGTTGAACAATGTGAATTGCTCCCCCTCAATTCATGCTTACAAAAGCATGCATGGTTAGTCTTTCCACAAATAACCATAGTACATATACATACTATATGGTCCTCTAGAAAGTCACATGATATGTAGATAATTGATAAGAAAAGGATCATAAAGGATCATATAAGTGTTAAAATAATATGGTTGAGAGCACTTCTCCCCCTTTGTCATCACAAAAAGGTAGGGAGGTAGAAGATATAAAAAGAGTGTGTCTTCTCTACAAGCATAGGCTAAAGCAATCAACCACATATAGCACATATCAAACAGACGAAGCACAGAGAAATAAGAAATCTAATGCCATAATAATATATGGAACAACATATCACAAACTCATAAGATATAGTCAACCAAAGAGTTATGATACATAGGATTAAGATTACAACACTAAGCATGTTCTCATTAGAACAAGCTATAAACCAATAGTAAAATAACAAGATGATAAAATAGTATGCCTTAGATACAGTGCCCAAATGTCTTAGTACAAAATAGTCTAAAATGGTAGATATGATCAACACCTAAATACTAAAGAACTAAAACATCTAAGAAACATATATTCTATCTATGTCAACATGATCATCATCAACATCATCATTGTCAGCTCTGAGCTTTAGTCCTCATCACCATCTGGAGGTGCAACAGAGCCATCATCATCACCTTTATCTCTAGAGGAACTGAAAAAGCCATCATCAGAATCATCCTTGGATCCATCATTCGTTAAAGAGGACTCTGTGCAAGGCATATTAAATCCCACTTGACGTCCCCTTTTCACTCTGTGCAAGGCATCGACCAAACCCTAGCAAGGGCATTGCCTGTCGTAGCTACTATATAGTGTTGTGTTTCATCACCGATCTCCTCCCCATTCAACTTCACATCCTCCACAACTATTCTCTGAATCCGCCGCTGCTGAGCCCTTGTATTATGAAGTCACCCATCTACTTGAGAGGTATATTTTGTCGAGCATATTTTTCTTTCAATAGGTGGATGTAGTAGTAGGAATGTACACTAATATTTTTTCCCTTTACCTTGTATTCATGTATGTACTGATACTTTCTTGGAGACTGTACACTAATCTTTTTTCTCTTTACCTTGTCTTCATGTATGTACTGATACTTTCTTGGAGACTGTACACTAATCTTTTTTCTCTTTACCTTGTCTTCATGTATGTACTGATACTTTCTTGGAGACTGTGTGATCCCCTCTTCTACATGGATATTCTTCTTACCAGGTATATCTGCTCAGCAATATGAAACTATTATTAGTTGATCTGTAATTTTAGCTGTAAGCATAGTCGTGTTGAATGGTTGATACTGTAACATCCCTGACCTGGGATATGCCTTAACCCTGGAAGTTTTGCTTAAGAAAAGTTAATTAGATCCTTAGTTTTATTTTGTGAAAAATAATTAAGGCTCTTGAGGAACTTATGTTTCAATTTTGGTCCTGATTGAACAATGTTAAAGCAATGATTGCTTGTTTTGGACTAAAGTGAAAATTACCCAAGTTGAAGGGTTAAATTGCAAATGCTGCATGATAAGATGTTCCTATGATGTTGAGACATTATAAGAATGAATATGATGTAGTGGTATGGTTTCTACAAGCCTGGATACCAAGATAGAGCTTGTTGGACAATGTTGTGCATTAAAACCTAGTTTTGGAGTAAAGCACAATTTACCAAAAATCTAGGGTTCAATATGAAAATTACCACTTCAATAAGGTCCCTAATGTTTCTTGGCATCATTTAGAGCAAAGAAAATGAGAGAGACTTCTCATTTGAATTAAGTTGGAGGAGAGAAAATCTTGATATTAAAATAATCAAGATTAATGCTTAATTGAAACCCTAATTCGATTTAGGGCAAAAATGAATAAAAATAATTGAAGGGTTTTCAACCAAAATTAATTTGGAGGAATTAAGATGCAAGAGTGAACGTCCTTGAACTTGAAAGGATAAAAAATATCTAAAGGAGGTGAACTTCCACTCACCATTATTATAAGGAAAAGAAATATCCACTCACATATGGATATTAGTATAATATGATCTAAGGTGCTTAATTTTCTTTTCTTTAAATTGAGGATAATTGAGAGGAATAAGAGGCAAATGGGATAGCCTCATATCCATGGAGTGAAGGGGGAAGAGGCGGCACCAATTTGGAATTAAATGCATTTTAATAAGGCATTTTCTCTCTCATGGAGTTTCTTATAAAAAGACCTTTTACAAGCCAAATGAAAGGATATTTCGAACCCACTTCTTCTCTTTGCTTGGAAACCGACCAAGGGAGCTAGGGAGGACCAGGAGGATGACCCCCAACCTGTCGGTAAGGTTCTTGATCCATTTCACCTTGATTCCATGGTGGAAATCGAAAATAAATTATGGATTTCTTCTTATTTCGATCTCCTCTTTAACCCTAGCCAACTTTTTCATCCAAAAGCTTAAGGACGAGCCTAAGGGTAGTTGCAAGAGCTTCATACACCATTTTTGGCGTGAGCTTGGAGCCTTGGAGCTCATTTGGAGGCGGGTTTTATAACTTGAAACCCTAACTTTGTTATTGCATTCAATTCTCCATCAAATAATGATCATTTCTCTGTTTACAATAATTGATTCGGTTGATTGATGCAGTCTCCATGGTAATCACAGTGGGTTTCATGGGTTTAAAGCTTGATTATGATGACATCATCATAAGCAAGCACCTAATCAAATATCAAAGCCAAACAGTTTCATTTAGTTGCTCATGCGGTTTCACCAAACCGTTTGAGAGCAAACGGTTTCCAAACGGTTTCAAAACCGTTTGGTGGAGTTGACCAAGGGTTGACCGTTTGAGAATCCTGTTTATAATTATGTTGGTTGATAACTCGCCAAATTTTATGGATTAACTCCAAATGAATCGTGAGTTGAAGGCTAATCAATTAGGAAAACCTAATTGAATTAAGTGCTGATTTTTCAGCTTGATTAATTTAACTTTTTGGGAAAACGGTTTCAAAACCATTTTAGTGAGTTTACCAAGGGTTGAACGTTTGATATTACTGTTCCTAATTATGTTGGTCAATGACTCACCAAATTTTATGGGTTAAATCCCAAGGAATCGTGAGTTGAAGGCTAATCAATTAGGCAAACCTAATTGGATTAAGTGCTGATTTTTCAGCTTGATTAATTTAACTTTTTGGGAAAACGGTTTCAAAACCGTTTGAGTGAGTAGACCAAGGGTTTACCATTTACGATTCTTGTTACTAATTATGTTAGTTAATGACTCACCAACTTTTATGGGTTAACTCCCAAGAAATCGTGAGTTGAAGGCTAATCAATTAGGAGAACCTAATTGGATTAAGTATTGATTTTTCAGCTTGATTAATTTAACTTTTTGGGCAAACGGTTTCAAAACCATTTGAGTGAGTTGACCAAGGGTTGACCGTATGATATTCCTGTTCCTAATTATGTTGTTTAATGACTCACCAAATTTTAGGGGTTAATTCCCAAGGAATCATGAGTTGAAGGCTAATCAATTGGGCAAACCCTAATTGAATTTAGTGCTGAAATTTCAATGGGTTGATTTGAGATTTTGGGTTGATTAGCCTAAACGGTTTCAAAACCGTTTGGGAATCACCCAAACGGTCTCAGGACCGTTTGGGGGTCACCCAAGACCATTTTTAGGTCTATGGTTGACTATGGTTAAGTGTTTGAAAATCCAAAGATGTGGTATGAACCTTAATTGGCTAAGTGCTGATTTTGCAAGTGATTGAGATGATGTTTTGGGTTGAGTGACCCAAAAGGTTTCAAAACCGTTTGGGGATCAACCAAACGGTTTCAAAACCGTTTGGGGATCACCCAAGACCGTTTTGAGGTCTGGGGTTAAGTATAGTTGACCAATTGAAGGTTCAAAGGTACCAAATGATATTGCAATTAAGTGTTGATTTGTTGATCAACTCGATAGACCAAACCTTGATGACATTTCACTAGAATCCAAGGTTTGGATGAGACAAACGGTCTCAAGACCATTTGGGACTCATCCAAATGGTCTCAAGACCGTTTGAGGGTCATCCAAGACCGTTTGTAGGTCTAGGGTTAAGCATGGTTGAGCAAATGAAGATCCAATGCCACTAGAGTGAAGTACAATTCAATGCTGAATTGTTGATCAATCCAATGATCCAAACTCTAATTGGTTGACTTAGATTTTAATGTTAACATGGGAAAACGGTCTCAAGACCGTTTGGAGGTCATCCAAATGACCTCAAGACCGTTTGGGGTCAGGTCATGCCCAAATTGGATGAAGGCTCAATGGTTTCAAAGTAACCAATCTCACATTGAATAATGTTGAAGGATCAACGATTCCAAACCCTAATCCAATTGATTCAAACCCTATTTGATGATCAATTGAGGGTCAAATCAGTTGAAGGTTGACCTATTAAACTCATTTGAATTCAATGATTGAAGGAATCAACATTGGAAATCCTAATTCAATTGGATACCTTATGTAATGGAGGTCCAATGTGATTGAATCTCTTAAAAATTAAGATGATGAATGTTCTATTGATCCAATGATGATTAGTAATGATAATCAATGAATGTATAAAGTTTGAAACCCCAATAGTACCTAAGTGATTAGTGCCAATTAAGGGATGAATCCCTAATTTCTTATAGGATCAATAACTTGATACATTATGTTAATCATAGTTGTATGAACTTGATTGAAGGGTTGATGTGACCTAATCAAATTGAAAGAATGAAAGAATAGAATTCATATATGAATATGATTACTGTGGTGATCTTTTATAGCACGACCGTGCAAGGTAGCACGGCCGTGGTGACTTCACTTTGCACGACCGTGCAAGATAGCACGGCCGTGGTGTCTTCCCTTTGCACGGTCGTTCTTGGCTGCATGGCCGTAGTACTCTATACTTGACTTAAAGTTGATATACTTTGATAAGTATAAGCTAATATACATTGTGAAAGGGGATGAACCACCCTAATGGGTATGAGGAAATCATACCATAATAAGAATGAGAAGTGAACTTGTTCCTTGAATGGATGATCATTAATGATATATGATGAGAATAGTGATCATAAGCAAGTACTTATGATATCTTTAAATACTGCCCAAGGTGTGGAGAAATACATTAGTGCTGAACTAATAATGTGAGCATGAAACCCTAATTAAAACATGATGGGACACCCTAACCCTAATTTTGGGTAAAGGGAGTGAAAAGCTCTATTGGGTGGTAAACCATAATCCTGATAAAGGAATAGTGGTGTTACCAATGTATCACATGATGTACTCAATGATTTGTATGATTGATAACATGTCTATTAATCAAGTAGACATCATGAGATGAAGAGCATAGCCAGATTTGAGCTATGACATTCATATAATAAATATGTTGAATGGCCTTATGTGCCTAATGTTGTTGTTGCTTAGCAAAAGTAACAAAAGGTATATGGACCTTATGAGTCCCATGAATAAGTTGTTGTTGCCTAGTGAAAGGTGACAAAACATTTAATAGGCTTTGAGAGCCATGTGAGATACTTGTGTAACAAGTATCATGCATACCTCGGTATAAGGACCTGGAGGTAATAGTTACCTAGAAAGTGGTAACAGTGACAATGATGAATTGAGGGTATGAATACCCAAAGTTGATAAGTATGATAATAATGTTGTTGAAAGATGTGAGCTTTCAAAGAAATGAAATGAGGGACTGAGATCCCAATATCTTATAAAGCCTGGGAAGTGATTGATGAAAATAGTACATGTCTCTTTATAGCATTTGTCTGAATAAGTTATGTTTGAGAAACTTGACTGATGCTAAAAGAATATGCTAATGTACTTAATTAATCAAGTGAAATCATATCATGTAGAGCCCTGACCATAGATCCATCATCGTCAGCAAATTGGTGATGGTGAAACGGGTTGCTCCGTGGCATAACCCGGAGGGCATACTTTTGAGTATGTGGGGGTGATGGGAGAAAATATCCTGATGCCCTAATGCGGGATTGGTGGTAGATAAACATGAGATCCCACAATTCTTAATTACTTGTACCAGGATGGATGTATCACAAATCCCCTGAAGATTGGGACAGATGCAGTACACATCTCCCAATAATGTTAATGCCGGATCGATGGAGATAAACATGAAATCTCACGATCGTGAAGAGAGTGCAGCACGCCACTGTAACTATAATAGCGAAGTTACCAGTATATCCTGGAAATCTATATATAGCAGAGACACAAGATGTCCTGCATGTAATCTCGTGCTGACTGAGATATGGGAGGTCTTGGTAGCCGGCTCTACCATTGACCTTGTATGGTACCGATTTCGACTTCACAATGGTCGGTTGGAGCATGAGTGGTATATCTCATCTCCTCAGGGCATAAGTGTGATTGTAAAATGTAACTAGCCGTATAGCATGTTTGCTTAAGGTTTGAATACGGAAACTCATTGGATGATGTTACATTCTTTTATGCAATTTCAGTTGATAAATGTTATTCATATCTCCTTACATTCCTTGCAATTAGATAAATGGATTATGAATCTACCATGAGTAGATACAATGTTCTCCTTAGGAAAGGAGATTATCTTTCTCTGTTCATACAATGAATAATGTTGCTATTAATATGTAAGAACTCCTATTCAATTTTAATATAATAATCTGCAATAAAAATGTTTTGGCAGAAAGTTATATCTCCCGCTGGGACAATTTACAATTATCTCACCCCCGTGGGATCCAACATTTTTAGGTGGACGCGGACAAAGAAGAAGAGACTCTTTTACAGGAAAAAGGAAAGCAACAGCAGGGACAACAGTAATAACTCAGGTGGAGGCACTGGCTGCCAAGTGTTGTATAGTTAGAAAGTCCTATGTGTCGTCTCTGTACTCTCTGGTCCTCAGAGTCTATAGTTAGTGTTTTAATGAATCGATCTGAGATTTTGACTTGACGTCTCAAAGTTATATGCTGTTTATATATTATGTCTTGAAGCAGCTGATGTTGTAATCTCGAGAAGAGATACTGCAAGACATGTACTTGAAAATAGAATGTAAATGTTATACTTTGGTTCTTGAAGAAAAAGAATTCCTATGTGTGGATCTCTTTGCAAAAAGTTTTAATTTTTAGTGATTTTCAGTAATATGCTGTTAATGATCGTTTCTGCATGTTTTTATTATTGTTAATGACACTTGTTATCTTAAGGATGATGTTTGTCGTTATAATTTAGTGGTATCAGAGCTCTAGGTTTGCTGAGTCTACAGAGACATAGGACTAAGTTGTTGAGTCTGTATTAGTGTCCTCCAATATACCCTATAATGATTTCTACTTGTGCAGAGAAAGGGTAAAGTTTTAAAATGACTGGAGAGCACAAGGAGCACATTGCTAAGAGCAATGTTATTGCACCAAGAAGAGGTGCAAGGGATTAGACAAGAATAGAATGAGTGCATGAGAATCCCCATTAAGACCTGATCAGGATAGAGAATCCTATGATCATGCTCTTGTTGGGCAGATTAGGGCAACAATAATGCATATAGGGGACTGGATACTAGCCTTACAATCTAGGTTATCAGTCCTTAATATAGAAAGCTTGAGCTTTAAAAGAGTTCCTAAATGACTTAGTCATGTTGGAACAAGGGAAAATATGGAAAAGATTAACTTATGGCAAGAAAGTAGACTCTTCCATGAGTTTATACAGATAATAAATCTGTGATGGCAAGTGCTCAAGGAAGGACAATAAACTGAAAAATAGGGAATGGTCTCTATAATTCCAGAGACATTTGCCTAATGGTTTTAAAAAAAGCCAAGTTTTTGGTACTAATAGTGCAATAAATGCCTAGTGTACCAGGGCAGTAGCCACTAAGTAAGTGCAAAGGTCTTAACCTTTCACCTGTAAGATTCCATGGCTTAGTTTTTGCTTCAGTAATAAGACTAATAAGACCATGATGTGAGGACAAGGTATGTTATAAATGTGTACATGTTGAGTACACTAAACCCTTTTTGTTATAAAATGGAAGATTGTTGATTTTGTTTTCCCTATTGGTTGCTATATAGGGAAGAAATGATGAGAACTAGTATTTGAATTCTGTTCAGTATTCTTTTAAATTCTATATATTGTTCTTACCTCTATGAAAGAGGAAGAGGTATAGAAGAGATGTCTGGATAAAATCTAGGGATGTTAAATCTTATGTTTATGATAATATGAAAAGCAAGGAATATGATAGCATGTAAGTGCATACTACTTGATCTCAGTACTTGTAAACCCTGTCCAGGTATACAATTATTGATAATAAAGTGAGTATGGAAACTCTTAGATT
Source organism: Alisma plantago-aquatica (assembly GCA_963693085.1). NCBI lineage: Eukaryota > Viridiplantae > Streptophyta > Magnoliopsida > Alismatales > Alismataceae > Alisma > Alisma plantago-aquatica. Next base: position 588,799,940 of record OY856410.1, read on the forward strand.
GATATCTTTTTGATTGCTCTGATCAAGCAGTCATTCTGAGACAATCTAATGAGTATCATGACATTTTAAAATATGGTATGGATAAATGTATCATACCTTAAGTACAAGAAAGAGGGATCTGATATGATTTCAGATCATTATATGCATATATGTGGAAGAAAAGGTATGATACTCATAATGATGAGTATGAGAACAAGGGAGGTGATCCCTGTGCAATAAAGTTGTAAATATGATAAAGATCTTTTCCCATAATGAGGAAATGGGAGTTGTGATGAGATCATAAGATGCTCATGAACATGTTAGAACATAAAAAAGAAAGGAATAATGTTATGTGATCATCCTTATAAATTCCTATGCTGAGGGCAAGGAACCTGGAATGTGATAAAGAGTAAATGATTCATGAATAGTTGAAAATTCATGAGATGCTAATAGGAATAAAATTCCTTGTCTTGTTTCCTTTCAAGAATATGATAATCAAGTGAGTCTTAGGACACTTGATGTGCATAAGATAAAAATGTTTATGTGATTGATACTTAGAAAAGTATCAGTGTGTCTTGGACTTTAGTTCCAAGAAAAAGACATATGTAACAAGTAATGTCTCATGATGAAAGGAATATGAGAATATGATGTGTTTTCAACACATGTGTCTGATACCAAGGTAAGAGATTCTGGTATCTGAGAAATGTCAGATGGTTTATGTTGGCTACCTGGAATGGTCAACCATTCAACCAGTCTATATGTATATAACATAGTATGAACATCACATGTTAGGGGTTTATGCTTTGCATAAACATAATAACTAATGATATCTGTCTCCCTTTATCTGGGATTTTGGGGACGAAATCCTTGTTAGGGGTTTATAATTTGTAACATCCCTGACCTGGGATATTCCTTAACCCTGGAAGTTTTTCTTAAGAAAAGTTAATTAGATCATTAATTTTATTTTGTGAAAAATAATTAAGGCTTTTGAGGAACTTATGTTTCAATTTTGGTCATGTTTGAACAATGTTAAAGAAATGATTGCTTATTTTGGACTAAAGTGCAAATTACCCAAGTTGAGGGGTTAAATTGTAAATGTTGCATGATAAGATGTTCCTCTGATGTTGAGACATCATAAGAATGAATATGATGTAGTGGTATGGTTTCTACAAGCCTGGATACCAAGATAGAGCTTGTTGGACAATGTTGTGCATTAAAACCTAGTTTTGGAGTAAAGTGCAATTTATCCAGAATCTAGGGTTCAATATGCAAATTACCACTTCAATAAGGTCCCTAATGTTTCTTGGCATCATTTAGATAAAATAAAATTAGAGGGAATCCTAATTTGAATTAAGTTGGAGGAGAGAGAATCTTGATATTAAAATAATCAAGATTAATACTTAATTGAAACACTAATTCGATTTAGGACAAAAATGAATAAAAATAATTGAAGGGTTTTCAACCAAAATTAATTTGGAGGAATTTAGATGAAAGAGTGAACGTCCTTCAGCTTGCAAGGATCAAAAATATCTAAAGGAGGTGAGCTTCCACTCACCATTATTATAAGGAAAAGAAATATCCACTCACATATGGATATTAGTATAATATGATCTAAGGTGCTTTTTTTTTGCTTTTCTTTAATAAGAGGCAAATGGGATAGCCTCGTATCCATGGAGTGAAGGGGGAAGAGGCGGCACCAATTTTGGAATTAAATGCATTTTAATAAGGCATTTTCTCTCTCATGGAGTTTCTTATAAAAAGACCTTTTACAAGCCAAATGAAAGGATATTTTGACCCCACTTCTTCTCTTTGCTTGGAAACCGACCAAGGGAGCTAGGGAGGACCAGGAGGACGACCCCCAACCTGTTGATAAGGTTCTTGATCCATTTCACCTTGATTCCATGGTGGAAATCGAAAATTAATTATGGATTTCTTCTTATTTCGATCTCCTCTTTAACCCTAGACAACTTTTTCGTCCAAAAGATTAAGGACGAGCCTAAGGGGAGTTGAAAGAGATTCATCCACCATTGTTGGCATGAGCTTGGAGCCTTTGAGCTCATTTGGAGGCGGGTTTTATAACTTGAAATCCTAACTTTGTTATTGCATTCAATTCTCCATCAAATAATGATCATTTCTCTATTTACAATAAGTTATTCGGTTGATTGATGCAATCTCCATGGTAATCACAGCAGGTTTCATGGGTTTAGATGTTGATGATTATGACATCATCATAAGCAAGCACCTCATCAAACATCAAAGCCAAATGGTTTCATTTAGTTGCTCATACGGTTTCACCAAACCATTTGAGAGCAAACAGTTTGAAACCATTTGGGAGAAAATGGTTTCAAAACCGTTTTGTGGAGTTTACCAAGGGTTGAACGTTTGAGAATCCTTTTTCTAATTATGTTGGTTGATAACTCACCAAATTTTATGGATTAACTCCAAAGGAAACGTGAGTTGAAGGCTAATCAAATAGGCAAACCTAATTGGATTAAGTGCTGATTTTTCAGCTTGATTAATTTAACTTTTTGGACAAACGGTTTCAAAACTGTTTGAGTGAGTTGACCAAGGGTTGAACGTTTTATATTACTGTCTCTAATTATGTTGGTTAATGACTAACCAAATTTTATGTGTTAACTCCCAAGGAATCGTGATTTGAAGGCTAATCAATTAGGCAAACCTAATTGGATTAAGTGCTGATTTTTCAGCTTGATCAATTTAACGTTTTGGGCAAACGGTTTCAAAACCATTTGAGTGAGTTTAAAAAGGGTTGACCGTTTCATATTCCTGTTACTAATTATGTTGGTCAATGACTCACCACATTTTATGGGTTATCTCCCAAGGAATCGTGAGTTGAAGGCTAATCAATTAGGCAAACCTAATTGGATTAAGTGCTGATTTTTCAGCTTGATTAATTTAACTTTTTGGGAAAACGGTTTCAAAACCGTTTGAGTGAGTTTACCAAGGGTTTAAAGTTTGATATTCCTGTTACTAATTATGTTGGTTAATGACTCACCAAATGTGAGGGGCTAATTCTCTAGGAATCATGTGTTGAAGGCTAATCAATTGGGCAAACCCTAATTGAATTTAGTGCTGAAATTTCAATGGGTTGATTTGAGATTTTGGGTTGATTAGCCCAAACGGATATCAAAACCATTTGGGAATCACCCAAATGGTATCAAGACCGTTTGGGGGTCACCCAAGACAATTTGGAGGTCTATGGTTGACTATGGTTAAGTGTTTGAAAATCCAAAGATGTGGTATGAACCTTAATTGGCTAAGTGTTGATTTTGCAAGTGATTGAGATGATGTTTTGGGTTGAGTGACCCAGACGGTTTCAAAACCATTTGGGGATCACCCAAACGGTTTCAAAACCATTTGGGGATCACCCAAGACCGTTTTTAGGTCTGGGATTAAGTATAGTTGACCAATTGAAGGTCCAAAGGTACCAAATGATATTGCAATTAAGTGTTGATTTGTTGATCAACTCGATAGACCAAACCTTGATGAAATTTCACTAGAATCCAAGGTTTAGATGAGCAAAACGGTCTAAAGACCGTTTGGGACTCATACAAATGGTCTCAAGACCGTTTTAGGGTCACCCAAGACCGTTTTGAGGTCTAGGGTTAAGCATGGTTGAGCAAATGAAGATCCAATGTCACTAGAGTGAAGTACAATTCAATGTTGATTTGTTGATCAATCCAATGATCCAAACTCTAATTGTTTGACTTAGATTTTGATGTTAACATGGGAAAACATTCTCAAGACCGTTTGGAGGTCATCCAAACGACCTCAAGACCGTTTGGGGTCAGGTCATGCCCAAATTGGATGAAGGCTCAATGGTTTCAAAGTAACCAATCTCACATTGAATAATGTTGAAGAATCAACGATTCCAAACCCTGATCCAATTGATTCAAACTTTATTTGATGCTCAATTGAGGGTCAATTGAGGGTCAAATAAGTTGAAGGTTGACCTATTAAACTCTTTTGAAGTATGAGTAAAGGTCCAATTGATGATTGGTTCCATGAATTCAATGATTGAAGGAATCAACATTGGAAATCCTAATTCAATTGGATACCTTATGTAATGGAGGTCCAATGTGATTGAATATCTTAAAAATTAAGATGATGAATGTTCTATTGATCCAATGATGATTAGTAATGATAATCAATGAAGGTACAAAGGTTGAAACCCTAATAGTAACTAAGTGATTAGTGCCAATTAAAGGATGAAACCCTAATTGCTTATAGGATCAATAACTTGATACATTATGTTAATCATAGTTGTATGAACTTGATTGAAGGGTTGACGTAACCTAATAAAATTGAAAGAATGAAAGAATAGAATTCATATATGAATATGATTCATGTGGTGATCTTCTGTAGAACGACCGTACAAGGTAGCACGGCCGTGGTGACTTCACTTTGCACGACCGTGCAAGATAGCACGGCCGTGGTGTCTTCCCTTTGCACGGTCATTCTTGGCTGCATGGCCGTGGTACTCTATACTTGACTTAAAGTTGATATACTTTGATAAGTATAAGCTAATATACATTGTAAAAGGGGATGAACCACCCTAATGGGTATGAGGAAATCATACCATAATAAGAATGAGAAGTGAACTTGTTCCTTGAATGGATGATCATTAATGATATATGATGAGAATAGTGATCATAAGCAAGTAATTATGATATCTTTAAATACTCCCAGAGGTGTGGAGGAATACATTAGTGCTGAACTAACAATGTGAGCATGAAACCCTAATTAAAACAAGATGGGACACCCTAACCCTAATTTTGGGTAAAGGGAGTGAAAATCTCTATTGGGTGGTAAACCATAATCCTGATAAAGGAATAGTAGTGTTACCAATGTATCACATGATGTAGTCAATGATTTGTATGATTGATAACATGCCTATTAATCAAATAGACATCATGAGATGAAGAGCATAGCCAAACCTGAGCTATGACATTCATATAATAAATATGTTGAATGACCTTATGTGCCTAATGTTGTTGTTGCTTAGCAAAAGTAACAAAAGGTATATGGACCTTATGAGTCCCATGAATAAGTTGTTGTTGCCTAGTGAAAGGTGACAAAACATTTAATAGGCTTTGAGAGCCATGTGAGATACTTGTGTAACAAGTATCATGCATACCTCGGTATAAGGACCTGGAGGTAATAGTTACCTAGCAAGTGGTAATAGTGACAATGATGAATTGAGGGTATGAATACCCAAAGTTGATAAGTATGATAATAATGTTGTTGAAAGATGTGAGCTTTCAAAGAAATGAAATGAGGGACTGAGATCCCAATATCTTATAAAGCCTGGGAAGTGATTGATGAAAATAGTACATGTCTCTTTATAGCATTTGTCTGAATAAGTTATGTTTGAGAAACTTGACTGATGCTAAAAGAATATGCTAATGTACTTAATTAATCAAGTGAAATCATATCATGTAGAGCCCTGACCATAGATCCATCATCGTCAGCAAATTGGTGATGGTGAAATGAGTTGCTCCGCGGTATAACCCGGAGGACATACTTTTGAGTATGTGGGGGTGATGGGAGAAAATATCCTGACGCCCTAATGCGGGATTGGTGGTATATAAACACGAGATCCCACAATCCTTCATTACTTGTACCGGGATGGATGTATCACAAATCCCCCAAAGATTGGGACAGATGCAGTACACATCTCCCAATAATGTTAATGCTGGATCGATGGAGATAAACATGAAATCTCACGATCGCAAAGAGAGTGCAGCACGCCACTGTAACTCTAATAGCGAAGTTCCCAGTATACCCTGGAAAGCTATATATAGCAGAGACACAAGATGTCCTGCATGTAATCTCATGCTGACCGAGATATGAGAGGTCTTGGTAGCCGGCTCTACCATTGACCTTGTATGGTACCGATTTCGACTTCGTACTGGTCGGTTGGAGCATGAGCGGTATACCTCATCTCCTCAGGGCATAAGTGTGATTGTAAAATGTAACTAGCCGTATAGCATGTTTGCTTAAGGTTTGAATACGAAAACTCATTGGCTGATGTTACATTCTTTTATGCAATTTCAGTTGATAAATGTTATTCATATCTCCTTACATTCCTTGCAATTAGATAAATGGATTATGAATCTACCATGAGTAGATACAATGTTCTCCTTAGGAAAGGAGATTATCTTTCTCTGTTCATACAATGAATAATGTTGTTGTTAATATGTAAGAACTCCTGTTGAATTTTAATATAATAATCTGCAATAACAATGTTTTGGTAGTGAGTTATATCTCCCACTGGGACAATTTACAATTGTCTCACCCCCGTGGGATCCAACAATTTTAGGTAGACGCGGACAAAGAAGCAGAGATTCTTTTGTAGGAAAAAGGAAAGCAACAGCAGGGACAGCAATGATAACTCAGGTGGAGGCACTGGCTACCAAGTGTTGTATAGTTAGAAAGTCCTATGTGTCGTCTCTGTACTCTCTGGTCCTCGGAGTCTATAGTTAGTGTTTTAATGAATCGATCTAAGATTTTGACTTGACGTCTAGAAGTTATTGTTGTCTATATATTATGTCTTGAAGCAGCTGATGTTGTAATCTCGAGAAGAGATAGTGCAAGACATGTACTTTGAAACAGAATGTAAATGTTATACTTTGGTTCTTGAAGAAAAAGAATTCCTATGTGTGGATCTCTTTGCAAAAAGTTTTAATTTTTAGTGATTTTTAATAATCTGTTGTTAGTGATCGTTTCTACATGTTTTTTTATTGTGAATGACACTTGTTATCTTAATGATGACGTTTGTCGTTACAGATACAGTGAATAATATTGATGTGCTAGACAACCTCATATTGCCATTATTAGCTTGTAATGCATAGTTGAGTGCCCTACCTTGTCATATGAGTTTAATTGCATTCAGTATTGTATACAAGTCTCGTATGCTGTCTTGCTTTGATTTCCAAACCCCTTATACCTACCCAATTTAACGTGCTTGGTTCCATGGATGTATGATCTGTTTGATAAAAACATTATGTATTATGTTCATTTAATTGGGATCCTTATTTTTCAACTATGCCATAAAAGGACATGTTTTATTAGGTAATTAACGAAATTATTAGGTCAAGATTTATTCTCTATGATGGACCAAAATATGTCTATTTTTTCACTTGAATGTGGTCTGATCCCTTGAATGTGGTCTAAATGCATCGTTGAGCTTCATTGATCCCTAAATAAATAAATTAATATGTCATTATTTAACTCATCTACCATTATACCAAATAAATGAAAATGATTTACCTTGAATGATTGCTTGAATATTATGTCCAAAATAGCCTGTTCAGCATTACGATTGTATTGTGAATAATTTCTCTGAATATCATGTCCACCTATATGTCCTCATTACTTGTTATCCCTGGACTATTACCATACGATTTGCAAAAATTCTACTGCACCTACAACCCCTATATTAAATCGATTTTAATCTCCTATACCTGTAAAATGTCATGACTTACCTCCTATACATGTAAAATGATTTTATCCACATTTTATTTGGTATGAGTACCTCTTTGTTTAGATAATATGACATTGTAATGTCGTATAAGATATTCATTATTTATTATGATTTTTTTGATACAGACCAGAACATCCATGTATGACCTCTTTAGTAGTATTAAATCCATACACAACTTACCTATATTGATATGTCAGATAGTAGGATATTCTCTATAGTACCCTACTAATGACTGTTATATTTTATTAGAATCATTAATACTGATGTAAGTCATCAAACCTTATTATGATATTCCATGTTTTAATATGGCATTATATGTCTTCTATAACAAACTGTCAAAAATGCTTGATATCCCTACAATATTAGCAATTGAATTTATGCCCAAAAAATACTGCACATAATAGCAGAGAAACATCTACCATTATACCAAATAAATAGAATTTTTATTTTGTTTGATTGATTACTTCAATATCATGTACAACATACCCCGTTCAGCAATGCGATTATGTTGTGAATACTTTCTGTGTTAAATAATAGGTCAACATACCTTAATGTGGTCTGTATGACCTTACATTACCCTAATACATTTTAATTATTATTAGAATCAATTCTGCTAATGTTAATCGTCGAACCTAATTGTGAGATATCCAGTTTTGCCAGGGCATATTTTTTCTAATAAGGAACTATCAAATTTTCTTGATATCCCTATGATATTAGCTTATGCTAGGGATAAAAAAATTGTCTATTTTAGCAGAAAAATAGCTACCAATAGACCAAATAAATTATAATGAATTAGTTTGATTGATTTGCTTCAAGATCATGTCCAACGTACTCTGTTCACCAATCCAATTATGTTGTGAATACTTTCTTTGTTAATAAATAGCTCATTATTTAACTAATCCACATATTTGTCCTCATTGCTTATTATCCCTAAACTATTACCATATGATTTACAAAAATTATACTACACCTACAACCCCTATATTAAATTTATTTTAATCTCCTATACCTATAAAATGTCACGACTTACCTCCTATACCTATAAAATGTCACGACTTTACCTCTTATGCCTATAGAATGATTTTATCCATGTTTTATTTGGTATGAGGACCTCATTGTTTAGATAATATGACACCATAATGTCTTATAAGATATTCAATATTTAATATGGTTTTTTTGAAACAGACCAGACCATCCATGTATGACCTCTTTAGTAGTATTAAAATCCATACACAACTTACCTATATTGATATGTCAAATAGCAGGATATTCCTTATAGTACCCTACTAATGACTATTATATTTTATTGTAATCATTAATACTGATTTAAGTCATCGAACCTTATTATGAAATTCCATGTTTTAATATGCCATTATATGTATCCTATAACAAACTATCAGAAATGTTTGATATCCCTACCATATTCACAATTGAATTTATGCCCAAAAAATACTACACATAATAGCAGAGAAACAAATACCGTTGTACCAAATAAATAAAATTTTTATTTCATTTGATTGATTGCTTCAAGATCATGTACATCATACCCTGTTCTGCAATACAATTATGTTGTGAATAATTTCTTTGTTAATTAATAGGTCAACATACCTTAATGTGGTCTGTATGACCTTATAATACCCTAATATGTTTTAATGATAATTAGAATCAGTTCTACTGATGTTAATCTTCGAACCTAATTGTGAGATATCCAATTTTTCTAGGGATTATTTTTTCTAATAAGGAACTGTCAAAGTTGCTTGATACCCCTACGATATTAGCTTATGCTAGGGACAAAAAATAGTCTATTATAGCAGAAAAATAGATACCAATAGACCAAATAAATTATAATGAATCTGTTTGATTGATTTGCTTCAAGATCATGTCCATCATACTTTGTTCACCAATCCAATTGTGTTGTGAATACTTTCTCTGTTAATAAATAGGTCATTATTTAAATACTCCACCTATATGTCCTCATTGCTTGTTATCCCTAGACTATTACCATTCGATTTGAAAAAATATAATGCACCTACAACCCCTATATTGAATTGATTTTAATCTCTTATACTTGTAAAATGTCATGACTTACCTCCTATAACTGTAAAATGTCATGACTTACCTCCTATACCTGTAAAATAATTTTATCCACATTTTAGTTGGTATTAGGACCCCATTTTTTAGATAATATGGCATTGTAATGTCGTATATGATATTTAGTATTTATTATGGTTTTTTAGATACAGACCAGAACATCCATGTATGACCTCTTTAGTAATATTAACATCCATACACAACTTACCTATATTGACATTCCAGATAGCAGGATGTTCCTTATAGTACCCTACTAATGACTGTTATATTTTATTAGAATCATTAATGCTAATGTAAGTCATCAAATATTATTATGATATTCCATATTTTAATATGGCATTATATGTCTCCTATAACAAACTGTCAAAAATGCTTGATATCCCTACCATATTAGCAATTGAATTTATGCCCAAAAAATATTACACATAATAATAGAGAAACAACTACCATTATCCCAAATAAATAGAATTTTTATTTCGTTTGATTGATTGCTTCAAGATCATGTACAACATACCCTATTCAGCAATACGATTATGTTGTGAATACTTTCTGTGTTAATTAATAGGTCAACATACCTTAATGTAGTCTGTATGACCTTATAGTACCCTAATAAATTTTAATTATTATTAGAATCAATTCTACAGCTATTAATCATCGAATCTAATTGTGAGATATCCAGTTTTTCTAGGGCATATTTTTCTAATAAAGAACTATCAAAGTTTCTTGATATCCCTACGATATTAGCTTATGCTAGGGACAAAAAAATTGTCGATTTTAGCAAAAAAATAGCTACCAATAGACCAAATAAATTATAATGAATCTGTTTGATTGATTTGCTTCAAGATCATGTCCAACGTACTTTGTTCATCAATCCAATTGTGTTGTGAATACTTTCTCTGTTAATAAATAGGTCATTATGTAACTCACCTAACTATATTCATTGCTTGTTAACCCTAGACTATTACAATATGATTTGCAAAAATTATACTGCACCTACAACCCCTATATTAAATTGATTTTAACCCCGTATACGTGTCAAATGTCATGACTTACCTCCTATACCTATAAAATGTTATGACTTACCTCCTATACTATAAAATGATTTTATCCATAATTTATTTGATACGAGGACCACATTGTTTAGATAATATGACATTATAATGTCGTATAAGATATTTAGTATTTATTATGGTTTTTTTGAAATAGACCAGAACATTCATGTATGACCTCTTTAATAGTATTAAAATCTATACACAACTTACCTATAGTGATATGTCAAATAGCAGGATATTCCTTATAGTACCCTACTAATGACTGTTATATTTTATTATAATCATTAATGTTGATGTAAGTCATTGAACCTTATTATGAAATTCCATGTTTTAATATGGCATTATATGTATCCTATAACAAACTGTCAGAAATGATTGATATCCCTACTATATTAGCAATTGAATTTATGCCCAAAAATACTACACATAATAATAGAGAAATAGCTAACATTATATCAAATAAATAGAATGTGTGAGTATTTAACAGCTACACCCATGTGTCTTCACTGTATGTTATCCATGTTCTATTACGTACAACTATTACTTACCTATATTGCTATGTCAGATTGTAGGATATTTACCCTAATGACTTTTATTTTTTATTAGCAAAAAACACCTACCATTATACAATTATGTTGTCAATACTTTCTCTATTAATAAATAGGTCAATATTTGATAGATTCCACCTATCTGTCATCAGTTCTTGTTTACCGAATCACATGACCTTTATACCTACCCTAATGATTGTTATTTTTTATTAACTAATTCTCTATGGGAACAAATATGTCTCATGTTTATCTTTAATGTGATCTTATGCGATGTTAAGCTTCATTATATACCTTCCCTGTTATTTGCTTAATTGAATTCATGCCACATCATTGATTTGAACTTAGATATCATTATTTTCTTAATTGAATTCATGCAAAATTATACAACACCTACATCTATAACCAAGAATAGAAGTGAATTTCATTTTCATAAATATTTTTAACCATCTATTCCAACATAGTCCTCCAATTAATCCAACACACTCTGTAATATTATTTTCCAACAAACAGAAAATATAATACCTTATGACAACTATAATAGAGTACTTTAAAACAAGTTATTTCTGTCTAAACTACACAAACAGACCCAAACTAGGTTGGTATAAAGGTTTTCTTTAAACATCTCTACTATAGTGATCCATTGTAGTGCCATTTGTATTATCTGCACCAGACCCGAAGATCTGTATTGTATGGACCAAAGAGTCAGATGAGGCTCTAGTTTCGGCATTGAGGAGACAATATGACATGGGTAGGTGCGTCGACAGAATTTTTACTAGGGACACATGGTGGGAGGCACTACACAATTGGAAGAACAGGATGGGGAGCCAGGGTTGTATAATGGATTAGGTAAAAACTCAGTGGAAGAACCTCAGGAGAGACTTTGCAAGGATAAAATGGGTGACCAACAAAAGTAGTGTTGGCTCGGATGACAGCAGTCACAAGCCAATACTTCCTGACACCCCAAAGTGGAGGGAGACACTTGTGGTATGTCCAATGATACACCCCTCTAAATATTAAATATTCACTTAAAGTGATTAAAATTGACCTAATCAGAAGTGCTTGACCATTTTAGGGAAACAAGGAACTAGCGAGACTTATCACCAAACCATTCTACCACTACTATGATGTCGAGATGATGGGGGGAGGAACATCGCTAGGGGGCATCATGCAACGTCCTCAATGGATAGACAACTTCCTTCTGATGTTCCATCTGAAGATGATGTTATTGTCGACTTAGATACATCTGATCCATTTGTCAGCCCAGAACCAACCAGTATTACTGAAGATATGGGTTATTTTGGGATGCAAAGTGAGGACAACAATGGTGGAATAGACAACCAAGGTGTTGGTGGACTCCTCCCATGCACAGACGTAGGAAGTGAGCCTCAATGACACAAGACAATTGTGGCCTTACTAATGATGTTGTTTCCAAATTCACAAAGGTGTTTTCCAAGGTACATGAGATGGGAACCAGTATCACCGGTATATCTAATGATAAATATGAATATCAAACCATTTTGCAACATTTTCATGCAACGTACGCTGACTACCCTGTCCCTATTTTTACCACTCTTGTGCATGCCATAAAGGAGTCTTCAAACCATAACATTTACCTAAGCCTTCAAGATACCCCACACAAAATTACCATATGGTTGCAAGACCTTTGGGAAATGAAGAACAAAGCTTCTGGATCACAAACACCCTTCACGCCACCATATTCACAATCGCCACCTTCGTCGTTTAGTAGCATGAGTGGTAATAATAGAGGCCCTTCCCCCATATTAGTCATTCTTGTGAGGTTGTCTTGTTTAAGAACAATATCACTAGTGTGGATTTAATTTTAGAACAATTTTTAAATTTGATGTTGATATATTTGCTTATTTTGGGAATAATTTTGAAATTTGGTGTTGTGTAATGTTTTTCATGATTACAAACATATCAATGTCATTTTATTTATCATATTAAATAACAAATTTTTATGTTTATACATACATTTTGTATATTTTATCATGGTGATTTCATATCTGCAATCTCTCTATTTATTTCTTATGCGGGTAATCGCTTTAATTATACACGTCATGACCGATATTGAACATCCAGAAACAACTGATGACATTGTATAACTTTGTCATCTTATGTTCGGTCCAGCTAATGCCATTGCTAACACAATAGCAGATCAAATAGTAGACCAAATATCACACAATATTATGAACAATTCAAATGATGGAGCCACAAAACAACCAATACTGAGATCAGTTAGTATTAGGAGCGGCCATCAAAAAGTTTTAGAAATAATAATTGGCCATGAAAAGAGGGCGTATGACCTATACCGCAGGCTACCTGGTATGATTTTATCTTTGCGGATAAACTTGTGGAGTGTGATTTGTCGAAAATTACCAGAGGTGTGTCATCAATGGAGGCCGTATGCTACTTGACCATACCAACCGTGTTCTAGTTGAGGACTACACTCACTCTGGTGAGACCATAAGTAGAAAGTTTAATGAGGTATTGGATGTAGTATGTGCTTTGTGCAATGAATATGTTGTGATGCAAACCACATCCACAACTCCGCACCGGCGCATACTGGAGAGTACAAGATTTTACCCTTACTTCAAGGTATGACCATCAATTTGTTGACCACCAATTTATTTCTAGTATAAACACTTTCTTCATCATTGAAATTAGTATATACTTGTCTTAGGATGCCATTGGGGCAATTGACGGGACACACATCTCCATTTTGGTGAAGCGTGATAAGAAGAACCGTTATAGAAATAGAAAAGGGAATGATTCTATGAATGTCATGGCTGTAGTAGACTTCTCAATGGAGTTTACATATATCATGAATAGTTGGGAGGGCTCTATTGCTGACCAATGGGTACTACACACAGCTACAACCATAGGTAGTTTCAAAGTACCCACTGAAAAGTATTATCTTGTTGATGCAGGGTACACCAACACTCGATAATTTCTTGCACCATATCAAAATGTAGCTTACCATATAGCGGAGTATTGAGGTAACATAAACTCATACACCAGCAAGAAAGAGATGTTCAACCACTGACATGCTCAACTCCGTAACACTATTGAACGAGCCTTTGGTGTATTGAAGAAGAGGTTTGCCTACTTTCCAAAAGGAGCAACTTTTGTCATGCATTCACAGTCTTGCATAGTAAGGCTAGTTGTATCATCTACAATTTTATCCTCTGCCAAAATGATTGCGATCCTTTGATGGAAGAAAACTCAGAAGACCCTCATACATCCCCTAACATCTTGAATGATTTGAGTTCTCTCCAACATTCAAGCTAGGTTGATGCTAGGAAGGGAGACATTTTGCGCAAAAGACTTGTCAATTCTATGTGGGAAAATCATTGAATTTCATATTTTTATAACTTTTGCGACATTGAAACATGTTGTATTTCATGTTTGACTTATTCCCTTTTCGTATTTGATGCATAAGTTAGATGCTTGGTATACCGCCTACTTCTGACTGTGTCGTTATTTTTTTATATCAATAGGTTTGCATCCAATGGATACTAGGATGCCTTTATTCCCATGTGGATTCTGTTGCATTGTGTGAGTGTATATGGATGGAATAGATGCGTTAAATGGTCATTTCGATCACACATACCGTATTTTATGTGTGGCATGGTCTTGTTGAAAATAGGTGTCGTATGATGTTACCCACACAACGAGTCCAACATACTGTGACAACCCTAACTGCAATTAGGGATGCTATGGTAACACAACTATCATATGCACGAAACGAACAGAAGCACTGGTCTTCATTTTGCAATTTTGTATGTTCCACAATAGCAGATACACATAGGTTGGTCACTGAAATTATGAAACTTAGTAGAAGATGGGGCTATCTTCGTGAAAAACTTCACATGCCGACTGATAGTGATTTACCAACAGAGGATGAAGGTTACAATACGTCATAATGTAAAATCCAATGCCTTCCCGATTATGAATTATGTTGTATATTTAAACTTGAAGATGCATGAATAATTTATTTAATTAAATTCCTACATGTTTGACTTACTTTAAATTATACTACTACATGTATTTTGATGTCAACAGATGAATCCGAAGGTAGGAGGTATTTTTGTGGTATTCTGGCCGCATTGCAGATTAATACAGAAGATGTTGGGTTGTATGACTTCAACATTCTTAGCAAAAGACTGGGAGAAATGTATTACATTTTCTCTACCCAAGAGGTTTGACATGTAGAGGCCCCAAACACAAGTTATTAAATACTATGGCATGGATATATGTTCGCTAACACTAATCCATTATTCATATAACAATATAGGAAAAAGACCGTTGTAAATACTTTCATTGGGCGGTCGATTTCCCACCAACAACTCATTCTTTGAAGGCTGAGATTAAGTTATTGACTGATGAGTACAAGTCTCTCTGGGGTCAAGCAATGAACATGAAGGATTTTGTTGTGATTCATCATGATGCCAAAGTGGTTTACAAATCATACCAATACCAATGTGATACACATTACACTAAGGTTAACAAGTTAGAGGATAGTTATAATCTTCTATTGGGTACACCGTCACCTCCAATGAATCCATGACATTTATGTGCTATTTATATTAGAACGATCAATCTTGCAAAATTTTATTAAAACATCAGACATGTTGTTGTAATAACCCATACGTAGCTTATCTACCACAACTTAATATGGTACGTGTGAACGTTATGACAAAGATGATTATATATTCATTTTGAATTATTATTTCATATAAGATATTCAATATTATTTATGATTTTATCCGCATAATTTTTATATACAGCCTTCTGAAATATACTACTTACATAATCTGTAATATGGCTGCGCACCCAACAAACCTTTTTGCTTTATGGCGTCTAGAGCACGATCAAATCCTAGTGATGCCATGAGAAGTTAGTATGACATGGGGAGATGTGTATGTAGATTTTATACTCAAGAGGCTTAGATGGAGACATGGACTGACATTCGAAACATAACGGGGATGCATTTCATAACTTTGAACCAGTTGAAAACCATTTGGAAGAACCTAAAGAAATACTTTATCAAACAAAATCATTTCCTTTTGGCATATTTATTTCCTTTTCATCCCTTAGCGCAATATGTGATCCTCTAGGAGTTGCTGAAAACCTAAACAATGTTGAAAACAACAATGACGCAACTGCGAAATTCGGTGGTGAAGGCAATGAATGAAGTTGCAAACAATTATTGATGACCTTAGGGACGTTCAAATATTTTATTTTATATGCATTTAAAAGCATTTGTCATTATGTTCGAATTGGCAACATTTTTCATTATGTTCAATATTTTGCATGTCCGAATATATTTTAATGAATGCATATTTGTGCATACTCATTTCATGCACCAATATTTGGACATAGTAATAAAATGTGATACTGACTTAGCTATGTGTTTTTTACCATTCATTTTAAAACAACCTGTAGATATCGCACAACAACAAATTCAATAAAAAGTTTGTGTGCTACACAAAGCGTAAGGATAAGTCGACAAAAGTTTTAGTAGACTGGTCAAAAATGGAATGTGATGTAGATGGGATACCCCTAGACTGGTCAAAGTATATATGTTGTGTCGATGACAACTCAGTCGATTATTATTCGTCACTATCACCTGGTAAAAAGCAACAACAATTGCTGATTTTTGACTGGCCAATGGATGAGGCCAAGGAATTAAAAAAAGCAGAACGGACAACAATATGTGCTGAGTTTGAAGAATAGGACAAGGATTTTTTGCATATCTATAGCGAGGGGTCTATGTCGGATGACCAAATTTGTCTGACACAAAAGAGAGGATGAACAAAACCCTTCTTTTTCTGAGTAGTGGGCAGGTTTTATTTTTAAAACAACTGTATAAGGGAACAATTGGGTGTGCAGATGTAGTCATGCACCACGAGATGTTGTGTTGGCCAAAAGAATGCAATTGATACATCTAGTAGAAAGACACTACATTTTTGTCGACAAAGAAGTAGAGTCCAATTAGTATGGTAGGAGTTGTAGGGTTCAGTCAATGAAACACCTTTCTTGGTTGCAAAATTTAGCTGGAATAGGCACAAATGCAGCATGGTTTAGTTTGGCTACTGTTACAGCTACCAAATTAAATCAGACTACATCATGTGACTATTGTAGCTGAATTTAGTAACAAGTGTAGGTTTTTCATTGCTTAACCAAACTGAACCGAACAAATCATACCATTCCAAATCGGACTTCATTTCTTTGTTGATAAAAATACAGTCTTCTATCTACTGGCTGTTTACATTGCATTCTTTAGGCCAGCGCAACAACTCTTGATGCATGACCACTCACCGTATGGTCATCTAATGCCCTTGCTACATTAGTCTATATGAATTTGTCTTTATCAATGTACTGCATGTTTATTTCACTACGTATTATACTTTGTACAAACTAATGTATAATTAGAAGGTGTGTTTCCTACTACCATCTTGAATGGTGGACATGTACTAAGATTATTCACACGATACTTAATTTTAAATATCATTTAGCTACATAATTTCCCATTCTAGATTATCTCCATCATTAATGTTTCTTTACCGAATACACATTTATTTTTCAATTTAACAAATATAATGAATCAGTTTGTATGGGATGCAAAATGTGACGCAACCCTAAGAACAATGTTAGGTCAATAATAATTACTTGCAGAAACTACGTGGCCCTTCTGCATGGTAGGGTTGGCGTGATTCCATAGATGACTTCCATGAGATAACTAACAGAACTAATATTAGTATGGGTGTGTTTAAGGTGAGATAGAAAATTTTAAAGATTATGGATGCAGTTCCAAAGACATTCTGGACTAGCTTGCGAAATTATCCACCAGGACTACAACAAGATCCAATTCACCAACAAGACACATCTCATACTTGCACAATACATACACAAGATACATACATAGTACCAAAGGATGTTGGTAGAAATTTAATAACTTAGTGCAATGAATTATAGTTTGTATTTGATTGATTATATTTGCTTCATTTGTAGTTAAATACGTAGAAAATATGTCATGTATCCGTATGAAATAATTATTTCACTGTCATGAATATGAAATAACCCATGTTGTTGTCTATTATTAGTACTTACATTTATATTAATTTTTCTCTACATTATTTTATATTGATGTAGGCATAACATCTAAATGTTATTCAAACGTCAGACATGTTGTTGTAATAACCCATGTTGTTATCTATTGTTAGTATTTACATTTATATTACTTTTTCTCAGCATTATTTTACATTGTTGTAGGCATAACATCTAAATTTTATTCAAACGTCAGACATGTTGTAATAACCCTTGATATTGTTTGTTGTTAATACTTACATTTATATTACTTCTTCTCAACATTATTTCACATTGTTGTAGACATAACATCTAAATTGTTGAGTCTATCTCCAACCAAAACACCCTAGATCTTCAATAGGCACCATGGCCTGGGCCTCTACCCCAATATTACTATTCCCTACTGAAGAACAGTTAGACATCATCCTAGACGATTGTTCCTTAGCACAACTCACTATACCTAAACATTGATGTTATCTAAACGGAAGACGCTACAAGGTTGGTGAAGTGTACCTAAATTTTAGAAATTCAACATATGTTATCGAGGTTAAGTACGATGTTGTCAGAAATCTTGTATTCACATCCGGTTGGTGCGAGTGGGTGAGGAAGATACTATTGGGCCGTAGTGATAAACTTTTTCTTCATCTGGTTGACCATTATACCATTAAGGTTTGGATAACCAACATCAGCAATAAGACGCCCGACCATCTTAAATGATTTCAGTACTGACAGAGGATAGTGGATATTTGGACGAATCCGATGATGAGAACACACCCGACGAGGTATATTGAAATTGATACAAAGTCCCTTTTATTCCTTTGGCACCGTTGATTTTGTTGGATCCTAGATGCGTGATTAGTTGTTCTAGAGGGGGGGGGTGAATAGAGCTGAATTCACTTAAACAAAATTCATTAAACCTTCAAGATATATCACAAGATAAGGTTACTAAATAGGGAATTTGAGTGCAACTAAAACATGCATAGAAAGGATGAGAGAGATTGAGCAAACACAAATAGACAAGCTATTTAGAGTGGTTCCACACTTCAAACTAGAAGTGAGTCAGTCTACTTACCTAGATAGGCCAGTCTCTAGGATTTCCTAACCATCGCACTCTTATATTCATTCGTAAGATATACAATACATGACCACCAAAGGACTTACCTATCCAACACAAAGAGTCTTCAACCTTACCCAGGACTTACCCACTTTTCAAGGAGTCTTCGGCCTTCTTCTAAGGACTTACCTACTCTTGTACAAGTCTTCATCCTTGCAGGGATTGCCCACTCTTCTTGGATCTTCCGTCTTTGACTTCACCTTCACTTAGAGAAGCTTCCACCATGGACTTACCCACTTGAGCAAGGAGTCTTCTGCCTTCACCAAGGGCTTACCCACTCTTTCTCCAAGTCTTCAGCCTTGATCTTCACCAAGGGACGCCTTCCCTTGTTCTTCTTCACCTCTCTTAGCCAAGAAAGAGATCCTTCATCTTCATGGTTGAAATGAGAGATAGGGAGGTGGTGGAAGTGAGAGCCTCACAAGATATACATGTAGAATGAACTCTCTTACAAATCTCCTACTCACTCTAATGGATGTAGAAAGTGATTAAGCTTAGAGAGATAGAGATGAGGCTGTAGGATCACTCAACTATAGAATAGGGACCTTCATAGTGCTTGTCTAACCATGGGATGAAGCCCAAGGGGTCCTATTTATAGTTGAGGATGCCTAGAAGCCTTTAGGAACACTTAAAATGAAAACTAGCTATTTTGTGGCTTGCAACGGGTATATTTTCACTTGTTGCAACTCCACAATGGCTAGAAGTACTTTTCTGTACAGTGCAATCGGTCGAGTTTCTATAAAGGTAACTTGACTGATCCCACTAAGTGACAAGACCACTAAGAGACAAGACCAATTTAGGCCATTGGTCGAGTTTGTCATGGGATAACTCGACTGATTCACTTAAATCAGTTTTGGTCAGTAGAGGGATCGATCGATTTTTGTGAAGTGTAAACTCGACCGATCAAAAGTCATTTTCAAGATTCAGTCTGGATCGATCGAGTTTGCAATTCACAGAACTCGACCGATGAACAGCCTGATGTGAATCTTTTGGAAAATGGCTTTTGAGTGCTTAAACATTCGATCTAAGTGCTCCTGATTTTTTCTAAGCTTAAGTACAAGTCATACAATCATTACAAGTGATTTACAACATGATTCTAATGGATTTACATCATATTACAAAAACATGCACTTGTATTGACTTTGACTTGTCTTTTCTCCAATTTTAGATGCGCAAGTTAGGGCATTTGGAGTGTGTCTATACCTAATCTGAAATCACTCAAGTAGAGACATTAGACACAATTAATTGGAATGGTTTAATCATCATCAAAATAATGGTTTAGTCAATTTAGACCTTGAGTCAACATTCTCCCCCTTTTTGAAGATGACAAACCATTCCATAAATGTATTGAAAGCATTTAAGTAAAGTCATACCTTTGGAGAAACCTAGGGGTTTCAATAGAATTGAGTTCATATGCTCCCCCTCAATTGATGCTAGTGGAGTTCTCATACTCCCCCTCAATTGATGCTATTTCTCTTGCATGGTTAGCTTTCATAACATTTATTGAAACTATGTCTTCTACTCATATATGTTATACACATGAACATACTTCTCTTCTTCATGTAAGACATGCCTTCTCCCTATTTTGTCAAAAGAAGACATACCTTTCTCCCACTTTGTCATTTCAAAAAGTGGGGTTATGAAGAAATAAGAAACACCACTTGTTACGAGAAAGGAGATAACAAAAGTTATATGAGGAGAGTAGAAGAGAATAGATAGGGGCTTGTCAAAGCATAGAATAAAAGCAAGTTAAAGCATGCATTAGAACAACCCAAAATGCAAGATGAAGTGCTACAGAAACAAAAATCACAATTTTGACCCTCAAGATGACAGGATTTGCCCAAAAAGTATCAAGTCTCATGGCGTAGCACTGAGCCTTGCTTGAAAGGACGTTTCTGCATAAAAAAAACTACTCTTGCAGCAAAAACTGAAACTGGAGCAAAAGCTGCATAAAATCCAAAAATACTCCAATTTCTACATATAATGTAGATCTGTGTACCCTGCATCAAAATGTTATGCAAGCAACTCAAGATATTAGATATGCAAATTCAAGGAACAAGCTTGAGCATGTATGAGACAAGATACAAGCATAGCATATAGTGAAATACCACTAGATGAGCAAAGATACCAATCATAAACAAGGTTAGACCTACATGTATGTGAACTACTAGTAGATGATATCAAAAGTTAGGACTACTAGTAGGATCTAGATCATTGCAAGAGATACCAAAAGGTATACAAGATAAAGCAAGCTATGAATAGATGTAGAGATATATCCAAACAAAGAGATATGTAATTTTAGAAGCATGAAAGGATATAACTCATATACAAATATGCATCATTACCAAAGGATGATTACCACTAAGAACCTCAAGGTTGTATCCAAACAAGATATACAACTAGATAGATGTAGCAAGTTAGAGTACAATGGAAGCAATTTTAGACACAACCAATAGATCCAAAGAGATCATCATCAAAACCTGCAAAACAACTCAAAGCAAGTAATTGCAAGATATAGATATACCAATTTAGAGCAATTAGAGAGATAGAGTTGTAATCAAGATAGGAAATTTAGAACACGACAATATGCATATATAAAGGTACCAAATGAGAGTGCCAAAGAATAATGGTATTGGTTGAGAAAATCTAATTAAGAGGGAAATTCTCATACAATAAGCCAAATGTATATTCTGTGCACAGTGTTGTTGGTCGAGTTCGATATATTGACAACTCAACAGATGACAGATGTTGACAACACTCATTGGTGCCTATCAGTCGAGTTTCAAATAGAACAAACTTGATCGAAAGAGTTGCTATCAAAAGACACATATATTTCATAAAAACATATTTCAAGGCATGCTAAAAATACAAACCATATCCAAACATGTGTAAGCAAGTTAGTAATGCACTATAAAAACATTGGAAATAGTTTTTGAGCAAGAGTGTGAAGAAAAAAACAAAATACCACTTTTGACTCAAAAACCATATTCATAGTGCACACTATCCTGACAAAAACAAGTTAGGATTGGTTATAAGCAAGAAAAAAATTACCTTTGTGCTTACCATTACTTTTCCACTTGTTTTCACCTCATACACATCTCACCTTTCTTCTTTCATGTGGATTGAGAAGTCAATTTGCAATTCAATGGCTCAAGTCAATCCATTTGCAAGTACCTACAAGAGGAAAGATGAAATGGTCCCCAATCATATTTTTAGGTCCGGAGGGGTTAGCTTAGCAACCCAAGTTCTATTGCTCTTGGGTGCTTTCCTAAAAGGACAACAAGTAAAATAATGATGAATTTCATTGCAATAGTTGCATGTACCCATAGTATTGGAACTAGAGGATTCTCCATGGAATATCGCAGGTCCTTTACCTTTGTAGTTCCTTTGACTACTATCATATCCCAAACCATTACTACCAATTTGTTTAGTAGTATGGTGTAGGATATCATTAAGGATCTTCTTACCAACTAAGAATCTTTGCAAAGAAGATTTCAAACTATGATTGTCATGCATAAGAGAAGTAATAGTGGAAGAAAAATGATTTATATTATCTCTAGCATGCAAAAGATCATTTTCTAAGCAAAGAACTTTAGTTAAATAAGAATCTCTATTAATATGAAGAGCAGCAACATCATTCTCTCTACTAGTAGAACTAGAACAAGATTGAAGCACATTGATTTTAGCAAGCAAGGAGGCATTTTTTTGTTTCAAGAAAAGCAATCTTAGAAAGACAAACACCATTTTTATATTCTAATCCTTACAAAACAAAATCTTTATCCTTGTTTTCAGATTTAAGAACGTCAATATCATGCATGAGAGAATCAACAATTAAAGTATGCTCTTCATTAAAACTAGACATAAGAGGTTGAGCTTCTAGAAATCTAATCTTATTGAGCAAGCTAGCATTTTCAAGTTTAAGAGAATCTACTTGGCCAAGAAAAACTTTTTTTTTCATCAAGCAAGCAAGAATTACCATGTTCAAGATTATCTAGTTCTACATGCATATTATCAACAATTCTAGCAAGCTTTTTCTTTTTCTTTTTAGAAGACTTAAGAGAGGCATGAGTAACATTGATGATATCAATTAACGGTTCTTTATCTAAAGAGTTTAAATTTACCTCATTCGAGTCTTCACATTTCGTAGAAGCCATAAGAGAAAAATGGCATTCTCCTTCATCACTGGAGCTTGAGCTAGATCCTCCACTCGAATGTTCACTTGAGCTTGAGTTGGAGGAGTCACTTGAGCTTGAGTTGGAGGAGTCACTTGAGCTTGAGTGCCATTTCTTCTTCTTTATGTACTTGCCTTCTCTTTCCTTGTGATGATGGGTCTTCTTGTCTTGTAGACAATCTATCTTGTAGTGACCCTTATTTTCACACTTGAGGCACCAGATGGAGGAGGATTTCTTACCTTTATAGAATCTACCCTTGGGAGTACATGGCATCTTCTTCAACTTTAGAGGATGGAGAAGCTTGACCAACAATAGCCTTGATTTGAGCTTTGATTTCAGCCTTCTACATTCTCTTGAGTTCTTTCTCTTCTTATCTTTCTACTTCCTCCCTCTCGTCAAGTGTGGCTTCATGTGCTTGTAGATTTCCAATGAGCTCTTCAATAGAGACATCTTTAAGAGACCTTGCTTCTTCAATGGAAGTCACTTTGGGTTCCCACCTGTTGGGGAGAGTTTTAAGGATCTTTGATTTGATCTCTCCACTAGACCTAGGATGTCCTAGAACAACAAGACCATTCACAATGGAGTTGAGCTTTGAGTACATGTTGGCTATCTTCTCCTCCTTTCCCATCTTGAAGTTCTCAAGAAGCCCTTTGAGCATTAGGACTTTGCTTTCCTTCACTTGATCTGTCCCCTCATAGGTGATGCATATCTTTCTCCATACCTCATAGCCCATCTCACAAGAATAAATCCGATTGAACTCGGTGGAGGTCATGGAGGCATAGAGGATGTGCATGGCTCTAGCATTTAAGGTTGCTTTCTTCAAAGTAGAGTCATCCCATTATTCAATCTTTATCTTTGGTAGCTTGTATGGGATGTTCACCATTTGCCACATCTCAAGACTTAATCTTTGGATTTGAATTGAAGCCTTCTTCTCTAATAGAGGAAATTGCTCCCATCAAAGATTAGTAGGCTGATCAAGTATCTCCCTCCTTGGTAGTCACCCATCTTCTCCTACTTATTAAAGTATGCTTAGAGAAGCCCGCTCTGATACCAATTGTTAGATCCTAGATGGGTGATTAGCTGCTCTAGAGGGGGGTGAATAGAGCTGAATGCACTCAAACAAAATTCATTAGACTTTCAAGATATATCACAAGATAAGGTTGCTAAATAGGAAATTTGAATGCAACTAAAACATGCATAGCAAAGATTAGAAAGATTGAGCAAACACAAGAAGACAAGCTATTTAGAGTGGTTCCACACTTCAAACTAGAAGTGAGTTACTCCACTTACCTAGAGCGGTCAGCCTCTAGGATTTCCTAACCATTACACTCTTATATTCATTCATAGGACATACAATACATGACCACCAAAGGACTTACCTATCCAATATAAAGAATCTTCAACCTTACCAAGGATTTACCCACTTTACAAGGAGTCTTCCACCTTCTTCCAAGGACTTACCTACTCTTGCACAAGTCTTCAGCCTTACAGGGATTACCCACTCTTCTTGGATCTTCTGCCTTTGACTTCACCTTCACTCGGAGAAGCTTCCACCACGGACTTACCCACTTGAGCAAGGAGTCTTCTTCCTTCACCAAGGATTTACCCACTCTTGATCCAATTCTTCAACCTTGATCTTCACCAAGGGATACCTTCCCTTGTTCTTCTTCACCTCTCTTAGCCAAGAGAGAGATCCTTCATCGTCATGGTTGAAATGAGAGATAGGGAGGTGGTGGAAGTGAGAGCCTCACAAGATATACATATAGGATGAACTCTCTTACAAATATTCTACTCACTCTAATGGATGTAGCAAGTGATTAAGATTAAAAAGAGAGAGAGATAGGAGGTTGTAGGATCACTTAACTATAGAATAGAGACCTTCATAGTGCTTGGATAACCATGGGATAAAGCCCGGGGGGTCCTATTTATAGTTGAGGATGCCTAGAAGCCTTTGGGAACACTTGAGAATGAAAACTAGTTGCTTTGTGGCTTGCAACGAATATATTTTCACTTATTGAAACTCCACAATGGCTAGAAGTATTTTTCTGCACTTTTCCGTACAATGCAATCGGTCGAGTTTCTATAAAGGTAACTCGACCAATCCCACTAAGAGACAAGACTAATTTAGGCCATCGGTCGAGTTTGTCCTGGGATAACTCGACTGATTCACTTAAATTAGTTTTGGTCAGTTGAGGGATCAGTTGAGTTATGTGAAGTGTAAACTCAACCGATCAAAAATCATTTTCAAGATCCAATCAGGATCGGTCGAGTCTGCAATTCACAGAACTCGACCGATGAACAGCCTGATGTGAATTTTGGAAAATGGCTTTTGAGTGATTAATAATTCGATCTAAGTGCTCCTAATTTTTTTCTAAGCTTAATTACAAGTCATACAATCATTACAAGTGATTTACAACATGATTCTAATAGATTTACATCATATTACCAAAACGTGCACTTGTATTGACTTTGACTTGTCTTTTCTCCAATTTGAGATGCGCAAGTTAGGGCATTTGGAGTGTGTCTATACCTAATCTAAAATCACTCAAGTAGAGACATTAGACACAATTAAGTGGAATGGTTTAGTCATCATCAAAATAAGGGTTTAGTCAATTTAGACCTTGAGTCAACATTCTCCCCTTTTTGAAGATGGCAAACCATTACATAAATGAATTGAAAGCATTTAAGTAAAGTCATACCTTTAGAGAAACCTAGGGGTTTCAATAGAACTGAGTTCATATGCTCCCCCTCAATTGATGCTAGTGGAGTTCTCATACTCCCCCTCAATTGATGCTATTTCTCCTGCATGGTTAGCTTTCATAACATTTATAGAAACTATGTCTTCTACTCATATATGTTATTCACATATATATCTTCTCCCATTTACCTACTCCCTTTACATGAACATATTTCTCTTCTTCATGTAAGACATGCCTTCTCCCTGTTTTGTCAAAAGAAGACATACCTTTCTCCCCCTTTGTCATTTCAAAAAGTGGGTTATGAAGAAATAAGAAACACCACTTGTTATGAGAAAGGAGATAACAAAAGTTATATGAGGAGAGTAGAAGGGCACAGATAGGGGCTTGTCCAAGCATAGAATAAAAGCAAGTTAAAGCATGCATTTGAACAACCCAAAATGCAAGATGAAGTGTTGTAGAAAAACAATAGATCACAATTTTGACCCTCAAGATGACAGAATTTGCCCAAAAAGTATCGGGGCTCATGGTGTAGCGATGAGCCTTGCTTAGAAGGTCGTTTCTACATTAAAAAACTACTCTTGCAGCAAAAACTGAAACTGGAGAAAAATCTACATAAAATCCAAAAATACTCCTTCTACATATAATGTAGATTTGTGTACCCTGCATCAAAATGTTATGCAAGCAACTCAAGATATTAGATATGCAATTCAAGGAACAAGCTTGAGCATGTATGAGACAAGATACAAGCATAGCATATAGTGAAATACCACTAGATGAGCAAAGATACCAATCATAAACAAGGTTAGACCTACATGTATGTGAACTACTAGTAGGATCTAGATCATAGAAAGAGATACCAAAAGGTACACAAGATAAAGCAAGATATGAATAGATGTAGAGATATATCCAAACCAAGAGATATGCAATTTTAGAAGCATGAAAGGATATAACTCATATACAAATATGCATCATTACAAAAGGATGATTACCACTAAGAACCTCAAGGTTGTATCCAAACAAGATATACAACAAGATAGATGTAGAAAGTTAGAGTACAACGGAAGAAATTTTAGACACAACCAAGAGATCCAAAGAGATCATCATCAAAACCTACAAAACAACTCAAAGCACGTAATTGCAAGATATAGATATACCAATTTAGAGCAATTAGAGAGATAGAGTTGTAATCACGATAGGCAATTTAGAACATGGCAATATGCATATATAAAGGTACCAAATGAGAGTGCCAAAGAATAATGCTATTGGTTGAGAAAATCTAGTTGAGAGGGAAATTCTCATTCAACAATCCAAATGTATTTTCTGTGCACAGTGTTATCGGTCGAGTTCTGTGTATTGACAACTCGACTGATGACAGTTGTTGACAACACTCATTGGCGCCTATCGGTCGAGTTTCAAACAGAACAAACTCGACCGACAGAGTTGTTGTCAAAAGGCACATATATTTCATAAAAACATATTTTAAGGTATGCTAAAAATACAAAACATATCCAAACATGTGTAAGCAAGTTAGTAATGCACTATAAAAGCATTGGAAATGGTTTTTGAGCAAGAATGTGAAGAGAAACACAAAACACCACTTTTGACACAAAAACCATATGCATAGTGCACACTATCTTGACAAAAACAAGTTAGGATTGGTTGTAAGCAAGAAAAACATTACCTTTGTGCTTACCATTGCTTTTCCACTTGTTTTCACCTCATACACATCTCACCTTTCTTCTTTCATGTGGATTGAGAAGTCAATTTGCGATTCAATGGCTCAAGTCAATCCATTTGTAAGTACCTACAAGAGGAAAGATGAAATGGCCCCCAATCATGTTTTTGGGTTCGGAGGGGTTAGCTTAGCAACCCAAGTCCTATTGCTCTTAGGTGCTTTCCTAAAAGGACAACAAGTAGAATAATGATCAATTTTATTGCAATAGTTGCATGTGCCCATAGTCTTGGAACGAGATGATTCTCCATGGAATATCGGAGGTCCTTTACCTTTGTTGTTCCTTTGATTACTATCATATCCCAAACCATTACTACCAATTTGTTTAGTAGTATAGTGTAGGATATCATTAAAGATCTTCTTATCAACTAAGAATCTTTGCAAAGAAGATCTCAAACTATGACTGTCATACATAAGAGAAGTAATAGTGGAAGACAAATGATTTATAGTATCTCTAGCATGCAAAAGATCATTTCTAAGTAAAGAGTTTTAGTTAAATAAGAATCTCTATCAATATGAAGAGAAGCAACATAATTCTCTCTACTAGTAGAACTAGAACAAGATTCAAGCACATTGATTTTAGCAAGCAAGGAGTTATTTTCTATTTTAAACAAAGCAATCTTAGAAGGACAAACACCATTTTCATATTCTAATCCTTGCAAAACAAATTTTGGTCCTTGTTTTTAGATTTAAGAACATCAATATTATGCATGAGAGAATCAACAATTAAAGTATACTCTTCATTAGAACTAGGCATAAGAGGTTGAGCTTCTAGAAATCTAATCTTGTCGAGCAAGCTAGAATTTTAAAGTTTAAGAGAATCTACTTGACCAGGACAAACATTTTTGTCATTAAGAAAGTAAGAATTAGCATGTTCAAGATCATCTGGTTCTACATGCATATTATCAACAATTCTAGAAAGCCTTTTTTTAGAAGACTTAAGAGAGGCATGAGTAGCATTGATGATAGAAATTAAAGGTTCTTTATCTAAAGAGTTTAGATTTGCTTCATTTGAGTCTTACATTTTGTAGAAGCCATTAGAGAAAAATGGCATTCTCCTTCATCACTAGATCTTGAGCTAGATCCTCCACTCAAATGTTCACTGATAACCTCTTATTTTAGACGTTTATCTTAGTCTTTTTCTTTAGTTTTCCATACTCTTTCCAAATTAAAACTATACATAATCCCAAATTTACCCTTCTTTGTAAATATACCATCAGACTAACTTTTCCCTTTATATTTGCAGAAAAAGACACAAAAAAATCATAAAAGACTCAACTAACTCCAAGACCGCATGGGCTCAAACGGTCCCAAGACCGCATGAAGCCAATCGGTCTCGAGACCGCATGAAGCCAACCGGTCCCGAGACCGCATGGAGTCAAACGGTCCCAAGACCGCATGAAGCCAACCGATCTCAAGACCGCATGAAGCCAACCGGTCTCGAGACCGCATGGAGTCAAACGGTCCCGAGACCGCATGAAGCCAACCGGTCTCAAGACCGCATGAAGCCAACTGGTCTCGAAACCGCATGGAGTCAAACGGTCCCGAGACCGCATGAAGCCAACCGGTCCCAAGACCGCATGGAGTCAAAATGGTCTTGAGACCGCATGGAGTCAAACGGTCCCGAGACCGCATGAAGCCAACCGGTCCCGAGACCGCATGGAGTCAAACGGTCCCAAGACCGCATGAAGCAAACCGGTCTCGAGACAGCATGGAGTCCAAACGGTCTTGATGTCCAAACAGTCTTGAGGTCCAAACGGTCTTGATACCCAAACGGTCTTGAGGTCCAAACGGTCTCCAAACCGTTTGGACTTCACTTAAGGCCTATAAATAAGACCCAAGAGTCCTCAACCAGGAGACAACTCTTAGATGCCCAAAGGCTGCCTCTCCAATTCCAGAGCATTTCCATCCTTCATCCATCGCCCCAAGGCTGCCGATCTGAGATCCACATTCCATCATCAAGCTACCTTCTCTCTCAACAACAAAGAAGATGGGAAGAGAAGATCCATCATCAAAGCAGCCACGAAGTGGGAAGATCGTTGCTCTCTTCACCAAGGGTTCAACCTTCCCTCCTCCGTGGAGATGATGTCCTCTCTCTCTCTTCTTACCTCCTTACTTGCTCTTGAGATGAGCGAGTAGTACCTTTCACTAGGATGTGGGGAGTAGCCCCACTACCCATGTTTTCATTTCATGCAATGTAACTCAACTATTCTTCAATAGAGATATTCTCCTCTTCGGTTCAACATCAATCATTTAATGAATGCTCGTTGCTTGATCATCAACTTGTATTACTTATTTTCTATCGGTATGAATTGTCTACGTTTGTACCCTTAGATCTGAATATCGATTGAATGTTGGTTTTAGATGTATGTAGTCACCATATGTCTGTTTCGGTGTCTAGGAGTGCTTTCATGAGTGGAGTAAACTCACCCCCATCGTTGCACTTTCATACTATGAAATGGAATCAGTTGACGTATGAAAGTGCAACCTTGGTAAGGTCGAGGAACACACTTCATGAAGGAGTAATGCAAAGTAAGTGACCATTCGTTAGGGGATGGCTGGCGTTGCAATACTCCACGCTTCTCGTAGTTAGCTATCCGAAAGGAAGCTAAGTCTACACAGATACTAACTGATTAGACTCTCTTACAGGTCATTTTATTATGATTGCATGATTTGATCCATGTGTAGTGGAGTGAAACCCGATTACATCCTAGTGGTTTTTAATCATTGTTTACAACCTAAATTTCTACTTTCTTGCTTTTACTTTCCTTGCACTTAGTTTAAACAACCAAATCAAACTTTCGATCTAAATATCAACTGTTAAGTAGTTAAGTACGACTAAAACGTTTTCCATCTTGTTAAACTCTAACAAGACCGGTGTCCTGTGGATTCGACCCTTAACTATACTACGATAAGACTTCCATGTGTCTTAGCACACGTGGGTGGAGATCTTACCATAGTACAAGCAAGGCTAAACTTAGAGACTCATCATCTCTAGGATTTTTAGTGGCATTGCAAAACTCTATCAAAAATTGGCGTCGTTGCCGGGGACAACGAAACGTTTTAGTTTTTACTTGACAACTTCTTGGTTGATTAGGATTTTACATTTTTTCTTGATAACTATCTTCTTGATTTCTCCGTTTCCTTCCATCATCTAAACGTATGAATTTCTTTCTACTCAGGTAGAAAATGTGTATGCAAACCCCACATCACATCGGATTCTCCCCTGAACCAGAGTACGACTCTGAGGTAGAAAGAAGTTTCCACTGAAGGATTAGACTTAACCGCCAAAGAGCCAGACAGATGGCTGAAGAGCAACGCCTCGTTGCGGAAAGAGTTAATGCTGCCATAGCTGCATAACGAGCACAACTCATCGCTGACACTCGTGCTCAAGTGCAAGCCGAGATTCGAGCTGAGGAACAAGCTCGCATCCAAGCTGAGAATGCTGCTGCTCAATTAGCATTAAGAAATAAGCAACTTCGGGACTACGTAGTCCCAAAGAATTATGAAGATGATCACCTAGTCCGACCACCGATTATCAACATTCCAAACTTTGAAATCCGGACGCAATGGATCCAGATCATGTAAGGCATCTCTTTCTCTGGAGGACCTGGAGACGATTGCATGGATCATCTTAAGAGATTCAAGTCACTCTGCCGACTTGTACCTCAAGCAGGAGTTGCCATTGAAGCTATAATGTTACACCTCTTCCACTTCACCTTATCTGGGAGAGCTCTAAGCTGGTACAATGCTTTAGATAGGCATCCTATCATCACTACTTGGACTCCCTTAGAAGAAAAGTTTCTTGAGAAATTCTTTCCACGTTCACTAACCTATGAGATCAGGGGACAAATTAACCACTTTGCCCAACTACCCGGAGAAACATTTGCGGAAGCTTGGGAAAGATTCAAGGAACTCCTGAGGAAGTGCCCTCACCATGGCATATCTCAAAATCAACTGATAGAAACATTCTATAGAGGAGTAAGTGATGATATCAAACAATTTTTAGATTCCTCATCTGGAGAAAACTTTATGAGAAAGAACTATGAAGATGCTTGGAATATAGTTACGATAGGGGCCGAGAACCAATCAAATTGGGGAAGGTCATCTAACCAAACCAAGGGAGTTCTTAAAGTTTACAAGGCTGAAGAATCCATGGAACTCAAGGCCATTGCAGAAGCCCTGAAGACTATCGCTAACAAGAAACAAGCTCTCGAAACTTCTTTCGGAGAATATGACAAGAAGAAAAGCTCCCAAGTTCAACAAGTAAAAGCAGCTACTGGAACTTGTGAAGCCTGTCATGCATCTGATCATCCCACATTATCATGTGGCCTGTTATACAATGTTATGATGGATCTACAACCACAAGTGCTGCAATATGAACCCATTATTGAACATCCCGAGGACCAAATGCCAGAACAAGTCAACTCCATTCACTCAATACCTAGCCAAGTGTATTACAATCCAGACAAACCAATAAACCACCCTGGTTTTCAATATGGAAATCCTACAGGAACTGCCAATCCACAACAACAGACACAAGGTGGATCTTTCAATAGACAACCACCAGGATTTCAGAATAACTTCAACTAAAATCAAAGGAATTATAGAAATGGTTTCCAACGATCCAATTATCCTAGGAATCCCGCTTACCAATATCCAGGACTGCACCCACAGCTGCAACAACCTCAGTTGCAGCAGCCACAACAACCGCAGTTAACAGCACCTCCGCAGAAACCACAAGGGCAACAAGTCACTCAATATCAACAAAGGAGTGTTCCTCCCCAAACATCTGATGAAATATCTTTGATTAGACAGATGCTACAATCTCAGCAAACCATGCTTGTGAATCAACAGGCTCAACAAAAAGTTGTAGAAGCCCAATTAGCACAGATTGCTGCTCAATTGAAACCACCAGCAGGTACCTTTGCTGGGCAACCAGAGGCAAACCCAAGGCATGACCAAAATAGACCTGAGAAACTGAATGATGTCACCACAAGGTCCGGTAGTGTCCTTCCTGATACCACTAGAATCATCCATGATGATGATGATGTAGCTATTCTTTCCCCAACAGGAAGCTCAACCCAAGAAAAGGAAAAATCTACTAAAACTACTGAAAGAGAAAAAGAAAAGGAACCAATGCCAGAAGTTCCACCCAGAATTCCTTATCTGGACATGTTGAAAGGAACTAAAATGGATACTAGGTTCCAGAAATTCAAAGAAGATATGAAGAAATTATACATTGATATCCCATTCCTCGATGCTCTTTCCGAAGTGCCTGCTTGGGCCAAATATCTGAAAACCCTGTTGTCGAGAAAATATATGACAGAAGAGCATGAAACAGTGAAACTAGCTCAGACCACTTCAGACATTCTGCTTAACAAAATGCCAAAGAAAA
This sequence comes from Alisma plantago-aquatica, assembly GCA_963693085.1. Lineage (NCBI taxonomy): Eukaryota > Viridiplantae > Streptophyta > Magnoliopsida > Alismatales > Alismataceae > Alisma > Alisma plantago-aquatica. Next base: position 588,833,339 of record OY856410.1, read on the forward strand.
AGAAGGACCCAGGCTCCTTCGGTATTCAGTGTTCAATTGGAAATGGCTCCAGCAAGAAGGGATTAGCAGATTTAGGAGCAAGTATATCCATTATTCCCTATTCTATGTGTAAAAGATTAGGCTTCACTGATTTGTTACCTACAACAATGACAATTCAGTTAGCCGACTCTACCATAACTGCTCCCCTTGGAATTATTGAAGATATACCTGTCAGGATAGGAACGAATTCTTATGTTCCGTGCGACTTTGTTATTATGGACATACAAGAAGACCTGAGATACTCGATAATCTTCGGCAGACCTTTCCTAGCTACTGCCCGAGCACTTATCGATGTAGAAGCAGGAACTATTATCTTGAGACTTGGGAAGGAAGCTTTTCAATTCAGAGTCCTTAACAGCATGAAAGGTCCAAGCATTCAAGAGGAAGTTTTTCTCCTGGATGCTATATATCAAATGTCCCAACTAGAAATGTCTGAACCCTCCGATGATTTGGAAAATGCCTTGACAAATCCGGAAGTAGAATTCTCGGCAAATGAACTAGTGCAACAATGCCTTCAATACTTAGAAAAAGCTGAAGAAGCCCCAACGGCCACCTTTGAAGAACTCAAGGTTGTCACCATTGTAGAAGCAACCGAGCCACCTAAGGCTCCTGAAATGAAGGCCCTACCTGAGGGACTCAAACATGTCTTCCTTGACAACAAGAAACTTTGTCCAGTGATTATCAGCTCCACTCTGGAGGTGGACCAAGAAAACAGACTTCTTGATGAACTAAAGAGACACAAGAAAGCTATCGGATATAAGATGACTGACTTAACTGGTATAAATCCAGCTTTATGCATGCACAAATTGGCTATGGTGGAAGAATTCAAACCATCAAGGGAACATCAAAGGAAGTTGAACCCTAATCTCAAGGAGGTAGTTCGCCTCGAGGTTCTCAAACTTCTGAAAGCAGGTATCATCTACCCAATCTCAGATTCTCAATGGGTAAGCCCCGTGCAGGTGGTCCCTAAAAAAGGGGGGACCACTGTTGTTCTTAATGATAAGAATGAACTGGTACCTACTAGAACAGTAACTGGGTGGAGAATGTGCATATATTACAGAAAACTTAACAAAGCAACAAGGAAAGATCATTTACCCTTGCCTTTCTTGGATGAAGTTCTCAAACGTCTCACTCACCAAAAAAATTTCTATTACCTTGATGGATATTCAGGATTTTACCAAATTCCAATCCATCCTGAAGATCAAGAAAAAACAACCTTCACTTGTCCCTTTGGAACATATGCCTTCAGAAGAATGCCTTTTGGGTTATGTAATGCACCCGCAACTTTCCAAAGATGTATGAATGCTATCTTCGCCGGATTAACAGAATCTATCATGGAAGTCTTCATGGATGATTTTTCTGTATACAGAGATTCTTTCGATAACTGTTTACTCAATCTAGGAAAAGTCTTACAAAGATGTGAGGACACCAACCTGATCTTGAATTGGGAAAAGTGTCACTTTATGGTGACTGAAGGTGTGGTCCTAGGACATCGAGTAAGTGATAAAGGGATTGAAGTGGATAAAGCAAAAGTTGATGTCATCTCAAAGCTAACTCCACCTAAAGACATCAGAGGAGTCAGGGCATTCCTTGGTCATGCAGGATTCTACAGAAGATTTATAAAAGATTTTTCAAAGATAGCAAAGCCAATGACTCACCTGCTGACCAAAGAAGCAGATTTTATATTTGACCAAGAATGCATTGATAGCTTCACAACTCTGAAGAATGCCCTTATCTCTGCCCCTATTCTAAGAGCTCCTGACTGGTCACAACCATTTGAAATTATGTGTGACGCTAGCGATTATGCTATAGGGGCAGTCCTTGGACAAAGGATCGACAAAAAGCCTTATGTCATATATTATGCCTCCAAGACACTTGATGAGGCACAAAAGAACTATACTACCACCGAAAAAGAGTTCCTGGTAGTAATCTATGCTTTTGAAAAAATTCGGTCTTACCTAATCGGGTCAAAAGTCATAGTATATACTGACCATTCTGCTATACGATACTTGATCCAAAAACAAGATGCTAAACCCCGACTTATCAGATGGGTGTTAATGCTTCAGGAGTTTGATTTAGAGATTAAAGACAAAAGTGGGGTTGAAAATGTCATCGCGGATCACCTCAGTCGTATTGAAGCTAAAGACACCGATGAAATACCCATTCAAGACTCTTTACCGGATGATCAACTAATGAAGATTACTACTGGATTTCCTTGGTACGCCGATATTGTGAATTATTTGGCAACAAGAATCATCCATCCATCTGCATCATCCCATGACAAAAAGAAATTCCTTCATGATGCTAAGCAGTATTTCTGGGACGAGCCCTACCTATTCCGCTTATGCGCTGATGGACTTTTTCGTCGATGCATTCCAGAGTCAGAAATCATCCCAGTTTTAGAGCACTGTCACTCAGGCCCTACTGGGGGGCACATGAGCTCTAAGAAAACCTCTCTTAAAATTCTTCAATCTGGTTTTTACTGGCCAACCATCGCAAAGGATGCACATGATTATGTGCGATCATGTGACAAATGCCAACTCTCCGGAGGAATAACCAAACAAAATGAAATGCCTTTGAATATGTGGCAAGAAGTCGAACTCTTTGATGTTTGGGGAGTAGATTACATGGGTTCTTTCCCCCCATCCTACGGATTCATGTATATTCTAGTTGCTGTGGATTACGTTTCAAAATGGGTAGAAGCTCTACCGACCGCCTCTTGTGATTCCAAACCAGTCATCAAAATGTTTAAAGAAATAATATTCCCCAGATTTGACGTTCCAAGAATAATAATATCCGATGGCGGATCTCATTTTCTGGAGCGGAGTTTCGAAGCGCTATTAAGAAAATATGGAGTCAACCACAAAGTTTCCACACCTTATCACCCACAGACTTGTGGACAGGTTGAAGTCTCCAACAGGAAACTCAAAGCCATTTTGGAAAAAACTGTTAATAGGCACCGCACAGACTGGTCTACCAAACTTCCTGACGCTCTATGGGCCTATCGCACAGCTTTCAAAACACCAATTGGAACAACACCATTTCGATTGGTGTATGGGAAGTCGTGTCATCTACCAGTAGAATTAGAGCATAAAGCTTGGTGGGCTATCAAGCAATTGAACTTTGATCTCAAAAGTGCTGGTGAATCTAGACAACTTCAATTACAAGAATTGGAAGAACTGCGAATGACTGCCTATCACAGTGCCAGGATTTATAAAGAACAAACCAAGATGTGGCATGATGGCCACATAAAAAGAAGGGATATAATCGTCGGAGATAAGGTTCTCCTATTCAATTCCAGACTAAAATTGTTTCCTGGAAAACTGCGCACAAAATGGTCGGGGCCTTTCACAATCAAACATATTTACCCGACAGGAGCAGTTATTATCCTTGATGATAACGGGGGAGAAAGAACCTTTAACGGTCATAGATTAAAGAAATACTACATTCCAATAGATAAATTGCCAAGACAAACTATAGAAATTCAAGATCATATGATATCAGCATAGCCAGAGCAGAATTTCGTCGAGCCAGCGATGTAAAACCCAGGCGCTACTTGGGAGGCAACCCAAGATCTGAATTTCTTCTTTTATCTCCTTTTCTCCTAGAATACCATAGATTCCCCTTCTGAAAATATAAAAATTCACATAACTAAAGTAAATATAAAAATAACAAAATAAAAATATACAAAAAATTTATATAACAAAAATAAACATAAAAATATAAACAGCCGTTCAACCTTAACCCTACCAAACGGTCTTGAAACCGTTTGGGACCAAATGGACTTCAAACCGTTTGGGACCAAACGGTCCTCAAACCGTTTGATGCCAAACGGTCTCCAAACCGTTTGGGACCAAACGGTCCTCAAACCGTTTGGCGCCAAACGGTCTCCAAACCGTTTGGGACCAAACAGTCCTCAAACCGTTTGGCGCCAAACGGTCCTGAAACCGTTTGACTTAGGGTTTTTTTCAGGTCAACCCCCCTTTTCCTATAAATATACACCCTACCCCTTCGTCTTTCTCTCTTCGGATCTCGAACTCTCTCGTGCGTCTGTGCAAAGACTATTTCATTGCCCTCGTTCCCGCGCAATCGCACCTCTATCAACCTCGCCTCCGTCGCTCTCCCTGTAGCAAGGTGAGCGTGTCATCATCGCCGACGCCGACAGCTTTGCCTTTGCTTGCGCACCGCCGCCGTTTTGATCATCCCCAGCTCCTCACGGCGCTGCCGAACTCCTTCTCTATCACCGACACCACCATCGTCTTCGCCGTTTTCACAAACGGCTCTGTCCATCCCCGCCGTCCTCACCGCCATTTTCATCGCCAGAGTCACCTCCACTTTCAACGACTTTTTCATCACCGTATTCACCATCGTTAACTGTCGCTTTCGCCGTCGTCACCGACGCACCCGCCGTCTCCGTGACGTTTCTCCTTCATCTTCGCCTTCGCCGGTGGCTGCACGACGCTTCGTTTTCCAAACGGTCTTGAAACCGTTTGGGACCAAACGGTCTTCAAACCGTTTGGAACCAAACGGTCTTGAAACCGTTTGGAACCAAACGGTCTTCAAACCGTTTGGAACCAAACGGTCCTGAAACCGTTTGGGACCAAACGGTCTTGAAACTGTTTGGGACCAAACAGTCTCTTCTCTTCAACTGTTTGGAACCAAACGGTCTTCAACCGTTTGGGACCAAATGGTCCTCAAACCGTTTGGGACCAAACGGTCCTCAAACCGTTTGGGACCAAACGGTCTTGAAACTGTTTGGATTTCCATCATCTCTAAAAATACAAAAATATATATTTACATAAAGCCATATAAACACAAATAGAATTCAATTTGTTCTAACTCATGATTTTCCACATTTCAGAAATGGCATCTCCAGCAAAGCAACCAACAAGCTCCAAAGATGCCCCTTTCTATACTAAGGAGCAACTCCAAGAGGACCGCGCCAAGCTCCAACAGATCGTGGACAACTACAACAAGACAGGGAAGGCCCCACCACAAGTCAAAATCATGGAGGTCCTTTTCGAAATCGATCGAATCAATAAATGCCTAGATGAGGCACCTGAAGAAGAAGTTGAGATCTCTTCTTCTGATGATGAAGGCTCGGAGTACAATCCTAACTCCGAGGAGGAATCCCCTGACCAAAAAGAACAAAAAGGGAAACACAAGGTCTTGGAGACTGCATCTGGGCAGCCCTCCAAGAATCGAGCAAGGAAACAAGTTCGACTAGCCTCTGCCATGGATCAACCCTTTGCTAAACCTACCACCACCATCCCCGCCACTACCACTACTACCACCACCATCCCTGTTACCACCCCCACTTTCATTCCCATCACCACCACAACACCACCACCAGAAAACCTCTTCATCCAAACCACCCTCCCCGCTGACAAAACACTAAAACCCACCAAGTATGTCAGCTCCAGCATACTGCGTAGGATGGGGATATACGAACGCACCTTCAACGTGCTAGACAAAGCCAACCTCGCCAGGTTGTGTCTAGTACCTAAAGTATCCTACTCCGAACCCACTACAGAATTCTTCACTTTTCTGACTAAAGAGCCCGTCGACATCATGGATAGGTCACGGTATGGGGGTGAAATACGGCTCGTCACTCAAATCTTCGGCAACAAGGTTGTCATAACGAAAAATATGTTGAACACTATCTTCATTGACAACCAGGACCAGCTGCGAAAAGCCAAGGAGGTAGGGACCGAACATTCAGAGTTCAACAGACACAAATTCTGAAAATCACTAACCGGGATCCCCGCCTATGATGCAAAGACGTGCAAAGCGTCAAATATACACTCTGGCTTTGTGCGCACCCTGCACAAAATTCTCGCTGGCGCACTCTTCCCCAGGACAGAGGGGGGAAACGTTATAATTTCAGATCTTTTCATCCTCTAGTCTATTCTTAACGAATGGCCGGTCAATATCAGACGATAACTGATCCAGAAACTATAAACCTCCAGCCTCGGGAAAGAAATCTGCATGGGGGGCATGTCACATCTATTATCAAATACCTCAAGATGGACAGACCCCTATCCCGCTGCACGCAATTAAAGGGTGACATCCTTACCAATGAACAAACTCTGAAGAACTCTTTCATCATCAAGGAAAAGGATGGAAAACTACACTATGTCTTCTACCCTATGGTTAAGTCATCCAGAACACTCATCCCGCTTTCGGAGCTAGCAAAGTACAACACAAAACAACTCCTCTTCTCTGACGAGGAGCTTTCACAACTACTAGCTTCAGTTAAAACAACCGAAAAGAAAGCTGCAGCGGGACAAACAGAGCTGAGAATCACATCCCTGGCAGTTCGACCAACAAAAATACCTGTCAAACGACCTTCTAGAAGGCATTCGCAGGCCCAACAGCTGTCGGGGACACCAACATCCAAGCCAAATCCTGAGGCCGAGAAGCTCCATGAAGAAATCTTAACCTCCTCCTCAATCGACTCTTTCATTCAGAATCTAGACGAGAAGCTAACCGTTGCCACCACTCCACCTTCCACCATCCCAACATCTACCACACCTTTCTTTCCCATCACATCCACGCAACCTTTCCCATCACCTTCATCACACCTTTTCCCTTCGGGTTTTCCCTTCTCCATCCCTATGCCCGACTTTACCACCTTCCCTTTCACCTCCGCAGTTTCCACCCCATCCCTATCTCTGCCACCGCTTTCACCACAAATTCCACCACTTTTCACATCCGCCACCACCCTGACACCACTGGTGACTACATCCACAGTCACTACGCAGCTCGGAGCATCATCAGTGTCTCTTCCGCAAGACACTGACACCACCCACGCAGACCCCAGCCATCCCACCCTTCCGCTCATGGGGTCCCTTTTGCCAATATCGGTGAGGAATTCGGCCGTCAATTTGACGCCATCCGAAACCTCCTCACCGATCCCTCTAATATATTAAATTCTATTTTTTCTTGTGTGCAGGGTTTATCACGACAGGTGGCCACGATCGACGAACAACACCGAACCTTGCCCACCATCCTCCAAGGTTTCCAGCAATGACAAGATGAGGTGGCTAAGCAAGTTGAGCACATCAACAACCACTACAACACCTTGCCGGACCTGGTCCTTGGAGCGAAGCGTAAGCAAGAAGCAACGGTGAAGCAAGTAGACGAGATCTCCAAGCAGACTCAACCTATGCCAGAGACTCTCTGCGAGCTCCAACACCAACAAGTAGTGCTGAGCACGCACTTGGACACCATTAACAGCACGCTCACGCAGCTACAACATCGCCAAGAGGAGTCCAATAATGATGAAATCCAGCAGTTACGTGCTCAAGTTACAAATCTTACAGCACGTCTTCTCTCTGCCGAGGGAAGATATACCGACCTCAAATAATCCCATGATGCACTGCTCGAAACACACGAGCATCTGCAAGTGGCTTTCAATGAGTTAGAAGCCACCCATCGGCGGTGCAAAACGTCCACGAATAAAAAGCAAGTAGACAAAGCAGCGGACGACAAGGACGGCGACAATGACGAAGAAGACGACTCCGACTCATCTGCTGATTCAAACAAAGATAATACCTCCTCTGGTGATAAAAATGATGACAGAGAGGACCCTGGAAATACAGCAGAACCCTCTCACAAAGGATCGGACAAAGGTCACCATGACAGTGATAATCACCCCAAGTCCCCTCACAACGATAATGTCAACATGTCATACGGGGACCAATTCTTTGATTATTCCACACTGGGGTCCATCGGGGAAGCTGCTAAAGACGCGGCCTATGCTGAGTTTCACCATTGTATACTAGGAACCAGCGCCAGCCCACCCAAAACTACTGCCCCACCTCTCTCCACACCTTCTCCCTATGACGAGGGCGAAGCAGAACGAGTAAGTTTAGACACCAATGAAGACCTCGATTCTGCCCCCGACTCGGACGACGATCTACCAGGCCATGAACTGGCCTTTGAACAACCTACTGCTCCCCTCCACAAGAACTTCCCCCGCCACCACCTCTGCCGCACAAAATGCATGACCTGGATACGACGACCATCTCCACTTTAGATGCTCAGGACATTTTTATACTAAACACTATAGTGGACGATGCAAAGGCGGGGGAAGATATAATTTACCACAATACCAAAACTAAGCATAAGATGACACGTGAAGACTTCCGTAGCATCCTCCGACCTCGGTCCACGATGCCTATGGCAATCTTCCGTGTCCTCCTCACCAATAGTATAGAAATATACAGAAGTTCTAAGCGGCAACAGCCGGTCTTTAACGCCTCCCCCACTCTGTCTATTAGCCTTTTATACAAGGACATAAGAGCACAGTCAATCGAGCGGCTACGTGCTAGTTTAGCACATCGGGCACGTTATCTGACCGTGCCTTTCCAAGTTTCAGACCACTGGCTTTTTATGATCGTAGATACCGAGGCTCGGGATGCCAAGGTATATAATTTCTGTGGCACCGAGCTGCCAGTCGGCACAATAAACTTCGTTGGTGAAGCAGCAGGAGAAGCAAGGTGTATACCCTTCAGGCTGCTTAAATTAATTTGGGCTGCCCGCCCATCTCTTCGCCAAGATTGGAGCCAACCTTGGTTCAATATCATAAACCCTCAAGTCCAAGCCGCCGAGGGATCTGGGGATTGCGCTTTCTGCACCATACGCCACATCCAAGCGTTGAATCAGGAAATCCCATTTACTGATCTGGTTACTGAAGATTTTCATTCCTTACACGGACGTTATGCCATGGAGCTCATCTGTGATAGGCGGTTCTTCAAGGACCCAACTATGGCACCAGATGACATTCCACGCTACCTCTTCTCAGCTATCCAGTGACCCTTCTGACAAACTCTGAAGGAGTCAGAGAAGACCAAAGTGCCAGTCACCGACACCGAGCCAGCTACAAGAAATATCGATCCTCTATATATACCATTGAACCAACCTTCCCTGATTTTGATCGCGATGCTTGCAAAGGTCTCTCCGACCTGGAATTGCGTCTCATTATGGAACGACTCTCAGCCGAAAAAGATGGACTGGTATTCATGTCTCGGGACATTCTTGTAATGACAGACGTACTACGAGAGACTTTATAGGTTAAAGGATCCCTCTCTGTAAGCCTTATGGCCGCCTATCAGTTTCTACTCGGCCAAAATTACCCAACAACATACATGGCGTCCCCATATATGAAAGATGATCTTCTAAAGCTTAAGAACTTCCGCACAACTGACGCGCTGATCTCCTATCTCCAGCACACAACGCCGACGTTCATCATGTTCCCTTTCCTCTATCATGAGCACTGGATGCTCCTGGCAACAAATCTTCCAGAAGGAACAACCACAATATATAACAGTTCCGACAGCCAGTACAACGCACGACAGAGAAACTACGTCGTGACACCAAAGATGCCAACAGAAGTAGTGGCAAAGGAGTACGCCGACAAGTTAATCGATTTTCTGAGTCAGCACACAAGGGCGTACGACAAAGAGCATTTCCACCGCCCTTCCTTCTGCCACAAATGCCCCCAGCAAATTCGACAATCCAATGAATGTGGCTTCCACGTTCTCTACTGGATGTACACCATCATCGTTCTCCAAAGACCAGTAGAAGAAATGACTGACGTGGACTACCACGCTCTACGAGGACAGTTCGCATCCAATCTCCTTCATTCCCCGGGAGCAAATGCAGATTTACCTTAGCCTGCAGCCCTTGTCCTAATTACTTCTCAACCTATCACTTTGACACTCTGAGGACAGAGTGAGTGATAAGATAGGAGGGGTACATTAGACAAGGGCAAGGTACCATTTTCTTTACATCCCTCCTCCTCCTTTTCTTTTCTCTGTTTACACATCTTCCCATTTTAACTTTGTCTTTAAATAACCCTGAGTAGAATCACCCTCATTTAACTCTAGAATCATGTTAGTCCCAAAAGTAAATAGCACTTAGACTTTTAATGGCGATTTAATAATGTCACTCCACTATTGATTTCCATGCTTTTGCTTCAATTCTTTATCTGACTCTCCACTGGTCAAAATCAAGGCAGAAATAAGCCAAGCTCTCAAGGATGAAAGGGGAATCAGGCAAACGTCCAAATCAAGAAGTTCCGCAAGTGGACCACAAACCAAATAAGTGCATGTTGAAAAACTCTAAGAACAACTTTCCTCCCTTCAAAATAAAAGAGGCTTGGCCGCCCAAAATAATTCCCAAACAAAACCCCAAAACCCAAGCCTGCAAGCTATCGAATAAAAGCCAGAGAGATGAATAAAATTATGAGAGTTGTGCCATGAATAAGGATCTATATAAAGAACCGATGAAGGTTTCACCCGGTCGGTACATTCTGCTGCCCTCACAAAGGCAGATGTGTCGCGCCCGGTAGTGAAACCCTAAGGTATCTAAATATATGAAAGGCTCATAAAGGACTCACCCGGCCGGTACATTCAGCTGCCCTCATGAAGGAAGATGTGTCATGCCCGGTAGTGAGATCCTAAAAGCATAGATAACCCCTCCCCCACATGAAGGGGGAGTTACACTTCAAGCCTTTAGCCAACCCTCACACCCTCTCTAGTTTCCAGTAGGTCTTTCAGAGAGGTATAAAGTTGATTAGAGTTAACAACATGCACATAATAAAGGTGGTCCCAATGCGAGCTATGAGATACAGAAAGAACCTGAGACCCAAGAAACTCTTGAAACCTAAAAGAGTCAAGGCAAGAAATAAGACTTTATCTGACTTTAGGAGAACTCAGGTTAAGAATTGAAACAAGAGTATGGAAATCCTAACTAAATAAAATCGCCTCGCCATTACATGTCTCAACTCTATCTAACTTGAGGACAAGCTAGACTCTTAAGTTAGGGGGGTGATAACCTCTTATTTTAGACGTTTATCTTAGTCTTTTTCTTTAGTTTTCCATACTCTTTCCAAATTAAAACTATACATAATCCCAAATTTACCCTTCTTTGTAAATATACCATCAGACTAACTTTTCCCTTTATATTTGCAGAAAAAGACACAAAAAAATCATAAAAGACTCAACTAACTCCAAGACCGCATGGGCTCAAACGGTCCCAAGAACGCATGAAGCCAATCGGTCTCGAGACCGCATGAAGCCAACCGGTCCCGAGACCGCATGGAGTCAAACGGTCCCAAGACCGCATGAAGCCAACCGATCTCAAGACCGCATGAAGCCAACCGGTCTCGAGACCGCATGGAGTCAAACGGTCCCGAGACCGCATGAAGCCAACCGGTCTCAAGAACGCATGAAGCCAACCGGTCTCAAAACCGCATGGAGTCAAACGGTCCCAAGACCGCATGGAGTCAAACGGTCCCAAGACCGCATGAAGCCAACCGGTCCCGAGACCGCATGGATTCAAACGGTCTCGAGACCGCATGGAGTCAAACGGTCTCGAGACCGCATGAAGCCAACCGGTCCCGAGACCGCATGGTGTCAAACGGTCCCAAGACCGCATGAAGCCAACCGGTCTCGAGACCAGATGGAGTCCAAACGGTCTTGAGGTCCAAACGGTCTTGAGGTCCAAACGGTCTTGAGACCCAAATGGTCTTGAGGTCCAAACGGTCTTGAGGTCCAAACGGTCTTGAGGTCCAAACGGTCTCCAAACCGTTTGGACTTCACTTAAGGCCTATAAATAAGACCCAAGAGTCCTCAACCAGGAGACAACTCTTAGACACCCAAAGGCTGCCTCTCCAGTTCCAGAGCATTTCCATCCTTCATCTATCGCCCCAAGGCTGCCGGTCTGAGATCCACATTCCATCATCAAGCTACCTTCTCTCTCAACAACAAAGAAGGTGGGAAGAGAAGATCCATCATCAAAGCAGCCACGAAGTGCAAAGATCGTTGCTCTCTTCACCAAGGGTTCAACCTTCCCTCCTCCATGGATATGACGTCCTCTCTCTCTCTTCTTACCTCCTTCCTTGCTCTTGAGATGAGCGAGTAGTACCTTTCACTAGGGTGTAGGGAGTAGCCCCATTACCCATGTTTTCATTTCATGCAATGTAATTCAACTATTCTGCAATAGAGATATTCTCCTCTTCGGTTCAACATGAATCGTTTAATGAATGCTCGTTGCTTGATCATCAACTTGTATTACTTATTGTCTATCGGTATGAATTGTCTACGTTTGTACCCTTAGATCTGAATATCGATTGAATGTTGGTTTTAGATGTATGTAGTCATCATATGTTTGTTTCGGTGTCTAGGAGTGCTTTCATGAGTGGAGTAAACTCACCCCCATCGTTGCACTTTCATACTATGAAATGGAATCAGTTGACGTATGAAAGTGCAACCTTGGTAAGGTCGAGGAACACACTTCATGAAGGAGTAATGCAAAGTAAGTGACCATTCATTAGGGGATGGCTGGCGTTGCAATACTCCACGCTTCTCGTAGTTAGCTATCCGAAAGGAAGCTAAGTCTACACAGATACTAACTGATTAGACTCTCTTGCAGGTCGTTTTATTATGATTGCATGATTTGATCCATGTGTAGTGGAGTGAAACCCGATTACATCCTAGTGGTTTTTAATCATTGTTTACAACCTAAATTTCTACTTTCTTGCTTTTACTTTCCTTGCACTTAGTTTAAACAACCAAATCAAACTTTCGATCTAAATATCAACTGTTAAGTAGTTAAGTACGACTAAAACATTTTCCATCTTGTTAAACTCTAACAAGACCGTTGTCCTGTGGATTCGACCCTTAACTATACTACGATAAGACTTCCACGTGTCTTAGCACACGTGGGTGGAGATCTTACCATAGTACAAGCAAGGCTAAACTTAGAGACTCATCATCTCTAGGATTTTTAGTGGCGTTGCAAAACTCCATCATTCACTTGAGCTTGAGTTGGAGGAGTCACTTGAGCTTGAGTTGAAGGAGTCACTTGAGCTTGAGTGCCATTTCTTCTTCTTTATGTACTTGTCTTCTATTTCCTTGTGATGATGGGTCTTATGCCTTGTAGACAATCTATCTTGTAGTGAACCTTCTTTCTACACTTGAGGCACCAGATGGAGGAGGAATTCTTACTTTTGTAGAATCTATCCTTGGAGTACATGGAATATTCTTCAACTTGAGAGGATGGAGAAGCTTGACCAATAATATCCTTGATTTGAGCTTTGATTTCATCCTTCTTCATTCTCTTGAGTTCTTTCTCTTCTTGTCTTTCTACTTCCTTCCTCTAGTCAAGTGTGGCTTCATATGCTTGTAGATTTCCAATGAGTTCTTCAATAGGGAAATCTTTAACAAACCTTGCTTCTTCAATGGAAGTCACCTTGGGTTCTCACCACTTGGGGAGAGTTCTAAGGATCTTTGATTTGATCTCTCTACTAGACATAGGTTGTCCTAGAATAGCAAGACCATTCACAATGGTATTGTGCCTTGAGTACATGTTGGCTATCTTCTCCTCCTTTCCCATCTTAGAGTTCTCAAGAGGCCCTTTGAGAATTAGGACTTTGCTTTCCTTCACTTGATCTGTCCCCTCATAGGTGATGCATAGCTTTCTCCATACCTCATAGACCATCTCACAAGAATAAATCTGATTGAACTCAGTGGAGGTCATAGAGGCATAGAGGATGTGCATGGCTCTAGCATTCAATGTTACTTTCTTCAAAGTAGCATCATCCCATTCTTCAATCTTTGTCTTTGGTAGCTTGTATGGGCTGTTTACCATTTGCTACATCTCAAGACTTGATCTTTGGATTTGAATTGAAGCCTTCTTCTCCAATAGAGGAAATTGCTCTCATCAAAGATTGGTAGGCTGATCAAGTATCTCCCTCCCTGGTAGTCACCCATCTTCTCCTAGTTGTTGAAGTATGCTTGGATAAGCCCGCTCTGATACCAATTGTTGGATCCTAGATGGGTGATTAGCTGCTATAGAGGGGGGGTGAATAGAGCTGAATGCACTCAAACAAAATTCATTAGACCTTCAAGATATATCACAAGATAAGGTTGCTAAATAGGAAATTTGATTGCAACTAAAACATGTATAGCAAGTGTAACATCCCTGACCTGGGTTTTGAGTTAACCCTAGATGTTTTAACTAATAAGGTTGAGTAGATTCTTAATCTTATCTTGGGAAAAGTAATTAGGGCTCATGAGAAACTTATGTTTCAATTTTGGTCCTGTTTGAACAATGTTGAAGCAATGTTTGCTTATTTTGGACTAAAGTGCAAATTACCCAAGATGAGGGGTTAAATTGTAAATGTTGCATGATAAGATGTTCCTATGATGTTGAGACATCATAAGAATTAATATGATGTAGTGGTATGGTTTTCACAAGCTTGGGCACCAAGATTAAGCTTGTAAAGCAATGTTTATGCATTAAAACCCAGTTTTGGTGTAATGTGCAATTTACCCAAAATTTAGGGTTCAACATGCAAATTACCACTTCAATAAGGTCCCTAATGCTTCTTGGCTTCATGTAGAGCAAAGAAAATGAGAGGGGCATCTCATTTCAATTAAGTTGGAGGAGAGAGAATCTTGATATTAAAATAATCAAGATTTAATCTTAAGTGAAACCCTAATTCAATTTAGGGCAAAAATGAATGTATTAATTAAAGGGCCTTCAACCAAAATGTTATTGGTTGATTTTGAATAATTATGGACGTTATTTTGCTAAGATAAGGAACGGAAATATCTAAAGGAGGTGAAACTCCACTCACCTTATTATAAAGGAAAGTAATTTCCACTCACATGTGGGATATTAATATAATAAGCATTAACGTGCTTAATTTGTTTTTCTTTAAATCATGGATAATTGAGAGGAATATGAGGCAAACAAGATAGCATCATCCCTAAGGAATTTGAGGGGGAAGAGGCGGCCATATTTTTGAGATTAAATGCATTTTAATAAGACATTTTCTCTCTCATCAATTTTCTTACAAAAGTACCCTTTCCAAGCCAAAACAAAGGCTATTTCGGATTCCTTTCTTTTCCCTTGCTTAGAAAATGACCAAGGATCTAGGGAGGAGCAGGAGGACGACCCCCAACCTGTTGGTAAGGTTATTGATCCATTTCACCTTGATTCCATGGTGGAAATCAAAAATAAATTATGGATTTCTTCCTATTTCGATTTCCTCTTCAATCCTAACCAATTCTTTTCACTCAAAGCTTGAGGACGACCTTTGGAATAGTGAAAGGAGTTGCATCCACCATTTTTTACGTGAGCTTGAAGCTTTGGAGCTCAATTGAAGGTGGGTTTTATAACTTGAACCCTTTTACATTTTTATTCAACCATTAATCTTGCAATTTCAATGATTCCTTCATTATCTTGATTAATTGCTGGTGAAAATTGATTAATTCATGAAATCAGAAGTTGTTAGAACTTCAGGGATGAAGGTAGATGATGATGACATTATCTTGGATACTTTTTCCAAAGAAATCATGATTCATACGGTTTTGGAGTTGATTGCTCATGCGGTTTCACCAAACCGTTTGAGTGAGTTGACCAAGGGTTTACCGTTTGATATTACTGTTCCTAATTATGTTGGTTAATTACTCACCAAATTTTATGGGTTAACTCCCAAGGAATCATGAGTTGAAGGCTAATCAATTAGGGAAACCTAATTGGATTAAGTGCTGATTTTTCAGCTTGATTAATTCGACTTTTTGGGAAAACGGTTTCAAAACCGTTTGAGAGAGTTGACCAAGGGTTTACCGTTTGAGATTCCTGTTCCTAATTATTTTGGTTAATGACTCACCAAATTTTATGGGTTAAATCCCAAGGAATCGTGAGTTGAAGGCTAATCAATTAGGGAAACCTAATTGGATTAAGTGCTGCTTTTTCAGCTTGATTAATTCGACTTTTTGGGAAAACGGTTTCAAAACCGTTTGAGTGAGTTGACCAAGGATTTACCGTTTGAGATTATTGTTACTAATTATTTTTGTTAATGACTCACCAAAGTTTATGGGTTAACTCCCAAGGAATAGAGAGTTGAAGGCTAATCAATTAGGGAAATCTAATTGGATTAAGTGCTGATTTTTCAGCTTGGTTAATTCGACTTTTTGAGCAAACGGTTTCAAAACCATTTGAGATAGTTGACCAAGGGTTGACCGTTTGAGAATCCTGTTCCTAATTATGTTTATTAATGACTCACCAAATTTTATGGATTAATTCCCAAGGGGTCATGAGTTGAAGGCTAATCAATTGGGCTAACCCTAATTGAAATTAGTGCTGAAATTCCAATGAGTTGATTTTGACTTTTTGGGTTGATTAGCCCAAACAGTTTCAAAACAATTTGGGGATCACCCAAACGGTTTCCAAACTGTTTGGGGATCACCCAAGACCGTTTGGAGGTCTGGGGTTAAGTATAGTTGACCAATTGAAGGTCCAAAGGTATCAAATCACTTTGCAACAAAGTGCTGATTTGATGATCAACTCAATGGCTCAAACCCTAATGATTTTTCACTAGAATCAAATGGTTGGATGAGACAAACGGTATCAAGACTGTTTGAAGCTCATCCAAATGGTATCAAGACCGTTTGGAGGTCTAGGGTTGAGTATGGTTAAGCAATTGAAGAACTAAAGATACTAAGTTGAAGTATGATCAATTGTTGATTTGATGATCAATCCAATGATCCAAACCTTTATTGGTTGACTTGGATTTTGATAATATGATGGGCAAACGGTCTCACTACCATTTTGTGGTCATTCAAACGACCTCAAGACCGTTTGGGGTCAGGTCATGTTCAATTTGAATGATGGTTCAATGGTTTCAATGTAACTAATCTTGCATTGATTAGTGTTGATGGATCATCGATTCCAAACCCTAATTCAATTGAACCAAACCCTAATTGATGACCAATTGAAGGTTAATTGAGGGTAAAATCAGTTGAAGGTTGACCTATTTAACTCAATTGAAGTATGAGTATAGGTCCAATTGATGATTGATTCCATGAATTCAATGATTGAAGGAATCAACATTGGAAACCCTAATTCAATTGGATACCTTATGTAATGGAGGTTCAATGAGATTGAATCTCTTGATTATTAAGATGATGAATGTTCTATTGATCCAATGATGATTAGTAATGATAATCAATGAAGGTAAAAAGGTTGAAACCCTAATAGTACCTAAGTGATTAATGCCAAATAAGGGATGAATTCCTAATTGCTTATAATAGGATCAATGACTTGGTACACTATGTTAATCATAGTTGTATGCACTTGAATGAAGGGTTGATGTGACCTAATCAAGTTGAAAGGATGAAAGAATGAAATTCATACATGAATATGATTCATGTGGTGATCTTCTGTAGCACGACCATGCAAGGTAGCACGACCGTGGTGGTTTCACTTTGCACGACCGTGCAAGGTAGCACGGACGTGGTGGCTTCCCTTTACACGGCCGTTCCTGGTTGCACGGCCGTGGTGCTCTATGTTTGACTTAGAGTTGATTTGAAAGTGACCTAACATGGTCGTTTTGTTAATGTCTAACTTAAGGATGAGAGAGAAACTCATACCTTGTGTTGATAATCATTTAATGATAAAGGATGAGAATAAATAAGTATGATTGAATACTAATCATATAAATGTTGGCTCCTAGATGTGTGGAGCAATGAATTAGGTTTGATCATTGGTAATATGATCTTGAAAACCTAAATGGTTAGTAATGGAAAACCCTAACCCTAATGAAGGGTAGTGATATGTGATGGAAACCCTAATCCTGGTAAATGAATAAGGGTGATACTCTTGAAATAATGATACAATTGTTTTGCATGGTGTTGATATTTAATTGATGTACTTCTATCATATATGCTAACAATGTAGGTTTCATGAGATGATGGGCATATCCAGGTATGAGATATGATGTATTATTAATTTGAATTTGTTTATTGGGCCTTGTGTGCCATAATATACCTTGTGCCTGGTAAGAGGTGGCAAGAAAGTTAATGGGCCTCAAGTGCCATGATGGATTCTTGTGTAGCAAGTATCATACTTACCTTGGTCAGATGACCTAAAGGTGTTAGTTACCTGAGAAAGTGGTAACAATGCTCAGGTGATGAGCTAAGGGTTTGAATACCCAGGATCACATGGTTATGGAATTGAAATTGTGAAGGGGTGAGAATTCCCAGTGTTGAAATGAGGGATTAAAATCCTTTTGAGAAAAGAGTATGGCTACAGGCCATGACTCCATAATGACAATGTCAGGCTTTAGATAAATGATCTAAGCTTGAAGAGAGTTAATGTTGTGGTAATGTTTCTATAGTGAATAAATGTGATACATGTTCTTCATATACCTTAATGGTTAAGTGACATGTTGATTCTATCAAGTTATAGCTGCAATGCTTCTGATGAGAATAATGTTCTAATCTGTTAGACATTAAAATATATGCTGCTAAATAAATATGATTCCTCTTTTCATATTTATCTTGTTAAGCTACAATAACAATGTTTCTGGCAAAGAGTTATATCTCTTGCTGGGGCAATTTACAATTTTCTCACCCCTGTGGGAACCACATTTTTAGGTGGGCGCGAACGAGGAGGCAGGAATCCTTCAGTAGGTGAAGGGCAGCAACAACAACAGCAGAGACAGCAGTGTAGTCTCAGGTGGAGACACTGGCTGTTATGCTTTGTTTAGATGTATATAGAGTCCTATGTGTCGCCTCTGTACTCTCAGGTCCTCAGAGTTGTAGTAGTTAGTGATTTCGAGATTTAGGCTTAATGCCTCGAGATTTTTATACTGTCTGTGTTTAGCTTACCAGAGAAGTTGATACTTGTAATTCCCAGAAGGAGATGCTACAAAACATGTACCTCTGAACAAGAATGTAAATGTGTTACTTTGGTTCTATATGAGAAAGTTTTCCTTTGATGGATCTCTTGATAAAAAGGTTTTAATTTTTAGTGATTTTTGGTAATCCGCTGCTTAATGAACGCTTCCGCATTAGTGATCATTTCCGAATATTTTATTATTATTAATGACACTTGTTATCTTAATGATGACGTTTGTCGTTATAGCAAGGATGAGAAAGATTGAGCAAACACAAGAAGATAAGCTATTTAGAGTGGTTCAACACTTCAAACTAGAAGTGAGTTAGTCCACTTACCTAGAGAGGCCAGCCTTCAGGATTTCCTAACCATTACACTCTTATATTCATTCATAAGACATACAATACAAGACCACCAAAGGACTTACCTATCCAATATAAAGAGTCTTCAACCTTACCAAGGATTTACCCACTTTTCAAAGAGTCTTCCACCTTCTTCCAAGGACTTACCTACTCTTGCACAAGTCTTTAGCCTTACAGGGATTACCCACTCTTCTTGGATCTTCCGCCTTTGACTTCACCTTCACTCAGAGAAGCTTCCACCAAGGACTTACCCACTTGAGCAAGGAGTCTTCTGCCTTCACCAAGGCCTTACCCACTCTTGCTCCAAGTCTTCAGCCTTGATCTTCACCGCGGGACGCCTTCCCTTGTTCATCTTCACCTCTCTTAGCCAAGAGAGAGATCCTTCATATTCATGGTTGAAATGAGAGATAGGGAGGTGGTGGAAGTGAGAGCCTCCCAAGATATACATGTAGGACGAACTCTCTTACAAATCTCCTACTCACTCTAATGGATGTAGCAAGTGATTAAGCTTAGAGAGAGAGGAGGTTGTAGGATCACTCAACTATAGAATAGAGACCTTCATAGTGCTTGGCTAACCATGGGATGAAGCCCAAGGGGTCCTATTTATAGTTGAGGATGCCTAGAAGCCTTTGGGAACACTTGAGAATGAAAACTAGACGTTTTGTGGCTTGCAACAGATATATTTTCACTTATTGCAACTCCACAACGGGTAGAAATACTTTTCTACACTTTTTCATACAGTGCAATCGGTCAAGTTTCTATAAAGGTAACTCGACCGATCCCACTAAGAGATAAGACCAATTTAAGCCATCGGTCAAGTTTGTCCTTGGATAACTCGACCGATTCACTTAAATCAGTTTTGGTCAGTAGAGGGATCGGTCGAGTTCTGTGATGTGTAAACTTGACTGATCAAAAGTCAATTTCAAGATCCAATCAGGATCGATCGAGTTTGCAATTTACAGAACTCGACTGATGAACAACCTGATGTGAATTTAGAAAATTGCTTTTGAGTGCTTAAACATTCGATTTAAGTGCTCCTGATTTTTTCTAAGCTTAATTACAAGTCATACAATCATTACAAGTGATTTACAACATGATTCTAATAGATTTACATCATATTACAAAAACGTGCACTTGTATTAACTTTGGCTTGTCTTTTTTCCAATTTGAGATGTGCAAGTTAGGGCATTTGGAGTGTGTCTATACCTAATCTAAAATCACTGAAGTAGAGACATTAGACACAATTAATTGGAATGGTTTAGTCATCATCAAAATAAAGGTTTAGTCAATTTAGACCTTGAGTCAACAAATTTCCCTATCACCATCAGTTCAGATTCGTCTAAAGACAACGACGAGCTCCGCGATACAGCAACATCAACAAAAAAATCAAGGTAGGTCCAAGCAACAAAAATTTACTTTCCTGTCTTATTTTGTGTTTCCACTTTTTATCTTAAAGTAACCAAACTTCAGAACTATTTTTTGTTGTTAAAATTTAGGAGAAGACCACCACAATAAAAGGCCCTCACAGTTGCTAATTCTGGACCATGTTGTTGTTGTTTAAGTTATGTATCTAGTCTAGTTGTGTCTCTCTCTTTCCAGTTATTTTACTTATATGCATGTTTAGGGGTACAACAACCCCCTTATTTAGTTACTATTTTGGACAACAACACCACTGCATGTTCATAATTATATCATTTTCATTCATCCCTTGTAGTACTCGCAGATTGGTTACAATATTTTGCGTTTGTATTATGAAAATAAACTAACCACGACTTAAGTAAGCCTAAGTTTTAAAATATTGAAATTAATTTATGTTGTGTAACCAATATAATATAATCAATTTTTATAATCCAAACATATTTGTATTGAAATCAGTTTGCAAAAAACAAATTGTTCAAAACCTGACTTGGTCGCCAAACAGAATTAGACTGAAACCTGACTAGCAGCCAAATAGAATCGGACTGAAACCAGACTCAAATCTGACTAGCTGACTGAATCAGACTGGGTTGCCAAATAAAATCAAACTGCATCCTGACTATCCCAACCCATATCATCAGACTAACCCCGACTAACCCAGTCCAAATTTCAGAATCCCAGTCCCGTGCCAAACACAGGGTAAGGGTACGTTTGGATATCGGGACAGGGCAGGATTATGGCAGATTCTGCATTTAGAGAATCCATGTACACGGAAAAACTATTTTTAAAAGACCAGTGAAACAACAATTTATGTTTGAAAACGGATGGAGATAAATGCGACTAGTGGTTTGGAATGGTTGCCGGCGCGTAGGAAATGCACAGCGCAGCTAATGGATCATGACGTCCCTTGCTTTTGAACTGGAGATCCTTTTACCGCATCCTCTGTATAACCCGAGACTGCTGGATTCTGCTACTTTTCCGTTTCCGACAAAACAAACCTAAATTTTCAGTTGCGGGGCTTTAGAATGCAATCCATTATGCTGAAACCCAGTAAAACAAATATGCCCTAAATTTGTCCGCCCTCACCATCGAAAAGGAATGAAGAATATTGGTATAATAGTACTGGCATGCGAGAGAGGAAAAGAAATGTAAATAGAGGGCACGTCAGCATCTAGTCATCTACTTCCCACAAGTCGTCATCCTAACTGGGTGCTCTCATTACTAGTCTCGCCCACCAGCCAGCTTATTCGGCGAGGAATGCAGCTTAACTGGTTCAGTCTGACCATGCATCACTATCTCCAAAGGTTAAATTACCGCACGTGTAATCCAATTTTGACTATTCAAATGGTTAAATTACCAGAGGTAGTAATCCAATTGTGACTATACATACCATCGCTGTCAACCCTGAGAGGGACACGCCCCCCGTGGGAGTTTTCCAGGTCAAGCTGCTTTCTGGATAGCCTTACATATAACTTGAGTTCCAGTTTTGCATCACTATCTCCAAAGGTTAAATTACCACTTCGGGTAATCCAGTTTTGACTATTCTTAAAAGGTTAAATTACCACACAGGTAATTCAATTGTGGCTATACATACCATCACTGTCAACCCTGAGAGGGACACGCTTCTGTAGGAGTTTTCTGGGTCAAGTTTCTTTGGATAGCCTTACATAAAAATCTTGGGCGCTTCTTATTATCCGAAGCCACACAAGGCTGCCCTATATATATGTGAACGGTACTTGTGTCACGTGAAGATGGACAAAAAAATTTAGTTTAATGATAGTTTGAATCCTTTTGTGCAAAAATTACACATGGAATTTACGACCTGTCATCCAATTACATCCATCCAAACTAAACTCTAGAATGCTAATGTTTCTTACCACTAAGGTGCTCCAGTTTGTGATTATAGAATCGCGATCAACCCAAACACGCTACATCAACAAGTAGTCCCGGTGGCATTACACAACTTGGGCTCTCATATCAAGAGCGACTAAAAAAATGAGAGTCTCTCAAGTCTCAACTTTACCCGCCACTTAAATTCTTAATCCTCCTCCTCCTACTACCGTGTCCATTCCCACTTCTTCCCTCCCCCCATTCGATTTCTTTCTCTGTTTTTAACATGCGTAACCACGGTTTTTTTTTTTTGGGGGGGGGGGGAATTCCCCGGGCATATATTCATCCTGCCCCAAGGTTGCAGGCCAAACTCTTGCTCAAGTTCGTAGATGCCTGGACCAGACCGATCTCATCTTTGTAAGTACTAGCGATGTGATCAGGGCACTGGTGCCAGATCTTGACATTAATGTCCAGAGCATTAAACCATTTGGCTAATGCGTCTGCTGTTCTATTAGCTTCCCGTTTCCTGAACTTCACAGAGAGGTTTGGCTTGATCTCAATAAAGTGAGTGATCTTCCCGCAGATGGGTCTGTATCTAGCCGGGGGCTTTGAGTTGTTGACAGCAAGCATCTAGGCTCCTTTGCAATCAGTTTCGATAGTAACATCCTCCCTCCAGTTCTGGGCCACCTGCATTCCTCTGAGAATGGCAAAAAGCTTGATACCCATAATATCTTTATGCCAGCACCGTTGAGCACCTCCCTCAATCCAGGAGCCTTTGTGGTCCCTGACAACATAGCTCATCGCGCCTTTCTTTTCCCTCCTGACAAACGGGCCATCAACGTTGATCTTGATATCACCCCTACTGGGCGCAGACCACATCATCTTCTCACATACCCCCGGTCTTGCAGCTCTCAGGCTTAGGGCATGAAGAAATAGCTGAAGCATGAAGAGATAGCTGAATATTGCTGACAATTTCCGGAACAATGGAGTTTACATCAAACTTCCTGTTGTTAAACACATAGTCATTTCTTGCCCTCCAGATTTGATCAACCGTAATGGCAAACCACACCTGATGATTGGGTTTATCTTTCTTCCCTTTTAAGTTCCTCACAAACCATTCCTCAACCGTCCCTCCTTGGATCGTGTCAAGCTTGTAGACTTCGCAGAGGATGTCCCAGATTTTATTGCTTTCCTTACAGTTACGCAAGAGATGGAGTGTTGATTCACATGCCGCCTTGCAGATTGGGCACCTATCAGAGTCATTTAGCCCACATTTTTTCCTATACTTGTTCGTTCATAGGCTACCATGGTAGGCTTTCCAGAGAAAGGCTTTAACTCTTTGCGCCACATGGATTTTCCAAAGCCGCATCCAGTAGCCAGGAGTTTTGATGCAGTAATTCTTAAGAAGTTTTTTTTAGATAACAGACGTATTGAACTAGCCATATTTACTACTGGTAAAGTGCCAAAGATCTTCTCTAGCCTGGTCTGAAGGAGGGATCATGTCTAGAATTTTGGTGCAAGTCGCCTCGTCAAACCAGGTCCTAATGAAACATGCATCCCATTCTCCATTTAGAGTCTTCATGAATGCCACCTTGAGGTCAGAGAGACTTCCAGGTATGATGGCATTGGCCTTTAAAGTGGGTCTGACAGTGTAGTTAACCCAGGGATCATCCCAAGCTGACGAGTCCTCACCATTCATAATAACCTTTCCTGCATAGTCGTTTAGGAATGTCATACTTTTCCTTATAAACTTCCAGAGTCTGGACCCCACGGTCATCCCTTCATCTTTCAGATGTAGGTATTTGGCTATCATAGCATCCTTCCAAAGAATGTTCTTTTCGGAGAGAAACCTCGACGTTACCTTAGACAAAAGTGCCTCATTTTGGATTCGTGCATGTTTAATATTCAACCCACCATCTTTTGTATCGTGACAACTTTCCTCCGTGAGATCCCACTCATCCTCCTGCTATCTCCATTACCAGTCCATATGAATCTTCTGATGATTTGATCCATACGATCACACACTTCGGCCGGGAGATGAGAAGTTTGCATAAGATATGTAGGGCTGGATTCAGAACAGATCGTGCAAGAGTAACCCTTCCTGCAAAGGATAAAAACCTACCAGTCCAGGCCTCCATCTTGGAGTCTAGGGCATTAAGGGAACTCAAGTAAGTAGATTTATTGGCTCTCGAATGAAGGATGGGGACTCCCAGATGTCTGCCCAGATTTTCAACAGCCACAATCCCCAGCCTACTACTAATCCTCCTTCTTAGGCCAGACTCAGTATTTTTTGAAAAGTAAACAACCGACTTTTCCTTGGCTAAAACCTACCTGGAGGCTTCCCTGAACTTTTTAACGTAGTTCATGACCACTCGAGATTGTGTATGGATGCTTCACAGAAGAGTACAGTGCTGTCAGCGAAACAAATATGCGAGATTGAGGGTCCCTTCCTCATGATCTTAAGGGCTTTCCAATTGCCATTATGTTCCTCTTCAGCGATGGCCTGGCTAAATCTGTCCAAACACAGAATGAATAAATAGGGAGAGAGTTGGTCGCCTTGCCTTACTCCCCTACTAGCCTTGAAAGTGGGAAGACATTCCCCATTCCAAGAGACAGATATGGTACCAGAAGTGACAATTTTCATGATAAATGTAATCAGCTTTGTCGGAATCGTAGTTAACTGTAAAGTTTCCAACAGGAAGTCCCAATTCATCCTATCGTAGGCCTTCGACAGATCAAGCTTAATTGCCATATAATTTTGTCCAGAGATTCTCCTCCTCATCGAGTGAATGACCTCTTGGACCATAATGATATTGTCTGTGATACTCCTCCCAGGAATGAAACTGCTTTGAAGTGGAGACACCCATTCTGGAAGATATGAATTTAACCTCTCCACGAAGATTTTGGATAACAACTTTATGCTCACGTTGTTGAGAGCAATAGGCCTCAACTCAGTGCACGATTCTGGAAGCCTGGTCTTAGGAATTAGGACAATGTTGAGTCAGCCATCTTCTTGGGTATCTCAGCGCCCTTGAAATAGTTGGAGATGGTACTGCACCGAGCTTTCCTCATCCTCTCCTAGTTCGCCTGAATAAAGCCCGCATCCACCCCATCAGGTCACGGGGCCTTCAACGACTTCATCTTCATCAGCACTTCTCTAATTTCCTCCTCCGAGGGCTCGGCTGCACAAGTAGCCTATTGTGAACACGACAAATTAGGAAACCAGCCTAGATAGTTGCATCTTTTGGTGAAGCCTGGCTCTTCAGAAAACTACTTTTTGAAAACATTCATGACTAGGTTACAGACCAGACCAGGGTCCTCAACCCAATCACCCTCGCCGCTTTTGAGTATAGTGATTTCAATCTCTGTCTCTTAGAATGGACAACAGCCTAAAAGTATTTAGTATTAAGATCGCCCTGAGTGATCCAGTCGCACCTGGCTTTTTGCCGCCACTCCACTTCCTCTGTGTGAAGAAGGTCCAACAGCTCATTTTTCAATCTTTGGATCCTAGCATCAGTCATAGCGTCGTACTTGCTACTCATGCTGCCTTTCAGCTTGGTAATGGATTTTATGATGATCTCCTTTCTCCCCCTTTCATGTCTCCTTTCTACTTTGTCCTAAGCTTCGGCCTTCTTCATAAAGCTTTCCACAGCCGTCGTGAAGTCCTCCTCCTCATTCCATGCATCTTCCATGAGCTTTTTAAAGGATTTCCTATTATTCCAGGCGACACTAGTCTTAGTGACAAACTTCCTGGCAAGCAGCTATTTATCAGTGCGAATCAAGATAGGGGAGTGGTGAGAAGAGATACGGGTGAAGACCTCCACTCTCGTTTCCGTATAGCAGCACAACCACTCAGAATTTGCCACAGCTCGATCAAGTCTTTCCAAGAGGGTGCCCCATTTGAAGGTCATCTTAGGCCCATAAACTCCTAGGTCACTCAGGCCGCTGCTCGCCAAAGCACAAGAAAAATCTCTACAGCTGCTAATGCTTGTGCACTTGCTGCCCACTTTCTCCGATGGATCTAAGACAATGTTAAAATCGCCAGCCACCAGCCATGGAAGGTTAGAAGATTCAACAATATTATTGAGATGCTTCCAAAGGATCTTCCTCTTACTTTGTTTGGTGCTAGCGTAAAAAAACATCACGAGACACTTATTGTTGATCAAGCAAAGGATGAACTGATTGTGTAGGAGAATGACGTCAACCTCTCCTATACTCGATCTCCACATCACCCAAATACCACCGGAGAAACCTACTGCCTCCACTCTATACGAAGCATCAAACCCCAAGTTTCTGATAATGTTATTAGCATTGTCGCCGCTCGTACACGGCTCAAGGATGGCAAATATATCTACCTTGTGCTTCCTACTCAACTCCCTCACCTCATTCTAGACATCCGTCGAGCATATGCCTGTGCGTTCCAAACAACGACAATCATTTAAACCATCATGGTAGAGACAAGTGAGCTCATCTCGCTCAGCCTGTCCTGGTCAGGGGGTCCTCTTGGTCCCCTGGAGTCGTCTTCCTTCCTCTTTTCCTTGAAATGCACTCGCTATTCCCTAATGCCTTGGCCACCCTTCTGTTTCTAAGGTGGATCCCTACGCTGCTTCCATGAGTCATGTGACTCCTACTATTCTCCTTTCTTTTGATAGGGTCGTACCAAATCAAAATGTGGTGACTTCAGAGGTCGTATCTGGGATAACTACTGTGTTATCGTCTGTTATCACCTCTGCGGCATGAAGGTTTTCTTTCCCCTTGCTTGTAACTTTGTCTCTCCTGACGACCTGCTCGCTCTGTATGTTCCTCATAGGTCTGCGGTCTGGATTATCTTGAGACGATTAGATCCATAAACCACGATATAAACTCAGCGGAAGCATTCGATTAGAAACGGAAATACAAAAATCATCAGAAATTAAAACTTTTTGAGACAAGACCTTGACATCATAAAACTTCTTTCATAGAAACAGGATAAACAGTTTACATCTCTGTCAAATCACTTCTTGAGTGATTATATATAGCCAGATACAAAATCTCAAGATCCGAAACCAAAATCTCAGATCACCTAACTCCAAGGATCTGAGAGTACAGAGATGGCATAGGACTATCTAACTACATGACTTAGCAGTCAGTATCTCCACCTGAGATTCACTGCTGCTCCTGGTGCTGCTGTTGCTGATATTGATCACTTGCAGACTGGTTCCTTCGTCCTCGACGACCACCTAAAAAGTTGAAATCTACGGGGTGAGACAATTTTAAATAATTGTCCCAGTGAGAGTTATAACTCTCCACCAGAAGCTTTATTATTGCAATCAAAGATCAACATAAGTAATAAAAACTTTTAGGATAAACAACAGTAAATTGGACATTAAGTAGAACAATCAACATTTAAGGAATATGAAGAACATGTATATTAAGTAATGTAACTTCAACCAATGTATCTCGTAGTTCAACCTAAGCAGATATGCTACGCGGTTGATTATGTTTTACAAACATTATTATGCCCTGCGGAGATGAGGTATACCGCTCATACTCCATCCGATCACTGCTAAGTCGCATCGGTATCATTCCTAGGTCATCAAAAGAGCTAGATTCTTATGAACTCATCTTCCTCAGTCAGAGTGAGGATAAACATGCAGGACATCTAGTGTCTCTACTACTATAGCTTACCAGGGTATTCTGGTACTTTGCTATTAGAGTCACAGTGGCATTCTGTACTCTCTTCGCCATCGAAAGATTTCTTGTTTATCTCTCATCGATGCGGAAATAGAAGATTTTCCTCGGGAGAATAGTGTTACATCACCCCGGCATAAACACATAGTGAAGGATTGATAGATTAAAGTACATCTACATCAATTCCTACACTAGGATGTAAGGGTATTCACATCCATATTCCCCCACATACTCAAAAGTATGTGATCCAGGAGTTCCCTTAGGAAAACCTGTTTCACCATCATTTAGCTTCTGACAACGATGGATCTATGATCAGGGCTCTACATGGTATGATTATACTTGATTAGTTAGGTACATTTTAGTATTCTTTTAACATCATACATGTTCTCAACCATTAATCATTAGCATAGCAGCTATGAAAATAGAATACTAAATGTATCAAGTCTAACTCACATAAGTTATCATTTCTTAATCATATCATCACAAGTCATCTAATTAGCATGTTCTTGATGGTACTCATGGCTCATTCAGCCTATCATCTCATATGATGCCACTTAAACTTAGGCAACATAGCATATCACTATTCATAAAGCTAATAACATGCTTTCAATGAATATGATATCATAATCCTTACCTGGATATGATTATTCTCTTATAAGAACATGCATGGTTAATCCTATTATCAACAATAAACAGTTCATATCAAGAGTTGTACCCTTTTGCATAAGAGCATAACCTGGAATTAGGGTTTATTGTACATTTCAACATATTACCCTGAATTAGGGTTTACTATTCACTTCATGGTGAATTGAACTCATAACATCATCATGAATGAGAAACATCACCATTGATGCCTTCCTTTTAGGTTAAGATTCATCATTTATCTTATTAGGTATTTCATGATCTCACACAGGTGGATCATACCCTAATCCTGCATATTCATGTACATTGATGGTAATTTATTTGAATTTCAACCATAAATGATACTTCCTCTCTCCTCTTTCTAATTGATGGTGATTACATCACTCTAGATTAGGTTAGATTAAGTCCTCATTGATTAACATAAGTCAATTCATCACTATCAAGTCATTAGGATTTGGTTGATCAAGTATGTCATCTATTTGAACCCTTCAAGGGCACATTGGTAATGTACACCTTCAATCACCACCTGGTTCAATCTATTAGTTACCTAGCCCCTTAATATCTTAGGGTGCCATTAGGGTTTAGATTAGACCACTATTGGACCAATTACACCTTCAAACATTTAAGTATAAACAGCCCTAAAAGTCTCCAAGCGGGTTCAACCTTCAACCTCCAAACGGTCTTGAGACCGTTTGGGGGCATTGACCGTTTAGATGGTTTGACCTTCAAGACCGCATGGGTCACCAAGACCGCATGGGTGCATTGACCGTTTGGAATAGTTGACCTCCAAACCGTTTGAAATTATGCGGTTTGAAATCATTTGATCTTAAACGATCTTAAGATCGATTGGTCCAAACGACCTTGAGATCGTTTGAGCCCAAACGGTCTTGAGACCATTTGGACCTCAAACAAGGTTCAAAAGTTACAATCGATTATGGTTTAGTATGTTGAAGCCCTCTATTGTCCAAATCCATGTTAACCACTTACAAATTGAGTCAATTAGGATGAGCCTTAATCAATTGGACACCAAATTGACCCTCAATTGAAAGCCAATTGGAATTAAATCCAACTCAATTAGGGTTTCAATCAGATAATCATCAATGTTTAACAATGTGAATCAAATCAAGGTTGAACCTATCAATTGACCTCCAATTGGGCCCAAACTTGGCCCAAACGGTATTAAGATCATTTGGACATCCTCCAAACGGTCTTGAGACCGTTTACCCAAAGTTTATCCAAAAACCAAGTCGGTCGGATAAGGGTTGAAACCTAATTAGGTCTAAAATCAGCATTTTTATCAATTCTTCAACTTATTGCAATTGGACCCTCAAACCATCAAATTACCTCAACCCTAGACCTCCAAATGGTCTTGGGTTGTGTCCAAATGGTCTTGAGACCGTTTGGATGAATCCCCAAATGGTCTTGAGACCGTTTGGGTCCTTCAACCCAAAACTCAACAAGATCTATACTTGAAATCAGCAAATTCAACCCGATTAGGGTTAGGGGGGTGAAGTGACTTCAACTCTTGATTGGTTAAGAATTAGATTATGATTCTTTGTAGGAATGAAATTCAATATGTTACCAACAGACCCAAAAATGGTCGTCCCTTGGTCAACCCTGTCAAACGTTCTTGGGACCGTTTGATCCAAACGGTCTTGCAAGACCGCATGAGATCAAACGGTTTGAGACCGTTTGATTTCAAATGGTTTGCAACCGTTTGGACCAAAAGGGTCCAAGGTCGTTTGATAAAGTTTCCTAGGAATTCACGCCC
This sequence comes from Alisma plantago-aquatica, assembly GCA_963693085.1. Lineage (NCBI taxonomy): Eukaryota > Viridiplantae > Streptophyta > Magnoliopsida > Alismatales > Alismataceae > Alisma > Alisma plantago-aquatica. The sequence continues at coordinate 588,863,765 of OY856410.1, forward strand.
AACATCTTCAACCTCTATTCAGGTCGGTTACGCCACGGTTTTGCTTGCAAAAGTGCAAGGAAGAAAGGAGGTAGAAGAAGAACTAAGTTTACTTTGCAAGAACATAGATATGCATAATAAAGCAAGGAGTTTAGAGTTATAAAACCCGCCTCAAACTTGTTACTAGAGCTCCAAGCTTCCAAGCTCCAAGCCTCTAATGGCGTCTTGAGCTCAACAAGTTGGCCAGAGATGATTCTCCAAGGGAAAGATGGGGATGGTCGGCTAGAACAAGGAACCTAAGTTAGTTAACCATAGAACCAACCTTATATGATGAATTCATCTAGGAATCTGAGCTAGAAGATGGTTCCTCCTCACCTTAGCACTACTTGGTCATCTCCCTGAGCTCCAGAGCTCTGCCTTGGCCATTTGAGAAAGATAAGAAATGAAGAGGATAAGGGATACATTTACTTGGTTTTGCAAAGGTGAAGGCTTATATAGTTTAGGCTATTTTCCACCTTAAGGACCTCTAAAACATGGATTTCTTATCCAAGTCCCTCCTTGTTTCAAGGCACGTCCAAACCCATCTAAACATATGCAAATCTCATCAAAACTCAAGATCTAATGGTAAAGAAAACCAACTTTCAACCAGGGTACATATATGAAGGGTCTCCATACTCATACTTGGTGAATTTTATGCACAAAGATCATCTTTCTTATCTGATAACTCATTGATGTGCCCCTTTCATCATTTCTACTCTAAATGATGTCAGGAGTCATAAAAGATACTCTAGAAGGTGTATTTTATAAGTTGCACCCCACAATTTGGGTAAATTGCACTTTACTCCAAATTAGGGTTTTTTTAAGCACAAGGATCATTCCACAAGCTGCATCTTGATGCCCAAGCATGGGAGGTCCATCATACCTCATCATATTCACTCATATGATGTCTCATCATCAAAGGAACATATATACATGTGAAATTTGCAAGTTAACCCCTTTGATTGGGTAATTTGCACATAGATCCCTGCATTATAAAACAATACTACAACATTGTTTTTAAAAGGACAGAATTGAAACTGTATGTTCCTCAGGAACTTAATTACATGCCAGAAGTTAATCACAAGGATCTTAATTACATGATTTAAGAAAAACACCTATGGTTAACTTATAACCCAGGTCAGGGATGTTACAAATTATCCACCCCTTACAAGGATTTCGTCCCCGAAATCGATAAAACATATTAAGAGAAAAGAGCAGGGTATTTCCTTCTCATCTCATCCTCTAGTTCCCAAGTGGCTTCTTCGACACCACGGTGATTCCAGAGGACTTTCATAAGACTTATGTTTTTCTTCTTTAGCTTTTTAATCCTGTTATCCAGGATTGACACTGGTCCTTCCTCATAAGTTATATCATCATTCAATTCTACTTCCATAGGTTGTAGAACTGACTCGGTGTCAGGGTGACATTTCCTTAGCATAGCAACGTGAAACACATGGTGTAACTTCTGCAACTCTTGAGGTAACTCTAGTTTATAGGCTACCTTTCCAATCCGTTCAATGATTGGATAAGGCCCCATAAATCTAGGAGCTAACTTCCCTTTCCTTCTAAAATGAAGGACTCCTATCCAAGGCGAGACCTTGAGGTACACTCTGTCTCCAACCTGGAACTCTAAAGGTCTACGACATCTGTCGGCGTAATATTTCTGCCTATCCTGTGCAGTCTTGATCTGTTGTTGTATTACTTTAATCTTCTCTGTGGTCTACCGCACAAGATCAGGACCTAACAACTGATGTTCACCAGTCTCATACCAACATAAGGGTGATCTACAACGTCTACCATACAATGCTTCATAGGGTTCCATATCAATACTATGTTGATAGCTATTGTTATAGGCGAACTCTATTAGGCTTAGGTGCATATCCCAACTCCCGGTAAACTGGAGAACACATGCTCTCAGCAAATCTTCCAAGGTCTATATAGTCCTTTCTGAATGTCCATCAGTCTGTGGATGAAAGGTTGTACTAAACCTTAACTTGGTGCCTAAGGCTCTGTGCAACTGCTCCCAAAAATGACTTGTAAACTGGGGACCTCTGTCAGAAACTATGATGACATGAACTCTGTGCAATCGTACTATCTCTTCAACATACAGCTGTGCTAACTTCTCAACAGAATAGGTTGTTTTGACAGGTAAGAAATGCGCTGTCTTTGTCAACCTATCAACAATTACCCAAATGGAATCATGTCCTTTGCTTGTCCTAGGTAGGCCAACAACAAAGTCCATGGTCACATGGTCCCACTTACACTGTGGTATGGGTAAAGGTTGCATTGTTCCTGCAGGTTTTTGGTGTTCAGCCTTAACTTGCTGACACACAGGACACCTCATCACAAACTCTACAACGTCCTTCTTCATCCCGGGCCACCAATACATATCTTTCAAGTTTCGATACATCTTGGTGCTCCCTGGATGCATAGCATACATTGAAGAATGAGCTTCTTCTAGGACTAACTTTCTCAAGTTATCCACATCTGGTACTACCATCCTCCCATGATAGCACACTACTTGATCATCTAAGTCATAGAAACCATCTCGTTTCTCATCGCCGTACTCTGATCTGATCTGTTGAACTACATCATCAATTTGCTATGCCTCCTTGATCTGCTCTCTTAGAGTAGGTTTAATATGCATCTCAACCAACAATCCGGCTAACAATGATACCTTCAACTGCACATTGTCTTGCCTTAAAGAGATAAGCATATCTCTCCTAGAGCATACTAAGGAATTTAGTTGTGCTCTATCCATGGTTGATGTTGCTAATTTCCTACTCAAGGCATCTGCAACCACATTGGCCTTCCCTGGATGGTAATCAATTGTACAATCGTAGTCCTTGATTGATTCCATCCAGCGACGTTGCCTCATGTTAAGTTCATGCTGAGAGAAGATATACTTAAGGTTCTTGTGATCTGTGAAAATATGGAATGTCTCTCCGTAGAGATAATGTCTCCAGATCTTCAAAGCATGAACCACAACAGCTAACTCCAGATCGTGTGTCGGATAATTTTCCTCATGTTTCTTAAGCTGTCGGGAAGCAAAAGAAATCACTTGTTTATCCTGCATCAACACACATCCGAGTCCATTCTTGGAGGCATCACAGAAAACTATGTATCCTTTGCCTTGCTCAGGTAACACAAGTACATGTGCACTTGTCAACCTCTCTTTTAGTAGCTAAAAAGATTGCTGACACTTATCGCTCCAGTCAAAAGGAACTTCTTTCTGGGTCAACTTAGTCAAGGGTAAGGCTATGGAACTGAAGTTCTTGATGAACCTTCGGTAATAGTCGGCCAACCCTAAGAAACTACGGATCTCCGTTGGTGTCTTTGGTTGTTCCCATTGTAGAACAGATTCTACCTTTTTAGGGTCAACACGAATACCTAAGGCAGATACCACATGTCCAAGAAAAGATACTTCCGGCAACCAAAATTCACACTTGCTAAACTTAGCGTATAGCTTGTGTTCTCTTAGTAAGGTTAGAGCCTGACGAAGATGCTGTTCATGCTGCTGAGCATTTTTACTATAGATCAGAATGTCATCTATGAAGACAACAACACACTGATCGAGGAAAGGTCAGAAGATTCTATTCATAAGTTCCATAAATGCAGTCGCTGCATTTGTTAGTCTAAATGACATAACTGTGAACTCATAGTGACCATACCTTGTTCTGAAAGCAGACTTGGGTATGTCATTGTCCTTAATACAGAGTTGATGATATCCAAACCTCAAATCTATCTTTGAGAAGACGGTTGCACCACACAACTGGTCAAAGAGATCATCAATCCTCGGTAGAGGATACTTATTCTTTATTGTTACTTTATTTAGTTATCTGTAATCAATGCACAATCGCATTGATCCATCTTTTTTTTAACAAACAAAATCGGAGCGCCCCAAGGTGAAGTGCTCGGTCGGATGAAACCCTTCTCAATCAACTCTTGAAGCTGCTTCTTGAGTTCTGCCATCTCAGTAGGCGCCATCCTATACGGTGTCTGGGCTATAGGTTGTGTGTCTGGGATCAAATTGATCTCCAAATCAATTTCCTGAGGCTATGGTATGCCTGGAAGTTCTTCAGGAAATACATCTTCAAATTCCCTGACTACAGGAACTTCCGCAGGGTTAAGACTCTCCATGGTAGTGTCAACTACATGGGCCAAGAATGCATAACATCCTTGCCTCATCAGCTTATCAACAACCATAGCTGACACAAGACAGGTGGTTAGAATCTTTCTCTCTCCTTGAAAGATCCAAGTGTTGCTATCATCAGCAAACACAGCATGCTTGGATTCACAATCCAAGACAACCCTATACCTTTCCAAGGTATCCATCCCAAGGATTATATCAAATCCTTGCATCTCAAGTGGTATAAGATCCAATTGAATGCGATGATCAGAAAAGAAGAGGATGCAGGGAGAGCATACCTCTTGCAACACAACAGACCCTCTCAACGGAGTCTCAAGCAACAAGCTATCTTCCCTATGACTGACTGTCATATTGCAGTTATGAATCACTCTTCGAGTGATAAAGGAGTGCGTAGCACCCGGGTCAATCAAAACATATACAACACAGGATGTAGACATATCAGAATATAGTAGTTCCATCTGACTTGCCACAACCCGTGGGTTGATCACTGCATCAGGTGGGTTTATAGCATAGAATCTTACTGTCACCTGAGGTTGAGTTGGTGCTGACGATCCAGCTTGGGATGCCTGTCCACGTCCTCTAGCTGCTCCTTGAGACTGCCTTCTCTATGATCCCTGTTGATTCTATCTCTGAGGCTGTGTCACACTGACAGGCCTAGACCTGCAGTCCTTCATCAAGTGTCCCACCTTCCCACAGTTGTAGCAGCTTCTTTCCAGTTGTTTTGGTCTTGGTGGTCCTGTGACTGTCATTGATGCTGAACTACGAGTCTCTTGTGGCGGTAGACTCCGTCCTCTACCTCTACTTGGGGACCACTGAGTCTGAGAACTAGATCTGGGAGGTGGAGGTGTAGGTGCAGAGAATCTAGGCTTCTTAAAGTCTCTAGATGAAGAACCCTGGAACTGCGGATATTACTTATGGGTTTGCCTCTTCTCGGCTACAGATTTCTCTATCCTTCGGACTGACTCAACGAAGGTAGCAAACCTCTCCCAGATCTCTAGGGCAGACACGGGAGTAGTCAAATCGACGTTTAAACCCTTCTCGAACCTTCTAATCCTCTCTTCTTCTGTGGCAGCCATGTGCGGATAGAACCGTAGCAACTCCATGAACTTAGCTTCATACTCGCTAATGTTCATCATGCCTTGTCTCAATCTCTCAAACTGAGAGATCTTCTCGTCTAGGAATGTCTTTGGAAAGTATCTGTTGACAAATCCTTGACGAAAATCTTCCCACGAGATCTCCACTCCAGGCCTCTTCTGCTCTTCCGTGGTCCACCAGTGACCAACACTTCCTTTGAGAAGATAGATGGCATGTCTAACCTTCTCAGCTTCTGAGATGTTTAAGATTCTGAAAGCTTTCTCTAACTCGGTTAACCATAGATCGGCATCTGCAGGATCAGCTGTTCCAAAGTATTCGGTTGCTCCGACACGACGAAGTTGCTCGAACGTCTTACTGATACCTTGTCCTTCCGGATGGGCAGGTGCCCTAGGTGCAGGCATGGGCATCCTGTCGGTAATGTGTGTCATGGCAGTCATAAACTTCCCGAACATAGTTTGAACAGCTGGGTTTCCCATGTCAGCTGGGTCAAACTGAGGTGGCTCCCTAGGTGGCTCAGGTACAGGTTGCGCTATCTCCGGGTCCCTTGCACCTCCTTGGGGTGCAGCGATACTACTTTCTGCCACGTATTCCTCATTTGGTTCAGACATCCTTAATTATCTTCTTCTCCTGAGGAGCAGAAGACTCTATTAGATACGAAAGAGACACTAAGGATAGACTCGACATCCTAAGTCCTATGTCTCTATAGACTCAGCGAACCTAGAGCTCTGATACCACTTAATTTGAGACGATTCGATCCATAAACCACGATATAAACTCAGCGGAAGCATTCGATTAGCAACGGAAATACAAAAATCATCGGAAATTAAAACTTTTTGAGACAAGATCTTGAAATCATAAAACTTCTTTCATAGAAACAGGATAAACAGTTTACATCTCTGTTAAATCACTTCTTGAGTGATTATATACATCCAGATACAAAATCTCAAAATCCGAAACCAAAATCTCAGATCACCTAACTCCAAGGACCTGAGAGTACATAGATGGCATAGGACTATCTAACTACATGACTTAGCAGTCAGTATCTCCACCTGAGATTCACTGCTGCTCCTGGTGTTGCTGTTGCTGATATTGATCACTTCAAGACTGGTTCCTTCGTCCTCGACGACCACCTAAAAAGTTGAAATCTACAGGGTGAGACAATTTTAAATAATTGTCCCAGCGAGAGTTATAACTCTCCACCAGAAGTTTTATTATTGCAATCAAAGATCAACATAAGTAATAAAAACTTTTAGGATAAACAAAAGTAAATTGGACATTAAGTAGAACAATCAACATTTAAGGAATATGAAGAACATGTATATTAAGTAATGTAACTTCAACCAATGTATCTCGTAGTTCAACCTAAGCAGATATGCTACGCGGTTGATTATGTTTTACAAACATTATTATGCCCTGCGGAGATGAGGTATACCGCTCATACTCCAACCGATCACTGCTAAGTCGCATCGGTATCATACCTAGGTCATCAAAAGAGTCGGATTCTTATGACCTCATCTTCCTCAGTCAGAGTGAGGATAAACATGTAGGACATCTAGTGTCTCTGCTACTATAGCTTACCAGGGTATTCTGGTACTTCGCTATTTGATTCACAGTGGCATTCTGTACTCTCTTCGCCATCGAATGATTTCTTGTTTATCTCTCATCGATGCGGAAATAGAAGATTTTCCTCGGGAGAATAGTGTTACATCACCCCGACATAAACACATAGTGAAGGATTGATAGATTAAAGTACATCTACATCAATTCCTACACTAGGATGTAAGGGTATTCACATCCATATTCCCCCACATACTCAAAAGTATGTGATCCAGGAGTTCCCTTAGGAAAACCTGTTTCACCATCATTTAGCTTTTGACAACGATGAATCTATGATCAGGGCTCTACATGGTATGATTATACTTGATTGGTTAGGTACATTTCAGTATTCTTTTAACATCATACATGTTCTCAACCATTAATCATTAGCATAGCAGCTATGAAAATAGAATACTAAATGTATCAAGTCTAACTCACATCAGTTATCATTTCTTAATCAGCTCATCACAAGTCATCTAATTAGCATGTTCTTGATGGTACTCATGGCTCATTCAGCCTATCATCTCATATGATGCCACCTAAACTTAGGCAACGTAGCATATCACTATTCATAAAGCTAATAACATGCTTTCAATGAATATGATATCATAATCCTTACCTGGATATGATTATTCTCTTATAAGAACCTGCATGGTTAATCCTATTATCAACAATAAACAGTTCATATCAAGAGTTGTACCCTTTTGCTTAAGAGCATAACCTGGAATTAGGGTTTATTGTACATTTCAACATATTACCCTAAATTAGGGTTTACTATTCACTTAATGGTGAATTGAACTCATAACATCATCATGAATGAGAAACATCACCATTGATGCCTTCCTTTTAGGTTAAGATTCATCATTTATCTTATTAGGGCTTTCATGATCTCACACAGGTGGATCATACCCTAATCCTGCATATTCATGTACATTTATGGTAATTTATTTGAATTTCAACCATAAATGGTACTTCCTCTCTCCTCTTTCTAATTGATGGTGATTACATCACTCTAGATTAGGTTAGATTAAGTCCTCATTGATTAACATAAGTCAATTCATCACTATCAAGTCATTAGGATTTGGTTGATAAAGTATGTCATCTATTTGAACCCTTCAAGGGAACATTGGTAATGTACACCTTCAATCACCACCTGGTTCAATCTATTAGTTACCTAGCCCCTTAATATCTTAGGGTGCCATTAGGGTTTAGATTAGACCACAATTGGACCAATTACACCTTCAAACGTTTAAGTATAAACAGCCCTAAAAGTCTCCAAACAGTTTCAACCTTCAACCTCCAAACGGTCTTGATACCATTTGGGGGCGTTAACCATTTGGATGGTTTGACCTTCAAGACCGCATGGGTGCATTGACCGTTTGGAATAGTTGACCTCCAAACTGTTTGAAATTATGCGATTTGAAACCGTTTGATCTTAAACGATCTTGAGATCGATTGGTCCAAACGACCTTGAGATCGTTTGAGCCCAAATGGTCTTGAGACCGTTTGGCCCCAAACGGTCTTGAGACCGTTTGGATCCAAACGGTCTTGAGACCGTTTGCTCCAAATGGGCTCAAACCGCTTGGACCTCAAACAAGGTTCAAAAGTTACAATCGATTATGGTGTAGTATGTTGAAGCCCTCTACTGTCCAAATCCATGTTAACCACTTACAAATTGAGTCAATAAGGATGATCCTTAATCAATTGGACACCAAATTGACCCTCAATTGAAGGCCAATTGGAATTAAATCCAACTCAATTAGGGTTTCAATCGGATAATCATCAATGTTTAACAATGTGAATCAAATCAAGGTTGAACCTATCAATTGACCTCCAATTGGGCCCAAACTTGGCCCAAACAGTCTTAAGATCATTTGGACATCCTCCAAACGGTCTTGAGACCGTTTTCCCAAAGTTTAACCAAAAACCAAGTCGGTCGGATAAGGGTTGAACCCTAATTAGGTCTAAAATCAGCATTTTTATCAATTCTTCAACTTATTGCAATTGGACCCTCAAACCATCAAATTACCTCAACCCTAGACCTCCAAACGGTCTTGGGTTGTGTCCAAACGGTCTTAAGACCGTTTGAATGAATCCCTAAATGGTCTTGAGATGGTTTGGGTCCTTCAACCCAAAACTCAACAAGATCTATACTTGAAATCAGCAAATTCAACCCGATTAGGGTTAGGGGGGTGAAGTCCCTTCAACTCTTGATTGGTTAAGAATTAGATTATGATTCTTTGTAGGAATGAAATTCAATATGTTACCAACAGACCCTCAAATGGTCATCCCTTGGTCAACCCTGTCAAATGGTCTTGGGACCGTTTGATCCAAACGGTCTTGCAAGACCGCATGAGATCAAACGGTTTGAGACCGTTTGATTTCAAACGGTTTGCAACCGTTTGGACCAAAAAGGTCCAAGGTTGTTTGATAAAGTTGCCTAGGAATTCACACCCATCATCTTCAACCTCTGTTCAGGTCGGTTACTCCACAATTTTGCTTGCAAAAGTGCAAGGAAGAAAGGAGGTAGAAGAAGAACTAAGTTTACTTTGCAAGAACATAGATATGCATAATAAAGCAAGGAGTTTAGAGTTATAAAACCCTCCTCAAACTTGTTCCTATAGCTCCAAGCGTCCAAGCTCCAAGCCTGTAATGGCATCTTGAGCTCCACAAGTCGGCCAGAGATGATTCTCCAAGGGAAAAATGGGGATGGTCGGCTAGAACAAGAAACCTAAGTTAGTTAACCATAGAACCAACCTTATATGATGAATTCATCCAGGAATCCGAGCTAGAAGATGGTTCCTCCTCACCTTAGCACTACTTGGTCGTCTCCCTGAGCTCCAAAGCTCTGCCTTGGCCATTTGAGAAAGATGAGAAATGAAGAGGATAAGGGATACGTTTACTTGGTTTTGCAAAGGTGAAGGCTTATATAGTTTAGGCTATTTTCCACCTTAAGGACCTCTAAAACATGGATTTCTTATCCAAGTCCCTCCTTGTTTCAAGGAACGTCCAAACCCATCTAAAATTATGCAAATCTCGTCAAAACTCAAGATCTAAGGGTAAAGAAAACTAACTTTCAACCAGGGTACATATATGAAGGGTCTCCATACTCATACTTGGTGAATTTTATGCACAAAGATCATTTTTCTTATCTGATAACTCCTTGATGTGCCCCTTTCATCATTTCTACTCTAAATGATGTCAGGAGTCATAAAATATACTCTAGAAGGTGTATTTTATAAGTTGCACCCCAAAATTTGGGTAAATTGCACTTTACTCCAAATTAGGGTTTTTTTTAAGCACAAGGATCATTCCACAAGCTGCATCTTGATGCCCAAGCTTGGGAGGTCCATCATACCTCATCATATTCACTCATATGATGTCTCATCATCAAAGGAACATATATACATGTGAAATTTTCAAGTTAACCCCTCTGATTGGATAATTTGCACATAGATCCCTGCATTACAAAACAATACTACAACATTGTTTTTAAAAGGACAGAAATGAAACTGTATGTTCCTCAAGAATTTAATTACATGCCAGAAGTTAATCACAAGGATCTTAATTACATGATTTAAGCAAAACACCTAGGGATAACTTATAACCCAGGTCAGGGATGTTACATATCCGCACCCGATGGCTCTTTTGACTTCATGTTTTTCTTTCTCGGAACCCAGTCTATACCAGCCACCCTACCTGCAACTACCTTAGCATTTGCTCGAGTGTCTTCAGCACCTTCCTCACTATTGAGGTTCTGAAACTGATTCCATATTTCCAGCACCTCTTGTGTCCCCACATTGTACTGTCTTCTCGGCTTCCTTTGGAAGGGTCTCGCGTGAATGGCCTCTGAGAACTCACCGAGAGGGGGAACAGTCCGCTCCTGATCTCCATGACTTGTCTGCTAGCGGCTTTGCACACCTCTTGCCTGAGATGGAAGCTATCCGTAGAGTGACCTATGCATTCACAGTGTAAGCATATGGCTGGTAAATTTTCATATTCCAGGACATACCTCTCGCCCTGAACACAGATCGCCGGGGTCAGAGGTTTACTTGTGTCGAGTTTCACCGCAATCCTTGTGAATTTCCCCCTTCTCTTCAGATCAATGTTGGTGTCAACTTTCATTGTCTCGCCAATATGGTCCCCCACCTCCTCCAGGAAGCGTTGTTGATACAGGAAGATTGGTAACCTCGGGATGCGGACCCATGCAACAATGAACTTTGGGTTACCGTTTGCAGGTATGAACTCCGTGTCCCATGGCTGAATGCATAAGTATGAGCCCATCATCGGCCATGGCCCTCCGGTCAGAGCCTTTAGGTAGTCATCGTGTCTCAGCAGTTGTACTAAGAAGAAATTGTTTTCCAAGTCTATGAACCTGAAGTTTCCAATCGGATTCCACAGGGTCTTGATTCTTTTCTGTAGCGTCATAAATCCCACCTCCCTAGACAAAACCTTCACGACCACCGAGTAGCACCATGGTTTCAGGAGTTCTTCATATTTCTGTTCCACAATCTTGAAGCATGGGGTGTCGTCAATCACATATGTCCTGATATATTCTTTGGATAGTTGTACATTGATGTCTTCAAATCCAAAGATAGACGGGATCTCGCAGCACCCTTCGTCGCTGGCAATGTCCTTGTAGGAGATCGGGGTTCAGTTCTCGGTTGGGGTCTCAGGGGGGTTGGGGATCAAAGTTGGGAACGGTTCCGCCCCGTCGTCAACTTCCATCGACGCATTTGCTATCATATCCAAAGAATTCTCGGCACCTCCGTGAGTGGCATATTGCAGATTCAAACCAACGTTCCTGAGAAGGTCTATCGACCTGTCCCCGACTCCAGTTGCAGGAGGTCGAGCCCCCCTTCCAGCGCTGAGACCCATGCTCGCTCCACGGCATCCTCTGCCGCCACGCCCCGAAAACCCCACCATCGCTCTCTGGACCCCATAACCACGACTTTTGTTTCTCTTCTCTTTACTAATCGGCTAAGATAGATGAATAATGAACAAAATCAGACTGCTTGTATATGTAAATATAATTTGGCATTGCGGTGCAACAGGTTCCAAATGCGATGGTGCACGACTATGAGAGCATGTGCAATTAATGGAGGGGTCACCCACACAATCCTATGTCGCAAACAAAGCGTACGTGGCTTCCTTAAATTAAAGAGGGTTGCTATAGAGAGTCATAGTTGGATCCTAATCTGAACGAACACATACTATAAGACAAAACTAGTCATGTCAATGCTAACATGTCCTCTCTTATGCACCCCATCCTTGTTTCCTCCGCCCCAACTCCTCTGCTAAAACCCTGAACGTCTTTTCAACTCTCCACTCTCACCCATTCCCGCTCTCGTTTCTCCCTCATTCGGTACCCCCTGCGAGCTCTCTCAGTCGCCGGTAACCCGCCACCGCTCCACCTGACCGAATTCAATGGGATGTACGAGTCGACGTCGAAGCCTGCTAGAAATTATAATAAATAAAAAACTAGATTTTTTATCTGCCCTTTACGATGCACTGATATTACTCCTCTTGGTCCACCACACACTAACTTGTCCGCCCTGATCACCACCGAGAGGAAATCAAGAATATGTTGAATACAATAGCATTCAAGAGAGGAAAATGAAAAACTATTTACAGAGCTCGTCATCATTTACTTCCCAAGTTGCCATCTACTTGCTCTCTCATGACTAGTCTCCCTACGTAAGACACATAAGCTGGCTTGCCGACTGGCCGCCGAATCGAGTGGGCGATACGAATCGATGTCGAAACCGGATGAAATTATTTATATGTATAAAAAAATAGCACTTTTGTCTGCCCTTTATGATACACTGATATTATTCCTTCTGGGTCCACGAGACACTAACTTGTCCGCCCTTACCACCGAGAATAAATGAAAAATATTGGTATAATAGTACTAGCATGCGAGGGAAGAAGAGAAATGTAATGAGAAGGCACGAGACACTAATTTGGTGCTCTCATTATGAGTCTCTCCCACCAGCAAGCTTATTCGGTGAGGAATGCTGCTTAACTGGCTCAGTTTGACCATGCATTACTATCTCGAAAGGTTAAATTTGTCAAGATACTAAAGATATAGCTAATTACTCCACGTGATACCGAGGCTTTGTCTCTTCGACTCTCATAAGTTGCATCATGTACTTAGACATTCATTGCTAATCTGTATGACTTGGAACTCATGTATTGCTTTAACTGTTGTACCCTTTGGTAATTAATACAACAACACGAGGAGATGGTGTGACAACCCATCATCTTCTCATCATCTTCTTGCTTCCGAGGTCTCTGCAATTTTCTCCCTTCAATTTCTAAGATGGCATCTGTAACACCCCTGACATGGGTTATGACCTAACCCTAAATGTTTTACCTAAGTAAGTTGCTTACAGGCTTGTTCTTATCTTGTAAAAAGTAATTAAGCCTTTGTGATGTATTATTTTCAAAATGGAACTTATATGCAAACTATGCGTGCATTTTATGTTATTCTACGTGAAAAATATAATATACCTAAGATGAGGGGTTACGTTACAAATGTTACATGTTGAATATATTCTAAGTGTTTTTTATACCATGAAAGTGAATATGGTGCTAAGTGGTGGCTTGTGCAAAGCCTAAATCCTAAGTGAGAACTTGTGTAAATAATGCTAAGTGTTTTGTGCATCAATTGTGGTACAATTGCAATATGTACAAAATGAAGGTTTAATCTATAATTTACCACCTCTAGATTGTCTTTCCTCTTACCCAGTATTCTAAAGGAGAGAGAAAGGAGGAAACAATATGTCTGAAACATCTTAGAATGTTAGTACTCTTAATAATAAAGAAACCAAGAAAATGAATAAGTTGAAAGCTATGTGCATGAGCCATATTGAGTTTTAGATTTGAGAATAGCGGTCCCTATCGGCCATAGATCCATAAGGAGGGCATCCTATCGGATTGAGGAAGCCTTGGCTTGACCCACTAATGGCAAGACTGTAACATCCCTGACCTGGGTTATGCTTTAACCCTAGATGTTTTGATTAATAAATATGATTATATGCTTAATCTCATCTTGTGAAAAGTAATCAAGTCTCAAAAGGAACCTATGTTTCAATTTTGGTCCTGTTTGAACAATGTTGAAGCAATGTTTGCTTATTTTGGTCTAAATTGCAAATTACCCAATTCGAGGGGTTGAATTGAAAATTCCGCATGATAAGATGTTCCTCTGATGTTTATACATCATAAGGATGAATATGATGTAGTGGTATGGTTTTTACAAGCCTGGATACCAAGATAGAGCTTGTTGGACAAAGTTGTGCATTAAAACCTAGTTTTGGTGTAATGTGCAATTTACCCAAAATCTAGAGTTCAATATGCAAATTACCACTTCAACAAGGTCCCTAATATTTCTTGGCATCATTTAGAGCAAAGAAAATGAGAGGGACTCCTCATTTGAATTTAGTTGGAGGAGAGAGAATCTTGATATTAAAATAATCAAGATTTAATCCTAATTGAAACCCTAATTTGATTAAGGGCAAAAATGAATAAAAATAATTGAAGGGCTTTCAACCAAAATGTTTTGGGTTGATTTTGAATAAGGATGGACGTTCCTTTGCCAAGATAAGGAACGAAAATATCTTAAGGAGGTGAAACTCCACTCACCTTATTATAAAGAAAAGTAATTTCCACTCACATATGGGATATTAATATAATATGATTAAGGTGCTTAATTTGCTTTTCTTTAAATTGAGGATAATGAAGGGGAATTAAAGGCAAGGAAGATGCCTCGTACCCAAGGTAGTTGAGGGGAAAGAGGCGGCCATAATATTTGGATTAATTGGATTTTTATAAGGCATTTTCTCTCTCATCAATTTCCTTATAAAAGTGCCTTTTCCAAATGAATTGAAAGGCTTTTTCGGCCCTTTCTGCTTCCTTTGCTTTGGATGAGCTCAAGGGGACTTAGAAGAAACAGGAGGACGAGCTCCAACCTGTTGGTAAGCTTCTTGACCCTTGTTCTTCATGATTTCATGGTGGAAATAAAAAATAAATTATGGATTCCTTCTGATTTCGATCTCCTCTTCAACCCTAGCAAACGTTTGCAATCAAAAGCTTGAGAACGAGCCTATGGGGAGTTTCAAGAGCTTCATCCACCATTAATGGCGTGATCTTGGAGCTTTGGAGCTCAATTGGAGGCGGGTTTTATAACTTGAAACCCTAAACTTTGTTATTGCAATCAATTCCTTATCAATTGGTGATCAATTCTACATTTCCGAAATTAACTTTGGTTGATTGATGCAATTTCCATGGAAATCACAGGATATTTCGTAGGTTTAGATCTTGATGATGATGACATCATCATAAGCAAGCACATCACCAAATATATTGGGAGCAAACGGTTTCCAAAGGTGGGAACCAAACGGTTTCATCAAAACCGTTTGGTGACCAAACGGTTTGCAAACCATTTGGAGGCAAACGGTTTCAAGACCATTTGGTTGAGTTGACCAAGCATTGACCGTTTGGGAATATTGTTCCTAATTATGTAGGCTAATGACCCTCAAAATGTGAGGGGTTAACTCTAAAGGAATCATAGGTTGAAGGCCAACCAATTAGGCAAATCGAATTGAATTAAGTGCTGATTTTCAACCTGATTAACTTGACCAGTTTGGGAAAACGGTTTCAAGACCATTTGATATGGTTGACTAAGCATTGACCGTTTGGGATTCCTGTTCCTAATGATGTTGGTTAATGACCCTCCAAATTTAAGGGGTTAACTACAAAGGAATCGTGAGTTGAAGCCTAATCAATTAGGTAAACCTAATTGGATTAAGTGCTGAATTTCAATCTGATTTAATTGAACTTTTTGGGAAAACGGTTTCAAGACCGTTTTGTGGAGTTGACCAAGCATTTACCGTTTTATATTCCTGTTCCAAATGATTTTGGTTAATGACCCTCTAAATTTGAGGGGTTAACTCCAAAGGAATCGTGAGTTGAAGCGTAATCAATTAGGGAAACCTAATTGGATTAAGTGCTGATTTTTTCAATCTGATTTAATTGACATTTTTGGGCAAACGGTCTCAAGACCGTTTGTGTGCGTTGAACAAGCATTTACCGTTTGATATTACTGTTCCTAATGATGTGGTATAATGACTCACCAAATTTGAGGGGATAAATCCCAAGGAATCATGAGTTGAAGGATAATCAATTAGGCAAACCCTAAGTGAAAACAGTGATGAAATTCCAATGAGTTAAGTTGAGATTTCGGGTTGATTAGCCCAAACGGTTTCAAGATCATTTGGGGATCACCCAAACGGTCTCAAGACCATTTGGGGATCACCCCAAGACCGTTTGGAGGTCTGGGGTCAAGTATATTAGACCAATTGAAGGTCCAAAGGTACCAAATCATATTGCAACTAAGTGTTGATTTGTTGATCAACTTGATAGACCAATCCATGATGATTTTTCACTAAAGTCCAAAGGTTGGATGAGCCAAACGGTCTCAAGACCGTTTGGAGCTCATCCAAACGGTATCAAGACCGTTTGGTGGTCACCCAAGACCGTTTGGAGGTCTAGGGTTGAGTATGGTTAGGTGTTTGAAGGTCTAAAGGTACCAAGTTGATATACAATGCAATGCTGATTTGGTGATCAATTCTATGATCCAAACCTTAATTGGATGGCTTGGATTTGAGTGATATGATGGGAAAACGGTCTCAAGACCGTTTGGAGGTCATCCAAACGACCTCAAGACCGTTTGGGGTCAGGTCATACCCAATTTGGATGATGGTTCAATGGTTTCAAAGTAACTAGTCTTACATTGATTAGTGTTGTTGAATCATCGATTCCAAACCCTATTTCAATTGAATCAAACCCTAATTGATGATCAATTGAGGGTCAATTGAGGGTCAAGTCAGTTGAAGGTTGACCTATTAAACTCAATTGAAGTATGAGTATAGGTCCAATTGATGATTGATTCCATGAATCCAATGATTGAAGGAATCAACATTGGAAACCCTAATTCAATTGGATGCTTTATGTAATGGAGGTCCAATGTGATTGAATCTCTTGAGAATTAAGATGATTAATGACCCATTGATCCAATGATGATTAGTAATGATAATCAATGAAGGTACAAAGGTTGGAACCCTAATAGTGCCTAAGTGATTAATGTTAATTAAGGAATGAATTCCTAATTTCTTATTGGACCAATGACTTGGTAAACTATGTTAATCATAGTTGTATGCATTTGATTGAAGGGTGATGTGACCTAATCAAGTTGAAAGGATAAAAAAAATATAATTCATATATATGCATATGATTCATGAGGTGAACTCCTGTAGAACGACCGTGTAAGGAAGCACGACTGTGGTATCTTCCCTTTGCACGACCGTGCAAGGTAGCACGGCCGTGGTGACTTTCTTTGCACGGTCGTTCTTAGTTACACAGCTGTGGTACTCTATGTTTGACTTAGAGTTTGTTTTGAAGAGAACCTATGATGGTCTTTTTGTTAATTCTCAACTTAAGGATGAGTCCATATCATTAAAGATAGTTGGACCATTCTTATGTGTAACCTATGCACTTCAGGGTAAGAGTGATAGGTTAGTGGATGAAAGGATTAAGATGGGAAATACCTTAATCCAAGATAAGTTGATAACTTAAGAAAGTTGGGAGTAATGAGGAAAGTAATACATCAAGATATGAAAGACTTCACAGTTAGCATGTCAAAGTTGATATACTTTGATAATTATGAAATCCTAATGTGAGATGGGAAAACCCTAACCCTAAATTGGGTAATGAGACATGAGAAACTCTAATGTGATGTGAATAGTAAGCCTTAACCCTGTTGAGGGAAAAGTGGTGTTACTATTATATTACATGAGATAAAATGATTTTTTTGCCTAATGATAGGTGACAATATGTTGAATGGCACTGTGAGCCATATGATTAGATGTTGCCTAATGAGAGGTGACATGATGCTTTATGGACATTATGAGCCATAAGAACAATTGTAGCATAGTAAGAGGCACCAAGATGATTAATGATGGTTTAAAGGAATTTATATTCCATGATATCTGAAATCACAGTTGGTTACGGACCAATGCCTGGCGATGTAATCAGGTTTGGTTAAGTCTAATACCTGGCAGAGGGTAAATGCCTGTAATCAGGTTTGGTTAAAGTCCAATACCTGGCAGAGGCTAAATGCCTGGCTGTGTAATCAGGAGTGGTTAGAGTCCACTGCCTGGCTGTGTAATCAGGAGTGGTTAGAGTCCACTTCCTGGCTGTGCAATCAGGGTTGGTTAAAGTCCAATGCCTGGCTGTGTAATTAGGGTTGGTTAAAGTCCAATGCCTGGCTGTGTAATCAGAGTTGGTTAAAGTCCAATGCCTGGTTGTGTAATCAGGCTTGGTTAAAGTCCAATGCCTGGCGGTGTAATCAGGGTTGGTTACGGACCAATGCCTGGTAGTGTAATCAGGTTTGGTTAAAGTCCAATACCTGGCAGAGGCTAAATGCCTGTAATCAGGGTTGGTTAGAGTCCAATGTCTGGCGGTGTAATCATGATTGGTTACTGACCAATGCCTGTAATGATGACATAGGATTGGTAATAACCCAATACCTATATCAATGATATATGAGTACATGGTAGATGTATTTCCTGATTTGTTTAGCAGATTGGCTAAGGCCAAAAAGTTGAGACAAGAATGTCTCATGGGTGACATATCAAGTTTATGAGTGTCACAAGAAAAGTGGTAACAATGCTCAGGTGATGAGCTAAGGGTTTTGAATACCCATAATCACATGGTTAGGGTATTGAAAGTGTGAAAGAATGAGAATTCACAGTGGTGAATTGAGGGATTAAGATCCCAACACTTTATGAGAAGAGTGTGGCTATGGCCATGACTCCACAATGATAATGTCAGACTTTAGATA
The DNA here is from genome assembly GCA_963693085.1 of Alisma plantago-aquatica. Classification (NCBI taxonomy): domain Eukaryota; kingdom Viridiplantae; phylum Streptophyta; class Magnoliopsida; order Alismatales; family Alismataceae; genus Alisma; species Alisma plantago-aquatica. The sequence continues at coordinate 588,882,526 of OY856410.1, forward strand.
TATGATTTAAGCCTGAAGAGAGTTAATGCAGTGGTAATGATTCTGTAGTTCGAATAGATGTTAAACATGCTCTTCATATTCATTAAAGGATAAGTGACATATTGCTCTATCATATATAGTTGCAATGCTTTCAAAGTTGAGAATGCTTTAAACTGCTTATCCTCTGCTCAGTTCCATATCTTTAATTGCAATAATAATGTTTTGGCAGAGAGTTATATCTCCCACTGGGACAATTTACAATTGTCTCACCCCCGTGGGATCCAACATTTTTAGGTGGACGCGGACAAAGAAGTAGAGACTCTTTTGCAAGAAAAAGGAAAGCAACAACTTGGACAACAGTGAGATCTCAGGTGGAGACCCTGACTGTCAAGTCATAAAGTTAGAAAGTCCTATGTGTCGTCTCTGTACTCTCAGGTCTTAGGAGTAGTGTTTTGATGGATCGGTTTGAGATTTTAGCTTTAAGCCTCGAGGGTTTTATACTACCTGTGTACAGTTAAGACAGAGTAGTTGATGTTTGTATTCCTCGAGAAGCAAAAGTACATGAGATGTATATATATGAACCAGGATGTAATATTTTACTTTGGTTCTGAATGAAAGAGTTTTCCTATGAATGGATCTCTTTGCAAAAGTTTTAAATTTTTAGTGATTTTCAGTAATTCCACTGCAAATGATTTGCTTCCGCATGTTTTATTATTGTTAATGACACTTGTTATCTTAATGATGGCGGGTGTCGTTACAATTTAGTTGTATCAGAGCTCTAGGTTCACTGAGTCTACAGAGACATAGGACTAAGGTATCGAGTCTGTGTTAGTGTCCTCCAATATACCCTATAATGATTTTTGCTTGTGCAGAGAAAGGGTAAAGTTTTAAAATGACTGGAGAGAACAAGGAACACATTGCTAAGGGCAATGTTGTTGCACCAAGAAGAGGTGCAAGGGATCATGCAAGAATAGAATGAGTGCCTGAGAATCACCATTAAGACCTGATCAGGATAGAGAATCCTATGATCATGCTTTTGTTGGGCAGATTAGGGCAACAATAATGCATATAGGGGACTGGATACTAGCTTTACAACCTAGGTTATCAGTCCTTAATACAGAAAGCTTGAGTTTTAAAAGAGTTCCTAAATGACTTAGTCATGTTGGAACAAGGAAAAATATGGAAAAGATTAACTAATGGAAAGAAAGTAGACTCTTCCATGAGTTTAGACAGATATTTATCTGTGATGGTAGTGCCCAAGAAGGGGCAATAAGTTGAAAAGTAGGTGGTTATCTCTATAATTTTAGAGACATTTGCCTAATGGTTTTAAAAAGCCAAGTTTTTTGTACTAATAGTGCAATAAATGCTTAATGTGCCAGGGCATTAACTATTAAGTAAAGGTAAAGATGTTAACCTTTTACCTGTAAGACCATGATGTGAGTACAAGGTATGTTATAAATGTGTACATGTTGAGTACACTAAACCCTTTTTGTTATAAAAAAGGAGGATTGTTGATTTTGTTTTCCCTATTGGTTGTTATATAGGGAAGAAATGATGAGAACTAGAATTTGAATTCTGTTCAGTATTTTTTTTAAATGCTCTATATTGATCTTACCTCTATGAAAGAGGAAGAGGTATAGAAGAGATGCCTGGATAAAATCCATGGATGTTAAATCTTATGTTATGATAATATGAAAAGTAAGAAATATGATAGCATGAAAGTGCATACTACTTGATCTCAGTACTTGTAAACCCTGATCAGGTATACAACTATTGATGATAAAGTGAGTATGGAAACTCTTAGATTGATATCTTTTTGATTGCCCTGATCAAGCAATCATTCTGATACAATCTAATGAGTATCATGAAATAAGAATTATGAAATGAATAAATGTATCATATCTTAAGAACAAGAAAGAGGGATCTGATATGAATTCAGATCGATATGTGTATATGAGGAAGTAAAAGTATGACCCTCATATGATGAGAAAGAGAACAAGGGAGGTGATCCCTGTTCAATAAAGTTGTAAATATGATAAAAGAAAGATGAGAAAAAGATGTGTTTTCAACACATGTGATTGATACCAAGGTAAGAGATTCTGATATCTGAGAATTATCAAATGGTTTAGGTTGGCTACCTGGAATGGTCAACTATGAAATCAGTCTGATTATATAAAATGATATGAACATCATATGTTAGGGGTTTATGCTTTGCATAAACATAACAACTAAATATGTCTTTAAGATAAATTCTCATTTGATTCTATGAGAATATTGTGTAAAGAAGATTTGTGTTGATCAAATTTCTATGATGTCTCCATAACAATGAGGTGTTATGAAGAGACATGATAATATGATGAATGAATAACATCTGTTCCCTTTATCTGGGATTTCGGGGATGAAATCCTTGTTAGGGGTTTATAATTTGTAACATCCCTGACCTGGGTTATGCTTTAACCCTAGGTGTTTTGATTAAGAAAGATGATTATATGCTTAATGTCATCTTGTGAAAAGTAATTAAGGCTCAAAAGGAACCTATGTTTCAATTTTGGTCCTGTTTGAACAATGTTGAAGCAATGTTTGCTTATTTTGGACTAAAGTGCAAATTACCCAATTTGAGGGGTTGACTTGAAAATTCCACATGATAAGATGTTCCTATGATGTTGAGACATCATAAGGATGAATATGATGTAGTGGTATGGTTTTTACAAGCCTGGATACCAAGATAGAGCTTGTTGGACAAAGTTGTGCATTAAAACCTAGTTTTGGTGTAATGTGCAATTTACCCAAAATCTAGGGTTCAATATGAAAATTACCACTTCAAAAAGGTCCCTAATATTTATTGGCATCATTTAGAGCAAATAAAATGAGAGGTACTTCTCATTTGAATTTAGTTGGAGGAGAGAGAATCTTGATATTAAAATAATCAAGATTTAATCCTAATTGAAACCCTAATTCAATTTAGGGCAAAAATGAATAAAAATAATTGAAGGGCTTTCAACCAAAATGTTTTGTGTTGATTTTGAATAAGGATTGACGTTCCTTTGCCAAGATAAGGAACAAAAATATCTTAAGGAGGTGAAACTCCACTCATCTTATTATAAAGAAAAGTAATTTCCACTCACATATGGGATATTAATATAATATGATTAAGGTGCTTAATTTGCTTTTATTTAAATTGAGGATAATGAAGGGGAATTAAAGGCAAGGAAGATGCCTCGTACCCAAGGTAGTTGAGGGGAAAGAGGCGGCCATAATTTTTGGATTAATTGGATTTTTATACGACATTTTCTCTCTCATCAATTTCCTTATAAAAGTGCCTTTTCCAAATGAATTGAAAGGCTTTTTCGGCTCTTTCTTCTTCCTTTGCTTTGGATGAGCTCAAGGGGACTTAGGAGAAATAGGAGGACGAGCCCCAACCTGTTGGTAAGCTTCTTGACCCCTGTTCTTCATGATTTTATGGTGGAAATCGAAAATAAATTATGGATTCCTTCTTATTTTGATCTCCTCTTCAACCCTAGCCAACTTTTGCAATCAAAAGCTTGAGAACGAGCCTATGGGGAGTTGCAAGAGCTTCATCCACCATTAATGGCGTGAGCTTGGAGCTTTGGAGCTCAATTGGAGGCGGGTTTTATAACTTGAAACCCTAAACTTTGTTATTGCAATCAATTCCTTATCAATTGGTGATCATTTCTACATTTCCGAAATTAACTTTGGTTGATTGATGCAATTTCTATGGAAATCACAGGAGATTTCGTGTGTTTAGTGCTTGATGATGATGACATCATCATAATCAAGCACCTCACCAAATATCTTGGGAGAAAACGGTTTCCAAAGGTGGGAACCAAACGGTTTCATCAAAACCGTTTGGTGACCAAACGGTTTGCAAACCATTTGGAGGCAAACGGTTTCAAGACCATTTGGTTGAGTTGAACAAGAATTGACCGTTTCGGAATCTTGTTCCTAATTATGTAGGCTAATGACCCTCCAAATTTAAGGGGTTGACTCCAAAGGAATCAGAGGTTGAAGGCTAATCAATTAGGAAAATCGAATTGAATTAAGTGCTGATTTTCAACCTGATTAACTTGACCTGTTTGGGAAAAGGGTTTCAAGACCATTTGATATGGTTGACTAAGCGTTGACCGTTTGGGATTCCTGTTCCTAATGATGTTGGTTAATGACCCTCAAAATTTGAGGGGTTAAATCCAAAGGAATCGTGAGTTGAAGCCTAATCCATTAGGGAAACCTAATTTGATTAAGTGCTGATTTTCAATCTGATTTAATTGAACGTTTTGGGAAAACGGTTTCAAGACCGTTTTGTAGAGTTGACCAAGCATTTACCGTTTGAGATTCCTGTTAATAATGATGTTGGTTAATGACCCTCCAACTTTGAGGGGTTAACTCCAAAGGAATCGTGAGTTGAAGCCTAATCAATTAGGGAAACCTAATTGGATTAAGTGCTGATTTTTTCAATCTGATTTAATTGACCTTTTTGGGAAAACGGTCTCAAGACCGTTTGAGTGCGTTGACCAAGCGTTGATCATTTGATATTACTGTTCCTAATGATGTGGTATAATGACTCACCGAATTTGAGGGGATTATTCCCAAGGAATCATGAGTTGAAGGCTAATCAATTAGGCAAACCCTAATTGAAAACAGTGCTGAAATTCCAATGAGTTAAGTTGAGATTTTGGGTTGATTAGCCCAAACGGTTTCAAGACCGTTTGGGGATCACCAAAACGGTCTCAAGACCGTTTGGGGATCACCCCAAGACCGTTTGGAGGTCTGGGGTCAAGTATAGTTGACCAATTGAAGGTCCAAAGGTACCAAATCATATTGCAACTAAGTGCTGATTTGTTGATCAACTTGATAGACCAATCCTTGATGATTTTTCACTAAAGTCCAAAGGTTGGATGAGCCAAAAGGTCTCAATACCATTTGGAGCTCATCCAAACGGTCTCAAGACCGTTTGGTGGTCACCCAAGACCGTTTGGAGGTCTAGGGTTGAGTATGGTTAGGTGTTTGAAGGTCTAAAGGTACCAAGTTGATATACAATGCAATGCTGATTTGGTGATCAATCCTATGATCCAAACCTTAATTGGATGGCTTGGATTTGAGTGATATGATGGGCAAACGGTCTCAAGACCGTTTGGAGGTCATCCAAACTACCTCAAGACCGTTTGGGGTCAGGTCATACCCAATTTGGATGATGGTTCAATGGTTTCAAAGTAACTAGTCTTACATTGATTAGTGTTGTTGAATCATCGATTCCAAACCCTATTTCAATTGAATCAAACCCTAATTGATGATAAATTGAGGGTCAATTGAGGGTCAAATCAGTTGAAGGTTGACCTATTAAACTCAATTGAAGTATGAGTATAGGTCCAATTGATTATTGATTCCATGAATCCAATGATTGAAGGAATCAACATTGGAAACCCTAATTCAATTGGATGCTTTATGTAATGGAGGTCCAATGTGATTGAATCTCTTGAGAATTAAGATGATGAATGACCCATTGATCCAATGATGATTAGTAATTATAATCAATGAAGGTACAATGTTTGGAACCCTAATAGTGCCTAAGTGATTAATGTTAATTAAGGAATGAATTCCTAATTGCTTATTGGACCAATGACTTGGTACACTATGTTAATCATAGTTGTATGCATTTGATTGAAGGATTGATGTGACCTAATCAAGTTGAAAGTATCAAAAAAATATAATTCATATATATGCATATGATTCATGAGGTGAACTCCTGTAGCACGACCGTATAAAGAAGCACGGCCGTGGTATCTTCCCTTTGCACGACCGTGCAAGGTAGCACGGCCGTGGTGACTTTCTTTGCACAGCCGTTCTTGGTTACACGGCCGTGGTACTCTATGCTTGACTTAGAGTTTGTTTTGAAGAGAACCTATGATGGTCTTTTTGTTAATTCTCAACTTAAGGATGAGTCCATATCATTAAAGATAGTTGGACCATTCTTATGTGTAACCTATGCACTTCAGGGTAAGAGTGATATGTTAGTGGATGAAAGGATTAAGATGGGAAATACCTTAATCCAAGATAAGTTGATAACTTAAGAAAGTTGGGAGTAATGAGGAAAGTAATACATCAAGATATGAAAGACTTCACAGTTAGCATGTCAAAGTTGATATACTTTGATAATTATGAAATCCTAATGTGAGATGGGAAAACCCTAACCCTAAATTGGGTAATGAGACATGAGAAACTCTAATGTGATGTGAATAGTAAGCCCTAACCCTGTTGAGGTAAAAGTGGTGTTACTATTACATTACATGAGATAAAATGATTTTGTTGCCTAATGATAGGTGACAATATGTTGAATGGAACTGTGAGCCATATGATTAGATGTTGCCTAATGAGAGGTCACATGATGCTTTATGGAATTTATGAGCCATAAGAACAATTGTAGCATAGTAAGAGGCACCAAGATGATTAATGATGGTTTAAAGGAATTTATATTCCATGATATGTGAAATCAGGGTTGTTTACAGACCAATGCCTGGCAGTGTAATCAGGTTTGGTTAAGTCTAATACCTGGCGGAGGCTAAATGCCTATAATAAGGTTTGGTTAAAGTCCAATACCTAGCAGAGGCTGAATGCCTGGCTGTGTAATCAGGAGTGGTTAGAGTCCACTGCCTGGCTATGTAATCAGGAGTGGTTAGAGTCCACTTCCTGGCTGTGTAATCAGGGTTGGTTAAAGTCCAATGCCTGGCTGTGTAATCAGGGTTGGTTAAAGTCCAATGCCTGGCTGTGTAATCAGGGTTGGTTAAAGTCCAATGCATGGTTGTGTAATCAGGGTTGGTTAAAGTCCAATGCCTGGCGGTGTAATCAGGGTTGGTTACGGACCAATGCCTGGCGGTGTAATTAGGTTTGGTTAAAGTCCAATACCTGGCAGAGGCTAAATTCCTGTAATCAGGGTTGGTTAGAGTCCTATGCCTGGCGGTGTAATCAGGATTGGTTACAGACCAATGCCTGTAATGATGACATAGGATTGGTAATAACCTAATTCCTATATCAATGATATATGAGTACATGGTAGATGTATTTCCTGATTTGTTTAGAAGATTGGCTAAGGCCAACAAGTTGAGACAAGAATGTCTAATGGGTGACATATCAAGTTTATGAGTGTCACAAGAAAAGTGGTAACAATGCTCAGGTGATGAGCTAAGGGTTTTGAATACCCATAATCACATGGTTAGGGTATTGAAATTGTGAAAGAATGAGAATTCACAGTGGTGAATTGAGGGATTAAGATCCCAACACTTTATGAGAAGAGTGTGGCTATGGGCCATGACTCCACAATGATAATGTCAGACTTTAGATATATGATCTAAGCCTGAAGAGAGTTAATGCAGTGGTAATGATTTTGCAGTTTGAATAGATGTTAAACATGCTCTTCATACTCATTAAAGGATAAGTGACATATTTCTCTATCATATATAGTTGCAATGCTTTCAAAGTTGAGAATGCTTTAAACTGCTTATCCTCTGCTCAGTTCCATATCTTTAATTGCAATAATAATGTTTTGGCAGAGAGTTATATCTCCCGCTGGGACAATTTACAATTGTCTCACCCCCGTGGGATCCAACATTTTTAGGTGGACGCGGACAAAGAAGTAGAGACTCTTTTACAGGAAAAAGGAAAGCAACAACTTGGACAGCAGTGAGATCTCAGGTGGAGACCCTGACTGTCAAGTCATAAAGTTAGAAAGTCCTATGTGTTGTCTCTGTACTCTCAGGTCCTAGGAGTAGTGTTTTGATGGATCGTTTGAGATTTTGGCTTTAAGCCTCGAAGGTTTTATACTACCTATGTACAGTTAAGACAGAGTAGTTGATGTTTGTATTCCTCGAGAAGCAAAAGTACATGAGATATATATATATATATGAACCAGGATGTAAAGTTTTACTTTGGTTCTGAATGAAAGAGTTTTCCTATGAATGGATCTCTTTGCAAAAGTTTTAAATTTTTAGTGATTTTCAGTAATTCCGCTGCAAATGATTTGCTTCCGCATGTTTTATTATTGTTAATGACACTTGTTATCTTAATGATGGCGGGTGTCGCTACAAAGACACTCCAAGGGAGAATGAGGCATCGATTTGCTTTTACCTTGGAAATGATGGAGTAGAATATTATAATAAGTTAGTGGAAGGAGAATTGCCCTAGGAGACAACTCATGAAGTACCTTAGGATAATGACATCTATGGCACTCTTTTATATAAACCACAAGTATAAATACCTTGACCTTCATTTGTTGGCAAGATTTTTAGATCTAACAAGTACCTTTCCTCTTGTATCATGCAACACCTTCCCTTGTGTCACCCTTAGTGGAGAGAGTTGAGTGGTATTGGCCAAGGAGGAGGGATATCGACCTAAGAAGGTTGAAGCAACTAAGTAAGGTGATACCGCTCAAAATGGTATATGATATCGTGCAAGAGCTTGGAGTTCAAGTTGTGGAGCTTGGAGAAGGTTCATCTTCAACCTTGGAGCGTATGGAGTAAAGCTTGAAGCTTGAAATCCTTTCAAGAGGAGGGTTATATAACTTAAACCCTTCAATGTTATTATCCTTTCTTTAATATTATTCAATTATTGATTAAATTGCAAATTAGGGTTTCCTATGATCAGTTGATATAATCATAAGTTCCAAAGTGTAATTAGGACTATTATTCATAGTTTTGAATTAGATTATAATTTTGGGGTTGATGATGATGACATTATCATTGGATACCCGATATGAGTAGATCACTCTTGAGTAACCCGATATGGGTTGAGACCTTGCAACCTAATATGGGTTGAGACTTGGGAAAAAATGATATGGACTCGATAATGGAGACTTGGCCGATATGAAAATAGGTTACTTTTGTAAAACAAGTCTTATGGACGATATAGGGGATTCCTAACCATCACCTAGTACACGATACTAGGGTAAAACATTTACCCTTGCCCGATATGAGCAAAACCCTAGTAAGAGGATGGGGAACCCAATATGATCTTTGAACTTTGAAATACGATATACCTCCCTTGTGTTAATAGATCAACTTGGTATCCATATTGTCATAATATGAGTGTAAAGTTCTTATCAATGATGGGCACACGATATGGCCAAGCAATAACACTTAACATGGGTGTCCAACATGATGCCCGATACACATGTCCAACATGATGCCCGATACACATGTCCAACATGATGCCCGAAACACATGACTGATAGTGTGCCCAATATGTATATAACACGACAGGATATCTAAAGTAGGTGAACCGAAATGATGATCATGCATCACCAGATATGATGCCCGATATGGTACCCAACACCATGCCCGATATGCTTCCCAATACACTTATCCAATATGGTGAATCTATGAGGCAAACCAAAATGGTGAAAATTGATATGATGCCCAACATGAGTGCACAATATGACCTCTAACATATGGCAAGTCCAATGTGAGTGCACGATATGGCAAGCCTAGATGGAGTCGGATATAGAAATCATAGATAGAGCCCGATATGGAAACCCTAGAGGCAATCCGATATGATAGAAGACTAATGTAGAAGTCTAAATTGAAATGAACATGGCTAGCTAAGGAGAAAAACCAGTATTATATGGTTGCATGAGTTATGGAAACGCCATAATGGTATGTCCAATATGGTGAACCCTACTATACCATACAAGAATACAATAAACTCTTATATCCGATATGGTGTAGTGGTTTAATCCATACATAACATGAAGATAACTTAAATTAAGAAGGGATGTCTAAACATACATGACCACACGATATGGTGATAAGGGATATGCCCTATATCCGATATGAGGATGTGGTTCCACCATGTGATTGGTTAAGTATATGCATTTCCAAATAATAACATAACCAATCATGCAATTTGATATGATAAGCAAGTCCTTAATTATTAAGCTCTTCTAAGTGATGATTATGATTAATGCAATATTGAGACACAATGAGTTTAACTTAAATTTGTTAATGATAAGAGTGTAATCCTTAAAGATGTAAAATAAGCAATTTACATCCAAGTGAGAATGAGAGAGAAACTAAGACTTGAAAGATAAGTATGTAATTAGCATACACTATAACTCTTGAGACGAGTGGAGTATGAGTTAGGGTATATTCTATGTTGATGAAATCTTGATACCCTAATCGATTGAATATAACCCTAATCCATGGTTATAGACATATGTTGAAATTGTTGATAACATGATAAAATAATCATGCAAATATCTTAAAGCAATAAGCATGGTTAAGTAAGAGCTATGTGATTATGTGATACAAATCCAATGAGCTATGTGAACTATGTGCATAAGTATCTGGGTCTGATGACCTAGTGGTAATGTGTTACAACCCCAACTTTTAGGTTCATTTGGTGAGAAATGTAATTTCTCATAAGATATTTGAACAAATAATGATGTAATTTGTTTTGAATAAATGAATTTCGTTTACAAATAGCCTTGATGGTTGTTTTGTGGGCTTTACTGGCTATTGGGCCCAATAAAGGAAAATACAAAAGAAATTCCATTATTAAATGAATAAATAAGAAAATGGAGAAAAGAAAAATGTGGAAATACCAATAATAGAAAATAAGAAGGTAATGTGAATACATAATGGATTATGTAGCATTGTTAAAAAGGAAATATTTTCTACTAAAAGAAAATAGAAATTCATGCCCATGGATTTAAAAAAAGCAAACATAAAGAGAATAAGAGAAAGGAATTTCGAATTCCTTAATGACCAAGGATCAAGAGGAAGCAAGGAATTAATTGAAGAGAGAAAAAGAGACTTGCTTCTCATTGAAGAAATAGGATTCCTAATAGGAGAGGACTTATTTCCTCTTAGATGATCATCTTAGGGTGTGGATATCCACCCCTGTATAAAGGGTAGAGACCCTGGTTCGAGTTTAAGATGGAATTGTTGGTATGTATGCCCTAAGAGCCAATCATGGGATGATTGGTGGGATACATTAAGATTGATTTGATAAACATCAAAGGCAAGCTTCCAATTCTTTCTTATTCAGTCATATGAGATAGTGATAGAACAGATTGAATGTCTAGAGAATGACAAGTACTCAATGACGTATGCTTTCAGGTTGAGGACTTGAACGATGAGATCATACGGATGCTAAGAGTTTGTACATTCTTGTTATGTCCCTAGTCGGATGTCATTGTGGAATGTAGATAGACAGCAATGACACACAAGACTAGATTGTGATGTTGGTTGATGACAGAATCTCATTAGTCATGATATAGAGATATCAAACCAAACACATAGGTATTTGTTAGAGAACAAGTGTACCAGACAGACCCACCGTGAGTTTGACACATGGAACCATGACATGGTAGTCACAGTCAGTACTCACAGTGATGGTGGAGAATGTGATTCTTTGACCTGAAATCACTACACTAAACACATGTCGTTGGGTACACTTTGACATCATCAAACGCAGTCCTGAAACATGGGTTGTTATAAAGGTAATGATTGGGTGGCTTTGACACATGGGGCTTTTGAGGGGTGAGTGATAGATATGGGATTTGTCCCTCCTGAGGGAGCTTGATATCCATGGCCACTTGATGAGTAGGATTGAGAAAGATGTGCACGCATGTGTGAATCAGTATGTGATACTGATGTCATAACATATCTCTTCCAATCTATTCTGAGATCAAGAAAGTGAATGAACGTTGACAGGATGACTGGTCCATGCCTCGAGTTCATTCGGGATATCAGTGACAAAGGAATTATACATTCACTGTAACACCATTCACGGATTGTAGGATTGAAAGTTGTTCTCCAACTTTCTATTTCACTTGGGTAGCACTGATGTGTGACTAGGCACCTCTCTTTGCTTGTGAAGTCATAAGTGTTATGGACTTTCACTGCCAACGTGAAAAGGACCTGCAGGGTCACACACATAGGATTTAACCTGGAAGAGGAGTTTTGTCCACAAACTATGTTTAGATTGATTACTAAAGGAGTTTAGTAGTTCAATTAAACACTCAATTAATTAGAAGCTCAAAATCATAGTATTCAACGTGTTGGATCAATTGATTAGAGTATCAGATTGATTGGAACTGCAATTGACTGTTTCTGCACAATCTGCACTCCCAACCAATCGTCTCATGTGATTAACCGATTGGTTGAGGTGGGTGAATCGATCGGCTCAGATGGTGAGCTGACTGGCTCATGCACAGGCTGAAACGATCGGTTCAAGAGTTGAACTGATCGGCTCAATTGGTGCAACCGAGCGAGTTGGGAAAGTAAAATTGGTGAGAAATTTCTTTTCATTTCACTTGCCCAATTTAATTGGGACAAGGATTGGGAATAGGTCCTGATTCGAAACAAAAGATGGAAAGTCAATTTGAGTCGGATCAGGACCGTGAACCGATCGGTTGGTGGGGACCCCAGACGATCGGCTCAGGTCCAGCCGATCGGCTTAGGTGGCCGAAACGATCGGTTCGGGTCACGCAGTTGGTTGTTTTTGTGGAAAATTCTCGAACCCTTCTACTCCTACTTTAGTCCCGCATTTCCTGGGATAGAGAACCCTATCCCATGACCCTCCTATATATAGGGGTATTGGGGGCTTCTCTGGACACAAAACTCAGTGCAACCAGTTGCTCTGTAAAGTTGTCGTTCTCTCTGGTTTTGGTAACCGAGAGAGCCCGAGCAAGTGTTACCCGATAAGGGAGGCACAACAAGGGAAAGACAACTACAGAAAGAGACTGGTAGCAGGAGAGTGTGTTGGTGACTAGTACGCCAACAGGAGGGTTTGACTCCTTCCAATTCCTTGTGGGACAAGGAGATTGGAGTTCCAGGTGGTCTGTGTGGACTACTTCGGAGGTGGGAGGTTTTTATCACTCAAGAGGACAACTGCCAATCCCGACAGTCCCGGTGAGAGGAGGAGTTATCAGTCCCGGTGAGAGGAGGAGTTATCAGTCCCGGTTCGACCAGGAGCTGCATAGACACCGTCCAAGACCGGAGGTGAAGACCGTGCAAGGCACGAGGTATTGTCACCGAGAAAGCCTCGGGACAAGGTATGATTCCACAAACCTTCCCTACCTATTGTATAGACGTTGACGCGTTTCCTCGTTCTGGGTTCGGGGGAGGAGAAATTTTTTTGTTTCCGCTGCCTTCTCTGCCTCCCCTAAAACCCAACAGTGGTATTAGAGCCACTTCAACTGCTCTATACATTAGGATTATCGATATGATCGATTTTGGTTTGTCACCTTTATTTATTGCATACGATGTGAATAAAATTGGCTTTATGCATGTCCAATCTAAAATCCACAAATCCCTAAACTACATATATGATATGTAATATTAATGCACTCGATACGCGTCTCCCTTAAACAAGTTTTGTGGTGGATGTGTAGCGTGGTTATGGCCAATAAACCCTATCTGTGTATGGTTGTATGTGGTTTCTTGCATCTCAGTCTGTGCACCGATTCCTTCTCCTATTCCTGATGTAACTCGAAATAATTCGAGATTTCTTTCCTACCTTTGCTCCCCTCGAATGTAACTCGAGGTTTCTCCTTTTAAATGTAAAATAGGATAGATTTTATTTCCTGTTATATCGAAGAACGGCGGACATCCAGCTGAGACGGTCGGTTCAAGGAGTGAACCGACCGGTTGGCGTTCCAGATGATCGGTTCAAGGAGTAAATCGATCGGTTGATGCCCGGTTCGAGGAGCGAGATGAGCGGGTGGCGGCTAGAAGGAGATACATGATGACCAGGCAAACCGATCGGTTGCAGGAGCCAACCGATCGGTTGGTGGCACGCAGACGACCAACCAAGAGTAAGCAGGTCGCTCATGTGATGATTTGATCAACTCAGATGGCTAAATCACAGAGTTCATCTTGTACAGGTTGCATGTGATGTAGACCTAGATGACCGTGATTCCTCTTGGCTCGAGGAATCACATTAGGATGGCCATAATCATCGCTTTTATCATTTCACATGTTTTATGTGGGATATAGCATGTATATGATACGTACTATGTATTGTGCTGATTGGATATGTATATGTATATAAACCAAATCCCTCATTAAATTTTAAGTTTTAGATGCCTTCCAAATGCGACACATGTGAAAAGCTTGATCGACCAAGTGTGAGCATGCCCAAGCGTGGTGCACCGTCTATCTCGTGGAAGCGTGAAGGATGAATGTGTGGGTCTGCCCAAGTAGGGTGCATATTCATCGTGTTGGCTTTGGGTCGGACTTAACAAGGTGACCTAGATAGGATCTAGCACCTTGAGGCATGGAGATGTTCATGGCAAGGAGTTGCATATGACATCTTATCAAGAGTTGCATATGATGCAATTGACAAGAGTTGCCTACCTGAGAGATCTAAGTTGTGGGTGACAGCCCAAGCTGGTCCATGACTTAGAGGATTTCAGGATCTTGCCCACTAGAAGGTTGTACGCTGCAATCTTCTGAATTGATGGTGAGGACTATAAATTTGAAGTAAAATAGTGGGAGCGATAAGTAATTAAAGGCCTAATTATATCGTCAACTTTTCAAATCAATCAAATAAGTCAAAAATGAGTTTTGGACTAAAATTGCATTTTTTCTTTTTGTAGTACAAATGGCAACAAACAACAATAACTTTTCTTTGCGATCGGTCCTTGACAAGGACAAGCTAAATGGGACGAACTTCCACGACTGGTTTAGGACATTGAGAATTGTTCTCACTCAAGAGAGAAAGCTCTATGTCCTGGATACTCCATTTCCAGAGGAACCTGCTCTCAATGCACCAAAGGCATAAAGGGATGCTTACAAGAAGCATTCTGATGATGCCATTGATGCAAAGTGCTTGATGTTGTGCTCTATGAACCACGAGTTGCAGAGACAACATGAGAACATGGGTGTCATTGAGATGGTTCAACATCTCAGGAACATGTATGAAGATCAAGCACGGCAAGAGAGATACGATGTCTCAAGGGCACTGTTCAAGTGCGTCATGACAGAAGGAGATCCAGTTGGTCCTCACACACTCAAGATGATTGGGTATGTGGAGAACCTACAAAGACTGGGATTTTCACTGAGCCAAGAGTTGGCTACTGACGTGATACTGCAATCGTTGTTAGAATCTTACAGTCAGTTTGTGATGAACTACAACATGAACAAATTTGATAGGCCACTGTCAGAGTTGTTGGGCATGTTGAGGACAGCAGAGACACAGATGAAGAAGGACAAGCCTAAGTCTGTGATGGTGATTACAAGCAAGAAAGGCAAGTCCAAGCGTAAAGGCAAGGGCAAAGCTAAGAATGGTTCTGATGCTAGCCAGGAGTCCAAGCCATCTTCAGCTCTCAAGGCCAAGGGAGGTGTGACCAAGAAAGGAAATTGCCACCATTGTCAAAATCCAAGACATTGGAACAGGAATTGTCCTCTCTATCTGGAAGAACAGAAGAAGAAGAAGGCAACTATCATCTCCACATAAAGGTGTCATGAAAGTAAACTTGTAACACTTTTGAGGTATATGATACCAAGATGCAAAGTGTAAAGAATTCAATAAATGGGGCAAGTGTTGCCGCCATAGATAGGATTACTTTAGTTTATTTTCAGCCATAAAGGCATGTAATACAATTATGAACTGCTATTTCATATTTTCCAAATAGATAGAAACACTTTATTTTTGCATATTGTATGCCAATGATGGCAATCAATAAAGTTGATGTTTCAATCTCTTAAAGATATGATCTTTGTGGCAATGCCTTGTTTATCTTGTGGTATTTGATATGCATAAGATAAAATGATACCTAAAAGTTATTGATAACTCAAACAATCAAATTAGCATCAATCATGAGAAATTCATTTCTAGTTTCCATATGATGGATAAATCTAGACTCTTTTGGTTAGAGAACCAGTAAGAGACATGAATATCTTGGACATGATTAATCAATCTTCACTAATGGTAGTGGGAGAATGATTATCCTATTAGGTGTAATACATGTGATGTATTTACATACCTATTGGAATGAATGCTAATACTTCAAATGGTGTTTAGAGAAATACCAATATGAATATCTTGAAGTGTTCAAGATTATCACAAATGAAGTACAAATTTGGTAAAGTGTTAATTCTTGATGAGATCAATGAATGAAATACTTGGACCAAATGTTTGAGATCCTTATGAGTGACTATGATAGCTCATGATTAAGGCATTGTGATGTCTAAATCAAGAAGGAATCATACTCTAAGGAGTTAGAGAGTGATTATCAAATAACTGAATTCTTCTTAATAATTGAATACCCCACACTAATAAAGGACATTAAGAATCACAAGGAGTTGTGAGTTCTTATATCCTTGACAAATACACCTCAATTATCTATGTGATAAGTTGGTCATATGATGAGTCAACTATCTAGATGAATATGAGGAACCAGATTTTGAGTTATGGTATATGACCATTACATCCTAAATGACTTCCATGTGAATCATAAAGGTAGGACCTTAATGGTAGCACCCATTGGATGGAAATCCATAAGTGAAAATAAGTCTTAAGTGTTAAGACACATGGATAACATTAAAGAAGGATGATGCTTGTTAATTGCAACTTAATGACTAAGACATTTGGCATATGGATACTAAAACCGCATTCTTATGAGGAATAAAATAAGGATGTGTACGTGACACAACCTATAAGGTTTATGAATCCACTAATGCAAATGAAGTCGATAAGTTACAATGGACTAATCAATGTGATTGATTGAGTACAAGAAACTCAAAATTGGATCTTTACTTTGATAATATAGTCAAAGGGCTTGACTGATATGTCAAAGATAAAGATGGGATCTGTGATTTAGTGGGAGCGTATTCACATTCCACATGTTGATGTGAAATGGAAATGTTCTAGAATGGAAATCCAAAGTGGAAATTATCTTTAGGGAAGATAGAGATGTTTGCTATGTGATAGGAATAGAGATCTATAGAGATAGTTCTCGAAAACCTCTTGACCTGGAAAAGAGAGAGCATACATTGGCAATCTGTACTGAAGGGTTCAGTATGCACAGATTCAGTGGGAGAAAACCTGTCCATGCTTCATGGAGTTAGTATACCAAGGCCAAGTGTCCAATTCTTATGAAGAATGTGAACACTAGGAATAGATATGGATCTATCATGTATGTGATCATCCCATTATCTTGCATGTATAGACATGGCAAGAATAAAGTGCATTTATCATATTGTATGTAGGACATGATAATATGATATGCTCATCCTGATAACTCGTATGTGGGACATGACGAGTGGATGTTTGTATCTTCCAGTAAGGGTTACTGGAAACCATAAGAACTTGATAAGTACTTGGGAAGTACTATTTCTATGGAGATAAGGAAGAGTTCGATGTAAAGAGTTACATTGATGCGAACTTCCGAAAAGGATAGAATATTAATAACAAAATATATATAGGATATATAAAAGTGAAAGTTTGTTGATAATTAGAAATGTTCCAATAAAAACCTTTTTAAAGGAAATGCCATGTATCCGTGTGTTAGAGAACAGCAGTGGATACTATATGGATCTGGAAGTTCATGAGATGAACTTATAGATATTCCGGTCATTGATGACAAGTTTAAAATCCTTGATCATGCAATGTGGCTAAAGGTTAGCAAAGGAATACTGGATCACATATTACGGCAACTCCATCTCATACGTGTGACGTACAATGAAGAGATGTGATACATGCAATTAATACTGACTTTGGCAAGGTGTTGCCATAACTCACTATGTAAGCACTGGAGCACAGTAACATGTGGGACATGTTTGAAGATCACTATGAATATGATTCAAGGGTGATTGGCTTGCAGTGCAAGTGGGAGTCTGTTGGTATTAGACATGGCAATGGGTCTGATTATTGTCGATCTGAACTGAACCCGATTCGAACTGCAATTACTCGATTCGCGTCGGTTCTCATCCTGCAAAAATACGCATAAGGAAAAATTGTATAGACTTGACCCACAAATAACTGACCCGATTCGCAAATCATTAAACATAATTAGATAAACATCACACCCACCATTCTTTAGCTTTTGTTTACTCGACGATCTGCCACCCCACCCAAACGCTATACACACCCACCACGCGGTTGTCCCCTTTCACTACCGTCCGTACATCGCCTCCTCCATTCCTCTGCCTGGGTTTACTAGCAGCATCGCCTCCTCCATTCCTCCGCCTGAGTTTACTAGCAGCATCACCTCCTCCATTCCTCTGCCTGAGTTTACTAGCAACAGGGAAACGAAAGAACACCGCCACACATCTCCGGAGACACCAAGTCGGTCAGACTCCCACAACTGCTCAACAACGGCCATGATTGCCTCCCCCTAGTATCTTCCTCCTCTGCTGCAGTTCCATGTCCTGGCCGTCAACGACATCATCCTCGACAGGAAGCTCGTCGAGAGCCTGCTCCGGACGTCATCCTACCACATCACCGCGGTCCATTGCGTCCATGCATAGGGTGTTGGACCTGGTGCACGTCACCACCGAGGTATCTTTTGGTTCTGACGGAGGTAGCCGTACAGCAGGTGGAAATGTCCTGACGGAGGTCCGGTGCAAGCTCCGCTCTCCATGATCCACGACGGCGTCAGGGTATTTCTGTTCTGAGAGGGGCCGAGCGGTGGGTCAGAAAGTATCCGCTATGCACTTCGCTGCGGATCAAATGGGTTCGATGGATACCCGCAATTTTATGGATTCTCGATTTGCAGTTGGTTGATCCGCAGTAGAGGCTAGGGCCTCAAAAATCCTACAAACAACGAATCGGATCGGGTTCAGTTTGAATTGGAGCGGGTCGAACCATTTTTCCATGCCTAGATGGTATGTATGCCCTAAGAGCCAATTATGGGATGATTGGTGGGATACATTAAGATTGATTTGATAAACATCAAAGGCAAGCTTCCAATTCTTTCTTGTTCAGTCATATGAGATAGTGATAGAACAGATTGAATGTCTAGAGAATGACAAGTACTCAATGACGTATGCTTTCAGGTTGAGGACCTGAACGATGAGATCATACATATGCTAAGAGTTTGTACATTCTTGTTATGTCCCTAGTCGGATGTCATTGTGGAAGGTAGATAGACAGAAATGACACACAAGACTAGATTGTGGTGTTGGTTGATGATAGAATCTCATTAGTCATGATATAGAGATATCAAACCAAACACATAGGTACTTGTTAGAGAACAAGTGTACCGGACAGACCCACCGTGAGTTTGACACATGGAACCATGACATGGTAGTCACAGTCAGTACTCACAGTGATGGTGGTGAATGTGATTCTTTGACCTGAAATCACTACACTAAACACATGTCGTTGGGTACACTTTGACATCATCAAACGCAGTCCTGAAACATGGGTTGTTATAAAGGTGATGATTGGGTGGCTTTGACACATGGGGCTTTTGAGGGGTGAGTGATAGATATGGGATTTGTCCCTCCTGAGGGAGCTTGATATCCATGGCCACTTGATGAGTAGGATTGAGAAAGGCGTGCACGCATGTGTGAATCAGTATGTGATACTGATGTCATAACATATCTCTTCCAATCTATTCTGAGATCAAGAAAGTGAATGAACGTTGACAGGATGACTGGTCCATGCCTCGAGTTCATTCGGGATATCAGTGACAAAGGAATTATACATTCACTGTAACACCATTCATGGATTGTAGGATTGAAATTTTTTCTCCAACTTTCTATTTCACTTGGGTAGCACTGATGTGTGACTAGGAACCACTCTTTTCTTGTGAAGTCATAACTGTTATGGACTTTCACTGCCAACGTGAAAAGGACCTACAGGGTCACACACATAGGATTTAACCTGGAAGAGGAGTTTTGTCCACAAACTATGTTTAGATTGATTACTAAAGGAGTTTAGTAGTTCAATTAAACACTCAATTAATTAGAAGCTCAAAATCATAGTATTCAAGGTGTTGGATCGATTGATTAGAGTATCAGATTGATTGGAACTGCAATTGACTGTTTCTGCACAATCTGCACTCCCAACCGATCGGCTCATGTGATGAACCGATCGGCTGAGCTGGGTGAACCGATTGGCTCAGATGGTGAGCCGACCGGCTCATGCATAGGCTGAAACGATCGGTTCAAGAGTTGAACCGATCGACTCAACTGGTGCAACCGAGTGAGTTGGGAAAGTAAAATTGGTGAGAAATTTCTTTTCGTTTTACTTGTACAATTTGATTGGGAAAAGGTACCGATTTGAAACAAAAGATGGAAAGTCAAATTGAGTCGGATCAGGACCGTGAACCAATCGGTTCAGGGCACCAACTGATCGGTTGGGGACCCCAGACGATCAGCTCAGGTCCAGCCGATCGGCTCAGGTGGCCGAAACAATCGGTTCAGTTGTGAAACAATCGGTTCAGGTCACGCAGTTGGTTGTTTTTGTGGAAAATTCTCAAACCCTTCTACTCCTGCTTTAGTCCCACATTGCCCGGGATAGAGAACCCTGTCCCATGACCCTCCTATATATAGGGGTATTGGGGGCTTCTCTGGACACACAACTCAGTGCAACCAGTTGCTCTGTAAAGTTGTCATTCTCTCTGGTTTTGGTAACCGAGAGAGCCCGAGCAAGTGTTGTTGGGTTTTAGGGGAGGCAGAGCAGGCAACGGAAACAAAATTTTTTTTCTCCTCCCCATTACCCGAACCGAGGAAACACGTCAACGTCTATACAGTAGGAAGGATGGTTTGAGGAATCATACCTTGTCCCAAGGCTTGCTTGGCGACAATACCTCACAGCTAGTGCGGTCTTCTCCTCCGGTCTTGGACGGTGTCTGTGCAGCTCCTGGTCGAACCGGGACTCACGACTCCTCCTGGCACCGGGACTGTCGGGTTTACAGTTGTCCTCCTGAGCGGCAGTGACCTCCCGCCTCTTTAGTAGTCCACATGGACCACGTGGAACTCCACTCTCCTTGTCCCACAAGGAAGTGGAAGGAGTCAAACCCTTCTGCAGGCGTACTAGTCGCCCACACACTCTCCTTCCTCCAGTTACAACCGCAGTTGTCCTTCCCTTGCTGCACCTCCCTTTTGCGGGAAGCACTTGCTCAGGCTCTCTCTTAGTTACCAAAACCAAAGAGACCGACAACTTGCAGAGCAACTGGTTGCACTGAGTTGTTCTTCGAGAAGCCCCCAATACCTCTATATATATAGGAGGGTCATGGGACAAGGTTCTCTATCCCGGGCAATACGGGACTAAAGCAGGAGTAGAAGGGTTCGAGGATTTTCCACAAAAGGCAACCTGTTCGCAACTTGAAACGATCGGTTCAACAGCTGAACCGATCGGTTCGGCCCTTGAGCCGATCGGCTGGGCCTGAGCCGACCGGTTGGGGCACTCCAACCGATCGGTTGGTGCCCTGAACCGATTGGTTCACGGTCCTGATCTGGCTCAAAAAGACTTTCCTTGTTTCTTTCCAAATTGGTATCGAATACCAATATTATTCCCAATCGAATTGGAAATTTGAAACCAAAGGAAAATTCTTGCCGACATGATTTTCCCAACTGGTCGGTTGCGCCAGTTGAGCCGATCGGTTTAACCCTTGAACCGGTCGGTTCAACCTGGGCATGAGCCGATCGGTTGGACATTCCAGCCGACCGGTTCAGCTACCCTAGCCGACCGGTTCATCACATGAGCCGATCGATTGGGAGCACAGGTTGGGCAAAATCAGTCAATTGCGATTTCAATCAATCTGATACTCCAATCAATGCGTCCAACACCTTGAACCATATGATATTGAGTCATCGACTGATTGAATGTTTAATTGAACTACTAAACTCCTTTAGTAATCAATCTAAACATAGCTTTGTGGACAAAACTCCTCTTCCAGGTTAAATCCTATGTGTGTGACCCTGCAGGTCCTCTTTCACGTTGGCAGTGAAAGTCCATAACACTTATGGATTCACAAGCAATGAGCGGTGCCTAGTCACACATCATTGCTACCCAAGTGAAATAGAAAGTTGGAGAACAACTTTCAATCCTACAATCCGTGAATGGTGTTACAGTGAATGTATAATTCCTTTGTCACTGTTATCCTGAATGAACTCGAGGCATGGACCAGTCATCCTGTCAACGTTCATTCACTTTCTTGATCTCAGAGTAGATTGGAAGAGATATGTTATGACATCAGTATCACATACTCACTCACACATGCGTGCACACCTTTCTCAATCCTACTCATCAAGTGGCCATGGATATCAAGCTCCCTTAGGAGGGACAAATCCCATATCTATCACTCACCCCTCAAAAGCCCCATGTGTCAAAGCCACCCAATCATCACCTTTATAACAACCCATGTTTCAGGACTGCGTTTGATGATGTCAAAGTGTACCCAACGACATGTGTTGAGTGTAGTGATTTCAGGTCAAAGAATCACATTCACGACCATCACTGTGAGTACTGACTGTGACTACCATGTCATGGTTCCATGTGTCAAACTCACGGTGGGTCTGTCTGGTACACTTGTTCTCTAACAAGTACCTATGTGTTTGGTTTGATATCTCTATATCATGACTAATGAGATTCTATCATCAACTAACACCACAATCTAGTCTTGTGTGTCATTGCTGTCTATCTACCTTCCACAATGACATCCGACTAGGGACAAAACAAGAATGTACAAACTCTTAGCATCCGTATGATCTCATCGTTCAGGTCCTCAACCTGAAGGCATACATCATTGAGTATTGTCATTCTCTAGACATTCAATATGTTCTATCACTATCTCATATGACTGAACCAGAATGAATTGGAAGCTTGCCTTTGATGTTTATCAAATCAATCTTAATGTATCCCATCAATCATCTCATGATTGGCTCTCAGGGCATACATACCAACAGACTCCCACTTGCACTGCGAGCCAATCACCTTTGAATCATATTAATAGTGATCTTCAAACATGTCCCACATGTTACTGTGCTCAAGTGCCAACATAGTGAGTAATGGCAACACCTTGCCAAAGTCAGTATAAATTGCATGTCTCACATCTCTTCGTTGTACGTCACACGTATGAGATGGAGCTGCCGTAATATGCGATCTAGTATTCCTTTGCTAACCTTTAGCCACATTGCATGATCAAGGATTCCAAACTTGTCATCAATGACCGGAATATCTATAAGTTCATCTCATGAACTTCTAGATCCATATAGTATCCACTGCTGTTCTCTAACACACAGATACTCGGCATTTCCTTTTAAATGGTTTTATTGGAACACTTCCAATTAACAACAAACTTTCACTTTTATATATTGCGATTAATTTTCTTTCCTTTTCGGAAGTTCGCATCAATGTAACTCCTAACATCGAACTCTTCCTCATCTCCATAGAACTAGTATTTCACAAGTACTTATCAAGTTCTCATGGTATTCCAGTAACACTTACTGGAAATAGACAGACATCCACTCGTCATGTCCCACATACGAGTTATCAGGATGAGCACATCATATTGTCATGTCCCACATACAAGATGATGAGTGTGTTTTATTCTTGCCATGTCATACATGCAAGATAATGGGATGATCACATACATGATAGATCCATATCTATTCTTTGTGTTCACATTCTTTACAAGAATTGGACACTTGGCCTTGGGATATTAACTCCATGTAACATGGACAAGTTTTCTCCCACTGAATCTGTGCATACTGAACCCTTCAGTACATATTGCCAATGTATGCTCTCTCTTTTCCAGGTCAAGAGGTTTTCGAGAACTATCTCATAGATCTCTATTCCTATCACATAGGAAATGTCTCTATCTTCCCTAAAGATAATTTCCACTTTAGACTTCCATTCTAGAACATTTTCCATTTCACATCAATATGTGGAATGTGAATACGCTCCCACTAAATCACAGATCCCTTCTTTATCTTTGACATATCAGCCAAACCTTTTGACTATATCATCAAAGTAAAGATCCAATTCTGAGTTGCTTGTACTCAATCAATTACATTGATTAGTTCATTGTAACTTATAGACTTCATTTGCATTAGTGGATTCATAAACCTTGTAGGTTGTGTCACGTACACATCCTTGTTTTATTCCTTAGAGGAATGCGGTTTCAGTATCCATATGCCAATGTCCTAGTCATTAAGTTGTAATCAACAAGCATCATCCTTCTCAAAATGTTATCCATGTGTCTTAACACTTAAGACTTATTTGCACTTATGGATTTCCATCCAATGGGTGCTACCATCAAGGTCATACCTTATGGTTTACATGGAATACATTTAGGATGTAATGGTCACATACCATAACTCAAAATTCATTTCCTCATATTCATCTAGATAGTTGTTTCATCACATGATCAACTTATTACATAGATAATTCAGGAGTATCTGTCAAGGATATAAGAACTCACAAATCCTTGTGATTCTTAATGTCCTTTATTAGTGTGGGTATTCTTTTTATTTAAGAAGAATTCAGTTATTTGATAATCATTCTCTAACTCCTTAGAGTATGATTCCTTCTTGATTTAGACATCACCATGCCTTAATCATGAGCTCACTATGATACACTATCATATTCACTCGCAAGGATCTCAAACATTTGGTCCAAGTATTTCATTCATTGATCTCATCAAGAATTAACACTTTACCAAATTCATACTTCATTTATGATATTCTTGAACACTTCAAGATATTCTTATTGGTATTTCTCTAAACACCATTTGAAGTATTAGCATGTATTCCGATAGGTATGTAAATACATCACATGTATTATACCTAATAGGATAATCACTCTCCCACTACTATTAGTGAAGATTGATTAATCATGTCCAAGATATTCATGTCTCTTACTGGTTCTCTAACCAAAAGAGTCTAAATTTATCCATCATATGGAAACTAGAAATGAATTTCTCATGATTGATGCTAATCTATTTGTTTGAGTTATCAATAACATTTTAGGTATCATTTTATCTTATGTGTATCAAATACCACAAGATAAACAAGGCATTTCCATAAAGATCATATCTTTTAAAGAATGAAACATCAACTTTATTAATTGCCATTATTGTCATACAATATGCAAAAATAAAGTGTTTCTATCTATTGGAAAATATGAAATAGCAGTTCATAACTGTATTACATGCCTTATTGCTGAAAAATAAACTAAAGTACTCCTATCTATGGCGGCAACACTTGCCCCATTTATTGAGTTCTTTACACTTTACATCTTGGTATCATATACCTCAAAAAGTGTTACAAGTTTATTTTCATGACACCTTTAAGTAGAGGCTTCAGTTGCCTCCTTCTTCTTTTGTTCTTCCAGATAGAGAGGACAATTCCTTTTCCAATGTCCAAGCTTGTGACAATGGTGGCAATTTCCTTTCTTGGTCACTCCTCCCTTGGCCTTGAGAGCTGAAGACGGCTTAGACTCTTGGCTAGCTTCAGAACCTTTCTTAGCTTTGCCCTTGACCTTGCGCTTGGACTTGCCCTTCTTGCCCGTGATCACCATCACAGATTTAGGCTTGTCCTTCTTCATCTGTATCTCGACTGTCCTCAACATGCCCAACAACTCTGACAGTGGCCTATCAAAGTTGTTCATGTTGTAGTTCATCACAAACTGACTGTATGACTCTGGCAACGATTGCAGAATCACGTCAGTAGCCAACTCTTAGCTCAGTGGAAATCCCAGTCTCTGCAGGTTCTCCACATACCCAATCATCTTGAGTGTGTGAGGGCCAACTGGATCTCCTTCTGTCATGACGCACTTGAACATCGCCCTAGAAACATTGTACCTCTCTTGCCGTGCCTGATCTTCATACATGTTCCTGAGATGCTGAATCATCTCAATGACACCCATGTTCTCATGTTGCCTCTGCAACTCATAGTTCATTGAACATAGCATCAAGCACTTTGCATCAATGGCATCATCAGAATGCTTCTTGTAAGCATCCCTTTCTGCCCTTGGTGCATTTGGAGCAGGTTCCTCTGGAATTGGAGTATCCAGGACATAGAGCTTACACTCTTGAGTGAGAACAATTCTCAATGTCCGATACCAGTCGTGGAAGTTCGTCCCATTTATCTTGTCCTTGTCAAGGACCGATCACAAAGAAAAGTTGTTGTTGTTTCTTTCCATTTGTATTACAAAAAGGAAAATATGCAATTTTAGTCCAAAACTCATTTTTGACTTATTTGATTGATTTGAAAAAGTTTGACGATAAAATTAGGCCTTTAATTAATTATCGCTCCCACTATTTTAATTCAAATTGATAGCCCTCACCATCAATTCGGAAGATTGCAGCGTACAACCTTCTAGTGGGCAAGATCCTGAAATCCTCTAAGTAATGGACCAGCTAGGGCTGTCACCCACGACTTAGATCTCTCAGGTAGGCAACTCTTGCCAATTGCATCATATGCAACTCTTGATAAGATGTCATATACAACTCCTTGCAATGATCATCTCCATGCCTCAAGGTACTAGATCCCATCTAGATCACCTTTTTAAGTCCAACCCAAAGCAAACACGATGAATATGCACCCTGCTAGGGCAGACCCACACATTCATCCTTTATGCTTCCACGAGATAGATGGTGCACCACGCTAGGGCGTGCCCACACTTGGTCGATCAAGCTTTTCACGTGTGTCGCATTTGGAAGGCATCTACAACTTAATATTTAATGAGGGATTTGGTTTATATATACATATACATATCCAATCACCACAATACATAGTACATATCATATACATGCTATATCCCACAGAAAACATGTGAAACGATAAAAGCGATGATTTTGGCCATCCTAATGTGATTCCTCGAGCCAAGAGGAATCACGGTCATCTAGGTCTACATCATATGCAACCTGTACAAGATAACTCTGTGCTTTAACCATCCGAGTTGATCAACTCATCATATGAATGATCTGCTCTCTGGCCGGTCGTCTGGGAGCCACCAGCCGATCGGTTGGCTCCTCCAACCGATCGGTTCGCCTGGTCGTTGTGCATCTCTCCATGGCCGCCACCCTCTCGTCTCGCTCCTCGAACCGGGCATCTACCCGATCGGTTCGTTCCTTGAACCGATCGTCTTGAAAGCCAACCGATCAGTTCACTCCTTGAACCGATCGTCTCAGCTGTCGTCTGGAGGTCCACCGGTCTTCGACATAACAAGAAATTAAAAACTATCCTATTATTACATTACTTTAAAAGAGAAACCCTGAGTTACATTCAGGGGGAGCAAAGGTAGGAAAGAATCTCGAATTATTTCGAGTTACATCAGGAATAGAAGAGGGAATCAGTGCGCAGACCGAGATGCAAGCAACCACACACAACCAATCACAGATAGGGTTTATTGACCATAATCACGCAACATCCACCACAAAACTCATTTAAGGGCGACGCGTATCGAGTGCATTAATATTACATATCATATATATAATATTTGGGATTTGTGGATTTAAGATTGGACATGCATAAGCCATTATTATTCGTATCGTATGCAATAAATAAAGGCGACAAACCAAAATCGATCATATCGATAATCCTAAAGTATAGAGCAGTTGACGTGGCTCTGATACCACTGTTGGGTTTTAGGGGAGGCAGAGCAAGCAGTGGAAACAAAAAAAAATTTCTCCTCCCCATTACCCGAACCGAGGAAATGTGTCAACGTCTATACAGTAGGAAGGATGGTTTGAGGAATCATACCTTGTCCCAAGGCTTGCTTGGCAACAATACGTCGCAGCTAGTGCGGTCTTCGCCTCCGGTCTTGGACGGTGTCTGTGCAGCTCCTGGTCGAACCGGGACTCACGACTCCTCCTGGCACCGGGACTGTCGGGTTGACAGTTGTCCCCCTGAGCGGCAGTGACCTCCTGCCTCTGTAGTAGTCCAAACGGACCACCTGGAACTCCACTCTCCTTGTCCCACAAGGAAGTGGAAGGAGTCAAACCCTTCTGCAGGCGTACTAGTCGCCCACACACTCTCCTGCCTCCAGTTGCAACCGCAGTTGTCCTTCCCTTGCTGCACCTCCCTTTTGCGGGAAGCACTTGCTCGGGCTCTCTCTTGGTTACCAAAACTAGAGAGAACGACAACTTGCAGAGCAACTGGTTGCACTGAGTTGTTCTTCGAGAAGCCCCCAATACCCCTATATATATAGGAGGGTCATGGGATAGGGTTCTCTATCCCGGGAAATACGGGACTAAGGCAGGAGTAGAAGGGTTCGAGGATTTTCCACAAAAGGCAACCTGTTCGCAACTTGAAACGATCGGTTCAGCAGTTGAACCTATCGGTTCGGCCCTTGAGCCGATCAGCTGGGCCTGAGCCGAATCGTTGGGGCACTCCAACCGATCGATTGGTGCCCTGAACCGATCGGTTCACGGTCCTGATCCGGCTCAAAAAGACTTTTCTTATTTCTTTCCAAATTGGTATCGAATACCAATATTATTCCCAATCGAATTGGAAATTTGAAACCAAAGGAAAATTCTTGCCGACATGATTTTCCCAACTGGTCGGTTGCGCCAGTTGAGCCGATCGGTTTAACCCTTGAACCGGTCGGTTCAACCTGGGCATGAGCCGATCGGTTGGACATTCCAGCCGACCGGTTCAACTACCCCAGCCGACTGGTTCATCACATGAGCCGATTGGTTGGGAGCACAGGTTAGGAAAAATCAGTCAATTGCGATTTCAATCAATCTGATACTCCAATCAATGCGTCCAACACCTTGAACCATATGATATTGAGTCATCGACTGATTGAATGTTTAATTGAACTACTAAACTCCTTTAGTAATCAATCTAAACATAGCTTTGTGGACAAAACTCCTCTTCCAGGTTAAATCCTATGTGTGTGACCCTGCAGGTCCTCTTTCACGTTGTCACTGATATCCTGAATGAACTCGAGGCATGGACCGGTCATCCTGTCAACGTTCATTCACTTTCTTGATCTCAGAGTAGATTGGAAGAGATATGTTATGACATCAGTATCACATACTCACTCACACATGCGTGCACGCCTTTCTCAATCCCACTCATCAAGTGGCCATGGATATCAAGCTCCCTTAGGAGGGTCAAATTCCATATCTATCACTCACCCCTCAAAAGCCCCATGTGTCAAATCCACCCAATCATCACCTTTATAACAACCCATGTTTCAAGACTGCGTTTGATGATGTCAAAGTGTACCCAACGACATGTGTTGAGTGTAGTGATTTCAGGTCAAAGAATCACATTCACCACCATCACTGTGAGTACTGACTGTGACTACCATGTCATGGTTCCATGTGTCAAACTCACGGTGGGTCTGTCCGGTACACTTGTTCTCTAACAAGTACCTATGTGTTTGGTTTGATATCTCTATATCATGACTAATGAGATTCTGTCATCAACCATCACCACAATCTAGTCTTGTGTGTCATTGCTGTCTATCTACCTTCCACAATGACATCCGACTAGGGACAAAACAAGAATGTACAAACTCTTAGCATCCGTATGATCTCATCGTTCAGGTCCTCAACCTGAAGGCATACGTCATTGAGTATTGTCATTCTCTAGACATTCAATCTGTTCTATCACTATCTCATATGACTGAACCAGAATGAATTGGAAGCTTGCCTTTGATGTTTATCAAATCAATCTTAATGTATCCCATCAATCATCCCATGATTGTCTCTCAGGGCATACATACCAACAAGTGCTACCTGATAAGGGAGGCACAGCAAGGGAAAGACAACTACAGAAAGCGACTGGTAGCAGGAGAGTGTGTTGGCGACTAGTACGCCAACATGAGGGTTTGACTCCTTCCAATTCCTTGTGGGACAAGGAGATTGGAGTTCCAGGTGGTCCGTGTGGACTACTTCAGAGGCGGGAGGTTTCTGCCGCTCAAGGGGACAACTGTCAATCCCGACAGTCCCGGTGAGAGGAGGAGTTGTCAGTCCCGGTTCGACCAGGAGCTGCACAGACACCGTCTAAGACTGGAGGTGAAGACCGCGCAAGGCGCGAGGTATTTTTGCTGAGCAAGCCTCGGGACAAGGTATGATTCCACAAACCTTCCCTTCCTATTGTATAGACATTGACGCGTTTCCTCGTTCTGGGTTCCGGGGGAGGAGAAATTTGTTTGTTTCCGCTGCCTTCTCTGCCTCCCCTAAAACCAAACAGGAATCTCACGCAACTCTCTCCTTTCTCCTTCTTCCTTACTTGGAAACCCTAGTCGAGGAGAGTACGTTTATCCCTGGGGCAGCAGGGACTCGTGGGGTCGCCACGATCGATGAGAGAGGTTCCATGATGTCAAATCAAAGCTTGATGGTGCTCCTCCTAGTCCCTTACACCCGCACGACGCCGCAAGTTAGCTGTAGCACGGCAGCGGTTGCTGGTCTGATGGGCTCGATCCTGGATGACCGGCTGCATACCAGAGGTACCCTCACCTGTGTGAGGGCACGGCGGAGGTAAGGGAAGGAGCCATCATGGCTGTCGGGGCCAAGGAAGAGGAGGAAGAGCCGCACCATCGTGGCTAGGGCAACACAGCACGGCTACGCAAGGTTGAAGAAGATGAAGGTCGCATTGGAAGAGTTTGCCCCTCCGCGGGCTGAAGGACCAGTTACTTAACCATGGGCAAGGACGTAATTTCAAAATGTTTTCAAGTTGCAAACAACGTTGCATGAAGAAGATGATGTGTCGCTCTCTGATTGGCCAAAGTAAGTTGATTTTGTAAAATTTGTAGTTAAATATTGGTAGCTCAGATTGGTACGCATAAAATATGAAATTTTCTCAAAAAAATAAGAGTAATCCAATAAAAATATGTATAGAATCTATTTCCTCTTGCAATTCGAAAAGTAGTGTAATTTATCAACTTTAATGAATTAAAGATTAAGAAACCCTATTTCAAGGTGATTAATGTAGTTAGTAGGGTTTAATGGATGATTAAAGTTGATATTAACCTATTAATTGTAAAAAGGTATATAGAGAACAAAAAGGATGAACTTTGCATGTAATTAGTTTAATTTAGATTTTATGTGCATAAATTTACTTTAACGGGCCTTGAAACCCTAATGTTAGTAATTGTGACTATTAATGGCTTTAATTGATCAATTTCATGATTAAAGTTGAGATAAGATAATTCTAAGCTATTTCGAGCATGAAAGTTCCTAATTGTGGATAAATACCCTTAATGTAGTAATTAGGGTTTTTCTAATGAATAAAGGAAGAATTAATGACAAATTGAGTTCTTTTGTGAATTAGACCATAATGATCTTTGAATTGATGATAAGTGAGTGTAATGATCTTGTCATGGATTGAAAGGATAAAAATAGTAGCTTTAATGTGAAAGAGGCTTAATGGACTTAATTGATGGTTAATTGTGCCTTAAATCAAAATTAGGGCTATATGTTGTTAAAAGATAACCTTTATATCTTTCGTGAAGAATAGATGAGATGAATAGGGTTTATGAGTAATTGTATAAAATTAGGGTTTAAAATAATAAAAGATGAAGTGAAGCCCTAATTGCAAAGGAAACCCTAAAAGTGGATTAGAAACCCTAGGAAGCGAGCTAGGTTTAGTAGATCTTGATGGCATGATTAATAATAGGAAATTGTATGCATATTTCAGGATCTCATAATGTGCTTGCTTGCTTATTTGGATTTCTTGATTGGATTATTCTGTCTCAAATCATCCTGACATGTATGTGGTTACGCTTATGGATAATATTCTTAGTTTCACGATGATTCCCGAAGATTTTATCGGTTGTTTGAAATAAAATGCTTGGATGATTTTTATTTCATGCAACTATAAAGTGACTACGATTATCACCATAAGTAAGTATACATAACTGGCTCAGATCCTGGTCCTAAGTAGCTTAATGAATTGACCTAGTACATGGTTATCTATGGGGTAGGCCCATCACGTCATTGGATGACTTAGTACATGGCTACTAATGGGGTAGGTCCATCAAGTCACCTTGAGTCAGGGATTGGGCTACCTATGGGTAGTGCCATGCGACTCTCTATCACACCATGAGTTAGGGATTGGGCTACCCATGGGTAGTGCCATGCGACTCAACCCTAGATATTGATCTGCCTAAAGTTATGTTAAAAACATAAAGTTGTTTGTTAAATCATATTTGATTGCAATATGTTGTTATATTTTTGGTCGATCCAAAAAGTGTGTTACTGAATTACCAAAACTTTGGGCACAATGTACCCCATTACAGCAAAAACATAAAACCTTGATACCAACAGGCTGGTAAGCAAGGCCAAAACATAGGATACAGAAAAGCATGCACCCCCATAACATACTGAAGAGAAGCGATGTGCCCAACCACGCAAGAGCTTAGAGTAGACAGAAGGTAACCAACAAGATCATCCTAAACTACACAGGACGCCTCTGACAATAAAACCATCATCTGAAAGAATGACGACATGGGCAGCCGAATAAAATCTTCAGCACTTATGGATATCTCAAGAGCAGCAGCATAGCTGATCAGATCGCTACCAAAACACCAGGCCTTAGATCATCCAGTACGCAAAAGAACACACCAAAGGGCCTTCCTCACTGAAATCAACAATCCAAGTAGCCTCGGCAGACCAACCATGCACACACTAACAATACACCCATTAACTGAAATTGTGCGGAATAGAGAGCCAGTAAGAAGCAACAGAGACCTTTGAGACCAACGACTGGAGCCCAATGGTCAATCCTTTAAACATATCAGAGGCCACTACTACAGAACCTACCTTTAGTGTCGGTTATTTATGGCCTTTAGTGTCGGTTTCCAAGCGACGCCTATGTGGGCGACACTAAAAGGTCACCCATTACGCGTTGGTTCCAGAACCGACACCCAAACTCTTCACGCGCGACCGAAAACGTGCCATCATGGGACTATAGGCGTCAGTTATTAGATAAGAAACCGACGCCCAAACCCTTCACGCCACAGAAAGGGCGCCATCTTGGGCGCTATCAGTGTCGGTTATAAGCCAACAACTGACGAAATATGTCTTCACGCCAAAAGAATATGTGTCGGTTACATTTAAATAACCGACACTGTAAAGTTATGTGTCGGTTGTTTACAATTACCGACACCTGTTATTGGCGCCAGCTTGGACACTATCAGTGTCGGTTTGTATTAAGAAACTGACACCATATATGTTCGCGCCATAGGAAATAGGCGACGGTTATATCTAAATAACTGAAGCCTATTGTTTTTTTTTTACAGACCTGCAGACCTGCTGTGGCTGGTCACAGGATGAGAAACCTGCAGTTCAGTTAACTAAACTGCAGGTTTTACGACATCCATTGATATCAGCCAACAACAGGCCACAAACCTGCAAATTTAACAACAAAAGTATTCACACATGCATTTAGCAATACAACCTGCAGTTCCATTTTATTTTCACACATTTTGAAACATTCATGTAGCTAACAATCTGTAGTTCCATTCATTCACATTCACACATGTAGAAACATTCACATAGTAACCAACACTTTCATTCATTTTCACTCAGACACATGTAGAAACATCTAGACATGTAGAAACATTCACACATATTATAATTCAGAAATTCATTTACAAAATCCCCACTATTTGTATGGTTGTTGCCCATTCTTCTCTTACTTCATTTAATTCTCCCATCGTATAGGGAGCATGTACATCTGGTAAGTCCGTTCCTGTAGTGGGGTCAGCTTTAAACACCGGTAAAGAGAATGATGTATATATATAATTAATGAGCTATAAATAAGATTGATATATTTCATATTATCTAATGAGACTATATAATACCTGAGCAATACAATCGATGTCCATACAACATGACAGACTAACACATATATAGTACATAACAAGAGCAGCGTCGAATTTACATACAACACTAGCTTAGTACATATATAGTGGGACTTATAAGGTGACGATCCCACCTGGTAAAACAGGTTACCAACAACTACATGTTACGACTGGGAGGTCATGATTCAGCAACAGTATGCATTAGCAGGAGGACAAACAGATCACCATATGTTTGCCCTCATATGGTGATCTGTTTGTCCTCCTGCTAATGCATACATTGCTGAATCACGACCTCCCAGTCGTAACATGTAGTCGGTAACCTGTTTTAGCATATGGTATCGTCACCTTAGTCCACTATATATGTACTAAGTTAGTGTTGTATGTAAATTCGGAGCTACTGTTGTTATGCACTATATATGTGTTAGTCTGTCATGTTGTTATATGAATCTGAACCACTTGTGTGTGCTGCACTTCATTGGGGCTTCTTCCTGCATATCCTGCATAGCTATGTCATGTCCGTCCTGCATAGCCTTCTTCCTATATTTATTTTTCAAAGAGAATACAAACAAAAATTATTAGTGTAGAGTTAGTGAAATACTGATCAATGTCTAGAATTGGAATAGATCAAGAACCTACTCTCAGCATCGCGTATGTAATCTCGGGTGAGATTGGTCCTATAGTTCTTTAGCACCCTCCCACAATGTTTAGCATTTGTATTAACTAGAAGATAATGAAACATCAAATCAGAAAATGATATTGATATTAAAAAAGTAAACATTTAGCTTCAATAAAAAAATATAAACATGCATGCCTCTAAAATTGTGATCTTTTATCAATTAACAATCCTTCATTGTGATCTCCGCGCACATATAAGTCATCATTAGCTTCAATATTTTTTAGAGTTGGCAACCCAACTGAGAATGGACTGGAGTCATCATATTTATCATAGTACTCTTCTTCATCTATAGGATCTTCAATGAACTGTCTTTTACCATGAAGAACAACCGACCATTTATCATTTGCAGGATCATCGATATAAAATACTTGTTTCGCCTGTGATGCCAATATGAATGGTTCATCCTTCTCGCCAATCTTTTCAAAGTTCACTAAAGTGAAACCCAATTCATCCACTATAACTCCTTTGGTGTTATCAACCCAATTACATTTGGCACCTTAACATTTATCAAGCATTCACAAAAAGCTTTCTTCTCTTTTCTAGACAACCTGTAACATGCGGGAGGTAAGTATGTTCTTTTACTACCCATTTCACATATTTCTGTTAATTCTGACCTTATTCCCATTTCACGTAGGTCCAGTCTGGATTTTATCCCATCTTTAGTCTTACCTGTTATATTTAACAGAGTACCAATGATGTTATCACATACATTTTTCTCAACGTGCATTACATCGATACAATGTCTGACTGTCAAAGAACTCCAATAAGGAAGATCCCAAAATATTGAGTTCTTCTTGAATGAAGAATTGTCACTCCGTGTAGTACCTTGTGATCTCTTACCAAATTCATTGACAAAGTCTTTTATTCTTTCATAAACAACCTCCCCTGGTATAGGTTTAGGTGCACTGCGTTCCTCATTCAATCCATTGAATGCTTTGCGCTTCCTACGACACAGATGGAATTTTGGAAGAAACCTTCGATGAGCGAGATATACATTCTTACCGCCATGTTTTAGTCTTGTTCAATCAGTGTTCTCTTCACATATAGGACACGCTTTAGCTCCTTTGACACTATATCCAGACAAATTCCCATATGCTGGAAAATCATTAATAGTGCAAAACAACATAGCATGCAAACGAAATGTCTCTCTTCGTGAAGCATCATAGGTCATCACACCTTCACCCCAGAGTTTCTTTAAGTCATCAATCAGAGGTTCAAGATAAACATCGATGTCATTTCCAGGTTGTTTAGGGCCCGATATCAACAACGACAGCATTACGTACTTATTTTTCATACACAACCAGGGAGGAAGATTGTATATAACAAGCATGACTGGCCAAGTGCTATGTTGGCTGCTCAATGTCCCGTACGGATTCATCCCGTCTGTACAAAGCCCAAGTCTTAGATTCCTGACTTCTTCACCAAATTCAGGGTACAATACATCAATCTTCTTCCACTGTGGGGAATCAGACGCATGTCGTAGGATCCCATCATTAATTTTCTTAACATCTGCATGCCACCTCAAATTCTTCGCATGTATCGGATTGGCAAACAAGCGTTGAAACCGTGATATTATAGGTAGATACCACATCACCTTGGCAGGAGAACCAGTTTTGGACTCCCCCGAAGTCGTCAATTTATACCGTGACGCACCACATTTTGGACAATCTTTCAAATCTGCATAGTCCTTTTGAAATAATACACAATCATTAGGGCATGCGTGTATCTTCTTGGCATCCATTCCCATTGGGCACAACAATTTCTTTACCTGGTATGTTGAGATTGGCAGCTCGTTTCCTTCAGGAAGCATTTCTTTCAACAATGACAGCAATGATGTGAAGCTTTTGTCGCTCCATCTATTGTTAGCTTTCAACTTATACAATCTCAACACAA
Organism: Alisma plantago-aquatica; assembly: GCA_963693085.1. Lineage (NCBI taxonomy): Eukaryota > Viridiplantae > Streptophyta > Magnoliopsida > Alismatales > Alismataceae > Alisma > Alisma plantago-aquatica. The sequence goes on from OY856410.1 coordinate 588,918,803, forward strand.
CGTTAAGCTTCGTAAACTTAGTACAACCTGTGTATAACGGCATCTCAGCATCATGCACTATGTTTCTAAAAATGGAATGTGGATCGGTGTGCTCTACCCCACAACTATCCAGCATCGCATCAACGATGTCTACTAGAACTGGTTCATTCACATCTACGCCATCGTAGGAAATTTCTTCTTCCATACAAGCACTGCTATCGACATCCACTGGTTTCGGGTTTGAAATCTCTCCATGCCAGTGCCATTCTGTATAGCCTTGTATAATCCCGTTCCACATGACATGAGTCATGATTTCGTCACCAGTGTTGACTTTCAAGTTGTTACCGCAATGTCTACATGGACAATAGAACCTATCTCCAGGTTGTTTCCTATGTTCCTCGTCAAATTTAATGAACTGGTGAAGACCAGAAATAAACTCTGGGGTGCAGCGATTGTGAATGGACATCCATGATCTATCCATTCTATGATCAAAGAGAAAACAAGTATATATTAGGACAAGATTAGGGTCTAGGGTTAACAAATACATGTGATGTCATTATTATATATAATAAATGTGTACCACCTATCCCTTCTTGAACACCTAATCTCACTAGTAAGTGTATAATGTGTATTGGGTTTTCAAGAAAATTTCGGCAGCATTTCCCCGCTGTTTTCCAAGTACATATGTACTTAGAGAACAAACGGGGAAATGCTGCCAAAATTTTCTTGAAAACCCAATACACATTATACACTTACATCCTAAGTGAGATTAGGTGTTCAAGAACAGTCCCAAACCGGGGACTATCCAAGATTTACTCCTAATGAGTAAATCTTGGATGGGTTTCTAGGCCAACAAATAATGTATTGTCATTCTTATACCTAAAATCCTAGTTCTTCAATTTAGGGTGATTATTGATGTCTTTAAAAGCATGATTGGCAATTTAGGGATAAGTTCATCATTTACATTCCAAGCATGTCACATGTGTGCATTATAGTTCATCATTAAGCAAGATATAAGCAAGTATGTCATATTAAAATAGACTAAACAATATGAGAAAATAGTAGTGTAATCATGCAAATGGGAACATTCATGGGAACACACACTTCAGTTATAAGCATTCATGTAGCAACTTTCAGTTCCATTTATGGGAACACACACTTCAGTTATAACAATAACTAAACAAAGGGGTTGGTGTACCCCTAAACATGCGCATAATTAAAAAAACTATTACTACAGACAAGTCTAGATAGATAGACAACTAAATACTACACCAACATGGTCCTGCATGCATCAGTAACTTCTTTTTGATGATGAAGTTGTGTCACGAAGCTCCTCACTGTATTTAGACGAATCTGAACTGACAGGGGCCTCAGATTCAGATTTGTCCGAGCTGATATGCGACGCCGTGCGCTCATACCGCAGAAGATGATCGGGGGTCTCGCAGTTGCTGTTGGTTATCCAAACTTTGTTGGAATTATCGCCAACTGGACGGAGAAAAAGCATGTTCCAACGGACCACATGCAGCTCTCCAATCCAATCACGCCAACCGGATTTTGATACAAGATTTCCCGCCAAATCATACTCAACCTCGATAACATGTGAATAATTACCAAAAGTTAGGGTCACTTTACCAGGCATGTAGTGTCTTCCTTTTAGAAAATGCCAATGTTTGGGTATGACCAATTGGTTTAAGGAACGATCATCTAGGATGATGTCCAATTGTTCTTCAATAGGGAACGTTAACATTGACATAGAGGCCCAGTTCATAGTGACTGTTATGGGTGGACAGAGACTGCACAATATTAGTATTAACAAAGTGTAAGTACATATAACGATGTTATATATTTTCAGAAAAAGTTGTATAACATCAGTTAACCTTTTATTGCTTGTCATAACCAACTTTATTGTGGTAGACATGATAGCTTGAAAAGAAGTCTACAAATGTACTTAGAGAACAAACGAGGAAATTCTCCTAATGAGTAAATCTTGTACGGGTTTCTAGGTGCTTACTAAAATAGAACCATTATATGGAACTAATCCTACATTATACACATACTTTTCCTGAGTAAGATAATGTGCACTTCATGTAATTATTAAGATCTGAATATATATAAGTTGTTTCTACCTACTTTGATGGGATTTTATAACATTCGAGTCTTCCATTTATAACATTAAGATCTGAATATAAATAAGAATCCCATTTGATACACACGATTGAGAATCTTTCACGATACTAGGAAAATACACTAACTAGATATTCATTTAGGTGTTAGACATCAATATGTGTATGAGCCCTAATTAAAACTGATTCTCATAAGAAGTAAATAAATTTAAAAAAATGCCCAGCAGCAGGGCGGCACCTTGAGGGAAGACGAGCAGAGGAAGAAGAAGAAGGCAGGGCGGGCACCTTGAGGGAAGAGGAGCAGTGGCCGAGGCAAAGTCCTAGCAGCTTCCGGCGGTGAAGAGAGGAGCGGCCGAGAGGGCGGCGAGGCTAGGAGACCTAGCTGCTACCGGCGACGGCGGAGAAGAGGCCGGCGGGCGGAGAAGAGGCCAACGATAGAGGAGAGGCCGGCAGGCGGAGAGGGAGGCCGGCGGGCGGGCGGAGTGGGAGGCCGACTGCTTCTCGCTCGACGGCGACGAGCGGCGAGCACGGAGGAAGGAGCGGCGGAGGCGGCGGAAGGAAGCAAGGGAAATCGCCGGAGCTAGGGAAATCGGGAACGAAATAGGGAAATGGGAAGAATCGTTCGGGCAGGGTGAGCTATTAAGTTGAAAATACGTGTCGGTTCTTTAAAAAACCGAAAACTAAACCAACAGTGTCGGTTCTTTTCCACAAACCGACAACTATACTAGATTATAGTCATCGGTTTTTGATTAAACGACAACCGACAACTATTCCTATCTCATGAATACCCTTTAGTCGTCGGTTATTTAGTTACGAACCGACGCAATATGTAAAATATTGGAGCCAATTTTTTCGCTGGAATTTTGGGTTTGGCGGTTGATTTTAGGTGTCAGTTTTTTATTAATTAACCGACACTTAATAAAAGCGGTACCCGTGTCTGGTCAACCTTCACGGATTGGATGTCGGTTTTTGTTCCAAACCAACACAGTAGGGTTTATGTGTCGGTTTTTGTATACAACCGACACCTTGAAAAGTGACTTTATAAGCCATTTCTGTAGTAGTGGGCTAAATAGCAAGAAAGAGAAATAGATCAGCTAGGAACCCGCTTCCCATTACTTCCTTGCTCCACCAGATGTGACTGCCCTCGCAGGGGAGGAGTAGGTCACATCCTTTAACATGGGAAAAAAATGGTCGGCAATCACCAGATCACCAGGACCCTGCAATACTCAAGATCACACAACATCAACAAGGGATATGAGGAAAAGAAGAGCAGAACGCCTCCCTCTAAACCCAACCCCACAAACGACCCCTATATCCAAAGGGACCCCTCATCGAACACCTTGGGGGTGTTCGAGACTCATGGCTCCAAGGAGTCACACACAGTAGGGACGCTTGGAAGAGCACCCAGTCGATACAGTTCCAGAGACGAGAGACCATGGAGGTGCCTGCATCACTGGAAAAGGAGAAACCCTGCCGCAAGGCAGCAAGGGTGACCCAGGCTACCCTGCGAGGGACCGGCCACCACCACCAACTGAGACCACCTGTTGTCTGAGGACAGATCAAACGGAGTCCGGCCACCACCTCCAGCGCGCAGCAGCACGAAGCATCTACCTGGACAGTGGCTCCCTCAAGATTGGACTTTGAGAGACCAAATCAGGAGGCACCTCGATGGAGCAGGACAGACTCGACGGTGAAGTAGCACAAGCCGAGGACGCAAACTCGAGCCTCCCAATAGGGAGACCTGTCTTGAGCAACCATCGAACCCTTGTGGTCGACCTTGAGGATGGCGCCGACTTGACCCAATCGCGCCAGAGCTCGGAGCAGGGAGGCATCATCAAAACTGGTCAGTCAAAGATGAGAGGGCATCATAGCCCAGGGAATCCAGGTCGTAGCAACGGATGAGTAGAAGCAGCGGTGAAAAGGTAGAAACCCTAAAACACTGTGACGACGGAGTAGCTGCGTAGAGCATCAGGACTGGGAGGGCATCACTCCTCTCCATCTGCCACTCCAAGGCAAGATGGGGTCGATAAGATCGACTATCCGAACCGCAACCCGTCCATAGCCCAGCGGCACATCGCATTTCTGCTCATCTGCTTCCATGGAGAGCCCAACAATATGCCATCCTTTCAACTTAGGACCGAACCAAGAAGACGCCGTTGAGACTTTTGAGGCTAGGGGGAGGAAGACGTCGGGAAGAGCCCCCTCCCCCTAGCGGTGGCCACCGGGGATGCTAGAGAGAAGTGAGAGCCTAACCCTAGAGAGAGAGACCCGCCCCTCTGGTCTCAGCCTTAAACTTTAGTCTCTTGCAAGTATTGTTGAAACACTTTGTAATATGTTGTTATCATAGTTGCACGATTATTGTTTCCCCCACATACCAGCTTCATTCTTACCAACGTTTTGTTTGTCGGCATTTTAGGTACAAGTGAAAAGAATAAACAGTAAAGTGGCAATTATGGAATTTAATATGAATTAAAGTTCAAAGGAGGATTAGTTAGAATAGACTCCATGTGGATAGAAGTAGATATCCAAGTTTTTGAAAAAGGTATGCAAAGTTAAATTTTATTACAGTTTTTCATTTTAGTTAGTAGAATTTGATAATAATTATAGATTATTTGTCAAACATTTGATCCTATTAATTGGGATAACGGCTCTGACCTTCTGGTCTCCCTTAATTGGGGGTTACTGAGAGGTGAGGTCGTTACATTTGGTATCAGAGCATAGGTTTCTCATTTAATCTTTAATAATTAATAGATTTTACAAACTCCGTAGAACCCAAGGGAGTTATTAGAGGATTTTCCGAAAGACAGAGGTGTCTAGAAAAGGATCACGTCTGGGGGCTGGAAATATTTTCCTCCGCACTGCTAGTCGGAATACGAGGACTCCCGGATCCATGTGACTGCATGGACAAAGTCTCAGGATTTGACTTGAAATAAGATACCTTTAGGACTCTCTCATCTTTTTCATCTCTCCTCAACTCAAATGTTGTTAAGGACCTTAAGGATTAGGATTTTCTCTCTTTTTCTCACCCTCTCAAGGTATGGGTAAGGTTTATAAGGTTTAAGGAATCCTCCACCAAATTAATGAAAAGCATGTAAATAAGATGTCATGGACATAATCTTAATATATTAAGCATAAACTAAAGAATAGATACATGCTTAAGTTGTATGACATGAGTTGTCATTGCCCTCAGGAGAGACCTGAGGCTAGACCTTCATGTCAGGAGGATAAGTAAAGAGAGTTATTCATGGAGGTAGAGTCCTCCATTAAAAGTAGAGACCTGACACATCCTCTAAGGATGAAGTTAACCCTAACCCTAAGTGAAGGTTAGAGAGAGAGATGACATGATGAGTTAGATGTCATGGTAGACCAGGTGTTTGGATGGACATGCCCTGGATTCCATATGAGCCATGAGAGGTTGGATGACCAAGTACCTTTGGCGACTCAACCTTGGAAAGGGTCGTGCATGTTAGAGTGAAGGGTAGCTCCTTCAGATGAGGTTAGTGAAGGACCTATAGGAACCCTAGGGGCTTATGCAAGTAGGGCATAGTATGCACCCAGAGTACGTCAGTAATGCTGACATTAGGCTAAAACCCTGGCCAAGAGAATGTGATGGATAGATTACGAGATGAGCATAGAGGGTTATGGATAACCTTGAGCAAACATAAGCTTGAACATAAACTTCACCATGTAAGGGTATGCATGTGAGCTTGATCCACCTTCATGGAGAGAGGACCTCAGGTAGTAAGGTTGTTTGTAGGGTTAAGTTCTAGAAAGAGAAACAAGACCCATGCAAGAAGGTTGGAAGCCTAGACTCCGAGATATGAGGAACAATGGGGAGTTGAGGATGATGCGACCTAAGTGGATGATAGTGGTTACCTCATGTTTGACCCCTGGAGGTTGATGATATCTTGGTTGCCTTTAGAGGAACCAAACCCTAGAGGGAGGATGATGCTTCTGGAACCTATGTGCCTATGGTATAGGAGTTTACCTACTGATTTGAGACAAAGAGTGCCTTAAACCCTAAGGAGGTTTAAGTAGCAAGTTGAGAGGCTTTATATCTAGTTGGTTGTCCTTGAAGAAGACTCAAATCTGAGTTGTTGCTCAAATAAAAGGATCATGGGAGTGCATGACATACCTTGGACATGTTTGATTTGTGGTTAAGCATGCAGTTAGACACCCAAAATGTGAACCTAGGGTTCCTAGGCCTAAGAGGTAAAGCAGTGTACCAGATGCTCATGATGAGATTTGAGTCTCTATAGGTTCGAGCATGGTACTCCTCACGTGTAGAGGTAAAGGAAACCCCTTAAGTTAAAGGTATGTTTGATGAACCCCTCACAACTAACTTGGTCTAATGTTGAGGATGAGAACAAGTGTGACCTAGCATGGTTTTTTAGGTGTCTTCTTGTGCCTTAGTAGCTTGCTAGGGCTAAGCATGCTCATGTAGATGCAGACCCTAAACATAAGGACGCTTGTGACCTTTGTTATCAGGGTGTAGTTTCCTCCCATCCTAGGAGAGGGACCTTTTTGTAGGGTGTATACCAATTTTGTTGGTTTTGAGGTAACCTAAAGAGGTCTCGTAGGATCTTGAGAAGCTAAGTGAAGAGTACATGGTATGAGAATGAACCTGTAGACCCATAGATAACCATCTCTAAGTACATATGGATGTGTTACCATGACGGTAATCGGTATGGGGCCTAGCCAAGGTAGGTAGGTCTCCATGGCCCCTATGAAAGGATGAAAGACAGCCCACGTATACAGAGGGAGATGATGAAAGCTTAGGTAAGGTTCTAAGTTGGACATGTACTATAATGGAATCCTAAGTCTATCCTAGGGTCAGGTGGGGATGAGATCGATGAAAGTGGGAGTTTCGTAATTCCCTAGTTACACATGACCATAGGATCGGGAGGTAACAACTATCATTGTTTGAGGGCCATGGGTTAGGAGATTGATCACCTGCATGAACTCATGGGACCCAAAGGGCAGATGAGTAGGGCACTCTCTGGATGCATAAGGGAAGAGGGATGACCCCAAAAGTGTCGACACCCTATAGACCTAGAGGAGATGACCAAGGATTGTGTGTAAACCCAAGTAGGTTCGAAACCAGTTTTCCATGGAAGTAACCTTGATATCGAGATGATTGTGATGTAGAGACATGTGTGGCACGTTTCAACTTGGATTTAAAGGTGTACCGGAAAGGTGGGATGTACAATATATACTCTTGGAGCAGGAAGAACTTTGTATTTGGACTGTAGCCAAATGCTTATTTCCTCTTGTTATGGGAGTGAGAGATAGGACAGTACGCTTGCCATACACTAAGGATAAAAGATGATGTGAGTTGGAACGTTGCTACGAGGTATGAGGACAGAGATGATAATATACCATGGTGGAGTGAATGATACCTGGATGATTTACCAACACTAAAGAGAAATAAGGTAGTCATCTTATAAGGATGTTTTTAGCAGGAGCTATGTGGAATTTGCAAATGATGCAAGGTTGAGTTTGATCACCATGAGGATGAGCTTAGAGTTTCTTAATGAAGATAGACTTAGAGTTTGAGATGAGATGATAAGTGGAATACATGGAGGTGTATGTCTTCAACATTACCTAATACCTAAGGATGTGAAGTGGTAATGGATGCTCTAAATGAGATGCAACTGCCAAGTTTGGGTAGAGGCTAGAAGAGGTTGTTAGGCTAACCCTAAGTTTGAAAAAGAGGTAAGTTTGGCTAACACTCAGATGTAACGAGATCTGTTGAACAAGTTAGTGGTTGTTTGGTTAGCCAGCCTAGGCCTTGATGTGATAAAAGGATGGTTGTAGAACCTTAGATGCACTTCTTTGGAAAGAGGGTGATGAAACCACGACTAGAGTAGTTTAGGGTTTCTGAGGAATCAATCTTGAGGAATCATGACATACAAGAGATCATGATTTTAAGATCACCATACGCCGTGGTACTACAAAGATAGTAAGTGACAGTAGAACTCTGGATACTTAAGATGTAGTTGCATGTGGCATGTGGCCATGCAAGCCAGAGGTGAAGGATGAACACAAGTAACCCAGTGCATTGATATAAAGGATAAAGAGTCCCCGAGAGGGAAAGGGAGTTCAACACTATGGATGTTGTAAGTCTCCCCTAGACCAAGGAAGGTCAAGATGGAATATGGGTTAGGAAAGTTCTCCTTACCTAGATGACATAAGAAAGAAAGAGTACTCTCAAGGGACAGATCTGGTTGAACTACATATGAGAGAGATGGTTCAACTACACCAGGATGCGAGTTCAAAAGTTCTTGAGTATTACCTATAGGTTCACTTCCATGAGGTGGAAGTAGATGCATGACAAACTCGATGTTAGTACACCCCTAACTAATGGTTAGTGTGATCCAGACTAGAGGGTCTGATGAGAGCATGTGTGCTCATTCAGGGTGATACATAGAGACAGTTCTTGTATTCTGTAAGATGTGATGATAACCACCACTGCCAGTATCGGGATGTAAAGAAGCTCTGTAAGAGAGGTTGTGTCGGTCACCACTTCATTAAGATGATGTTGGTGGATGGACCTCGCAAAGGTCAGAAAAGGACCCCAGCGTGTGCAGAAGAAGTCGCTTTGATCATGTAGTGGCTGAAAGAGAGCCCAGGGGTGACATGAGTCGTGAGCTGATGCAAAGCAGACTGACATGTAGTTTACTGTGGGGGAATATGTGATGTGAAAATCTGACCCCTCTAAGTTATAGCTAAGAGAGCTGAGTCCCCGATGCATGGGTTCTTTTGACATGGTTTGGTGGAGAAGGTTAAGTTTTCTCTTACCCCTCAAGATAATGTGAAATATGATGAGTTCCATGTGTCCAATTTAGAGCACTATGTGAGGTACCCAGGCCATGTGCTGAGCAATGAACCTAGTGAGCCCAAGGGAGGCTGAAATTGAAATGACCTGAGTCACCTGTGAGGTTTATAGATGCCAAGGTGAAAGAACTCAGGGGAAACGAATATGTGATGATAAAGATTCTTTGGAAGTGCCACAGATAAGGTAAAGCCACATAGGGGCCAATGATGGACATGGAAAAGTCTTATCCTGAATTGTTTATTTGCTTGATGGAATTTTGAGGACAAAATTCCTATAAGAGGGGAAGGATGTTACAACCCCAACTTTTAGGTTCATTTGGTGAGAAATGTAATTTCTCATATTAAAGATATTTGAAAAAATGATGATGTAATTTGTTTTGAATAAATGAATTTCCTTTACAATAGCCTTGATGGTTGTTTTGTGGGATTTACTGGCTATTGGGCCCAATAAAGGAATAGACAAAAAAATTCCATTATTAAATGAATAAATAAGAAAATGGAGAAAAGAAAAATGTGGAAATACCAATAATAGAAAATTAGAATATAATGTGAATACATAATGGATTATGTAGCATTGTTAAAAAGGAAATATTTGCTACTAAAAGAAAATAGAAATTCATGCCCAAGGTATGTCATGCACTCCCATGATCCTTTTATTCGAGCAACACCTCAGAGTTGAGTCTTCTTCAAGGACAACCAACTAGGTATAAAGCCTCTCAACTTTTAGGTTCATTTGGTGAGAAATATAATTTCTCATATTAAAGATATTTGAACAAATAATGATGTAATTTGTCTTGAATAAATGAATTTCATTTACAATAGCCTGGATGGTTGTTTTTGGGCTTTACTGGCTATTGGGCCCAATAAAGGAAAAGACAAAAGAAATTCCATTATTAAATGAATAAATAAGAAAATGGAGAAAAGAAAATTGTGGAAATACCAATTATAGAAAATAGGAAGATAATGTGAATAAATAATGGATTATGTAACATTGTTAAAAAGGAAATATTTGCTACTAAAAGAAAATAGAAATTCATGTCCATGGATTAAAAAAAGCAAACATAAAGAGAATAAGAGAAAGGAATTTCAAATTCCTTAATGACCAAGGATCAAGGGGAAATAAGGAATTAATTTAAGAGAGAGAAAGAGACTTGGTTCTCATTGAAGGAATAGGATTCCTAACAAGAGAGGACTTGTTTCCTCTTAGATGATCATCTTAGGGCATGGATATCCACCCCTATATAAAGGGTACAGACCCTGGTTCGAGTTTAAGATGGAATCTCACGCAACTCTCTCCTTTCTCCTTCTTCCTTATGTGCAAACCCTAGTCGAGGAGAGTACGTCTATCCCTGGGGCAATAGGGACTCGTGGGGTCACCACGGTCGATGAGAGAGGTTCCACGTTGCCAAATCAAATCTTGACGGTGCTCCTCCTTGTCCCTTACACCCGCACGATGTCGCAAGTTGGCTGTAGCATAGCCACGGTTGCAGGTCTGCTGGGCTCGATCCCGGCCAACCGGCCGCGTACCAGAGGCACCCTCACCTGCGTGAGGGCACGAGGATGTAAGGGAAGGAGCCATCATGGCTGTCGGGGCCAAGGAAGAGGAGGAAGAGCCGCACTATCGTGGCTAGGGCAACACAGCACGGCTGCACAAGGTTGAAGAAGATGATGGTCGCATTGGACGATTTTCCCCTCCACAGGCTGAAGGACTAGTTACTTAACCATGGGCAAGGACGTAAATTTGAAATGTTTTCAAGTTGCAAACAACGTTGCATGAAGAAGATGACATGTCGCTCTTTGATTGGCCAAAGTAAGTGGATTTTGTAAAATTCGTAGTTAAATATTGGTAGCTCGGATTGGTACGCATAAAATATGAAATTTGCTCAAAAAAATGAGAGGAATCTAGTAAAAATATGTTTAGAATCTATTTCCCCTTGAAATTCGAAAAGTAGTGTAATTTATCAACTTTAATGAATTAAAGATTAAGAAACCCTATTTCAAGATGATTAATGTAGTTAGTAGGGTTTAATGGATGATTAAAGTTGATATTAACTTGTTAATTATAAAAAGGTATATAGAGAAAAAAGGATGAACTTTGCACGTAATTAGTTTAATTTAGAGTTTTATGTGCATAAATATGCTTTAATGGGCCTTGAAACCCTAATGTTAGTAATTGTGACTATTAATGGCTTTAATTGATCAATTTCATGATTAAAGTTGAGATAAGATAATTCTATTCTATTTTGAGCATAAAAGTTCCGAATTGTGGATAATTACCCTTAGTGTAGTAATTAGGGTTTTTCTAATGAATAAAGGAAGAATTAATGACAAATTGAGTTCATATTTGAATTAGACCATAATGAACTTTGAATTGATGATAAGTGGGCATAATGATCTTGTCATGGATTAAAAGGATAAAAACAATAGCTTTAATGTAAAAGAGGCTTAATGGACTCAATTGATGGTTAATTGTGCCTTAAATCGAAATTAGGGTTATATGTTGTTAAAAGATAACCTTAATATCTTTCGTGAAGAATAGATGAGATAAATAGGGTTTATGAGTAATTGTATAAAATTAGGGTTTAAAATAATAAAAGATGAAGTGAAACCCTAATTGCAAAGGAAACCCTAAAAGTGGATTAGAAACCCTAGGAAGCGAGCTAGGTTTAGTAGATCTTGATGGCATGATTAATAATAGGAAATTGTATGCATATTTTAGGATCTCATAACGTGCTTGCTTGCTTATTTGGATTTCTTGATTGGATTATTCTGTCTCAAATTAGCATGACAGGTATGTGGTTACGCTTATGGATAATCGTCTTAGTTTCACGATAATTCCCAGAGATTTTATCGGTTGTTTGAAATAAAATGCTTAGATGAATTTTATTTCATGAAACTATAAAGTGACTATGATTATCACCATAAGTAAGTATACATGACTGGCTCAGATCCTGGTCCTCCTTTGTATCTTAATGAATTGACCTAGTACATGGCTACCTATGGGGTAGGCCCATCAGGTCGTTGGATGACTTGGTACATGGCTACCAATGGGGTAGGTCCATCAAGTCACCTTGAGTCGGGGATTGGGCTACCTATGGGTAGTGCCATGTGACTCTCTAGCACACCATGAGTTAGGGATTGGGCTACCTATGGGTAGTGCCATGCGACTCAACCCTAGATATTGATCTATCTGTTAGGTAGGATCATGCGGGGTTTAATGGGGATCTAGCATGAGGAAGGTAGCATCCAGGTCCACTGCAGGGACATCGCAGAGGTTAGGGTATGTAAGGATTGAGCAGTTATGTTAAAAATGTAAAGTTGTTTGTTAAATCATATTTGATTGCAATATGTTGTTATCATAGTTGCACGATTATTGTTCCCACCACATACCAGCTTCATGCTGACCGACGTTTTGTTTTTCATCGTTTTAGATACAAGTGAAAAGAATAAACAGTAAAGTGGCAATCGTGGAATTTAATATGAATTAAAGTTCAAAGGAGGATTAGTTATAATAGACTCCATGTGGATAGAAGTAGATATCCAAGTTTTTGAAAAAGGTATGCAAAGTTAAATTTTATTACAGTTTTTCAGTTTAGTTAGTGGAACTTGATAATTATTATAGATTATTTGTCAAACCTTTGATCTTGTTAATTGGGATAACAGGTCTGACCTTCTGGTCTCCCTTAATTGGGGGTTATCGGGAGGCGGGGTCGTTACATAATGATCATCTACTAAGTGGTGACGGTACTTAGTGATGAATGAAGGGTTGAATACCCAAGTGTGATGATGACAAGAGGTTGAAATCCTAAGTGAACTATGTGACTCAATGAATATGAAAGTATCTGATTTATGCAATTATGCTTCTTTTTTGGTAGCAATGGTTATAATCCTTGTTTGTAACTTGATTGATGCTAAAAGATACAGTAATGCACTTAATTAAGCAAGATGAACATTATCATGTAGTTTCCCAGACCATAGATCCATTCAGTGTCAGTAATTGTTAAATGGTGAACTGAGTTTTACTCAGAACGCATATTTTTGAATATGTGATAACATAAGGGGCTCAGTGAACTCCCAAACTAAATAAGGGTGCTTAGTGGACTCCCCAAATACATCAGGTTGCTTAGTGTACTTCCTAATAAAATCAAAATAGGATTGCTCAATGGTCATCCTGATAATCCGGGAAAGCTAAGTGGACTTCTCCCGAAGAGAGTACATGCTACGGTAGTAACTCTATAGTGAATATGCAGCTACACCATGGCATAGCTAATTACAGTAGACACAAGATGTCATGCTAAACCTAAGTGCTACCTAACTGTTCTCGTGTTGACCAAGAAAGGTGAGGTCTTGATAGCCGGCTCTACCATTGACCTTGTATGGTATCGATTTTGACTTACTAGTGGTTAGTTGGAGTATGAGTGGTATATCTCATCTACTCTAGGCATAAGAATGAATGTGAACATGTAATCATCCATGTAGCTTCTTTATTTAAGGATCAAATATAGAAACATTAGTTGATGCCTTATTACTTTTATACATCTGAGTAGATAGATGTTATACATGTTCTTCATATTCCCTTTCAAGCAAAAAAGAATTTATAATGTGTTATTAATGTCTATACCTTGCACTTAAAGATATATATGTTAATCAATGAAATACCTGCAGTTCAATTTTATGTTATGTTCTGTGATAATAATATTGTTGGATGAGGGTTATATCTCTCATTGGGACAATAGTCTCACTCCATGGGATCCACAATTTTTAGGTGGTTGTGGATGAGGGACTAGAAACCAGACTGCAGAAGAAGGATCATTGCAGTAAGGACAATAGTAGTATTTCAGGTTGAGTATGCTGCCTGTCAAGGTTTGTAGATTGAAGTATATGTGTCGTCTCTGTACTCTCAGGTCCTTGGGAGATAGTCTTAGTGGTTTTCACAATCAACTTGGGATTTTGGTTTACTTATATCGATATTTTTATGTGCTACTATGTGTATTAAAGTAAACCAACTGGTACTTGTTATCCTCGAGAAGAGACGACATACTGAATGTATGACATGAACTATGTGTATCTAAAGCTTTGGTCCTTTATGTAAAGTCTTACGGAACATGGATCTATGTGTAAAGATGGTTTTAAATTTTTAGTGATTTTTGTTAACTCTATTATTTGTGATAATTCTATGTTTTTACTGGTGATGGCTTGATTTGTAATCAGTTCGTCACAAAGTTTTAGTATCACGGTCTATGGTTCACTGAGTCTACAAAGACATAGGATTAAGTTTGTTCAGTCTGTTCTAGTGTCCTCTAGTATATATTATAGTAAAATTCTCCTTATACAGGAGAAGAAGTAGGAACCAAAGATGTCTAGAGCGCACGAAGAACACACTGCTGAGAGTAGTGTTGCTACACCCACAGGTGGTACAAGGGATCTGGATAGAGATGAACCTGTGCCTGAGAATCCCCAGCCTGACCAAACTCAATTAGAAAGCCCAGCTTTTCAAGCTATTTTCGGGCAGATTATGAATATGGTGACACATATGACTGACCGGATACCAGTACCATCCCCTAGAACATCAAGATCTAGTGAGAGACATGGAACTAGAAAGACTTTTGAATGGTTGCGCCAGGTAGGAGCCATTGAATACCCTGGCACAGATGACCCAGCAGATGTAGATTTGTGGCTTACTGAGATATAGAAATCCTTTAAGATCCTTGATATCCTAGAAACTGATAAGGTAAAGCATGTTGTCCTTTTAAAGGGAAGTATTGGCCATTGGTGGGCCATTGAAGAAGAGAAACGACTGGGTGTCGAGGTCAGATGGTAGGAATTTTGACAAGAGTTTGTCAATAGATACTTCCTCAAGACTTATCTTGATGAGAAGGTTTCACAATTTGAGTGGATTAGACAGGGAACGATGGAGGCTAATGAGTATGAAGTCAAGTTTATGGAGCTTCTGCAGTTTTGTCCACACATGGCCACTACAGATGAGGAGAGAATTTGGCTTTTCGAGAAAGGTTTGAATGATGAACTGACCACACCTGTATCTACCCTGGAAAATAGGGAGAGGTTTGCTACCTTTGTGGAGTCAATTAAACGAATAGAAAGATCCGTGACAGAGAAACAAGAGGCAAACAATAGGAGAGAACTTCCACATTTTTAGAATTAGAGGTCTGGACATTTTAAGAAACCGAGGTTTCGACACATGTGGAACCACAAAGGTTCAATACTCAAACACAGTGGACATCTAGCTGAGGTAGAGGTCATAGTTTTCCTTCAGGAATAGCTCAGAGTTCAGCATCAATGTCAGTGATAGGAGCACCTAGGTCGTAGTGGGATAATAGAGTTGGCTACAGGTGTAGGCAGATAGGGCATGTGATAAAGGACTATCCAGTTAGGGACGTGGAAGTGACCGCACTGTCGAGGCAAAGCCAGTAAGGAACTCAAAGACAACAGTTTAGTAGTGGCTCTAGGGGATGTGGACAAGCATCTTAGGCAGGATCATCTGCACCGGCCAAAAGAGGACGAGGTCGGCAATAAGCGACGACAAGATTCTATGCTATGAGTCATCCAGAGGCAGTGGTTAATGCACGGGTTGTGATAGGTCAGATGGAATTATTTCATTCTGATATGTCTTCTTCATGTTTCATATCTGTTTTGATTGATCCGGGTGCTATGCATTATTTTATCGCCCGAGAGGTGATTCATGACTGTAATATGGTTGTTAATCCTAGAAAGGATTATTTGTTATTAGAAACTCTGTTAGAGGAATCTGCGATGTTGCAGGAAGTATGATCTTCCTGTGTTCTTTCCTTCTCAGAACACATCATTCAAGTGGATCTTATACCACTTGAAATGCATGGGTTTGATGAAATTCTTGGGATGAATACCTCAGAGAAGTATAAAGTTGTCTTGGATTGTGGATCCAAGCAGGTTGTGTTCACATATGGTGATAAGACATGGGTTTTTTAGGGGGAAAGAAAGATTCTTCCAACCTGTCTAGTGTCAGCTATGGTAGTAGAAAAGTTGATGAGGTGAGGATGCTTCACATTCTTGGCACATGTAGTGGATACCAGACTAAAGAGACCTAGTCTTTTGGAAGTTTCAGTTGTTAAGGAATTTGAGGATGTGTTTCCTAAGGAACTACTAGGTATTCCTCCACCTTGAGAGATTAATTTCAAGATTAATCTTGTTCTGAGAATGCAACCTATAGCCAAAACCCCTTATAGGAAGGCACCAGCTGAGATGGAAGAACTTAAGAAATAGTTGCAAGAGTTTCTTGAGAAAGGCTTCATACGACCGAGCACTTTGCCGTGGGGTGCTCCAGTTCTTTTCATAAAAAAGAAAGATGGGTCTATGAGACTTTGCATAGATTACAGACAACTCAACAAGGTGACTATTAAGAACAAGTATCCCTTACCAAGGATTGATGATTTGTTTGACCAATTTTGTGGTGCAACAGTGTTTTCTAAGATTGATCTGAGGTCAGGATATCATCAGTTATGTATCAAGGAGAGTGACATACCTAAGTCTTCATTTAGAACAAAGTATGGTCATTATGAATTTGTAGTTATGTCGTTTGGACTAACTAATGCACCAGCTACATTCATGGAGTTGATGAATAGAATCTTCTGGCCTTTCCTTGATCAGTTTGTAGTAGTTTTTATAGATGACATCTTGATGTATAATAGAAATAGTCAACAACATGAACATCATCTTCACCAAGCCTTGACCTTGTTGAGACAGCATAAGTTATACACTAAGTTTAATAAGTGTGACTTCTGGTTATCAGAAGTATCTTTTCTTGGACATGTTATATCATCTTTAGGTATTTGTGTAGATCCCATGAAAGTGGAATCTATTGTGGAGTGGGAACAACCTAAGACACTGATTGAGGTTCGTATTTTCCTAGGTTTGGCAGGGTACTACATAAGGTTTATTAAAGATTTCAGTTCTATAGCATTACCCTTTAACCAGGTTCACCAGGAAAGAAGTTCCTTTTGTCTAGAATGACAAGTGTCAACATTCTTTCCAGATATTGAAAGAAAAGATGACTAGTGCACCTGTGTTAGTTTTACCCAAGCAGGGAAGAGGATACGTTATTTTCTATGATGCTTCTAGGAATGGTCTGGGTTGTGTGTTGATGCAGAACGATCATGTAGTTTCTTTTGCTTCTCGACATCTCAAGAAAAATTAGGAAAAATATCCCACACATGATCAAGAACTAGCTGTAGTAGTTCATGCGTTGAAGATCTGGAGGCATTATCTTTATGGAGAAACATGCCAGATCTTCACAGATCATAAAAACTTAAAATACATCTTCTCTCAACATGAGCTGAATATGAGACAACATCGCTGGATGGAGTTAATCAAGGACTATGATTGTACAATTGATTGTCATCCAGGAAAAGCCAATATAGTGGCTGATGCACTCAGTAGAAAATCCTCATCTTCGCCCTCAAATAATGCACAACTGAATTCCTTAATATGATGTAAGCTGGATATGCTTGTCTCTCTGAGATAGATGAATGTACAGTTACAAGTATCTTTTTTCGCAGGGTTATTAGCTAAGATGCATGTGAAACCCACTTTGAAAGAACAGATCAAAGAGGCACAACAGGTTGATTCTGTGATTCAACAGATTAAGTCTGAGTTGGGAAGTGAGAAACGGGACGATTTCCATGAGTCTGAGGATGGGATAGTTTGTTACCATAATAGGATGATAGCTCCTGATAGTAATAACTTAAGAAAGTTAGTTACAGAGGAATCTCACTCATGTACGTATGCAATGCATCCAGGGAGCACCAAAATGTATCAAAACTTAAAGGATATGTATTAATGGCCGGGTTTGAAGAAAGATGTAGCTGAGTTTGCTATGCAGTGTCTGGTGTGTCAGCAGGTTAAAGAAGAACACCAGAAGCCTACAGGAATGTTACAACCCCTACCTATACCTCAGTGGAAATGGGATCACGTGATGATGGACTTTTGGTTGGCCTACCTAGGACAGCCAAAAGTCATGATTCCATATGGGTGATAGTTGATAGATTGACTAAGACAACACATTTTCTCCATGTCAAAACAACCTACACTGCTGAGAAGCTTGAACAGATCTATATAGATGAGATAGTGTGGTTGCACGGAGTTCCAGCTACGATTGTATCTGATAGAGGTCCCCAGTTTACAAGTCATTTTTGGGAACAATTACATAAAGCTCTGGGTACACAATTAAAATTTAGTACAACCTTTCATCCTCAAATAGATGGACAGTCTGAGAGGACCATACAAATCTTGGAGGACTTGCTTAGGGCATGTGTCCTTCAGTTTGTGGGAAGTTGGGACCTACACTTAAGCTTGATTGAATTTGCTTATAACAATAGTTACCAGGACAATATTAATATGGCACCATATGAAGCATTATATGGTAGACACTGTAGATCTCCATTATGTTAGTTTGAAACCGGTGAATACCAACTTCTAGGTCCTGAGCTAGTGCAACAAACAATTGAGAAGATTAAAGTTATACAACAACATTTGAAAGCTACACCATATAGATAGAAGTCTTATGCTGATAAACATCATAGACCTTTAGAATTTCAAGTTGGAAATAGAGTGTATCTCAAAGTTTGTTCTTGGAAAGGTGTTCTCAGATTTGGTAAGAAAGGTAAGTTAGCACCTAGATTTATGGGACCTTATCCAATGATAGCACAGATCGGGAAAGTAGCTTATAGGTTGGAGTTGCCACCTGAGTTACATAGACTACATCCAGTGTTTCATGTGTCTATGATGAGGAAGTGTCATCCCGATATAGAAATGGCACTGCAACCTATAGAGGTTGAATTGAATGAAGATGTATCCTATGTGGAAGGCCCCATGATGATTCTTGACAAAAGAGTCAAGAAGTTGAAGAAGAAAGATATCATTCTTGTGAAAGTTCTTTGGCATCACTATGCTGTTGAAGAAGCTACATGGGAGTTAGAAGAAGAGATGAGGAATAAGTACCCTTCTCTTTTCTCTTGAGATTTTGGGGACAAAATCCTTCTTTTAGGGGTTGATAATTGTAACACCCCTGACCTAGGTTATTACCTAACCCTAG
Organism: Alisma plantago-aquatica; assembly: GCA_963693085.1. Lineage (NCBI taxonomy): Eukaryota > Viridiplantae > Streptophyta > Magnoliopsida > Alismatales > Alismataceae > Alisma > Alisma plantago-aquatica. The sequence goes on from OY856410.1 coordinate 588,937,829, forward strand.
ATGTTTTGCCTAAGTAAGATGCTTACAAGATTGTTCTTATCTTGTGAAAAGTAATTAAGGCCTTTGTGATGTATTATTTTTAAAATGGAACTTATATGCAAACTATGCACGCATTTTATGTTATTCTAAGTGAAAAGTGCAATTTACCTAAGATGAGGGGTTATGTTACAAATGTTACATGTTGAATATATTCTAAGTGTTTTTATGTCATGAAAGTGAATATGGTGCTAAATGGTGGCTTGTGCAAAGCCTAAATCCTAAGTGAGAACTTGTGTAAATAATGCTAAGTGCTTGGTGCATCAATTGTGGTACAATTGCAATATTTACAAAATGTAGGGTTAATGTGTAATTTACCACCTCTAGATTGTATTTCCTCTTACCTAGTGTTCTAAAGGAGAGAGAAAGGAGGAAACAATATGTTTGAAAAATCTTAGAATGTTAGTACTTTTAATAATAAATATACTAAGAAAATGAATAAGTTGAAAGCTATGTGCATGAGCCATATTGAGTGGTAGATTTGAGAATAGAGATCCCTATTAGCCATAGAGCCATAAGGAGGGCCTCCTATAGGATTGAGGAAGCCTTGGCTTGAACCATGACGGGCAAGGCACTCCAAGGAAGAACGAGGCATCAATTTGCTTTTACCTTGGAAATGATGGAGTAGAATATTATAATAAGTTAGTGGAAGGAGAATTGCCCTAGGAGACAACTCAAGATCCTCCCCCTTATATTTTCTTTATCCTTTTTTCATGGAAAAATAATAAGTGGCAAGTATGCAAGAGCATGTGTCGATATTGCATCACTAGGGGGCATGAAGTACCTTAGGATAATGACCACCTATGGCACTCTTTTCTATAAACCACAAGTATAAATACCTTGACCTTCATTTGTTGGCATGATTTTTGGATCTAACAAGTATCTTTCCTCTTGTATCATGCAACACCTTCCCTTGTGTCGCCCTTAGTGGAGAGAGTTGAGTGGTATCGACCAAGGAGGAGGGATATCAGCCAAAGAAGGTTGAAGCAACTAAGTAAGGTGATATCGCTCAAAGTGGTAGAAGATATCATGCAAAAGTTTGGACTTCAAGTCGTGGAGCTTGGAGAAGGTTCATCTTCAACCTTGGAAAGTATGGAGTAAAGCTTGAAGCTTGAAAGCCTTTCAAGAGGCGGGTTATATAACTTAAACCCTTCAATGTTTTTATCCTTTCTTTAATATTATTCAATTGTCGATTAAATTGCATATTAGGGTTTCCTATGATTAGTTGATATAATCATAAGTTCCAAAGTGTAATTAGGACTATTATTCATATTTTTGAATGAGATTATGATTTTGATGTTGATGATGCTGAAATCATCATTGAATACCCGACATGGGTATATCACTCTTGAGTAACCCGATATGGGTTGAGACCTTGCAGCCCGATATGGGTTGATACTTGGGAAAAATGATATGGACTTGATAATGGAGACTTAGCCGATATGAAAATAGGTTACTTTTGTAAAAAAAGTCTTATGGACGATATAGGGGATTCCTAACCATCACTAGTACATGATACTAGGGTAAAACATTTACCCTTACCCGATATGAGAAAAATCCTAGTAAGAGGATGGGGAACCCAATATGATCTTTGAACTTTGAAATACGATATACCTCCCTTGTGTTAATAGATCAACTTGGTATCCATCTTGTCATAATATGAGTGTAAAGTTCTTATCAATTATGGGCACATGATATGGCCAATCAATAACACTTAACGTGGGTGTCCAACATGATGCTCGATACACATGACCAACATGATGCCCAACACACATGTCCAACATGATGCCCGAAACACATGACTGATAGGGTGCCCAATATGTATATAACCTGACATGATATCTAAAGTAGGTGAACTGATATGATGATCATGCATCGCCCGATATGGTACCCAACATCATGCCTGATATGCTTCCCAATACACTTATCCAATATGGTGAATCTACGAGACAAACCAAAATGGTGAAAATTGATATGATGCCCAAGATGAGTGCATGATATGATCTCTAACATATGGCAAGTCCAATGTGAGTGCACGATATGGTAACCCTAGATGGAGTCCGATATAGAAATCATAGATAGAGCCCGATATGGAAACCTTAGAGGCAATCTGATATGATGGAAGACTAATGTGGAAGGAAGTCTAAATTGAAATGAACAAGGCTAGCTAAGGATAAGAACCAATATTATATGGTTCCATGAGGTATGGCAAAGCCTTAATGGTATGTCTGATATGGTGAACCCTAATATACGATACAAGAATCCAATAAACTCTTATATCTAATATGGGGTAGTGGTTTAATCCATACATAACATCAAGATGACTTAAATTAAGAAGGGATGTCTAAACGTACATGACCACACGATATGGTGATAACGGATATGCCCTATATTCGATATGAGGATGTGGTTCCACCATGTGATTGGTTAAGTATATGCATTTCCAAATAATAACATTATCAATCATGCAATTTGATATGATAAGCAAGTCCTTAATTATTAAGCCTGTCTAAGTGATGATTATGATTAATGCAATATTTAGACACAATGAGTTTAACATAAATTTGTTAATGATAAGAGTGTAATCCTTAAAGATGTGAACTAAGTTATTTACATCCTAGTGAGAATGAGAGAGAAACTAAGACTTGAAAGATAAGTATGTAATTAGCATACACTATTACTCTTGAGATGATAGGAGTATGAGTTAGGGTATAATCTATGTTGATGAAATCTTGAAACCCTGATCGATTGAATATAACCCTAATCCATGGTTAAAGACATATGTTGAAATTGTTGATAACATGATATAATAATCATGAAAATATCTTAAAGCAATAAGCATGGTTAAGTAAGAGCAATGTGATTATGTGATACAAATCCAATGAGCTATGTGGACTATGTGGATAAGTATCTGGGTCTGATGACCTAGAGGTAATGATCATCTGCTAAGTGGTGACAGTACTCAGTGATGAATGAAGGGTTGAATACCCAAGTGTGATGCTGACAAGAGTTTGAAATCCTAAGTGAACTATGTGACTCAGTGAATATGAAAGTATCTAATAAATGCAATTATGCTTCCTTCTGGTAGCAATGGTTATAATCCTTGTTTGTAACTTGATTGATGCTAAAAGATAAAGTTATGCACTTAATAAATCAAGATGAACATTATCAGGTAGTTGCCCAGACCATAGATCAATTCAGTGTCAGCAATTGTTGAATGGTGAAATGAGTTTTACTTGGAACACATATTTTTGAATATGTGATAACATAAGGGTGCTCAGTGAACTCCCAAACTAAATAAGGGTGCTTAGTGGACTCCCCAAATACATCAGGCTGCTCAATGTACTTCCTGATAAAATCAAAACAGGATCATTCAGTGGTCATCCTGATAATCCGAGAAAGCTATGGTCTTCTCATGAAGAGAGTACATGCTACGAAAATAACTCTATAGCAAAGACATCGCTATACCACAGCATAGCTAATTACAATAGACACAAGATGTCATGCTAAACCTAAGTGTTACCTAAGTGTTCTAGTGCTGACCGTGAAAGGTGAGGTCTTGACAACCGGCTCTGCCATTGACCTTGTATGGTACCGATTTCAACTTACTAGTGGTCGGTTGGAGTATGAGCAATATATCTCATCTCCTCTAGGCATAAGAATGAATGTGAACATGCAATCAGTCCTTGTTTATTTAAGGATCAAATACAGAAACATTGGTTGATGCCTTATTACTTTTATACATCTTGAGTAGATAGATGTTATACATGTTCTTCATATTCCCTTTCAAGCAAAAGATAATTGATAGATGTGTTATTAATGTCTATACTTTGCACTTAAAGATATATCTGTTAATCAATGAAATACATGTAGTTCAGTTATATATTATTTTCTGTGATAATAATTTTGTTGGCTGAGAGTTATATATCTCGCTGGGACAATAGTCTCACCCCGTGGGATCCACAATTTTTAGGTGGTCACAGATGAGGGACTAGAAACCAGACTGCAAAAGAAAGATTGTTGTAGCAAGAACAACATTAGTATTTCAGGTTGAGTACACTGCCTATCAGGGTTTGTTGATAGAAGTCTATGTGTCGTCTCTGTACTCTCAGGTCCTTGGGAGATAGTCTTAGTGGCCTTCACAATTGACTTGGGATTTTAGTTTACTTATCTCGAAATTTTTATGTGCTACTGTGTGTATTGAAGTTAAGCAACTGATACTTGTTATCCTCGAGAAGAGATGACATATTGATTGTATGACATGAACTATGTGTATGTAAATCTTTCGTCCTTTATGTAAAAGCTTATTGGACATGGATCTATGTGTAAAGATGGTTTTAAATTTTTAGTGATTTTTGTTAACTCTGTTATTTGTGATAATTCCACATTTTTACTGGTGATGGCTTGATTTGGATTCGGGTCTTCTCGTCTCCTTCCTTCTCAAGTTCCCTTTTTAATCTCATGTCTCACTTCTTCTCTGAACCCTTCTCAACCATGGCTACTGTTGAAACCTCATCAACGCCCATCTATCCCTATCCAGTTGGTCTCAACATCTCAAACTTCATAACCATTAAATTAAACCTCAACAATTTTCTTCTTTGGGAGTCAGAAATCAGAAACCTTGCCGAGTCCTATTGCTTGGAAGGATTCCTCGAAGGCACTGAAGCTCGTCCTCCTTGTAACACCCCTGACGTGGGTTATGGCATAAACCTAGAAGTTTTGCTCAAGTAAGTTATTTATAAACATGTTTTAATCTTTTGAAAAGTAATTAAAACTCAAGGAGAGTTTAATTTTCAAGTTTGAGCTAATTTGCAAATTGTTTGTGCATTATATGATAGTTTGGGTGTAAATTGCAATTTACAACAAAATGTAGGGTTGATATGCAAATTACTACCTCTAGAGTGTCCCTATCTCTCTCTTAGCATCATCTAGAGGAGAGAGAAAGAAATAGGAACCATGTTTGAATAATATTTGAGTGATGGTATTCTTAGTAATGAAAAGACCAAGAAGAGTTGTATAGTTGAAACCCTAAAATGAGTTGTATTGAGTTGTAGAGATTATATGAGAGTGCCTATAGGCCAGAAGCCACAGAGGAGGTCCCATATCCTTTTTTCAACTCTTAGAAAAGGCCATGATGAGTGAAGGTGATGGATATCGGTTTACAACTTTCCTCGGAAAAGTTGTATCGGTTTGTGAATAAAGTGATGTTGGGTTGAAATATCTTGTTCAAAAAGATAACTAATGGCCGAAATCTTATCCCTAGATTATCCCTAAGAGTTTTGTATGTCAATAAAAATATGTGTGCATGCATGGACACATCTCAACCCATGCATGGACATGTGTCACCTAGTAGTATAAGGTGATGACACCTCTTATACACTCTCTCTCATGAGCCTCAATTATATATACCACTCCTTTCACCTACTAGTGAAACTTTTCAAATCCAACAACTCTCTTTCTCTTAGATATCATGCATAATACTTGAGGAACAAGGAGGAGCTTGAGCCTTAAGCCTAATATGAAGTCATGGTCATCTTCAACCTTGGTTGAAGCATGATTCTCAGGTTGTGATTTTTCCTTTCTTTTCTTCTTCACCACGTTCTTATCTATGATGATTCTTTGCATATAGAGGAGTTGTGGACAAGTCTTGGATCTTTGATAAGTTCATCTTCAACCTTGGGAACGTAAAGCTTTGGATCTTGGAGCTTTGAAGTTGTTCTTGAGGAGGGTTATATAACTTAAACCCAATCATGTTATTATTCACCTTCAATCTTGCTATACTTGTTGATCTACTTTCAATTTCAATTTGTCTTGAATAATTGATGAATGTATGAGTTCTAATAGTTTCATAGGACTGTTGTCCATAAACTAGAACAATAAGGGAAAAAAGTATAGAGCTTGATGATGATGACATCATCATGACACAAACTGATTTCGGGTTGAAGCACCTCTAACCCGATATGGTAATGAAACCCAATATGGTGATATGAAATCTATTAAACCTTGGAACCCCACACCCCTATCATTTTGTACTTTTGGGTTGGTTGAAAAAGGACTAATCGGTTGTCTAGGCTGTCACTCAACACATGGTAGGTTGATACTTTAAAGGTTTTAAAAGGTATGAGCATAATGGTCTAACCCGATATGCAAAACCCTACACTTGAGTAACCCGATATACGTGACACACCTCTAGGGTGATATTGTTGGGTTTTGGAGGAGGTAGAGAAGCAGCGGAAAAAAAAATTCTCCCCAAACCCGGAACAAAAGGAATCGCGTCAACATCTATATAATAGGAAAGATGGTTTGTGAATCATACCTTGTCCCGAGGCTTGCTCGGCGACAATACCACGCGCCTTGTGCGGTCTTCACCTCCGGTCTTGGACGGTGTCTGTGCAGCTCCTGGTCGCACCGGGACTGAAGACTCCTCCTCCTACCGGACTGTCAGATGACAGTTGTCCTCCTGAGCGGCAGTGACCTCCCGCCTCTGAAGTAGTCCACACGGACCACCCGAAACTCCACTCTCCTTGTCCCACAAGGAAGTGGAAGGAGTCGTACCCTCCTGTTGACGTACTAGTCGCCAACACACTCTCCTGTTGTCAATTGCAACTGCAGTTGTCCTTCCCTTGCTGCACCTCCCTTTGCGGGAAGCACTTGCTCAGGCTCTCTCTCGGTTACCAAAACCAGAGAGAACGACAACTTTGCAGAGCAATCAACTTGCACCGAGTTGTGTCTTGAGAAGCCCCCAATACCCCTATATATATAGGTGGGTCATGGGATAGGGTTCTCTGTGCCCGGCAATACGGGACTAATGCAGGAGTAGAAGGGTTCGAGAATTTTCCACAAAAAGCAACCGATTCACAACTTGAAATGATCGGTTCACAACTGAATCGATCGGTTCGGCCATTGAGCCAATCGGTTGGACCTGAGCCGATCATTTGGGGCACTCCAACTGATCGGTTGGTGTCCTGAACCGATCGGTTCATGGTCCTGATCCGGCTCAAAAAGACTTTCCTCATTTCTTTCCCAATTGGTATCGAATACCAATTATATTCCCAATCAAATTGGGCAATTTGAAACGAAAGGAAAATTCTTGCCGACATGACTTTTCCCAACTGGTCGGTTGCACCAGTTGAGCCGATCGGTTCAACCCTTGAACCGGTCGTTTCAACCTGGGCATGAGCCGATCGGCCTGGACACTCCAGCCGACCGGTTCAGCAACCTCAGCCAACCGGTTCATCACACGAACCGATCGGTTGGGAGCACAGGTTGGGTAAAATCAGTCAATTGCGATTTCAATCAATCTGATACTCCAATCAATGCGTCCAACACCTTGAACCATACGATATTGAGTCATCGACTGATTGAGTGTTTAATTGAACTACTAAACTCCTTTAGTAATCAATCTAAACATTGCTTGTGGACAAAACTCCTCATCCAGGTTGAATCCTATGTGTGTGACCCTGCAGGTCCATTTCACGTTGGCAGTGAAAGTCCATAACACTTATGACTTCACAAGCAAAGAGCGGTGTCTAGTCACACATCATTGCTACCCAAGTGAAAGTAGAAAGTTGGAGAACAACTTTCATCCTACAATCCGTGAGTGGTGTTACAGTGAATGTATAATTCCTTTATCACTGATATCCCGAATGAACTCGAGGCATGGAACAATCATCCTATCAATGTTCATTCATTTCCTTGATCTCAGAGTAGACCGAGTGAGATGTGTATGACATCAATATCACATATTGATTCACACGTGCATGCGCATGCCTTTCTCAATCCTACTCATCAAGTGGCCAAGGATATCAAACTCCCTTAGGAGGGACAAATCCCATATCTATCACTCACCCCTCAAAAGCCCCATGTGTCAAAGCCACCCAATCATCACCTTTATAACAACCCATGTTTCAGGACTGCGTTTGATGATGTCAAAGTGTACCCAACTACATGTGTTGAGTGCAGTGATTTCAGGTCTAAGAATCACACTCACCACCATCACTGTGAGAGCTGACTGTGACTACCATGTCATGGTTCCATGTGTCACTCTCACGGTGGGTCTGTTCGATACCTTATTCTCTAACAAGTACCTATGTGCTTGGTTTGATATCACTATATCATGACTAATGAGATTCGGTCATCAACCAACACACAATCTAGTCTTCAGTGTTATTGATGTCTATGGCTATTTCCACAATAACAACCGACTAGGGACTAAACAAGAATGTATACTCTTAACATCCATATGATCTCATCGTTTAGGTCATGAACCTAAAAGCATATGTCATTGAGTAAGACAATCTTTAGACATCTATCATGTTACACCATCATCTCAGAAATAGTTTAAACATATAGATTGGAAATTTGCATTTATTATTATTCAAATCATTTACAAAGTATCTCATTACAATCATCATATGACTTGCTCTATGGGCATACATACCAACAGACTCCCACTGGCACTTAGAGCCAGTCACCAAGGAAACACAGTCCTTGTGACCTAGCATGACCATCATGCTTCTGCTGAGAAAGGGCCTTAGTCAGTGGATCAGCTATGTTGTCTTCAGTTGGTACTTTGAAAATTTTCACATCTCCTCGCTGTACGATCTCTCGTATGAGATGGAAGCGCCGCAGTATGTGCTTGGACCGCTGATGTGATCTGGGCTCCTTAGCTTGTGCAATAGCTCCATTATTGTCACAATAAAGCTCAATTGCATCACAGCTACTGGGAACTACACCAAGTTCAGAAATGAACTTCCTGATCCACACAGCCTCCTTTGCTGCATGCGAAGCAGCATTATACTCGGCCTCTGTAGTAGAATCGGCAACTGTTTCTTGCTTGGAACTCTTCCAGCTCATAGCTCCATTATTAAGGAAAAACACAAATCCTGACTGCGATCTGTAATCATCTTTATCGGTTTGGAAGCTTGCACCGGTGTAACCCTTTACAACCAGCTCTTCCTCGCCGCCGTACACAAGAAACTGATCCTTAGTCCTTCGCAAGTACTTGAGGATGTTCTTCACGGCTGTCTAGTGAGCATCCCCGGGATCTGACTGGTACCTGCTCGTCATGCTGAGAGCATACAAGACATCTGGGCGTGTGCACAACATAGCGTACATGATGGATCCGATGGCTGATGCATATGGGATCCCATTCATACGCTCCCTCTCTTCACAAGATTGGGGACATTGAGCTCTAGAGACGGTAACTCCATGTAGCATAGGGACGTTGCCTCTCTTTGAGTTCTCCATGCTGAACCGTTTCAGCACCTTGTCAATGTACGTGCTCTGACTTAGTCCGAGAAGCCTTCTAGATCTATCTCTATAGATCTTAATTCCTAGAATATAGGATGCTTCTCCTAAGTCATTCATTGAGAAAGTTTTCCCAAGCCAAGTCTTTACCTTCTCTAAGGCTAAGACACCATTCCCCATCAAAAGTATGTCATCCACATACAATATGAGGAATGTGGTCAAGCTCCCACTAACCTTCTTGTACACACAAGGTTCATCTTAATTTTGAATAAAGCCAAACACTTTGACTTCTTCATCAAATCGAAGATTCCAACTCCGAGATGCTTGCTTCAATCCATAGATTGACCTTTCCAGTTTACAGACTTTATTGGCATTCTTTGGATCTACAAAACCTTCAGGCTGTGTCATATACACATCCTCATGAATATTCCCATTAAGGAATGCGGTTTTAACATCCATCTGCCAAATCTCATAGTCATAGTAAGCTGCAATAGCAAGCATGATCCTGATGGACTTAATCATGGCAACTGGAGAAAAGGTTTCGTCATAGTCAACACCTTGAATTTGTCGAAAACCCTTCGCAACCAATCTGCCTTTATAAGTTTTCACATTGCCATCCATGTCGGTCTTTTTCTTGAAGACCCACTTGCACCCTATGGGTTTTACCCCTTCGGGTGGTTCCACCAAAGTCCATACTTTGTTGGAGTACATGGATTCCATCTCGGATCTCATGGCTTCTAGCCATTTCTCAGAATCTGGTCCCTCCATAGCCTCTACGTAGGTAGTTGGATCATCATCTATGATCAACTCTCCACCTTCCTGAGTTACAAGGTATCCAAACCTCTCAGGTTCAAGGTGAGTCCTACTAGATCTACGAGGTCCTTGTGTTACCTGAGGAGACTGAGATTCCACAACACCTTGTGAATCTTCATTTTCCTTTAGTACATCTACCGGTTCAATGTTTTCTTGTTGGGCTTGAACCTCTTCAAGCTCTATATTCCTCCCACTGTTTCCTTTGGAAATAAATTCCTTCTCTAGGAACACAACATCCCTGGCAACAAACACTTTGTTGTCAGTTGGGTGGTATAAATAATATCCCTTGGTCTCCTTGGGATATCCAACAAAATAACATTTATCAGATTTGGGTCCAAGCTTATCAGGAAACGTTTTCTTGACGTAAGCCTCACAACCCCAAATCTTCATAAAAGACAAATTGGGACGCTTCCCAGTCCATATCTCATATGGTGTCTTTTGAACCGATTTAGATGGTACACAGTTAAGTGTAAACGCGGCGGTTTCAAGAGAATGACCCCAGAAAGAAATTGGAAGATCAACAAAACTCATCATGGATCGCACCATATCTAACAATGTGCGATTCCTTCTTTCAGACACACCATTATGTTGTGGTGTTCCAGGCAGAGTCCATTGTGATACAATACCACGGGCTCGCAGAAGGTCCTCAAACTCCTGGCTCAAGTATTCTCCACCTCGATCGGAACGAAGTGCCTTAATACTCTTACCAAGCTGGTTCTGTACTTCATTCATGAAATCCTTGAACCTTTCAAGGGTTTCTGACTTATGTTTCATCAGGTACACATATCCATACCTACTGAAATCATCAGTGAAGGTAATGAAGTACTGACACCCATTTCTGGCATTAGTTCTAAAAGGCCCACATACATCAGTATGTATGAGTCCTAATAGATCACTAGCTCTCTCACCTTTACCTGAAAAGGGAGTCTTGGTCATCTTGCCCAACAAACAAGATTCACATGTCTCTATTGATTCATAATCAAAAGAGTCTAGATAACCATCTTTATGGAGTCTAGAAATGCGCTTCTCATTTATGTGCCCTAGACGACAATGCCAGAGATATGTTTTGTTTGAGTTGTTGAGTTTTTGCTTTTTGGTGTTTACGTTGTATACACTTGTCTCCAAGTCTATCAAGTATAGACCATAAGACATAGGGGCACTTCCATAAAAGATCCCATCTTTAGAAATGGAACACTTTCCATTCTTAATAAGAAATTCAAATCCATCTTTGTCCAAACAAGAGATGGAAATGATATTCCTATTTATGGCAGGTACATAATAGCACTTCTTCAACTCTATTATTAGCCCACTAGGTAGAGTTAACTCATAGGTTCCTACGGCACTGGCGACAACTCTTGCCCCATTGGCAACACGTAGTTCAACCTCGCCTTTCCCTAAAGGCCTACTTCTCTTAAGATCCTTCATATTTGAACAAATGTGAGATCCGCATCCGGTATCAAGTAGCCATGACGAAGAAGTAGTAAAGTTAATCTCTATCACGTATACACCAGAAGTAGAGATCTCTATCTCCGACTTCTTCTTCCATTGTTCCTTCCATCCTCTCCATGTAGAAGAAATTGGTTTGGCGAGAGAACACTTCTCTCCCTTACCTACTTTCTTCTTCACCAACGCATTAAGCGTACATAGAGTGGATTCTAAGGCTCCTGGTATATCTGGATTGTGCAGAACACTACTCACAGTCCTCAACCAGTTATGGAATTTATTCTCAATTAATTTGCCCATTTTAAAAGATGATTCTTTTGCCATTCTACAAGAGAAAATTTGCATTTGTCAAAACCTTTTTGATTTGATTTGAATAAATTTGACGATAGTTAATTAGGCCTTTAATTAATTACCGCTCCCACTATTTTGACTCAAATTGATAGCCCTCACCATCAATTCGGAAGATTGCAGCGTACAATCTTCTAGTGGGTCAAGATCCTAGAATCCTCTAAGCCATGGACCAGCTTTGGCTGTCACCCACAACTCAGATCTTCCGGGTAGGCAACTCTTGCCAATTGCATCATATGCAACTCTTGATGAATGAACATGCGCAACACCTTGCCATGAACATTCCGTGCCTCTGGGCTTAGACGCTCTAAGAATCACCAGTTAATTCTAACCCAAAAGCCGACACGGTAAACATGCACCCTGCTTTGGCAGAACCTACATGTCGACCCTTCACACTTCCACAAGATAGACGGCGCACCACGCTTTGGCGTAACCTATGCTTGGTCGATCAAGTTTGCCATGTGTGTCGCTAATGGAAGGCATATAAGACTTAATATTTAATGAGGGATTTGGTTTTATATACATATACATATCCAATGACCACAATATATAGTACGTATCATATACATGCTATATCCCACAAAACATGCATAAACAATAGAAAGCAATGATTATGGCCATCCTATTTGTGATTCCTCGAGCCAAGAGGAATCACGGTCATTTAGGTCTACATGCAACCTGTACAAGATGAAATATGTGTCTGCCTTTCTGGGTTTGATCAACTCATCTCCATGACTGATCGGCTCGCCATTAGGTAGGTTGTTCGGGTGCCACCAGCCGATCGACTGGCGCCTCCAGGCGATCGGTTCACCGGTCATCGTGCATCTCCTCTGTCGCCACCCGCTCATCTCGTTCCACGAACCGGTCGTCTGGATCACCAACCGATCGGTTCACTCCTTGAACCAATCGTCTTCAGGTTGTCCTCCGTTCTTTGACATAACAGGAAATAAAATCTATCCTATTTTACAATTGAATTATGAAACCCCGAGTTATATTCGGGGGGAGCAAAGGTAGGAAAAAAATTCTCGAATTATTTCGAGTTACATCAGGAAAAAGAGAAAGGGAATCGGTGCGCAGACCGAGATGCAAGCAACCACACAAACAACCATTCACAGATATAGGGGTTTATAGGCCATAATCATGCTACACATCCACCACAAAACTCGTTTAAGGGCGACGCGTATCGAGTGCATTAATATTACATATCATATATGTATATTAGGGATTTGTGGATTGGACATGTATATAGCCGATATTATTCGCATTGCATGCAATAAATAAAGGCGACAAACCAAAATCGATCATATCGATAATCCTAAAATATAGAGCGGTTGACGTGGCTCTGATACCACTGTTGGGTTTTGGAGGAGGCAGAGAAGCAGCGGAAAAAAAAAATTTCTCCCCAAACCCGGAACAAAAGGAATCGCTTCAACATCTATATAATAGGAAAGATGGTTTGTGAATCATACCTTGTCCCGAGGCTTGCTCGGAGACAATACCACGCGCCTTGCGCGGTCTTCACCTCCGGTCTTGGATGGTGTCTGTGCAGCTCCTGGTCGCACTGGGACTGAAGACTCCTCCTCCTACCGGACTGTCGGATGACAGTTGTCCTCCTGAGCGGCAGTGACCTCCCGCCTCTGAAGTAGTCCACACGGACCACCCGAAACTCCACTCTCCTTGTCCCACAAGGAAGTGGAAGGAGTCGTACCCTCCTGTTGACGTACTAGTCGCCAACACACTCTCCTGCTGTCAATTACAACTGCAGTTGTCCTTCCCTTGCTGCACCTCCCTTTGCGGGAAGCACTTGCTCGGGCTCTCTCTCGGTTACCAAAACCAGAGAGAACGACAACTTTGCAGAGCAATCAACTTGCACTGAGTTGTGTCTTGAGAAGCCCCCAATACCCCTATATATATAGGCGGGTCATGGGACAGGGTTCTCTGTGCCCGACAATATGGGACTAATGCAGGAGTAGAAGGGTTCGAGAATTTTCCACAAAAAGCAACCGGTTCGCAACTTGAAATGATCGGTTCACAACTGAACCGATCGGTTCGGCCATTGAGCCGATCGGTTGGACCTGAGTCGATCATTTGGGGCACTCCAACCGATCGGTTGGTGTCCTGAACCGGCTCAAAAATACTTTCCTTGTTTCTTTCCCAATTGGTATCGAATACCAATTATATTCCCAATCAAATTGGGCAATTTGAAACGAAAGGAAAATTCTTGCCGACATGACTTTTCCCAACTGGTCGGTTGCACCAGTTGAGCCGATCGGTTCAACCCTTGAACCGGTCGTTTCAACCTGGGCATGAGCCGATCGGCCTGGACACTCCAGCCGACCGGTTCAGCAACCTCAGCCGACCGGTTCATCACATGAACCGATCGGTTGGGAGCACAGGTTGGGAAAAATCAGTCAATTGCAATTTCAATCAATCCGATACTCCAATCAATGCGTCCAACACCTTGAACCATACGATATTGAGTCATCGACTGATTGAGTGTTTAATTGAACTACTAAACTCCTTTAGTAATCAATCTAAACATTGCTTGTGGACAAAACTCCTCATCCAGGTTGAATCCTATGTGTGTGACCCTGCAGGTCCATTTCACGTTGGCAGTGAAAGTCCATAACACTTATGACTTCACAAGCAAAGAGCGGTGTCTAGTCACACATCATTGCTACCCAAGTGAAAGTAGAAAGTTGGAGAACAACTTTCATCCTACAATCCGTGAGTGGTGTTACAGTGAATGTATATTTCCTTTATCACTGATATCGAGAATGAACTCGAGGCATGGAACAATCATCCTGTCAATGTTCATTCATTTCCTTGATCTCAGAGTAGACCGAGTGAGATGTGTATGACATCAATATCACATATTGATTCACACGTGCATGCGCATGCCTTTCTCAATCCTACTCATCAAGTGGCCAAGGATATCAAACTCCCTTAGGAGGGACAAATCCCATATCTATCACTCACCCCTCAAAAGCCCCATGTGTCAAAGCCACCCAATCATCACCTTTATAACAACCCATGTTTCAGGACTGCGTTTGATGATGTCAAAGTGTACCCAACTACATGTGTTGAGTGCAGTGATTTCAGGTCTAAGAATCACACTCACCACCATCACTGTGAGAGCTGACTGTGACTACCATGTCATGGTTCCATGTGTCACTCTCACGGTGGGTCTGTCCGATACCTTATTCTCCAACAAGTACCTATGTGCTTGGTTTGATATCACTATATCATGACTAATGAGATTCTGTCATCAACCAACACACAATCTAGTCTTCAGTGTTATTGATGTCTATGGCTATTTCCACAATAACAACCGACTAGGGACTAAACAAGAATGTATACTCTTAACATCCATATGATCTCATCGTTTAGGTCATGAACCTAAAATCATATGTCATTGAGTAAGACAATCTTTAGATATCTATCATGTTACACCATCATCTCAGAAATAGTTTAAACATATAGATTGGAAATTGCCTTTATTATTATTCAAATCATTTACAAAGTATCCCATTACAATCATCATATGACTTGCTCTATGGGCATACATACCAACAAATATGATGGTAAGTGTGGTGGTAAGCACACAACTCTTAGACAATATAGTGGTAAGCACATACCTCTTGGACGAAATGGTGATAAGCACACACCTCTTGGACGATATGGTGATAAGCACATACCTCTTGCATGATATGGTGATAAGCACACACCTCTAGAACAATATGGTGGTAAGCACACACCTCTTGGAAGATATGGCGGTAAGAACACACCTCTTGGATTTTTTTTTTGATTAAGCCAGGGGTTGTTTTTTATTCATCCCACACCCTTCATGTGAGCACAATCAACCAAACAATTACATCTCCTGCTTATAACTGCGCATGTAAAAGACAAAGCCACCAGGAAGAAATACAGAACAAAATTAAACAACACCCCTTCGAACAACTATGTAAGGAACTCTATGTTTCTCCATAGCCGCCATACCTCTAATTCTCCGTGGTATATTCAGACAATCTGATGCTATGAAGATGTCACCCAAGTTGCAGCCCCATCTCCCTAATTCACAAGGTATCGAGTTGATAACCTTGTGAACCACAGATCCGAGCACCATGGCAGAATCAATCTCCTCTCTCAGCTCCCTCACAAAAGCAGTCGTGTTCCAAGGTTCTCTACCTTGGCACCAGAGGATATCATGCACGTAGCTCTCATCAATCTCCAAACACGAGACGACCATCGCATGGTCTCTCGCTATCTTGAGCCCCACCGCACAGGCTTGCATGTATGCAAGGACGTAGCCCAAACTCCTGAGCCATGTTCTGAAAACAAGACATATGTTAGCCCTGTGGTTTCTAATGATGCCCGCCGCCCACCATCGATAAACGCCATGGCCATCTCTATCTCTTCCAATCGTAAGGTTGAGTTTTAGATTATGCAAATTAGGGGGCTGCCATCTAACTAAAGATATCTGTCTCATCAACAATCTCGGCTCCTCCATATCTACCTCTCTCATTCGGGTATAGATGTCACGATCAGATTCAAGCACAAATGATCTTTTTCTCATCTGAATATTTAGTATCTCAATAGCCCATTTCCACTCCGTAGCAAGAAGTCTATGTCTCCCCTCGAATCTGGCTTGGCACCTCAAACGCCATATGCTATAAGGAATCACAGTCGCCATGTTCCCGGCAAGCCAATCAGATAATCTCTTCCTCTTGCCCAACACACATATATCTAGTAACGAGTTCATGTCAGTAGGAGGAGGCATATCTGTCACCCTAGTAAATTTATCCCAGAAGAATTCGGCCATCTGTCCATGGAAGAGAAGGTGTCCAATACTCTCCTCTTGTGGCTCCTCGCAACAATTGCACCGAGATGCGATAGGAATACAACATTTATCTTTTATATTATCATCTGTAGAGGTGGCCCCTCTAATAGCCTTCCAAATGAAGGCTGCCTCTTTGGGGAAGCATCCCTTCCATACCATCTCCATCCCGTCTGGGCCTTCACTACTATCCTCCAACAGTATCTTCTTGAAAGATCTCATGGAGAAATCTCCTCTCACAACCGGGCCCCAAACCATCTTATCATCCACATCCACAATTCTAGAGTTAGAATCACGGATTAAATCCAGACCATCCTCGTCAACCATCATCCTCAGGAGATTCCAGTCCCATCCTTGGCCATCCACCCAAAAATCTTTAACAAAAAAAGGTTGTCTTCTGTCGCTTGAAAAATTAGCATAGTCCGCCATCCACTGGTTACACCACCTTGCATCCCAAAAAGAGATATCACCCCTCCCTATCACCCATCTACATCGCGGGAAGATCTGTGGCATCATGTCCCAAATACGCTTCCAAAACGGAGAAGGAGAAGACCCCAGTTTTAGAAATCCAGGATAAATATTATCACGACCCGGAATACTGTTTGCATATTTCCTCCTACAGAACCTGGCCCATAGGGAGTTTGTTGTCAAAACCTCCCAACAAGCCTTCCCGACGAAAGCCTCATTTATTAGACGAAGAGATGGAAAACCAAGGCCACCTTGTGAAATAGGTCTCGCGACTCTGCGCCAGCTGATCCATGCTTTTCTATGGATATCATCTCTGCCTACCCATAAAAATTGTGACATCTTCTTTTCAATCCGATCTGTGATCCCTCCCGGGACTCCAACCGCCGCCGCCGTGTACATAGGGATGGATGCAAGAACATGAGCGATGAGCAGCTTTCTTCCCGCAAAAGACAGAAGTTTAGATCTCCAGGATGAGAATCTATCAACGGTTTTCTTCATGAGGAACTCAAAATCATTAAGTTTCATCCTTCCTTTGGTGATAGGAATGCCCAGATAAATAATTTGATCTTTTGCTGCCCCCATATCCATATGAACAACCACGCTGTTCATCATCTCCATATTTCTCCCGCCTACTACACAAACAGATTTGTCTCTATTGATTCTTTGTGCGGTGGCTTTCTCATATGTTTCAAAAACCTTCCTCACCTTCTCCATCGATCTCTGGTCCGCATTAAAGAAAATAGCAATGTCGTCCGCATATAGAAGAATAGTAGGCGGGTTTGCCTGCTCTCGCATCTCGAATCTTTTTATGGATCCATCCTCCTGTAGCTCTAGGAATTTTCTACAAAGAATCTCCTCGAACAGAATGAATAGGAAAGGGGACAAGGCACACCCTTGTTTAAGACCTCTCATCATCTGGAAAAATTCTGCGGTCTCATCTCCGATAGTGACGGTAGCCCATGTGTTAGAAAAGAAACTGAGGCACAACTTCACGGTCTCCGTGGAAAAGCCAAAACGGTTCAACACTCTCCGAAGGATGCTCCAATCTGTTCTATCATATGCTTTCGACATATCATATTTCAGTATCACATTAGGCGTATCACTTCCCTTATTGATGTCATGCATAAGCTCCTTCGCAAGCCTCACGTGATGAGTAATATCAGCACCTTTTACAAAAGCACCTTGCACCTCGGATATCAATCTCGGCATCATAGGGGCCATCCTGTCATTAAGAATACGGGCCAAAATACGTAGAGCGACATTCTCGATAGCAATGGGCCTAAAGTCCTCCGGCAGTCTCTTTGGGCAATCCACCTTCGGAATAAGCAGAATACGGCAACAGAAAAGACTTCTAAAACAAGGCTGTCCTTTGAAGAACTCTTCCGTCATCTTCATAAAATCCGCACCAATGATGTGCCATGCGGCCCGGTAAAACACCCCTGTGAATCCATCCGGACCAGGGGCTGTATAGGAAACCATATTCTGAAGAGCATTTATCACTTCAGCCTCCGTAGGGACAGCGATAAGGGAACAATTATCATCCATAGAAACAAGCTCAGGAATGTTTTATAGAAAGAAATCTAGATCCGGTGCGTTTGTCTCCACCACGTCATTGAAGAGATGTTTATATATTTCCGCTGCCTCCTCCGCAATTCTCTTCGGATCAGATAAATCTGAGCCATCCTGCAACACCACATTGTTGATGCTCCTACGCTTTCTTCTTTCTTTGATCGTGGCATGATAGAATTTTGTATTACGCTCCCCGTCATGAAGCCAGTTAATCCTCGCTTTCTCTTTCCATACCGCCTCTTCTATATTAAGCAGATCGGTCAGTTCTTTTTTAGCCATCCTGAGATTTTCTTCATTCTCCGTGGTAGGATTTTCATCGAAAGCTATCTGTGTAGTATAAACCACATCTTCCATATCGGTGATACGCTGTTTGATTGCCCCAAAAGATTCTTTACTCCACCTCCGCAAAGCTGATCTAACTTTTTTAAGTTTGTGACAGAAGATAAAAGACGGATGCCCAGATACTTGTTCGCTCCATACCTGTTCAATCACCTGCAAGCATTCATCATGTTCAAGCCATGCTTTCATGAAGGCAAAATGCGTCATCCACCTCTCCAAAGTATGTTCGCCCGGGTACGTCGCTATCAGACTATGATCAGAAACTCTATCTCTTGTTAGGTGAACCGAATTCGTTGCGGGTCTAGCCTCCATCCAAGCCTCATTAACCAACACTCTGTCTAATCTCTGCCACATAGTAGGAGTAAGAATCTGCTTGTTCACCCATGTGAACTGGCTCCCTGCAAACAGAATTTCAATCAGCGCCACATCTGCTATCACAATGTTGAAATCCAACAAATCTTGAAAGCCCGGTGCGTTGCCGCTTCTTCTCTCACTGGCATGCCGAATCACGTTAAAGTCCCCCGCAATCATCCATGGTATATCAGCTGTATGCTCAGCTATTGTCATTAACTCCTGCCATAAGATCCTCCTCTCCAAGCTGTCACAACTTGCATAAATGGCTGTAATGAAGAAACTCCTGCCGTCTCTGCCCTCCATGCGCACCGTGATATGCTGTTTATGTTTTTTAAAAACAGTGGGATTCATTTCTTTGTCTGCATAGAACCATATCTTCCCTTCCTCCTCCTGATTATCCACCGCCCAGTCAAGCCTTACGATGTCCATGAGTTCCTCAGCCATCTCAGCATGTAAAAACGGTTCGAATAAGAAAACCACCTTTGGTCTGTGTTTGCCACACATTCTACTAAGAACTCTTCTCGTAGGATTATTAGAAGCCCCTCTGATGTTCCATAATAAAGAGACAAAATCCATAAATAAAAGAAACGTCTTCACCAACAACGGTCCAGTCGCTTAGGGGCTATACCCCCCATCTCCTTGCTCTGTCCAAAACCCATCCCAAATTTCACCATCATCATCCGAGTGCCTCCTCCTGGATCGATATCGGTTGTTACCCCTCCTACCTTCA
Source organism: Alisma plantago-aquatica (assembly GCA_963693085.1). NCBI lineage: Eukaryota > Viridiplantae > Streptophyta > Magnoliopsida > Alismatales > Alismataceae > Alisma > Alisma plantago-aquatica. Next base: position 588,958,015 of record OY856410.1, read on the forward strand.
TCCACCCTTCTGTGTCTACTAGCTCGCCTCACTAACGACCTTCTAAGATCATCATATCTGTCGCCAGGTACAAAGAAATCCTCCAGTCGACTGTTCGACAAGAACCTATTGTTTCCTTCTCTATCCACGATCACCCTCCTATGAGTATTATGACTGTGTCTGACTGGGGATGGGCTCCGTACCCGAGTAGTCACTCTATCCTCTGCTGTCTTGTCTGCCACACTCACCATCTTATTCGATGTAGCCGATTTCTCACGTAGGGATAAAGCCTCCATAGGTATCCCCGATTCTCTCCCAAACTCAGTCATCTACGTGATGCTAGATCCCACCTGTCCTCTCGCCACCATGCATATTTGCACTGTTGCCCGACGCTGCCCGTAGGTAAGAGATATGAATTGAGGAATATCTTCACTGAAGGCCTCCACCATAATGATCAAGCCCGATAGGTCATCTTTCTCCTTCTGCCAATCAGATTTGAATCTTAGTTTGCCGAAAGGTGATATCATTTTCTCCATCGTGTCATCATCTCTGCATGTGATGGGGATATCTGTAACCCAGAACCAGAACGCCTCCTTTCGTTGGTGCTGCCCTCCATCGGTCATGTGTGTCACCGTAATGTTTCTTCCACGTATGTCCGGCATACCTTTCCTCTTCATCTCCTGTGCTTCCTCACTGCAAGAAAAGAAAGCCACTGCCCTGCGATCCGCAAACCTGTATATATCCGCAACATTGGGCCACAATAGTTTCAGCCGCGAGGATACCTCTTCCCATGGGATGCCATATGGCCACGAGATCTCCACTGCCTTCTCCAACGCCTTTATCTTTGCTGTCCGCATCTCATCATCTTCTCTGACGTCCACTGTGAGTCTTTTTGGGGTATGTTGTGGACCGCCCCTTGCCGGGATACCCGACGGCAGTGGAGGGAAGGCCTCCTTTGAATGAACGTTCGGTGGTCTCTGACTCAGTGCAGGCATCGTGCATCTAGCCGCCACATGACCCGGCTTGCAGCACTTGTAGCAAACCATCCGACCTCTGCATTATGACTGCCAATGTCCTCTGCCTAGACATCTGAAGCATGTTTCTTTGGGGATGTCGTAAATGGAATTCATCTTCGCAGGCTGCTTTGGGGCACTAGGTCTAGCGTTTGTAGTCGTATCAGTTTTCTCCGTAAGGCTAGCAGCGGCAGTGTCCTTCCCGTTATTGGTTTCTTTCCACGCCGGGTGCGCCTGGGCCAGCGGTGGGCAACCCGCGTCGGCCGCTTTGGAAGGAATAACCCCTCCCTCCTCCGATGACTGCAGAACCGAGATTTCCTCCTCCGTCCCCTGGGACTGCTGCGGCTACAGATGCGGCAAGCCACTAGGAGTCTTTGTCCTCGGCTCACCAACGCCTGCCATCGCGTCTTTGCTTCCTCCATCTGTCGAAACCCTAGCCGTCGGGTTCGGGGTTGTCTCGACGCTACCCATCAGAAACCTAACATTCGGGATCACGTCTTCCTGTGAAACCGTGTTCACTTGCATCCTCCTCCTTCTATCCGCAACCACCTGTTGCGTCCCAAGGCTTCTCGAGAACTGCCTCATCATCCTCCTAAGCAGCGACGATGACAACATCTTCTTCGGTCGATGTAGTCGCAGATGTTTGGTGGCCTCCGGTAGGTGGGGTGCCTAGCCGGAGTGAGATACGGCGGCGCCCCAAGGGGACGCCCAACCGCCGGCCGTCCTCTCCCGACTCCTAGGGGACGCGTCGTCTCCGATCGCCCTCGACGCCACACTTTTTGGATTGTTTCCTATCTCATTTTTGTCAACACACCTCTTGGATGATATGGTGGTAAGCATACACCTCTAGCCGTATATGGTAGTAAGCATACACCTGTATCCCCATATGGTGGAAGCACCTCAAAACCAATATGGAGGTAAGCACCTCAAATCTGATATACTTGATTGAGTAACACATGAAGTGTGTTATGTCAAATGATACATTAAGATGTAAAGAGTTTAATGCATTTTGAAAAGTGTAAGCCAATGTACCTTGAGAAAAGGGATGAGCCAACCTAATAAAGTATGATGTAATCAATATCCTTGTGAGGATGAGAGAGAAACTCATACTTTGTGTGATAATCATTTAATGATAAATGATGAGAATAAACAAGTATGATTGAATACTTATGATATCAATGTATGCTCCTAATATGTGTGGAGCTATGAATTAGGGTTTTAATTCTTGATAATATGAACTTGAAACCCTAATCGGCTAAAAAGGGAAACCTTATCCCTAATAATGGGAAGGTTGTATTTCTCTTGTATTGCACGGTGATGATATGTACTTGATATTATTTTTATCATGAAATACTAACCATGCAGGTATCGTGAGATGATGAGCATAGCCAGGTATGAGCTATGATGTTTCATATGATACGGATTAAATGGGCCTTGTGAGCCATGTGAAATACTTGTGCAACAAGTATAATGTATTCCTAGGTCTGAGGACCTAGAGGTAATAGTCACCTGATAAGAGGTGAAAATGTTCAGTGATGAACTAAGGGTTTGAATACCTAGATCTAGCAATCATGATGATGATAATGTTAAGGGATGAGAATCCCCAGTAATGTGATAAGGGACTGGAATCCTGAGTGTTATGCATTCAATGTGTTCCAAAGATTATGAAAGTACTTGATACATGTATTACACCTTTCTTTGTAGCATCTATTATAATTCATGCTTGTAACTTGGTTGATGCTAAAAGATATTGTAATGCACCTAATTAATCAAGTGGAACCTTATCATGTAGTTGCCTTGACCACAGATCCATTCAGTTTTAGAATTTACTAAATGGTGACACAAGTTTAACTTGAAGAGAATATTTTTTAATATGTGGGGGTAATGGGTGAAAATATCCTTACGTCCAAAAGGGGGTTGCTATGTGATCTCCCTCATCATCATAAGAGTATGGCTATGTGCCATGACTCAATATTAATATACTGGGGTTGTTGTGTGATCTCTCTGAATAGAATTTACTGGGGTTGCTGTGTGATCTCCCTGAAGAGAGTTCATGTTGCGGTTGTAACTCTATAGCGAAGATGCCACTATACCATGGCAAGCTAATTGTAGTTTGACACGTGATGTCACTGCATGTGGTCTCATACTGATCGAGACAGGTGAGGTCTTGGAAGCTAGCTCTTCCTTTGACCTTGTATGGTACAGATGCTTTACGTAGCCATGGTCAGTTGGAGCATGAGCGGTATAACTCATCTCCTCAGGGCATAAGTGTGATTGTAAATATGTAATCAGTCGTGTAGCATATTTTCTTAAGGTTTGAATACAAAAACATTGATTGATGTTACACTACTTTTATACATCTTAAATAGATACATGTCATATGTGTTCTTTGTATTCCTTATAAAGTGAATAAATGATTTACTTATGTATCATAGATAGCTGCATTGATTTAAAAGATGATATTGCTCTATTCTGCTTATAAATAGTGATTAATCTTGATTATTAATATAAAAGATCCTCTACTTAGTTTTATACAGTTTACCTGTGATAATAATATTGTTGGCTGAGAGTTATATCTTTCGCTGGGACTTTTGTCTCACCCCGTTGGTCCCAACATTTTTAGGTGGACACAGACGAGGAGGTAGAGACTGTACTATAGAGGGAGGACAACTGCAACAGGGATAGTGGTAACAACTCAGGTTGAGTGTGTTGTCTATCGTGTCCTGTAGATAGAAGTCCTATTAGTCATCTCTATACTCTCAGGTCCTTGGGAGTTAGTACGTAATCGTTTTATAAATGATATGAGATTTTGGCTAGTATGCCTCGAGGTTTTATGTTGCTTATATGTATGTTTGAGAAAGGCAACGAGTATATGATATCCTCAAGATGAGATGGTACAATGTATGTACAATGTGAACCATGATGTATATATTACTTTGGTTCTTCCTGGCAATGGATCTCTTTGCAAAATGGTTTTAATTTTTAGTGATTTTTGTTAATCTACTGCTAATGGTTATTCCGCGTAATTATTGTGTGAGTTGACTGTCAGTTTGATAGCGGTCATCACAAGTTTTTGGTATCAGAGCCTAAGGTTCGCTAAGTCTATAGAGACATAGGATTAAGATTGTTGAGTCTGTTCTAGTGTCCTCTAGTTTATCTTATAGTGACTTCTTCTCATAGAGGAGAAGAAATAAAGCTGAAAGATGGCTGGAGCACATGAAGAACATGTTGCTAAGAGCAGTATTACTACACCAGGAGGAGGTGCAAGGGATTAGGAAAGAGAGGAATCAGTACCTGAGAATCCCCATCTTGATCAAGCCATGCTAGAAAACCCATCCTTTCATGCTCTTTTCAGGCAGTTCATGACCACAATAACACACATGGTAGACTGAATGCCAGCACTAGCACCTAGGGCACCAGTTCCCAATGAGGGACATGGGTCTGGTAAGACCTTTGAGCGGTTACGTTGGGTAGGAGCCACTGAAAATGTCGATACAGCTTACCCAGTAGACACAAATTTATGGCTCACTGAGCTAGAAAAAGCCTTTAGAATCCTTAGCATACTAGAAACTGAAAAAGTTAAGCATGATGTGTACCTATTAAAAGGAAGCGCTGGCCATTGGTGGGCCATTGAAGAAGGGAAAAGACTGGGTGTTGAGGTTAGATGGGAGGAGTTCCAACGTGAGTTTGTCAGTAGATACTTTCCCAGGGCTTATCTGGATGAGAAAATCTCACAGTTTGAGCATATTAAGTAAGGACCAATGAATATTAGTGAGTATGAATCTAAGTTCATGGAGCTTCTGTGGTTTTATCCACACATGGCTACTACGGAGGAGGAGAGGATTCGACATTTTGAGAAGGGTCTGAATGTTGAGTTATTTATAGTTGTAGATGCTCTAGAGAATAGAGAGATGTTTTCTACCTTTGTGGAGTCAGTTAGGTAGATATAGAGGTTTGTGACTGAGAAACGTAAGGCTAATAATAGGAAAGGGCATGCCCAGTTCCAGGGACAGAGGTCTGGAAGTTTCAAGAAACCAATGTTTCCTGCACCATTAGCACCATAGAGGTTCAATGCAGAGACGCATTGGACATCAAGCAAGGATAGATGCCATAGTTTTCTGCCAAGTGGAGCCCATAGTATGGAATCAATGTCAGTAACAAGACAATCTTGACTACAACAAGACAAAAATTGCTTCAAGTGTGGGCAGACAAGACATATGATAAGGGATTGTCCAGTTAGAGACACAGAGGTAACCAACCACTGAGGTAGAGTCAACAAGGATGTCAGAGGCAACAGTTCAGTTGTGGCACACGAGGACGTGGACAGGAATCCCAACCAAGATCATCTACACCAAACAACAGAGCACAGAGTCAGCAACAGGCAACGACAAGATTCTATGCTGCGAATCAGCTGGAGGCAGTAGTCAATCGACGAGTCGTGACAGGTCAGATGGAGTTATTTCATTCTGATATGTCTTCATCCTGCTTTGTATCTATTTTTATTGATCTGGGTGCTACACATTCCTTTATCAGTCGAGAAGTGATTCATGACTGCAATATGACTGTCAGCCATAGAGCAAATAATCTATTATTAGAAACTCTGTTAGTCGGATCTGCAGTGTTGTGGGAGGTATGTTCTGCCTGTGTTCTTTCTTTTTTAGAAAACAACATTCAGGTGGATCTTATATCACTTGAGATGCATAGGTTTGATCTAATTCTTAGGATGGATACCCTAGAAAAGTGTAAGGTTATCTTGGATTTTGGTACCAAGCAAGCTATGTTCGTAGACAGTGATGAGACATGGGTCTTTTAGGGGGACCAAAATATTCTTCAAATCTATCTAGTATCAACAATGGTAGTTGAGAGACTGATTCGACAAGGTTGTGAAGCATTCTTGGCAAATGTGGTAGATACCAAAGAAGAAAGTCCTAGTCTTCCTGAAGTTCTTATTGTCAGGGAATTCAAGGATGTGTTTCCTGAAGAATTTCTAGATATTCCTCCACCTCGAGAGATTGATTTCGAGATTAATCTAGTTCTGGGTACACAACCAATAGCCCAAACACCTTACAGGAAGGTGACTGCTGAGATGGCAGAACTCAAGAAATAGTTACAGGAGTTTCTTGAGAAAGGTTTCATTCGACCGAATACTTCCCCATGGGGTGCTCCTGTTCTTTTTGTTAAAAAGAAGGATGGGCCTATGAGATTATGCATAGATTATAGACAACTTAACAAGGTGACTATAAAGTACAAATACCCTCTACCATGGATAGATGATCTGCTTAACCGGTTATGTGGTGCCACAATATTCTCTAAGATAGATCTAAGGTCAGGATATCATCAGTTACGTATCAAGGAGAGTGACATACCTAAGTCAGCCTTTAGGACAAGGTATGGCCATTATGAGTTTGTAGTTATGGCGTTTGGACTAACTAATGAACCAGCTGCATTCATGGAGCTGATGAATAGAATCTTTCAGCCATTCCTTGACCTATTCAAAGTGGTCTTCGTAGACAACATCCTGATATATAGTAGAGATGGTCAACAACATGAACAACACCTTCATCAAGCATTGACTTTGTTGAGACTACACAAGTTATATGCTAAGTTTAGCAAGTGCGAGTTTTGGTTGTTAGAAGTGTCTTTTCTAGGACATGTTATATCTTCTTTAGGTATTTGTGTTGATCCTAAGAATGTGGACACTAGTACATGAATGGTCTATAGCGTCGGTTTTTAAAGCCTGTAGCGTCACTTTATAACCAACCCCTAAGTGGTCGTCGCTATAGAATTTGCTCTATAGCGTCAGTTTTCTTGACCAAAGAAAATCGACCTTACAGAGTAAACACCGACCCAAGAGGTTGTAAAAAATCTAACCCAAGTGACAAAGAAGAGCCTGTAAGGTCGGTTATTCCAAAAAAGCCGACCCAGTAAACTATCTCAGACGAGAAATATTTTGATCGAGATTATTTCAAACGAGAAAGAAGAGCATGTAAGGTCGGTTATTCCAAAAAAGCCGACCCTGTAAACTATCTCAGTCGAGAAATATTTCGACTGAGATTATTTCAGTCGAGAAAATTGTCGTCCAATAAAGTACTATCTGAAGCATCAGAGATTTATTCGGTCAATAAATTTGTCGACCAAGAGACCTTCAGTTGAGAAAATTGTCGACCGAGAGGTTTTCAGTCAACAAAATTGTCGACCAAGGGGGTGTCTACAGTCGGTTATTCAATTTTAGGGTCAATTTTTTTATAAATAACTGACCTTACAGGGTCTGGAGCTCAATTTGTTGACCTTCTAGCATTGGTTTTCTTAAAAAGCTGACCTTATAGAGGACTTATTAGGTCGATTATTTGATAAAACCAACGCTAGAAGGTCTATAGATTGAGCTTGATAACCAGACCTCTAGGGTCGGTTATTTTAGAAAACTGACGCTAGAAGTTACAATTTTGTTTTAAAAAAAATCTACAGAAACAGAATAGTAGAACAAGAAGATTCATATTTTTTGGGAGAGGGGAGCATTGATGCTCAACCATCACTATTCGAAACCACACATTCATAACAAAAATGATTCATATATTTAGTTTTTTTTTTTTTTTTTGAAGGTAAACCATACCATTATATTGATAAAAGCCATACGACATCTACAGAGATACAAAGATCATACATATTCTGTAACCAAAGGAGCCAGAGAACGCCTTCTAACAGGTAGGATTGGATGCGAGTATAACATTTCAGAACGGATTCCTCCCTTTCGCGCTTGTAGAAGCAGCTTTCATGCGGAATCAAACCACAATCCCGGGTTAAATCTGCAAAGTCGACGCTACCACCACCTAGATGACCAGAATAAGCAAGATTTGCACCTCCAGAAGACCCATCAGGCCTACACCAATACATCGAACACACCAGACAAACCAAACGAACTACACTAAAACAACAGGGGGGGGAGAACCCCAACCAGGTTGAATAACTGGGGGAAACCCAGATAAACCACCACCTTCACAGAGGAAGGACAACACTCCTTATGCAAAAGGAACAAAAAAGCCGATAAACGGCGGAACAAAGGCAGATAAGACTGCCACAACCAGCTACCAAGCAAAACTCTGCACAGAAAAACCGATCTTGTCGATCACACTAGCTGAGAGGACGCCCACCAGCACCTACCTCTTCACGACGGTCAGAAACCCAGAACGGGGCTGTGGCTAGGGCCACAGAAGCCCCGCCGCCGCCAGGGACACAGCGCACAGCGCTAGCGGCACAGAGGCGAGAAGCGAAAGACGAGGGGTTGAAGAGGCGACCACCAGACAGGGGCGATCCACACCGATCGGGCTTGGAAAGAGGCCCGGGGGGAGCGGGGTGGCGCAAGCCGCCGCCGATGCCCCCTCCCCCGAGCTGGGGAACTCGAGCCCTAGTCGCCCTTCGAGTCGCCCAGGCGGACGGGAGCGGACCCTTAAGCCCTCCTAATTTGTTTGCCCTAATGATTCATATATTTAGTTGAGTTACACATAATCACCTCATAATTTACAAAATGATAGACTGCAAGTCTGAAATGATATTAAACAAATACAAATGTAAATATGAAAGATTTCCAAAACCACATACTTAAATGGAGATGGTATATTCAATCTAATTCTATATTGACTTCATTTAGAAAAGCATCTGACCACTCTTCTTGGAATTCATTTAAGTCCTCAGGTGTGTAAGGCTGAGTTGTAAAGATCTGTAACAGAAAATGCACAAGCTAATATTTTATAAAATGACTACAACTCACTTGTAAATTTATGATGTTATTCTTTATTACCTAATCTATAGTTTGAATGTCATGTGATGCTTGATTGACAATAGCTTGCATATATTTCATTGCATAGTTGCCACAAGCCCAGTCATTATTTTGTATAGGACACTACAAATAACAAATTATACTTAATGTTAGTAAACAACTATAAATAGAGTTGAGATAAGACTATAAGAGTTGACATATAAGAGTTGAAAATTAATACATATAAGACTAAGCAGTTGTCAAAGTAGCTACCTTGATATGTTTCAAAGTCAATGTCTTTAATTTTGTGGGTATTTGTCCTCCAGCTTCACGAAAAGCCTTTATACCCCTATCAATTAAATGATAGTTGGTAAAATAGAAATTCTAAATAGAAATATCATGTTGAAGCATTGACTAAATTTATGCTTACTCCATAGCTGGCAATTTCAGTTTGTGACCCCTTGTTGTTTTTTCCATTGGGTCAAGATAATAAACAGTCATCAATTTTGGGACAATCACCACTAATTCCCAATGTCTAGCTCTGAGTTAGAATAAAACAAACATTAAAATAAATAATTTTATTCATTATTAAAATTATATTGAATAATAATACTTATTGTACGCTAAGAGGAATTAGGATAATTTCCTTCCCCACACTAGAAAAATATTTGAATGTAGTAGAGAAGTACTCATTCACATCCTCAATATGTGTCTCCACTTGACTAGTGATTGAAGGAACTAAGAATCCAACATTCCTTATATCAAAGTTTGTGGTCTCGGTATATAAATAGTTGTAAGATCCTTACCTTATCCATACTTCTATTATCAAAGAATTCAACCAATCATACTGAAACAACTCTATAATATCATTAAAAAAATATTCTCAAAGTCCCTCCCAGCTGCATCTTCTGTTAAATTGACCAACATATGTGATCCTGAGCTTTAGTTGGCTAAGTACCGACACAAACATTTACATTTACTTCCCAACTCATCGAATGTGGATTATGGAATAAAAGATGGCTTGGGCATAGGAGCACAACTAGTACAATTTTTACTTTTTGGTACGCAAACCTGTTAATTAAATTACATACTTATATTACATGAGTTCATATATGCAGTCAAATATGAAAAATATGGTAGAATTTAGGTATACCTTATCATTGATAACCAAGTGTCTAGGCCAACCCACCATAGCACCCTCAACTTCTTCAACTGTACTATATTCAGGATTAGGTATGGGTAGTGGTTTGTCCCCCATTCCGTCATACACAAGATGGATGGACACACGACAAATGTCATCAGTAATTTGTTGGCAATGCAATGTACCACCACAGTTGTATACCTTGCCTGCTGCCACAACATTATATTATGGAACCTCCACTACAAGTTTACAGTTCATACCAACCTAGAATTGAAATAATATAAGTTATATATGAAGTAGTAAACTAGACACCTATTATATATATATATATATATATATATATATATATATAGGGTAGCGATCTAATGAAAAACATCCTACAGTGAGAGCATGAGAGGCATTTGAATAAATACAAATTAGTAACTTCTTTTAAAATCCAACAGTATAGATGGAAAAAGCATCATTTCATCTGCCATCTCACAAACAATCATTACAATCAGACATTGTTTACATGTCCATATGTACAATATACACTTTTTACATCCAACGGTCAGCCTAAAATTCAATATAGAGCATCAAAATTTTTTTGGTTGTTGTGAATGATCTACAAATTGGATGGTGATAAATTTTTTTAGGAAGGCAAATATTAAGGTATACTTGTACTCCGTACGGTTGGACTATGAAAAATTGATCTATATGGAGAGTTATTCAAATGCCTCTCATGCTCTCACCAGATATGTTTCTCACTGGATCGTTGCCCTATATATATATCATATATATATCATACTAATAACTCAACATATAGAAAAAAACTTACTACAGATTGTTGTGGTGGGTCATTGGGAGTGCTCCCATGACCTTCTACAACTGGAGCATGGGCTTGTACCTCATCACTTGAGAGACGCACAATATGAATAGGCTGAGAAGGTTGAGTAGGCTGAAATGAAGACATTATTTCTTTTACTTTCTGTGCTACTAATGCTTCAACATCCTCTTGTGTAATACCTCTTGCACGACCTATTTTAGATTGTGAAGGGCCAAAATAAGACTTGAATCCTATGCCAGCTCCTAATCCCCTAACACGGCCTGGATGCTCCTTCGTACCAAGAGCAACTAATAGTTCATCCATGTGGCCAGTTGGGATGAACTTTCCTTCCTTCTTTGGCTCATGGAGATAAATCTATTCATAGTTAATAAAACTATTAAATCACAATATCAATTAGATATAAATAAATCTAAGTTTGTGGGAGTTACTCTTTACTTAGTTGGGATAAACCTACCATCTTTTGTGCCACCTCCTTTGTTGTAGGGTTGAAGATTTCACCTGCTCGATTCTTTCTAGCATCAATCCATGTCAAGTGTTGGGGTGGACGCTTAGCTTGAGTTGTACTAGACTCTTCTCCAGAAGAGGATTGCGTCTCTTATAGTTGGCGGCGGAACGCATAACCATTAGGCCCCAAATGATGGTCATGCACATTTTTGGCCCGTCTTTCCTTTTGGGCCTGGTGAATAGCCTGATCATTTAAAATGAGATACTACAATTTAGACTTGGCAAACATATATAAAAAGATTCACCTCCTTAATTGTATAAAATTAAAGATTCATACAATACATCACAATCTTGTTACCTAAAACTGTTCTGATTTTCTAGCTGCAACAAATCTTTCCCACACCTCAGGATCTATAAAAACATATACATTTGTTGCTTTCTTCTTTTGTTTAGGATTATCTATAAATTCCCTTGTGAGATATGTCTTAAAAGCCCTCCATCGTACACCACAACGTTGTAGCACTTTTTTCTTGTGATCTTTTTCATTTAGATGAAAAACACCCTATACATACAAAAGAAGCAATAATTTTGTTTTGAAAAGGAGTTAATTCCAAGAAAACTAAATTAGAATCAATAAACAAAAAACATATTAAAATAATATCACTTCCACTCATTGATATATCTTTCCATAGGAGGTCTTTTTAGGCATTAGAAACATCATGCTAATTTTCTATATCTATTTCCACCTTACTGTGTGTGGTCACCCCTATGTAATGCTTGAAAGCACTAGCATGTTCCCCAATAGGTGCTCCTGTGATATCAAACTGGACTGCCAATTTGTCTCATTTGACCCTGAGCTCATACAGCCTACGCATCAGTGTAGGACCTCCACTTTTCTTAGGATCATCACTACCATCCTCATGGTGCTCATGCTCAAAATGATCATCTTCACTTGCCATTTTAGAACCTACAAGTATACATGATATATAAAAGAAACATAAGTGATAATAAAAGCACAAGTGGTTGAATGATATATGATATATTTAAAAGATTATGTGCTTGAATGATAATAAAATAAATAATTCAAAGAATACATGCCTTTAGTATTGGCTGAGTTGTTTGTCAAGTAAAATTCCTTCAGCATGGTCTTGACGTTTATAGTATTCATCGGTGTTATCTTCAACATTTACACTTGGAAAACCAACTGAGAATGGGCTAGAATCATCATACTTTTCGTAGTATTGTTCTTCATTTATAGGATATACAGTAAATTGTATTTTTCCATGAAGAACGACAGACCAATTTTTATTTGCCGGGTCATCAATATAGAATACTTGTTTTTCTTGGTCTACCATGATGAATGGCTCATCTTTCTTACCAATATTTTCAAAATTAACCAATTTGAAACCCAACTCATCCACTAAACTCCTTTGTTGTTGTCAACCCAATTACACCTAAAGATAGGAACTCTAAAATTTGTATAGTCCAATTCCCATATGTCCTCAATGATGTCGTAATATGACATCTCAGCTTCGTGTGATCTTTTATCTTTGGCACTAGCAAAATACAACGAACAAGATTGAACAGTGACCCCACTATTTTGGACTACACTACTTTCATCTTGACTCTTTATATAGTATGAAAATCCGTTTATGTCATATCCTTCATATGACATGACATCCATTTTTGGCTTAAAGGTAAGCCATTTTATGTTCTCAGCAACATTATTTGGTGATTCAGATAGTTGATTAAAGACTTTCTCTTCAAACTACCTAATAAATGTTTGATTATGCTCTCTTGCAAGACACATTGAACTAAATTGTGGATGATTTCTCTTGATAAGATCATTATGTTCTATGATGTAGCTACTAATTTCATTGATGTTGTATAAAATATACAAATGTGCTTGTTCCCACAACTCACGACTGATTCCTTTCACTCATCCTCCCAGAGTTCCTTTACCACAATAAGATTCAGTGTGATGTAAAAATTTTAGATCACTAGAAGTTTCATTGCAATTCAAAAAATCGTTGCAAAAGTTCTTCACCTCCCTAGCCACATAACCCTCAATAATACTCCCTTCAGGACGATAATGATTCCGAACATAACCTTTAAAAACACTCATGTAGCATTTAAATGGATACATCCAATGTAAGAAAATTGGACCCAACATCTTCACCTCCCTTGTAATATGTACTACAAGATGAACCATGATATCAAAAAATGAAGGAGGAAAGTAAATTTCAAGCTGACACATGGTAACAATTACATCTTTCTGTAATTTATCGAGAGTATCAGGATGTATCACTTTGTTGCATATTTCATTGAAGAAGAAACAGAGTCTTGTGATTGCAAACCTTACATGCTTCGAAAATATAGATCGAATAGTCATAGGAAAAATTTGTTGCATTAAGGTGTGACAATCATGAGATTTGAGACCTATCAACTTCATATATTTTATTAATACCAATCTATGAATATTAGAAGAGTATCTTTGTGGAACCTTAATATTATACAAGCACTCACAGAAAGTCTTTTTCTCCCTCTTTGATAAATTGTAACAAGCTGGTGGTAAATATGTGCGGCGCACCTGATCTCCACTGATAATTCTTTTCTTATACCCATTAATTCTAAATCTTTTATAGATTTGATGTCGTCTTTAGTCTTTCCCAGTATATTCAATTGTGTACTAATGATGCTATCACAAACATTTTTTCAACATGCATAACATCAATGCAGTGTCTAATTGACAAGAATCTCCAATAAGGAAGACTCCAGAATATTGACCTCTTCTTGTATAGAGATTTGTCACATGCGAGAGTATGACTACTTGAACCCTTTCCAAATTCATTAACAATATCTTTCACCGTGTCATATACATCATTTCCTAGTATAGATTTAGGAGCACTTCATTCCTCAGATGATCCATTAAAGGTTTTGCGTTGCCTTAGATAAGGATGCACTTGTGGGAGAAATCTTTGATGACCAAGATATACGATTTTACCACCATGTTTCAGTCAGATTGAATCAGTATTTTCCTCACAAATAGGACATACTTTGTATCCTTTTATGCTATATCCAGACAAATTTCCATAAGTTGAAAAGTCATTAATCATGCAAAACAACATAGCACACAAAATAAATATCTCTTTACGTGAAACATCATATGGCATAACACCTTCTTCCCATAGTTGCATTAGGCCATCAATTAGAGGTTGAAGGTAAACATCGATATCATTTCCAGGTTGATTGGGCCCTGATATCAATATTGACAACATGACATACTTATTTTGTCATACACAACTAAGGAGGAAGATTGTATATAACAATCATAACACGCCACGTGCTATGCTGGCTACTTAATGTACCGTAGGGATTCATTCCATCTGTACAGAGTCAAAGTCTTAAGTTTCTTGGTTCTTTACCAAATTGTGCGTATAATAAATCATTTTTCTTCCATTGTGGTGAATCAGATGCATGTCATAGGACGCCATCATCATTTACCTTTAACTCCCCATGCCAAGAAAACTTTTTACGCATCTTCTGTACTAGCAAATAAGCGTTGAAATCGTGGTATTATTGGTAGATACCACATCACCTTGGCAGGAGAGCCATTTTTAGCCTTAGCTGAATTTGTGGTCTTATACCTTGACGCACCACATTTTGGACAATTTATCAAATTATTGTAGTCCTTCTGAAATAACACATAATCATTTGAACATGCATGAATCTTTTTAGCCTCCATTCCCATTGGGCATATTATTTTCTTTGCTTGATATGTTGAAATTGGAAGCTCATTGCCTTCAGGAAGAATTTCCTTTAACAAAGACAATAGTGAAGTGAAACTCTTATCGCTCCACCAGTTTTGAGCTTTAAGAGTACATAATCGCATCACAACACCCAACCTCGTGAACTTAGTACAACCCTTATATAACGATCTTTCAACATCATGGACAATGTTTGCAAATAAAGAAGGTGGATCAATGACATTGTCTCGATAACTACGTAGCATCTCATCAACCATATCATCTTGAATCGGGTCATCCTGAATCAGTTCATCATTGATATTATCATCATTATCTATATCTTCTATGCCACAACTATTAGTATCGACATTTTATGATCCATAATTAAATTTCTCTCCATGCCATTACCATTCATTATTACCTTGTATGATCCCATTGCATATGACATGACTCTTAATTTCCTCAACAGTATCAACTTTCAAATTGTTATCACAATTTCTACATGGACAATAGAACCTATCTGTAGGTAGTTTCCTGTGTTCCTCAGCAAATCTGATAAATTCATCAAGGCCTTTGGAAAACTCTGGACTGTAATGATTCTTGATAGACATCCAACATCGATCCATTTTCTAGATCACATTAAAATTAATTATAAAACTAAGCATTTTATATTGATATTATAAGTTGTAAGTTTTTATTAATAGGAAGTTAATTACTTTTGTACTAAATTGTACCACCTATCCCATTTTTGAATATTTAATCTCACTAGTAACTGTATAATGTATATTTTTTTTATAAAAAAATTCAACAACATTTCCCCTAAGTTCTCCAAGTACACTGATGTAAATGGCAAATAACAACTCACATATGTACCCAGAGAACAATTGAGGAAATCCTACTAAAATTTTCTTCAAAACTAAACATACATTATACAGTTACATCCTAAGTGAGATTAAATATCCAAAAACAGTCCCAAATCGGGGACTATCCAAAGTTTACTTGTAATGAGTAAATTTTGAACGAGCTTCTAAGTTAACATATAAATGTATTATTTTCATATTTATATATTAAGTTAAACATCATGCATCAATGATCTCATCTATATACCCTAAAGTGTCAATCTGGGAGTACACATACCTAATCTCATATTAATTTCTAGAATTTATATAATGATTACATATGAAAAATACATATTTTTATTATTGGTTGGGTTACAAATCATATAAAATAGAAAAATAATATAATTGTCCAGTTAAAGGCGCGCAGGTCCACTCTCAGTCGAGAATTCGTCGACCGAGAGTCCACTTGCACACGGCGTCTAGGTCCACTCTCGGTCGACAAATTCTCGATCGAGAGTGGACCTAGACGCCGCACACAGGTGGACTCTCGATCGACAAATTATCGATCGAGAGTGGACCTGGACGCTACCTTAGTCGTGGCAGCGGTACCACGACGGACATAGATAGACCTATATAAACGGTCTTACCTCTGGAAAGTCTTACTTGGAAGCGGCAGCGACCTTCGTGGAAGAGGTGGCTACCTTTGTGGAAGTGTGGAAGAGGCGATGACTCGGTGTGGTGCGGTGTGGAAACAAGGTCTTGACGGTACGACAATGAGGTCTCCACAGTGTGGCAAAGAGGTCTCGGCAGTGTGGCAATGACGTCTCGGCAGTGCGGCAACAAGGTCTCGGCAGCAGTGGAGCTTTGGGGGCGCGGGAGAGAGTGAAATAGTAGGTATCGGTAGTGAAAATGAAAGGTTCTAGTATATCCCGACGCCCGACCTGTAGGGTCGGTTAAAAAAAAGTGACCCAAGAGATAAGCGGTGCCCGTGTCGGGTAAATTAAAAACACCCAAACTCCAACTCAGTCAAGAATTTTGTCGACCGAGGGAACCTCGGTCAAGAAATTCATCGACTGAGGGGACCTCTAGGGTCGGTTAAATGGAAAAAACCAACCCTAGAGGTACTTATACACACACAAAGAAAATCTGGATCCAAAACCCTAAACACCCAAACGCAACCTCGGTCGAGAATATCGTCGACCGAGAGAATCTCGGTTGAGAAATTTGTCGACCGAGGGGACCTTTAGAGTCGGTTAAAAGGAAAAAAACCGACCCTAGAGGTGCTTATACATGCGGGAAGGCAAACTGGATCCAAAATTCAATTCGGTCAACAATTTTGTCGACCGACTGGACCTACAAGGTTGGATAAAAGGAAAAAAAACCAACCCTAGAGGTACTTATACATGCACACAATCTGGACCCAAAACCCTAAACACCCAAACTCAAACTTGGTCGTGAATTTCGTCGAATGAGGGAACCTCGATCAAGAAATTAGTCGACCGAGGGGACCTCTAGGGTCGGTTAAAAGGAAAAAATGACCCTAGAGGTACTTGTACACGCACGAAGGAAAAACTTGATCCAAAAATCAACTCGGTCGACAAAAATTTTGACCGAGGAGACCTACAAGGTCCGTTAAAAGGAAAAAACCAACCCCACATGTACTTATACATCCATAAAAAGAAAATAGATTCAAAATTCAACTCGGTCGATAATTTTTTTGGCCGAGAATCCCTACAAGGTCGGTTATAAGGAAAAAAACCGACCCTATAGATCGAGAAAGTACTCTCAGAGGTCTTGTAAAGTTAGTTTTTTAAGAAAACCGACCCAAGAGGTCTTAAATGGTACCCACATTTTTGAAGACATATAAGGTCAGTTATTTGGAAAAACTGACCCTATAGATCGAGGCACGAAGTCAAAAACAAGCAAATTTTTGCCACGGGAAACTCTAATGGGCTTTCTAATCCCATTGCCTATAAGGTTGCTTATTTTATGAAAACTGACCCTATAGAGATACACTACAAGGTCGGTTATTTTAACAAAACTGACCCAAGTGGTCTTAAGTGGTTCCTGCATTTTTTATAGACATATAAAGCCAGTTATTTGGAAAACCGACCCTATAGAGTTACAGTACAAGGTCGGTTATTTTAAGAAAACTGACCCAAGAGGTCTTAAGTGGCGCCCGTGTTTTTTGTAGACATATAAGGTCGGTTATTTGGAAAAACTGACCCTACATGAAGCGACGTTATTGGACAAAAATGTAGTAGTGGGAGTCTATTTTAGAGTGGGAACAGCCCAAGACACCAACTGAGATGCGTAGTTTCCTAGGTATGGTGGGTTACTACATAAGGTTTATTAAAGACTACAGTTCTGTAGCATTGTCCCTAACTAGGTTGACCAGGAAGGAGGTTCTTTTTGTCTGGAATGACAAGTGTCATCGCTATTTCCCGTTGTTGAAAGAAAGGTTGACTAGTGCACCTGTGTTGGTTTTACCTGGGCAGGGAAAGGGATACATTGTTTTTTGTGATGCCTCTAAGAATAGCTTTGGATATGTGCTAATGCAGAGTGATCATGTAGTTTCTTTTGATTTCCGACAGCTTAAGAAACATGAGGAGAAGTATCCGATGTGTGATCTATAGTTAGCTGCAGTGGTCCACGCATTGAAGATTTGGAGGCATTATCTTTATGGAGAAACATGTCAGATTTTCATAGACCATAAAACTTAAAGTACATCTTCTCACAACACGAGTTGAATATGAGACAATGTCACTGGATGGAATTAATCAAGGACTACGATTGTACAATTGATTATCAACTAGGAAAAGCTAATGTATTGGCAGATGGACTAAGTAGAAAATCTTCATCTCCACCCATAGATAAAGCATAGTTGAATTCTTTAATGTACTTTAAACGGGACATGTTTGTCACTTTGAGACAAATAAATGTACAGTTAAAAGTATCTTTTTTAGCAGGACTGTTGGCAGATGCATGTGAAACCTACTCTGAGACTACAGATTAAAGAGGCACAACAGGCTGATACTGTGATTTAGAAGATCAGGTCAGAGTATGATAGTGAGAAACGAGATGGTTTCCATGAGTCAGAGGATGAGATAGTCGGTTACCATCGTAGAATGGTAGTACGTGATGCCAATGACTTAAGAAAGATAGTTATGGAGGAAGCTCATTCATCCATGTATGCAATGCATCCAGGGAGTACTAAAATGTATCATAACTTAAAAGATATGTATTGGTGGCCTGGTTTGAAGAAGGATGTAGTTGAGTTTGTTATGCGGTGTCCACTGCATCAGCAAGTTAAAGCAGAACACAAGAAGCCTACAGGAACATTGCAACCCTTACCTATACCGCAATGGAAATGGGGTCACATGACAATGGACTTTGTGGTTGGTCTACCCAGAACAGCCAAAAGTCATGATTCCATTTGGGTGATAGTTGATAGGTTGACTAACTCAACACATTTTCTTCATGTTAAAACAACCTATACTATTGAAAAACTTGCACAGATCTACATAGATGACATAGTGCAGTTACACGGAGTTCCAGTCACAATTGTGTCTGATAGAGGTCCCCAGTTTACAAGTCATTTTTGGAAATGACTACATAAATCCTTGGGTACACAGTTAAAGTTTAACACATCTTTTCACCCTTAGATAGATGGACAATCTGAAAGGACTATACAGACTTTGGAGGACTTTCTCAGGGCATGTGTTCTTCAGTTTTTAGGAAGTTGGGACTTACACTTGAGCTTAATAGAGTTTGCCTACAACAATAGTTATCAGAAAAGTATTGATATGGAACCATATGAAACTATATGGTAGATGTTGTAGATCTCTGTTATGCTGGTATGAGATAGGAGAATACCAACTTCTAGGTCATGAATTAGTGCAATAGACAACTGAAAAGATTAAAATAATACAACAAAAGTTGAAGGCTGCACATGATAGACAGAAGTCATATGCTGATAAATGTCGTAGACCTTTAGAATTCCAAGTTGGAGACAAGGTGTATCTCAAGGTCTCTCCTTGGAAAGGTGTTCTCAAATTTGGGAAAAATGGTAAGTTAGCTCCTAGATTTATGGGACCTTACCCAGTGACAACATGGATTGGAAAAGTAGCCTATAGGTTGGAGTTTCCAGCTGAGCTACATAGACTACATCTAGTGTTTCATATATCTATGCTGAGAAAGTGCCATCCTGATACAGAGTTGGTGTTGTAACCTATAAAGGTAGAATTGAATGAAGATATATCCTATGTGGAAGGTCCAATGATGATTCTTGATAGAAGAATCAAGAAATTGAAAAAGAAAGACATAGTTCTTGTGAAAGTTCTCTGGCATCACCGTGGCATTGAAGAAGACACATGGGAATTGGAGTAAGAAATGAAGAGGAAGTACCCTTCTCTTTTCTCTTGAGATTTCGGGGACAAAATCCCTGTTAGGGGTTTGATCATTGTAACATCCCTGACCTGGGTTATGGCATAAACTTGGAAGCTTTACTTGAGTAAGTTATTTATAAATGTGTTTTAATCTTTTAAAAAGTAATTAAGACTCAAAGAGGGTTTAATTTTCAAGTTTGAGCTTATTTGTAAACTATTTGTGCATTATATGATAGTTTGGGTGTAAATTGTATTTTTTCCAAAATATAGGGTTGATATGCAAATTACTACCTATAGAGTGTCCCTACTCTCTCTTAGCATCATCTAGAGGAGAGAGAAAGAAAGATACACCATGTTTGAATCATATTTGAGTGATGGTATTCTTGGTGATGAAAAGACCAAGAAGAGTTGTATAGTTGAAACCCTAAAATGAGTTGTATTGAGTTGTAGAGCTTATATGGGAGTTCCTATCGGCCGAAAGCCATAGAGGAGGTCCCATATCATCTTGTCAACTCTTGGCAAAGGCCATGATGAGTTAAGCACCTCAATAAGGTGATGGTTATCAGTTGACAACATTCCTTGGAAAAGTTGTATCGGTTTGTGAATAAAGTGATGTTGGGTTGAAATATCATGTTCAACAAGATAACTAATGGTCGAAATATTATCCCTAGATTATACCCAAGAGTTTTGCATGTCAAGATAAATACATGTGCATGCATGGACACGTGTCAACCCATGCATAGACGTGTGTCACCTAGTAGTATAAGGTGATGACACCTCTTATACACTCCCTCTCATGAGCCTCAATTATATATACCACTCCTTTCACCTACTAGTGAAACTTTTCAAATCCTACAACTCTCTTTCTCTTAGATATCATGCATAGTAGTTGAGGATCAAGGAGGAGCTTGAGCCTTAAGCCTAAGGTGAAGCCATGGTCATCTTCAACCTTGGTTGAAGCATGATTCTCGGGTTGTGATTCTTCCTTTCTTTTCTTCTTCACCAAGTTCTTATCTATGGTGATTCTTTACATATAGAGGAGTTGTGAGCAAGTCTTGGATATTTGATAAGTTCATCTTCAACCTTGGAAATGTGAAGCTTTAGAGATTGGATCTTTGAAGTTGTTCTTGAGGCGGGCTATATAACTTGAACCCAATCATGTTATTATTCACCTTCAATCTTGCTATACTTGTTGATCTACTTTCAATTTCAATTTTTCTTAAATAATTGATGAATCTATGAGTTCTAATAGTTTCATAGGACTGTTGTCCATGAACCTAAATAGTAAGGGACGAAAGTCTAGAGCTTGATGATGATGACATCATCATGGCTCAAACCGATATTGGGTTGAAGCACCTCTAACCCGATATGGTAATGAAACCCAATATGGTGATATGAAATCTATTATAACTTGGAACCCCAAACCCCTATCATTTTGTACATTTGGGTTGGTTGAAAAAGGACTAACCAATTGTCTAGTATGTCACTCAACACATGGTAGGTTGATACTTTGAAGGTTTGAAAAGGTATGAGCATAAGGGTCTAACTCGATATGCAAAACCCTACACTTGAGTAACCCGATATAAGTGACACACCTCTTGGATGATATGGTGGTAAGTACACACCTCTTGGATGATATGATGATAAGCACACACCTCTTGGATGATATGGTGGTAAGCACATACATCTTGGATGATATGGTGATAAGCACACACCTCTTGGACGATATGGTGATAAGCACACACCTCTTGAATGATATGGTGATAAGCACACACCTCTAGAATGATATGGTGGTAAGCACACACCTCTTGGACAATATGGTGGTAAGAACACACCTCTTGGACGATATGTTCGTAAGAATACACCTACCGATATGGTAGTAAGCATACACCTCTAGCCCGATATGGTGGAAGCACCTCAAAACCAATATGGAGGTAAGCACCTCAAATATGATATACTTGATTGAGTAACACATGAAGTGTGTTATGTCAAATGATACATTAATATGTAAAGAGTTTAATGCATTTTGAAACGTGTAGGCCAATGTACCTTGAGAAAAGGGTTGAGCCAACCTAATAAATTTGATGTAATGAATATCCTAGTGAGGATGAGAGAGAAACTCATACTTTGTGTGATAATCATTTAGTGATAAATGATGAGAATAAACAAGTATGATTGAATACTCATGATATCAATGTATGCTCCTAATATGTGTGGAGCTATGAATTAGGGTTTTGATTCTTGATAATATGAACTTGAAACCCTAATCGACTAAAGACGGAAACCCTAACCCTAATAATGGAAAGGTTGTATTTCTCTTGTATTGCATGGTGATGATATGTACTTGATATTATTTTTATCATGAAATAATAACCATGTAGGTATCATGATATGATGAGCATAGCTAGGTATGGGCTATGATGTTTCATATGATATGGATTAAATGGGCCTTATGAGCCATGTGAAATACTTGTGCAATAAGTATAATGTATACCTGGGTCTGAGGACCTAGAGGTAATAATTACCTGATAAGAGGTGACAATGTTCAGTACTGAACTAAGGGTTTGAATACCCAGATCTAGCAATCATGATGATGATAGTGTTAAGGGATGAGAATCCCCAGTAATGTAATAAGGGACTGAGATCCTGAGTGTAACATCTCTGAACTAGGTTATGCGTTAACCCTAGATGTTTTGTTTAATAAGGTTGAGTAGATTCTTAATCTTATCTTGGGAAAAGTAATTAGGGCTCATGAGAAACTTATGTTTCAATTTTGGTCCTGTTTGAACAATGTTGAAGCAATGATTGCTTATTTTGGACTAAAGTGCAAATTACCCAATTTGAGGGGTTAAATTACAAATGTTGAATGATAAGATATTCCTATAATGTTGATACATCATAAGAATGAATATGATGTAGTGGTATGGTTTTCACAAGCTTGGGCATCAAGTTTAAGCTTGTAAAGCAATCCTTGTGCATTAAAACCTAGTTTTGGTGTAAGGTGCAATTTACCCGAAACCTAGGGTTCAATATGCAAATTACCACTTCAATAAGGACCTTAATGTTTCTTGGCATCATGTAGAGCAAATAAAATGAGAGGCGCATCTCATTTGAATTATGTTGGAGGAGAGAGAATCTTGATATTAAAATAATCAAGATTTAATCTTAAGTGAAACCCTAATTCAATTTAGGGCAAAAATGAATGTATTAATTAAAGGGTCTTCAACCAAAATGTTATTGGTTGATTTTGATAAGGATGGAAGTTCTTTTTCCAAGATAAGGAACGAAAATATCTAAAGGAGGTGAAACTCCACTCACCTTATTATAAAGGAAAGTAATATTCACTCACATATGGGATATTAATATAATAAGCATTAAGGTGCTTAATTTGCTTTCCTTTAAATCATGGATAATTGAGAGGAATATGAGGCAATGAAGATAGCATCATATCCAAGGAGTTTAGGGGGAAGAGGCGGCATCATTTTTGGGATTAAATGCATTTTAATAAGGTATTTTCTCTCTCATCAATTTCCTTATAAAAGTGCCCTTTACAAGCCCAAACAAAGGCTTTTTCAGATTTCTTTCTTTCCCCCTTGCTTGGAAAATGACCAAGGAGCTAGGGAGGAGCAGTAGGACGACCCCCAACCTGTTGGTAAGCCCTTGACCTTCGTTCTCCTTGATTCCATGGTGGAAATTGAAAATAAATCATTGATTTCTTCTTATTTCGATCTCCTCTTCAACCCTAGCCAACTTTTACAATCAAAAGCTTGAGGACGTGCCTTAGTGGAGTTGCAAAATCTTCATCCACCATTGTTTCAGTGATCTTGGATCTTTGGAGCTCAATTGGAGGCGGGTTTTATAACTTGAACCCTTAATCTTATTATTGCAATCAATTCCTTATCAATTGGTGAACATTTCTACATTTCCGAAATTAATTTTGGTTGATTGATGCAATCTCCATGGAAATCACAGTATATCTCGTGAGTTTGCAGGTTGATGATGATGACATCATCATAAGCACACACCTCCCCAAATATCTTGGGCAAACGGTTTCAAAGTTGGGACCAAGCGGTTTGCAAACCGTTTGGGAGACAATGGTTTCAAAACCATTTGGTGGGGTTGAACAAGGGTTGAACGTTTGATAATACTGTTTCTAATTATGTAGGTTGATAACACACCAAATTTTATGGAGTAATTCCAAAGGAATCGTTAGTTGAAGGCTAATCAATTACGCAAACCTAATTGAATTAAGTGCTGATTTGCAACTTGACTTTTTGGGAAAACGGTTTCAAAACCGTTTGATATGGTTTACCAAGGGTTTACCATTTAATATTCCTGTTCATAATTATGTTGGTTGATGACTCACCAAATTTTATGGATTAACTCAAAAGGAATCGTGAGTTGAAGGCTAATCAATTAGCTAAACCGAATTGAATTAAGTGCTGATTTTCAATCTGATTAACTTGACTTTTATGGGCAAACGGTTTCAAAACCATTTGAGTGAGTTGAACAAGGGTTTACCGTTTTCTATTCCTGTTTATAATTATGTTGGTTGACGACTCACCAAATTTTATGGGTTAAATCCCAAGGAATCGTGAGTTGAAGGCTAATCAATTAGGTAAACCTAATTGAATTAAGTGCCGATTTTCAATCTGATTAACTTGACCTTTTTGGGAAAACTGTTTCAAAACCATTTGAGTGAGTTGACCAAAGGTTTACCGTTTGAGATTCCAGTTGACAATTATGTTTTTTGATGACTCACCAAATTTTATGGGTTAACTCCCAAGGATTCGTGAGTTGAAGGTTAATCAATTAGCAAACCTAATTGGATTAAGTGCTGAATTTTCAATCTGATTAACTTGACTTTTTGGGCAAACGGTTTCAAAACCGTTTGAGTGAGTTGACCAAGGGTTGAACGTTTTAGATTAATGATCCTAATTATGTTTTTTAATGACTCACCAAATTTGAGGGGTTAATTACCAAGGAATCATGAGTTGAAGGCTAATCAATTAGGCAAACCCTAATTGAAATTAGTGCTGAAATTCCAATGAGTTGATTTGAGATTTTGGGTTGATTAGCCCAAACGGTTTCCAAACCGTTTGGGGATCACCCAAACGGTCTCAAGACCATTTTGGGGTCACCCAAGACCGTTTGGAGGTCTAGGGTCAAGTATGGATATGTGTTTGAAGATCCAAAGATGTGGTATGAACCCTAATCGGCTAAGTGCTGATTTTGCAAGTGATTGAGATGATGTTTTGGGTTGATTGGCCCAAACGGTTTCAAAACCGTTTGGGGATCACCCAAATGGTTTCAAGACCGTTTTGGGATCACCCAAGACCATTTGGCGGTCTGGGGTTAAGTATAGTTGACCAATTGAAGGTCCAAAGGTACCAAATCATATTGCAATTAAGTGCTGATTTGTTGATCAACTCGATAGACCAATCTTTGATGAAATTCCACTAGAATCCAAGGTTGGATGAGCCAAACGGTTTCAAAACCGTTTGGATCTCATCTAAATGGTTTCAAAACCGTTTGGTGATCACACAAGACCATTTGGAGGTCTAGGGTTGAGTATGGTTAGGTGTTTGAAGGTCTAAAGGTACCAAGTTGATTTGTAATCAAATGTTGATTTGCTGATCAATCCAATGATCCAAACTTTAATTGGTTGACTTGGATTATGATGTGGACATGGGAAAACGGTATCAAGACCATTTGTAGGTCATTCAAATGACCTCAAGACCGTTTGGGGTCAGGTCATGCTCAATTTGGATGATGGTTCAATATTTTCAATGTAACTAATCTTGCATTGATTAATGTTGAAGGATCAACGATTCCAAACCCTAATTGATGATCAATTGAGGGTCACTTGAGGGTCAAATCAGTTGAAGGTTGACCTATTAAACTCAATTGAAGTATGAGTATAGGTCCAATTGATGTCTGGTTCCATGAATTCAATGATTGAAGGAATCAACATTGGAAACCATAATTCAATTGGATACCTTATGTAATGGAGGTCCAATGTGATTGAATCTTTGAGAATTAAGATGATGAATGTTCTATTGATCCAATGATGATTAGTAATGATTATCAATGAAGGTACAAAGGTTGAAACCCTAATAGTACCTAAGTGATTAGTACCAATTAAGGGATGAATTCCTAATTGCTTATAGGATCAATAACTTGATACACTATGTTAATCATAGTTGTATGTACTTGATTGAAGGGTTGATGTGACCTAATCAAGTTGAAAGTATGAAAGATTAGAATTCATATATAAATATGAATCATGTAGTGATCTTCTGTAGCACGACCGTGCAAGGTACCATGGCTGTGGTGACTTTACTTTGCACGATCCTTGCAAGGTAGCACGGTCGTAGTGGCTTCACTTTGCACAACCGTGCAAGGTAGCACGGTCGTGGTAGCTTCCCTTTGCACGACCGTTCTTCGTTGCACGGCCGTGGTGCTCTATGCTTGACTTGGAACTGATTTTGTAAGTGAACTAACATGGCCATTTTGTTAGTTCCTAACTTAAGGATGAGTCCATAGTATTGGAAATGGTTGTATTTTCTGAATAGATGAATCATGACCAATACATTGCATGATGAATGTGGTGATATAGTACATAAGTATTAGGATGGGAAATACCCTAATACAAGCTAAGGGAATAAACTCAAGTAAGATGAAGGTGTTGAGGGAAGTGACACATCAAGATATGATAGATATCATATCCAACACTCCAAATACTGGTACACCTTGTTGTGTAATAAGTCCAATATAATTGGATGAATGATACATGAGATGTGTGATGGAAATCCTAATCCTGGTTAAGGAATAAGGGTGATACCCTTAAATTAATAGTATATTTGTTTCTACATGGTGTTGATAGATAATTGATGTACTTCTATCATATGTGCTAACCATGTAGGTATCATGAGATGATGGGCATAGCCAGGTATGAGCTGTGATATGTTATTAATTTGAATTTATTTATTGGGCCTTGTGTGCCATAATATGTTGACTGGTAAGAGGTAGCAGGAGAGTTAATGGTCCTCAAGTATCATACTTACCTTAGTCAGATGACCTAAAGGTGTTAGTTACCTAAGGAAGTGGTAACAATGCTCAGGTGATGAGCTAAGGGTTTAAATACCCAGAATCACATGGTTATGGTATTCAAATTGTAAAAGGATGAGAAATTTCCAGTGGTGAATTGAGGGATTAAGATCCCAACACCTTATGAAAAGAGTATGGATACGGGTCATGACTCCACAATGATAATGCTAGGCTTTACATATATGATCTAAGCCTGAAGAGAGTTAATGAAGTGGTAACGATTCTGTAGTTTGAATAGATGTTATATGTGTTCTTCATATTCATTAAAGGATAAGTGACATGTTGATTCTATCAAGTTATAGTTGCAATGCTTCTGATATAGAATAATGTTCTAATCTGTTAGACATTAAAATATCTATTGTCAAATAAATATGATTCCTCTGTTCATATTTATCTTCTTAAGTTGCAATAATAATGTTACTGGCAGAGAGTTATATCTCTCGCTGGGGCAATTTTTATAATTGTCTCACCCCCGTGGGAACCACATTTTTAGGTGGATGCGGACGAGGAGACAGGAATCCTTCAATAGGTGAAGGACAACAACAGCAGTAGGGACAACAGTGAAGTCTCAGGTAGAGACATTGGCTGTTATGTCATGTTTAGATGTATATAGAGACCTATGTGTCGTCTCTGTACTCTCAGGTCCTCGGAGTTTTAGTTAGTGTTTTAATGAATCGATCTGATATTTTGGCTTGATGCACTCGAAGCTATATGCTGTCTATATTTTATGTTGGAGACAACTGATGTTGTAAATCTTGAGAAGAGATAGTACAAGACATGTACTTTGAAACATGATGTAAATGTTATACTTTGGCTCTTGAAGAAAAAGATTTCCAATGTGTGGATCTCTTTGCAAAAAGTTTTAATTTTTAGTGATTTTCGCTAATCTGCTGCTTGATGAACGCTTCCTCATTAGTTAATTATGTTTTTATGAGTTGTATGCCACAATTTCGTGGTATCAGAGCTCTAGGTTTGCTGAGTCTACTGAGACATAGGACTAAGGTTGTAGAGTCTGTTCTAAGTGTCTTTCAGTTTATCTGATAGTATCTTCTGCTCACATAGGAGAAGAAGAACTTGAAAATGACTAGAGAATATGAGGAACACATTGCTAAGGGCAATGTTGATGCACCAGGAGAGGGTGCATAGGACCAGGCAAGAGAAAAACAAGTGCCTGAGAATTTCCATCTTGACCTAGTCAGGATAGGGAATCCTATGTTATGCTCTTGAAGAGCATAATAAGACAACTGTAATGCATATAGAAGACTGGATACTAATATCATAACCTAAGTTACCAGTCTTTAATGCATAAACTTTGGGCTTTGAAAGGATTCTTGAGTAATATGATCATGTTAGAATAGTGGAAATGTGGAAAAGATTAACATATGACAAGAAAGTAGACTCTGCCATAAGTTTAGACAAACAATATATTTGTGATGGTAGTGCCCAAGGAGGGGCCATAAGCTATGAATTAAGGTAAGGTCTCTACAATTTAGAGACATTTATCTGGATATTTAGAAAAAGCCAAAGTTTTTGGTGTCACCAGTGCAATAAATGCCTAGTGCACCAGGGCAGTAGCCACTAAGTAAAGGCAAAAGCAGTAACATGAGATAATTGGACACTATGTGTTGAAATCAACCTAATGTGGTAGACGACCTTGAGGGGTAATACTTAGATGAAATATATTCATCCTGATACTTCATTTCATGTTTCTATGTGTTAAAGATATGAAAATAGTTGTTTTTGAATTCTTTTGACTAGTCCTATAAGGACACAAGGGAGATGAGAACTTATATCTTACTCAATGTTCCATAAAATGTTTTATAATCTCCCTTATCTGTATGTCAAAAGATGAGATTTAGAAAATGATGCCTGGAGGAAATCTAGGAATGGAAAATCATGTATGTATAATGGTATGAAAAGTGAGGAATATGATAGTAAATAAAGTGCATACTATCTAATTTCAATACTTGTATACCCTGGCCAGGTATATGGTTATTGAAGATAAGGCAAGTATGGAACTCTTAGATTGTTATCTTTTTTATTACTCTGATCAAGTAGTCATTCTGAAACAATCTAGAGAGTATAATGAAATTAAATAGGAAAAGCTAAGTGAAATATTTTCAAAATAAATAACTGTGTGAACTTGCTCCGTGGATATTCTCAACAAACTACGTGAACTTGCTCCGTGGATATTCTCAACAAACTGCGTGAACTTACTCCGTAGATATTCTCAACAAACTGCGTGAACTTGCTCCGTGGATATTCTCAACAAACTGCGTGAACTTGCTCCGTGGATATTCTCAACAAACTACGTGAACTTGCTCCGTTGATATTCTCAACAAACTGCGTGAACTTGCTCTGTGGATATTCTCAACAAACTGCGTGAACTTGCTCCGTGGATATTCTCAACAAACTGTGTGAACTTGCTCCGTAGATATTCTCAACAAACTACGTGAACTTGCTCCGTGGATATTCTCAACAAACTGCGTGAACTTGCTCCGTGGATATTCTCAACAAACTGCGTGAACTTGCTCTGTGGATATTCTCAACAAACCACGTGAATTTGCTCCGTGGATATTCTCAACAAACTACGTGAACTTGCTCCATGGATATTCTCAACAAACTGCGTGAACTTGCTCCGTGGATATTCTCAACAAACTGCATGAACTTGCTCCGTGGATGTTCTCAACAAACTGTGTGAACTTGCTCCGTTGATATTCTCAACAAACTGTGCGAACTTGCTCCATGGATATTCTCAACAAACTGCGTGAACTTGCTCCGTGGATATTCTCAACAAACTGCGTGAACTTGCTCCGTGGATATTCTCAACAAACTGCGTGAACTTGCTCCGTGGATATTCTCAACAAACTGCGTGAACTTGCTCTGTGGATATTTTCAACAACAAATAGAGGATTGCTGAATGAATTATCTCTGTTGGATATATATGTTTCTCTTTTGGTGAATATTTTTGGATAATGATAGAAATATGTTCTTTTGTGCTTCTTCCTTTCATATTATCAATAATATGAACATCATATGTTAGGGGTTTATGCTCGGCATATACAGTGATAAGGGTGAATTAATGAAAGGAACTTTGTATGAACTACAGATCCATCGTATCTCCATAACATTAAGATGAGATGTGGAGACTTGAGGGTATGATTAATGAATAATCTGTCCCTCCTTTTGTCTGGGATTTCGGGGACGAAATCCTTGTTACGGGTTTATAATTTGTAACATCCCTGACCTAGGTTATGCGTTAACCCTAGATGTTTTGTTTAATAAGGTTGAGTATATTCTTAATCTTATCTTGGGAAAAGTAATTAGGGCTCATGAGAAACTTATGTTTCAATTTTGGTCCTATTTTAACAATGTTGAAGCAATGATTGCTTATTTTGGACTAAAGTGCAAATTACCCAAGTTGAGGGGTTAAATTGTAAATGTCACATGATAAGATATTCCTTTGATGTTGAGACATCATAATAATGAATATGATGTAGTGGTATGATTTTCACAAGCTTGGGCATCAAGTTTAAGCTTGTAAAGCAATCCTTGTGCATTAAAACCTAGTTTTGGTGTAAGGTGCAATTTACCCAAAACCTAGGGTTCAATATCAAAATTACCACTTCAATAAGGTCCTTAATGTTTCTTGGCATCATGTAAAGAAAATAAAATGAGAGGGGCATCTCATTTGAATTATGTTGGAGGAGAGAGAATCTTGATATTAAAATAATCAAGATTTAATCTTAAGTGAAACCCTAATTCAATTTAGGGCAAAAATGAATGTATTAATTAAAGGGCCTTCAACCAAAATGTTATTGGTTGATTTTGAATAAGGATGGACGTTCTTTTTCCAAGATAAGGAACGCAAATATCTAAAGGAGGTGAAACTCCACTCACCTTATTATAAAGGAAAGTAATTTCCACTCACATATGGGATATTAATATAATAGGCATCAAGGTGCTTAATTTTCTTTCCTTTAAATCATTAAATAATTGAGAGGAATATGAGACAATTAAGATATCCTCGTATCCAAGGAGTTGATGGGGAAGAGGCGGCATCATTTTTGGGATTAAATGCATTTTAATAAGGCATTTTCTCTCTCATCAATTTCCTTATAAAAGTGCCCTTTCCAAGCCCAAACAAAGGCTTTTTCAGATTTCTTTCTTTACCCCTTACTTGGAAAATTACCAAGGAGCTAGGGAGGAGCAGGAGGATGACCCCCAACCTGTTGGTAAGCCATTGACCTTCGTTCTCCTTGATTCCATGGTGGAAATTGAAAATAAATCATTGATTTCTTCTTATTTCGATCTCCTCTTCAACCCTAGCCAACTTTTACAATCAAAATCTTGAGGACGTGCCTTAGGGGAGTTGCAAAAGCTTCATCCACCATTGTTTCCGTGATCTTGGAGCTTTGGAGCTCAATTGGAGGCGGGTTTTATAACTTGAACCCTTAATCTTATTATTGTAATCAATTCCTTATCAATTGGTGAACATGTCTACATTTCCGAAATTAATTTTGGTTGATTGATGCAATCTCCATGGAAATCACAGTAGATCTCATGAGTTTGCAGGTTGATGATGATGACATCATCATAAGCACACACCTCCCCAAATATCTTGGGCAAACGGTTTCAAAGTTGGGACCAAACGGTTTCACCAAACCGTTTGGTGACTAAACGGTTTGCAAACCATTTGGGAGCAAACGGTTTCAAAACCATTTGGTGGGGTTGCCCAAGGGTTGACCGTTTGAGAATCCTGTTCCTAATTATGTAGGTTGATAACCCACCAAATTTTATGGAGTAATTCCAAAGAAATCGTGAGTTGAAGGCTAATCAATTAGGCAAACCTAATTGAATTAAGTGCTGATTTTCAACTTGACATTTTGGGCAAACGGTTTCAAAACCATTTGCGATGGTTGACCAAGGGTTTACCGTTTTAGATTCCTGTTTATAATTATGTTGTTTTTTGAATCACCAAATTTTATGGATTAACTCTAAAGGAATCGTGAGTTGAAGGCTAATCAATTAGCTAAACCTAATTGAATTAAATGCTGATTTTCAATCTGATTAACTTGACCTTTTTGGGAAAACGGTTTCAAAACTGTTTGAGTGGGTTGAAAAAGAGTTGACCGCTTCAGATTACTTTTATAATTATGTTGGTTGATGACTCACCAAATTTTATGGGTTTACTCCCAAGGAATCGTGAGTTGAAGGCTAATCGATTAGGTAAACCTAATTGAATTAAGTGCTGATTTTCAATCTGATTAACTTGACCTTTTTGGGAAAACGGTTTCAAAACCATTTGCGTGAGTTGACCAAGGGTTGACCGTTTGTGATTACTGTTCATAATTATGTTGGTTGATGACTCACCAAATTTTATGGGTTAACTCCCAAGGAATCGTGAGTTGAAGGTTAATCAATTAGGCAAACCTAATTGGATTAAGTGCTGAATTTTCAATCTGATTAACTTGACTTTTTGGGCAAACGGTTTCAAAACCGTTTGAGTGAGTTGACCAAGGGTTGACCGTTTAATATTACTGATCCTAATTATGTTGGTTAATGACTCACCAAAGTTGAGGGGTTAATTCCCAATGAATAATCAGTTGAAGTCTAATCAATTAGGCAAACCCTAATTGAAATTAGTGCTGAAATTCCAATGAGTTGATTTGAGATTTTGGGTTGATTAGCCCAAACGGTTTCAAAACTGTTTGGGGATCACCCAAACCGTCTCACGACTGTTTGGGGGTCACCCAAGACCATTTGGAGGTCTAGGTTCAAGTATGGATATGTGTTTGAAGATCCAAAGATGTGGTATGAACCCTAATCGGCTAAGTGCTGATTTTGCAAGTGATTTAGATGATGTTTTGGGTTGATTGGCCCAAACGGTTTCAAAACCGTTTGGGGATCACCCAAATGGTTTCAAGACCATTTGGGGATCACCCAAGACCGTTTAGAGGTCTGGGGTGAAGTATAGTTGACCAATTGAAGGTCCAAAGGTACCAAATCATATTGCAATTAAGTGCAGATTTGTTGATCAACTCGATAGACCAATCTTTGATGAAATTCCACTAGAATCCAAGGTTGGATGAGCCAAACGGTTTCAAAACCATTTGGAGCTAATCCAAACGGTTTCAAAACCGTTTGGTGATCACCCAAGACCGTTCAGAGGTCTAGGGTTGAGTATGGTTAGGTGTTTGAAGGTCTAAAGGTACCAAGTTGATTTGCAATCAAATACTGATTTGGTGATCAATCTAATGATCCAAACTTTAATTGGTTGACTTTGATTATGATGTGGACATGGGAAAACGGTCTCAAGACCATTTGGAGGTCATTCAAACGACCTCAAGACCGTTTGGGGTCAGGTCATGCTCAATTTGGATGATGGTTCAATATTTTTAATGTAACTAATCTTGCATTGATTAATGTTGAAGCATCAACGATTCCAAACCCTAATTGATGATCAATTGAGGGTCAATTGAGGGTCAAATCAGTTGAAGGTTGACCTATTAAACTCAATTTAAGTATGAGTATATGTCCAATTGATGAATGGTTCCATGAATTCAATGATTGAAGGAATCAACATTGGAAACCATAATTCAATTGGATACCTTATGTAATGGAGGTTCAATGTGATTGAAGATTTGAGAATTAAGATGATGAATGTTCTATTGATCCAATGATGATTAGTAATGATAATAAATGAAGGTACAAAGGTTGAAACCCTAATAGTACCTAAGTGATTAGTATCAATTAAGGGATGAATTCCTAATTGCTGATAGGATCAATAACTTGATACACTATGTTAATCATAGTTGTATGTACTTGATTGAAGGGTTGATGTGACCTAATCAAGTTGAAAGGATGAAAGATTAGAATTCATATATAAATATGAATCATGTAGTGATCTTCTGTAGCATGACCGTGCAAGGTAGCACGGCCATGGTGACTTTACTTTACACGATCGTGCAAGATAGCACGGCCGTGGTGGTTTCACTTTGCACAACCATGCAAGGTAGCACGGCCGTGGTAGCTTCCCTTTGCACGGCCTTTCTTGGTTGCACGACCGTGGTGCTCTATGCTTGACTTGGAACTGACTTTGTAAGTGACCTAACATGGCCATTTTGTTAGTTCCTAACTTAAGGATGAGTCCATAGTATTGGAAATGGTTGTATTTTCTGAATAGATGAATCATGACCAATTTGCATGATGAATGTGATGATCTAGTACATAAGTATTAGGATGGGAAATACCCTAATACAAGCTAAGGGAATAAACTCAAGTAAGATGAAGGTGTTGAGGGAAGTGATACATCAAGATATGATAAATATCATATCCAACACTCCAAATATTGGTACACCTTATTGTGTAATAAGTCCAATATAATTGGATGAATGATACATGAGATGTGTGATGGAAATCCTAATCCTGGTAAAGGAATAAGGGTGATACCCTTAAATTAATAGTATATTTGTTTATGCATGGTGTTGATAGATAATTGATGTACTGCTATCATATGTGCTAACCATGTAGGTATCATGAGATGATGGGCATAGCCAGGTATGAGCTATGATATGTTATTAATTTGAATTTGTTTATTGGGCCTTATGTGCCATAATATACCTTGTTGACTGGTAAGAGGTAGAAAGAGAGTTAATGGGCCTCAAGTATCATAATTGCTTGGTCAGATGACCTAAAGGTGTTAGTTACCTAAGGAAGTGGTAACAATGCTCAGGTGATGAGCTAAGGGTTTAAATACGCAGAATCACATGGTTATGGTATTGAAATTGTAAAAGGATGAGAAATTTCCAGTGGTGAATTGAGGGATTAAGATCCCAACACCTTTTGAAAAGAGTATGGCTACGGGCCATGACTCCAAAATGATACTGCCAGGCTTTAGATATATGATCTAAGCCTGAAGAGAGTTAATGCAGTGGTAACGATTCTGTAGTTTGAATAGATGTTATACGTGTTCTTCATATTCATTAAAGGATAAGTGACATGTTGATTCTATCAAGTTATAGTTGCAATGCTTCTGATATAGAATACTGTTCTAATCTGTTAGACATTAAAATATCTGCTGTCAAATAAATATGATTCCTCTGTTCATATTTATCTTCTTAAGTTGCAATAATAATGTTACTGGCGGAGAGTTATATCTCTCGCTGGGGCAATTTTTATAATTGTCTCACCCCCATGGGAACCACATTTTTAGGTGGACACGGATGAGGAGACAGGAATCCTTTAGTCGGTGAAGGACAACAGCAGCAGCAGGGACAACAGTGAAGTCTCAGGTGGAGACATTGGCTGTTATGTCATGTTTAGATGTATATAGAGTCCTATGTGTCATCTCTGTACTCTCAGGTCCTCAGAGTTTTAGTTAGTGTTTTAATGAATCGATCTGAGATTTTGGCTTGATGTACTCGAAGCTATATGTTGTCTACATTTTATGTTAATGAAAACTGATGTTGTAAATCTCGAGAAGAGATAGTACAAGACATGTACTTTGAAACATAATGTAAATGTTATACTTTGGCTCTTGAAGAAAAAGATTTCTAATGTGTGGATCTCTTTGCAAAAAGTTTTAATTTTTAGTGATTTTCGCTAATCTGCTGCTTGATGAATGCTTCCGCATTAGTTAATTATGTTTTTATGAGTTGTATGCCACACTGAGTGTGATGCATTCAATGTGCTCCAAATATTATGAAAGTACTTAATAAATGTATTACACCTTTCTTAGTAGCACCTGTTATAATTCATGGTTTTAACTTGATTGATGCTAAAAGATACTGTAATGCACTTAATTAATCAAGTGGATGGTTATCATGTAGTTTCCATGGCCATAGATCCATTCAATGTCAGAATTTGTTGAATGGTGAAATGAGTTTGACTCGGAGAGCATATTTTTCAATATGTGGGGGTAATGGGCAAAAATATCCTTATGCCCAAATGGGGGTTGCTGTGTGATCTCCCTCACCATCATAAGAGTATGGCTATGTTCCATGACTCAATATTAATATACTGGGGTTGCTATGTGATCTCATGAAGAGAATATACTAGGATTGATGTGTGATCTCCTCGAAGAGAGTGCAGGCTGTGGATGTAACTCTATTGCGAAGATGCCACTATACCCTGGCAAGATAATTGTAGTTTGACACATGATGTCACTACTAGTGGTCTCGTACTGATCGAGACAGGAGAGGTCTTAGAATTCGGCTCTTCCTTTGACCTTGTATGGTACCGATGCTTATGTAGCAGTGGTCGGTTGGAGCATGAGCGGTATACCTCATCTCCTTAGGGCATAAGTTTGATTGTAAATATGTAATCAGTCGTGTAGCGTATTTGATTAAGGATTGGATACAGAAACATTGTTTGATTTTACACTACTTTTATATATCTTAATAGATAGATGCTATATGTGTTCTTCATATTCCTTATAAAGTGAATAGATGTTTTATTGCTCTATCATAGATATTTTCATTGCTTAAAAAGATGGTATTGCTCTATTATGCTTATAGACAATGATTAATCTAGATTATTAATATAAAAGATCCTCTGCTCAGTTTTATACTGTTTACCTATGATAATAATGTTGTTGGTAGAGATTTATATATCTTGCTGGGACTTTTGTCTCACCCCGTTGGTCCCAACATTTTTAGGTGGATGCGGACAAGGAGGTAAAGACCGTACTACAGAGGGAGGACAACACTACTAAGGACAGTAGTAATAGCTCAGGTTAAGTGTGTTGTCTATCATGTCTTGTAGATAGAAGTCCTATGCATCGTCTCTGTACTCTCAGGTCCTTGGGAGTTAGTACATAATAGTTTTATAAATGATCTAAGTTTTTATCGTGTATGGATCGAGGTTTTATGTTGCTTATGTATATGTTTGTGCAAAGTAACCGATATATGATATCCTCGAGATGAGATGGTACAATGTATGCATAATGTGAATCATGATGTCTATATTTCTTTCGTTCTTCCCTTGAAAGTTTCCTGGTAATGGATCTCTTTGCAAAATGGTTTTAATTTTTAGTGATTTTCATTAATCTGTTGCTAATGGTTATTCCGCGTAATTACTGTGATGACTTGGATGTCAGTTTGATAATGGTCGTCACATGATCCTTCACAGAATGGAACTACTGAGCGGAAACACCGACATGTTGTTGAACTTGGTCTTTCCATGATGTTTGAAGCTAAATTGCCAAAGGAATACTAGTTTGATACTTTCTCAATAGTTGTGTATTTGATAAATAGGCTGCCCACTCACTTGCTACATATGAAGACACCTCATGAACTCCTCTACAATAAGCCACCCTCCTATCTCCACCTTAGAACCTTTGGTTGTCTCTACTATCCTTGTCTCAGAGAGTATACCATTGATAAACTTGAACCCTGCTCATTGCCATGCATTCTCCTCAGTTACATCTCACAGTATAAGGGATACAAGTGCAAACACATCTCGTCTCAGAGAACATATATATCCAAACATGTCATCTTCAACAAGTTCATTTTTTCCTACGCACCAAATACATCCTATCAAACTCAAGAAGAAAACCACTTGTCCTACTCCATGTTTAACAAAACCCCAGACCTCCTTAACTCTTCTACCACACAAAACTCCACTGAACCAAGCTCACAACCTACACAACTTCATTCACCCATAATGTTACTAACGTCTCACGAACTTCGGTCGACCCTTCACCCACCACAACTCGCTCAACCACCCAGAGCCTTCACACTCCAGGCTCACCACACTCACAAGAACCACCACTACGAAAAATATGGTCTTTAACTACAAAAAAAATTGTAGCAAAAACCCCAAAATTTGTAGCCAAAAGCTTTGGCTACATTTATCCCTACATTTATAATATATAGCTAATACCCGTGTAGCTAATTGTTTAGGCTACATTTTTTAAAGTTGTAGTTAGTTATTTCTTTATCTACAAATTCATATGTAACCATGATTGTAGGTAAAAAATGTCCTTACACATAAATGTGTAGTTTCCATTGTAGCTAAATGTATGACTACAATTCAATTTGTACCTATGATATGTAGGGAGAGATGACATTGGTTGCAATTTATATTCGTAGTTCATGTATAGAAAAAAGTAGCACTTTCTACACATGTAATTATAGCTAGTGTGTAGTGAAAGACACCATGTACTACACATACATATGTAGTGAGAGACATTATGTATCCAGTCAGTCACTTGCCAATATAGAGGGGTTTTCAATAAGAAAATAGATGAATGTTAATCAAGATCGAGTTGTGCTTACAATGTCAGCAATGATACTTTTATTTATATTTGAACAATGAGTACACATGGGGAGGACATTAACATGGCCCCTGTTTTACAGTATCTATGGAAAAAATACATATGTATACAATATCTTCTTCTGACTACATCTATCCACTGTAGACTCTATATGCCACATGATCATGTGCATCTTCTTATATCTTGATTTTTCTTTTGTATTTATTCCACCACTTGTATTATCCTTTTCTAACCGCCTCCCTTTGTTGTAGAAGTTGCTATATAAGCCTTTGATAGTCACCAAGAATCAACATCAACTTCAAAGCATACAAGGCATCATATCGTCTTTTGAGCAAAGCACATTGAAATATACAAAATAAGATTCAATTCAATAATCAAATAGTTTGGTATTATGTATTAATTCAGCTATAAACTATACAAAGGCATACCCCAGAGAGAACCATGGCAGAATTTAAGTTCATCTACTCTACATTGCGTGTAAATATACCACAATGAATGACTCTCTCGCAATCACCATTTCATAATAATCTACAATATACTCATTATCCTATGGAGCTGCCACTTGTGTTCTATGGATTTCCTCCACCAGAAGCATGCCATCAAAATGGTCATTTGGCAATACCTGAAGAGGTTCATAGCAAACAAACTATAAAAAACTAGAAATTTTTAGATCTGTATCAACATATAATAAACTTGACTCCATAACAGAATAAACACCAGCCAAGTAGGTTCCTATTAAACTTTATATGTCCAAGATCAAGCCATGTAGTCTCAATGCATCCTTGTGCATGCCCTTGACACTCCTTCAGTTGACATGGTATGTTATGTTGGGGAGTTTCTCCTATAAAGCAACATCAGTTCAACACTTTGTGGTAGATTGGGAACAATGACTCATTTGAGAGGCTGATCGAGATGGTGGGATGGGAGAATACAAAGAGGGAGATTTGTACCTTCATTGCAAGATTGTTCGCCAACTAGTAAGGAAAATACAAAACATACATCGTCTTGCCTGCATACCTTCGTGCAAGAAGGCTATTGTATCTTCATGTGCAAGCAAGTAGGCTGTCCGGTGGAGACTTATATTCAAGAGAAGTTTATGCAATTGGCCCTTTTATGGAATCTATAGCACGCCATTAAACCTATGAAGGATATGATAGTCAATTATGTATATCACAATAGAGAGAAAACCTTTCAACAACATATTAGCCTCTTGAACAAGTACAGGAGCTAGGATGGTTTAACAAATGAATCTGGTGATGTTAAAAGAACCTTTCACAAGAAGAGTAACATTTGAGTTTAGTTAAAGAAGAAAGAACCTACAAGCTAGCATCAACAA
Organism: Alisma plantago-aquatica; assembly: GCA_963693085.1. Taxonomy (NCBI): domain Eukaryota; kingdom Viridiplantae; phylum Streptophyta; class Magnoliopsida; order Alismatales; family Alismataceae; genus Alisma; species Alisma plantago-aquatica. The sequence continues at coordinate 588,997,868 of OY856410.1, forward strand.
TGACGAAAGTCTTGCAATGAAATCAAAATTATATTTATTTGGGATGAACCCAATGACGACACATGACTCATTTCACTGTTAGTCCTCATGGTTTTCTTATATGGCTTGTAGGGAGTAAAGTTCCCACGCAACTCCTAAAGTGAACAAACTGAGTAGTAAAAAGTTTGGAATCTAAAAAAACAAGCTACACAATTGCTCATTCCAAGGGCACCCAAAGCTAGATACTATAAGAATGAGGTGTTCTTCCTATTGGAAGAGATGGTAACAAAGCATCTCAACTGCATAGACCCTTCTCGCTGAGGGTTTATGATATCTAGGTTGGTGGGGGCCCCTACTCTTGACAGAGGAGAACACAAGGATGCAGCTCCAACATTGGTAATGCATTGTTTAATCACTATGAGGGAACATGGAGTCCATTTGAATTTAGTAGTGATTTCAGGTGGGTGTGGCACAATATATTGTATCTATTCCTGTAGCCACAGGCTATCAAGAGATTTCCCATGTCAGTACCCCTCCAATGATGTCCGACTTACTGTCACAACAGTATACTAACTGTATGTTTAAGAATTCAAAAACTGGTATGAATGGAATAATAAGTATCTCATACATTTCGACAATAAAAGATGTGCATAGATCAATTTCAGGAGGCAGAGTCATGTCAGGTAGAAAAATGGAATTAACACACTACAATAACAACAAAACTGTGCAGTACCCTTACACAATGCAAAGAACCAAAATGAAAATTCTAATTTCTATGCATGATGCATTCGACTAGGACGAGTTATACCATGCCTGCATCGATACTGCAATGGTGGAAGAATGACATAAATTCCTACCAGAGTATGGATTATTTGGAGTACTTTAGAAATTTTTTCTCTTACTTATCTCTAGTACTAGGGTGACATCACAAAATTCACTATCATTTTAATTGCATCATTGACATGATCCCTAAAAGGTAGCATCTCCAATAAGAAAATAATCTTGTGCTTAATATGCTATATTTTAGGTAGAAATGTCTACGCATGTGAATACCATAATTCATCATTGGCAATGCTAAACACGTGAATTTAAAAATGAATATGATGATATAATTAGGATTCAAGAACCAACTGTCACTACCTTAAAACTACATTGATAAGGTAGACGTATGAGGTTATTAGTAGACACTATAAACATTTCACTACCAGGTCAATGCAACAGTCATAAAACTAATGGGTGAAAATCAAGATCACTTCAGTTAGTAAACTTCAAAGCATTGTTAGTCTGTTAGAGAGTCAGCATTATGCAACATCAAAATGACAACATCAAGTTTTGGCCTATGTTACACAGAGATTTAGTTAGTAAATAAGAGGAAGGGGGGTCCTTAGCTGTCACGCAAGCTCTGCAAGTACCATTAAGATATACCAACTGAGTGAGTTCTATTATTATGAATTCTGAGGCTTCTTTCCAATCAATAGTGATATGCAATCATAACTCATAGGCTTCTTTCCAATCAACAGGAGCTGAATCAAACTTATGTATTATGGATTTAATAGAAGAGGAAAATTTTAATTAGAAGTACCACACATTCACAAAACATGATACAAATGTTGGTTGGGTTGTCGAAGGACAAGAACTATTAAAAACCTAGTGAATGAAACAAATAAGCGGTGAATGAAAAGAAGACCCCATGACTCAAGTTTAATATTGCCATACAAAGTCTTCAGCTTCCCACTACCCCTACATAAGATTAGATTCCATATACTAGATCTGCATAGTACAAAGATAAATAAATAAAGCAGGTTGACATGTATAGCTGGTTGAAAACAAATATATTGATGTATTCAGTGTGTGTATCCAAAACATAGTGTGACCCCAATTCTGCATGGGTTGAGAAAAAGATTAATACACAGTTGGGTTATCATCATTAAGAAACATCTATTCATAAATAAACAAGCAACATTTGGGTTTTCTAAATTTCAGCCACAAGAGCATTCAAAATAGAGCTATATTCAAAATAGATTTTTTTTCAAAAGAAGACACGAAACATATATATCATCATTGCCCTAGTATACTATCCTAGTATACACGAAACATATATATCGGCTGGGTTATCATCCTTTAAAGTCTGCTGGTACCGTATGTTGGTTCATGTTTGAAGGAGTAGCTCCCTGATTAGTATAGTTGCTGCAAATGAATGGATTTTAGAATCCGACTGTTAAGACTTGCTACTATTAAGTGTCCATAGTGAGATATAAAGTCAAGAAGCCCCAAACCACCCTACTAAATTATTTGAAGTTGCCTAATAAGAACTTGATTTTGAAGATATGTTCTACACAATTTCCATAGATGTATATTTATTGCAGCGTATCAATTTGAATTACTAAAACCGCCTCTATGGTCAATTGATTAAAATACATTTTAGTGACCATATTCCAAATAATGAGTAAAAGACTTTGGAATGCATAAGTGTCTACTACTGGTAGTGGTATTGTTCATCAACCTTGAATCAAATAAGGATAAATGTTTAAGTTACCTGAAATAAGTAAAATACTTTGGAATACATAAATATGTGTCTCACCAGAAAGGGAGGTACCTGAAATTAAATATGATTTTTGTAAGGTTGTTGGTTAGACATCCATAATGAATGATATAGTAACTATGAAGATGCTGAAAGAACTATTAGACACGCACACAAATACAAGTAGAAAAGAAGAAAAGATAAACAAATTTACAATTATGAAAATATGAAATAATGATCTTCTCGACGAAATTGGAGTGAACTGCTCACGTTGTTTCCCTTTAATATGTTCAAGACATTTTCCAAGCACTTCACACCTCCTCTGTAGTGAGCAATTAAAATTTGCAGAACTACAACACTTGCCAGTGAACGGTTTGGGTGTTTACATTAGAGTTTCTCTGGATGTATTTGGAACCTATACTATTCATACAAGCAGCAGGGGACATAAGCAAGGAGTTGTAGAGAAATATTTCAGTTTGGTGTAAGTTGGGAATAAGATCTATGTCTGTGACATAGTACAACAAAGAGATAAATGGATGATGAAGAAACAATGGCACAACTCATTACACCTCTATATATAGTCGAAGCAAATGATATATATATATATATATATATATATATATATATATATATATATATATATATTCTTCTTTAAATTATCATGATATAATGGATGACAAGGTCCATAGTATCAATGAGAGGTAAGTGACGTACCATGGATGAGAACCTTTTCCTAGAACGTTTAAAATTAGTTGAAAAGTTTTAAAAAAATGAGGAATATGCCATGCTCAAAACCATATAGCATAGTGGTATTTCAGCATGCAACATGAAACACAACTAACAACTAATGCTTGGTAGAATAACATGATGCAAACATAGTCAATGATAGCCCGTGTCCAAAATGACAAAGGATTGGAATATAAAAATAAAAAGGACCAGCTGCAGTACATATTTATTAGTGGCTATGGTGTCTATTCGGATATAACACCAACAATAACATTGGACTTGAAACTAGGAAATGATGGAATTATCATGCATGTTGATCAAACTGATGAAAAAAGGTGACTTGAATGTTCACACCATGCACATGTTTTCAGTCATTGTCCATGCCGACAGAAGAGGGATAAACTATTTTAAAACAAGAACATGTTGCTTCCCATGGTAATAATCCATACACAGATCATTATTATGATCAAGTTTGTATTGTTAAGAATTCTACTAGTAAAGGAGTTAAACATCACTTTATCCTTCCAACTTATGTGATATATCTTCTATTGTTCTAATAGAGCTTTAAGTCCAATTTAAGATCCATAACAAAGCTCAATGATCAGCTCAGAACTAACAAATTATCAGCAGAACCGCAGTTAAGAAAATACCCAGAACAGAGATTCTAAAAATCAGAAGAAATTGAGCCACAAGTTATATAAAAGACAAGGTAATAGAACCCATTCAGTAGAGGTAATATGATCATAATGAAGGAACACGTCTTTAGGAAAGTAGCACAAATTTGAAGAATGCTAAAGATCTTCTTCGAAAACCCTTATGTGAAAATAGAGTAACCTTCTTCATGGATGCTATCTTAAAATTGTCACATAATAATTGTAAGCTCGTTGGCTTCAATTAAAATCCATTGTCAATCACTACATACTCCCATTGTTTCCCATTTGTTTGACATTGTTGCCGAGCATAAACTTTCTCATGTGCATATATGTACATAGGTTCCTAGAATAAATTACTATCATGAACTTTAAGATCAAAACTGAGTGCTTAACTTGTATGGTAGTGAAAAATATATCTATATATAATAACACACGAGTAAATTAGAATTTTTTCAAAGAAACAGAACTCATAATTTAGTGGCTGGAATTCTTGTGCAATAAGTTATATTTTAGAACTATTTGATGACTCTTAGAGTATTTCTAAACAAAACGATGTTGCTCTCATTAATTTTATTACACATAACAGAAACCAATGGTATGATATATTTCTCAATTGTTATAGTTTAAAACTAACTAAAATATCTTACCAACCAGTTGACTCCTCTGCTGAAAATTGGAGGAACATGGCAGCACTAGAGCATGTATGCATAAGAGTATGTTAACCCTTGCACTACAGAAAATGTAGAAATAAGTTAATACTGATTTCTAAACACGCTAATACAGATTTTGAAGGTTACTAGTTCAATCAGAATTGTGTTTACTTCAGCTTCATCACTACCATCACAAATAAATTTTCCATGAATTTAAGTTGGACTATGTGGTCATCAAGAAACTTCATTCACCTCGAAATTTATAAGACAATGCATTGGACCATCACCTGTAATAGATGTGTAGACCAAAATCTGTAATGTCGTTTAGACACTTACTGTATACAGACAGAAAATGGGTTCAGTCACAAGTCCCCATGGAAAGAAGATAAGATTCTAATTACTTCACGGATATCAACCCAACTTATCCATGGTATAAAAGGGTGCTACATCAATAAAAACATAAACCCATACCCGCTATCAGAATTCATACACTTCTAACATAATAAAAGCATGAGTATTAAAGGCAACAAATATCTTACCTACGATTTGCTATAGGTGCTCGGACACTATCTGAGCACCTACCTTGAACTTGAGTATTCAATCTTGACAACTCTACATCATGGTTTTAAAGTTGAGATGGAACACCACACTAGGCCAACAGGTTCTTCAGTTGCTTAGTAGGGTAGCTTCTGAAATGGCTTCAACATCTATTAGATCCTAATTAGCCAAGTCTCCTATCACCCAAGGATGTTGCAGAAACTACTTTAGTATGAATAAACAAATTATATAAGCATAACTATGCACATTGAGTGCAAAATATGGAACTAAGAAGAAATTATTCTTACGTCCCCAACATGGCTCTATGATAAAATCTACAGAAAAACAATGCTGGTTGAAGGTTAATTGAATTGTATTTAGCTTTCCAATAAATAACAATCCATCAACTTTAGGATAGGTAATGACACAATATAGGGTGTTACTAGTGGTACCGACGACATTCACAAATCATTTTAATTTTGACTTCCCCTGATTTGTTACATAATTATTACCAACCATTCAAGATCCCCAAACACTAGGCATACAAGAAAAGACCAGGGATGATTGATTTCGTATAGGAATCGTACAAGTCCTATAGAGCATTAATTGAAAGATATGACCATATCTTTGGAGAAAAGACCAGATCTGATTGATTTCGGAGAATATGGTCAAAGGGGAATGTACCACCTCAAAGTTAGAATAAATATTGAGATAAGATATTAATGAGAGTTTGGAGAAGAGACACGAATCTAGTTGAGGTCCAGTTCTTGTATTCAACAAATACAATGATATCAAAAAATAGTGAAAGAACATAAGGCAAAAATTCACAGATAAAAAACTATGCACAAGTCGAGTGCCCTCCAATATAGAATATGGCACTTGGATTTTCCTGCAAGTTGGAGTATGGGTTATCTGGAAACATGTTGTTGTCAATACCATCTCATTTTGATGGAGCTAACAAACTACTACTAGATGGTAGACACAATTTTGAAAATGTCTGGAAGATCTTAAGATCAATCAAAATCCCTTAAAGGGTTTACCAGGGAAAATCTCTCACACATAACAGAGGTCATAAAAAAGCAGTCCATGTTATTTCTCAGTCTGTAGTGTGAAAAGAAAATAGTGAAACTACTGCTCTACAATAGATAAGACTCATTTAGATTCCCTAACCTCATACCGCGTCAAATTCATCAATTTTTTCTATTCCACAACAAAGAATGTGATATGTAACACTAGGACCATGAATCAATAGATAAATAAAACAAACTCTGTTACTGCTATGGAAAATACATCAAGTATATATACTACATTTCTATATCTCAGACTATAAATATTGCATCTTTCACACAGAATTCTGGCAATGCAGAGTTTCATGATATAATATTTTAGATGGACATTGGAGAAAGATTAATATTTGTCACCCTTTAGATATATAATTTAGAGTCTATATATAAGTAACGAGGTATATTGATTTAAGGACCTAAAACTACGACATATAAATCACACTAACATTACACTGCTTTACCCCCATTAGTCCATAACTCGAACATAGTACCTTATTCTCCTACCATCAAGGTTGTGCCATCTATAGTCCCCTGATATTATCTCTATTTTCCAACCCTGCCATAAGAAGTCTCGATATGTGCATGTTGCTAATTATCTTATACAGAGCTTTTAGCTTAGCCTCCGACATTGTATCCATATTTTTACTAGCCAGTAAGGCTGCTACGTTGGGATAAAATGAGGGAATCATAGGAGAACGTATAAGTAGGTGTTTATCACCATTACGGTTGATTTAGGATAGAATAGTTCCTTAGACCTTTTGGAAGTGAAGCGTTCAGTGTTGAGCCCAGTGGTTGGCTGCTGTGACGCAACATTGCTTTGTAGAAACAGCAAATCCCGGTCATGGCTCACACATTTTTTCTGGAAGCTTAATAATTTTTTACTAAATACAGAAATCCATACCAAAATGATGTTTTTCACAAGACATAGAGATATGTTCAGCGGATTTTCTGAAATGTTGGTTTCGTACCTTCACACAGTAGCGCTCTTTAGGTCTGGTTTCCTCTCGCTCCTCTTCCGCGTACATGTTTTCCTAGTCTTCGGGCATGATAGAGGAGATCGAGAACGTGAGTGAGCAAATGAGGGTGAGAGGGTGAGAGGGATAAAGCACAATCAGATTAGGGGTTGATGGGTGGAGGAGAAGAGAGTGAGATTGGAAGAGATATGGGGGTGCTACCGGGATGGACGGGGTGGGGGAAGAGGGGTACATGTGAAGTGGTGTGCCGCGCGAATAGGGGTGGGAGTAACACGCAGAATATTTTGAATTTTTGGGTATTTGATTATTTTAGAAGCGGAGGAGACAAAGAGAGGATTTGGAAAGAGTATGATTTTGTAGTACCTTGTTATATGTAGTCCATATTATAGTTATATCAATCAACTATATTTTTTTGGCTACATTTTTATAATTTGTAAAGAAAAATACTTTTAAACTACAAATATAGTACATGTAGTTAAATTAATTGTAGTTAAAGCATACATTTTTTGTAGTGCACCTCAAGATGATACAACTACTGATCCTATCTCCCAACCTTCACTCCACCTATTTCAGAACCAAACAACCCTCTTACTACTCCCAGTGACAATGAGACAACTCAACCTACCTCACCATCTAACCTTGACATGTCTACCTCTACATCCTATCTTACTACCCATCCCATGCTTACCAAAAGTAAACATGGAATCCAAAAGCCAAATCCAAAATATGTGCTAAAATCCAAAAGCCAAATCCAAAATATGTGTTAAACTCCACCCTCCGTTTTTCCACTCATCACACTGTCAAACAAGATCTTCTCCACCCTGTATGGCGTGAAGCTATGGCATCTGAAATCACTGCTCTACACTAAAACAATACTTGGGAGCATGTTCCTCGATCACCAAACATGGATGTTATCAGGGGTCGTTGGGTGCTCAAAACAAAACTCAATGTCGACGGATCTCTTAACCGCCTTAAGGGACGTTTAGTTCCTAAAGGCTACCTCTAAGAAGAAGGGATCGATTACACTGAGACATTCAGTCCCATTGTCAAAGCACCAACCATTTAGACTGTGCTTACTATTGCCGTTTCCAAGGGATGGGACATTCTGCAATTAGATGTCTGTAATGCTTTTCTTAATGGAACACTAGATACTGAGGTCTATATGGAACATCCCCCTGGTTTCACTAATTCTTCTCTCCTGTCTCATGTTTGCAAACTCCACAAGGCTTTATATGGACTTAAGCAAGCACCCCGTACCTGGTTTAATAGGATTCATTATGTTCTCACTGAACTAGGATTCATCTCTTGCACCTCAGACTCATCTCTATTTGTTCTCATAAATCTGCACTTTACCATCTACGTCCTTATCTATGTAGATGTTATCCTAATTACTAGGCATTCTAAACCTGCTATGATGAATGTCATTCATCGCCTAGAGTCAGAATTTTCCGTATGGAACCTTGGCTCACTCCACTACTTCCTTGGGATTCAAGTTGAACCAAACCAGCATGGTCTTCTCCTACACCAATCCAAGTATGCCCTGACATTCTCTGTTGCGAATAAATGTCAGATTGCAAGCCTGTATCCGCACCAGTCTGCACCTCTTTTCTTCGTGAACAACTCAAAGAACCTGGGATTCCCCTTCATAATCCCAGTACCTATCGTCGCATTGTTGGATCCCTCCAATATCTAACTTTGACTCGGCCCGATCTTGCCTATGTTGTTAATCTAGCTTGCCAGTTCCTTCATCGTCCCACCACCACACATCTTAGCCTTGTGAAACACATTCTCTGTTATGTCAAAGGAAGCATATCCGAGGGAGTTCAAATCTTTGTTGACTCAACTTTACCGATCTTCGGGTCTACGATGCCGACTAGGCTGGTTGCCCTTTAACCAGACGTAGCACCATTGGTCACTGCATCTTTCTGGGATGAACTTGTGTTGCTTGGTCTTCAAAGAAACAATCTACCGTTTCAAAGTCTAGCACGGAAGTTGAATACAGACCCCTCTCGTTAGCTGCTGTTGAACTCACTTGGTTCTCCCAGTTACTCAGAGAGCTTCATCTTCCTCAATTTCAACCTGCAACACTTCTCTGTGATAACCCGAGTGCTCTCTTTCTTACTTCAAACCATATTTTTCATGTCAGGACGAAACACATTGAACTAGATTATCACTTCATTAGAGAAAAAGTAAGCTTGGGCCACATCATCACTAAGCATGTTTCCTCTAAAGATCAGCTAGTTGACTTGTTTACCAAAGCTCTACACAAGACGATGTTCAAACAACTTCTTCTCAAGTTGGGCCTTCGATTCTCTCAGACTCAACTTGCCGGGGGGGGTGTCAAGATACTAAAGATACGCTAATTACTCCACCTGATATTGAGGCTCTGTCTCTTCGACTTTCATAAGTTGCATCATGTATACTCAGACATTCATTGCTAATCTGTATGTCTTGGAACTCATGTATTGCTTTAACTGTTGTACCCTTTTGTTATTAATACAACAACACGAGGACATGGTGCATCTTCTCATCATCTTCTCATCATCTTCTTGCTTCCGAAGTCTATGCAACTTTCTCTCTTCAGTTTCTAAGAAAATTACCACACGGGTAACCCAAAGCCTTACATAACTTGGACTCCTCTAATCCAAAGCCACCCAGGCCGCTCTATGTATCAGTGAACGGTACTTGTGTAAAAGGTAGATGGATGAAAAAAATGAGCTTAGAGTCCGTTTGGTTGGACCGAAAACAAACTCTCCTTTTTCAACTGCGTAGTGATTTTCATTTCAACGAGTCTAACTTGGAAAACGAACTACACGTAACATGCACAGTTTCAAGAAACAGTAATCGCGCCCAAAAGAGCGGTGGTTCAATTTCTCCACCTCACGGGCCACAGAGTGTATAGCAAACAGCAGCTCGAGAATGTGATTTCATATGCTTGATGAACTAAATATACCTCTACAGAGATATATCGCTAAAAACATCCTAACAACTACATCCTACCAAATAAATACATACAAACTGAATGACTTCCGTTTACATTGAACCCAAAAAAAAAAATGCTGTAATTTCAATTCATTACCTTCCGTTTCCTGTTTTACAACTCTTGGTGTTGGTTGAATTTACACTCAACCATACAACCCCTTAATGATAGTTTGAATCCTTCCGAGTAAAAATTACACATGGAATTCGTGATCTGTCATCCAACTACATCATCCATCCAAACTAAACACTAAGATGCTAATGTTTCTTACCACGAAGGCAGTCCAATTTGTGATTATAGAATCGCGATCAACCCAAACACGCTACATCAACAAGTGTTCTAGCCCGTCCCCTCTAGGAGTCCAGGTCAAACAAGTTCTCCCCGGTGGCATTAGACAACTTGGGCTCTCGTGTCAAGAGCGACTAAACAAAGAGAAATTCTACACATAACAGCTGCCCCACCTGGACGCCTACCCGGACCTCGGGAATACCTGCTGCGCCACACTACCATTTAAAGTCATATCGACAACCACCTTATTCTGCACGTCTCTACATACAAAAGCCATACAAGAGATGATTATCTCTCTACCAAAAACGAATCTACCACCTGTATTTTCCCTCAAACTTCGATTTCCCTCTAATGATTCCCTCCATTTTATTTCGAATCTCGTATATAGCTGCAAATCACTTCAATTATCCCCCTCCCTGTTCATTTTTGCCCAGCACTGGGTAAGTAGTGTACATACCATTTGTTCATGTTGAAACAGTTCCGTCCAATACTGAGTAAGTACTGTACGTACTATTTGTTCATGTTGAACCAGTTCCGCCCCTCTGATGCAAATACAGTACATACGAATTAGGTTTGTTATTGATATGAGAATAATAATTGGGTATTGTACTTATTGTTGAATTGTATAAGTGATTAATGGTTTGTTGGGTACTGTACTTTTGGTTCTTACTGAAATGAAAATCATAGTGGGATATTGTACTTAGTAATTCAATATTCTAGTCATGCAAATAGTTTTGGATACTGTAATTGGAAATGGACCACATGAGTGACTTATGTCTTGTTGAGTAGCGTAATTAGGTTTGTTACTGATATGAGAATAATAATTAGGTAGTGTACTTATTGTTGAATTGTATAAGTGATTAATGGTTTGTTGGGTATTGTACTTTTACTTCTTACAGAAATGAAAATTATAATGGGATATTATACTTACTGAAATAATTTGGTAGGTACTGTACTATAACTTTGACAAACTTAAATCAAGAGTAAGGGAGTGAGTACTAGACTTGGCGGAAATGAACAAGGAGGGAGAGTGAGTATTGTACTTGGTGAAAATGTACTAGTCACCAAACTTATGGTTGTTACTGAAACAAAAATAATAATTGGATATTGTACTTAGTATTTAAATGTAATTGTGATTAATGACTTGTTGATTACCGTACTTATTCTTGGCAAATACTATACTTGTTAGTCCCTCTTGTTGATATGATTTTGCATAATGTTGTACTATGTTGAATACAATATTATGGTTGATTATGACATGCAAATAATTTTGGATATTGTACTTGGAAATAGACCATATGGGTGACTAATGGCTTGTTGAGTAGCGTAATTAGGTTTGTTAGTGATATGAGAATAATAATTAGGTAATGTACTTATTGTTGAATTGTATAAGTGATTAATGGTTTGTTGGGTATTGTACGTTTGCTTCTTACATGAATGAAAATCATAGTGGGGTATTGTACTTACTGAAATAATTTGGTAGATACTGTACAATAACTTTGATAAACTTAAATCAAGAGTAAGCGAGTGAGTACTGTACTTGACGGAAATGAACAGGGAGGGGGATGTTTGAGGAGATTTGCTGCTATATACGAGATTCAAAAAATTGAATTTGAATGTTTTTTATAACTTCTCATGGAACTAAATATATGTGGGTGGGTAGATACATTCTCTTCAGTTTGTATGTGCTTTGCATGGATTTTACATGATTTTTGCATTAGTAGTAATACAAAAATGAATGCAAATGTTGCTGGCTATATTTTTGACTGCTTGTATATATAAATATAATTTGGCACACGTTCCACATGCGATGGTGCACGGGCATCAACTCTTCAATGACAGACAGGGCAGGAGGAGAGCACATCCAATTAATGGAGGGGTCACCCACACACCCCATGTCGCAGACAAGCGTACGTAGCTTCCTTAAATTAAATGCACATGCTTATTTAATAAATTTTAGAATACAATGCCCATGTGGTGCTATGTATACTGCCCACCTGCACGAATGCAGCGTCATGGAGAGAGACCCAAAACTCTTCTTACCTGCGGACAGAGACTGGATCTGCCTTCACCAGTCCCTGCCTGTCTATGACTAGTCGAGTTTGTCATTTGGTTATTCGTTTCATCACGGGAGTAGTTCTGTCGCTGCCATGAGTTGCGCCGTTTTCACCATGACGTGGAGACACAATCGGACCCACCAGTCAAGTACATCAAGTATATTGTTTAATGCGCCTTCTTATAGTGGCGGAGCCAGAAAATTTGGAAAATCTGGTTAAGGAGGGCACCACTAGTATAGAGATCAAATTGAAGAGCTTGGGTAGGGCACGATAAGCTTGTTTCTATCAAACTCCATGACATCTTACACTTAAGTACGGATAAATTGAAAACTTGGGTAAGACATATGCCCACCCAGGCCACCATGTGGCTACGCCACTGCCTCTTACTCACTTAGGGTATGTTTGGTTTATGAGATTAAGCAGATGACTGGATTGTCTTCATGGTGGATTAATTAGTTGATGGGTTCCAGAAATACAGTAATGTTTTAGTTTATATTTGCGTCATGTGGATGGCATTTTCCATTTCTTCATAGATGGGGACACACCGCAACAGGCGGTCCATAGGAATTGTACGGAGGTCATGGCGCTGTTCACACTGCCCATTTCTCTGCTCTAGATCACGGCGGCCGGCATATTTGAACCGTAATCTGTTATCCAGCAACTACTACAGGCTGAAGATGAGCGGGGTTTCTATCTTTTTCCGGCTCTAGTAAATCAAACACAAACTTTTTGTTCATAGATTTATAATTGCAATCCAATCCAGCTATACTGCATCATGTAAATCAAACTCCCCCTTAGGGGACGTTTGGCTTGATGTACTCATCTGGATTATAGAGAATCCAGTACTTTGGTCATCTAGGTTTTAAGAGCTCTTGGTTTTATCAAATGTTGTAAGCTAATAATATATGTTTGGTTGTGCTGTATATTGACGGACTGAATGACCAAGGACGACCGGCAATAAACTGGTTCAAGCATACATAAATGGATTGTAGGCAGTTTTAAGAGCTCTTTGCCTGATTGTGAAACGGCCAGCTGCGGGTATTGACAGGGGAATAAAGTATTTCTGTCAGTTACCTTTCGATCAGGATAGCAGCCAGCGCAAAAGGCGTGACCGGTTAAACAGCTGGACGGCGGCGTCCGCCACTTTTGAGATGTAAACAAGAATCCATCACTTCCTATGTGGTTAAAAAATGCAGGATTCTATACTTTTTTAACTCCAGCTAAACAAACCTAATATTCTACCGCTGGAGTAAAGAATACGATCCAATCCGTCCGGATCCAATAAACCAAACATGCCCTTAGTAGGAGCGGAGTCGGGACTTTATGCTTGGGGGAGGTCAAATAACATATAGAGATGTGTTAAAATTTATCATAACAAAGATTGTAACTTAAAATATTTTTAGTCTATATATATTCAACTAGAATATCCGTGAGTGTTATTTCATGGCTCCATTAGAAGCTGAATATCTTACAAAATTCTAAACATATATCGGTAAATCACAAAAATATGTTATTCTTTTAACAAACCAATGGCGGAGCCAAATAGAGGCCCCATGAGGCACGAGCCTCACCCAAACTTTAAAAAAATACTATTATAATAGATTATGGGCAATATATTATATATAATAGCAATGGTTGTTGGTGACCGTGAACATGCTTTTCTTCAATTTGCTTATTCAATCTCAATCATATTTAGATTCTGAAGACGGTCAAACATAATTAATAGTTCCAAAACTAATAGCTAACATATGTTTGACTTCTACTGCAACCTATCGATCGTATTCTTTTTTCCCCATCGTCATTCTTTTTATTTTCAATTGTTCTTCATTTTTGTTTCATCTATAATTACCACCTATTTTGATTTGGCATGCTGACCGGTTTTCTTTTATTAGCTAGTATTTTGTTTCATTTTTCTCTCTTAACAGTAGTGATTGGGTTTTATTACACACTCTTTTGCATCGGGCTCTGTTGGACGTTACCTGCCTTTTCACATTATGTCTTAGTTATCTCAGTATTTTTAATCATAGTCTATCGGTCAATAATGTTGATTTTCTTTCTTCTTTTCTTCTTTTCTTTTTGAAATCAATTAATTCGGTGAACAAAAAGAATAGGGATGTATGTAGGGTGTCAAAGAACCCTCACATCAGCTTTGTACTCAACTTTATACAAGGCTGTCTGAACCGTTAATCGTTGATAAATTGATTTTTCATCTAGACTAATTTTATTTTTTAAAATTGAACCTTGATATAAGGCCGTCTAGTTTATGTTTAAATAATATTGATTTATGCCCATGATATATTATGAGTTTTTAAAATTTGACAATTTAAAATTGACTCAGAAAAAATCTTACTTTGCATCCATCGCGTTTCGGTTAGGACAATAACTTTAAAATTCGAAACCAATTTAATTAATAAGATTTAAACTTAGAATCTATTTCTGGCTCACACCGAGTCAGATTGACGAGCTCATGCGGAGCAATGACAACCGTAGATTTAAGCATGAACGACAATGGAGAGTTAAAGTGTCTTGGAATAAAATGGGAGGCTTGTAGTTGCCAAGTATTCACTTTACTTTTAGATAAACATTCTCCTAGTTTTCTTAGTTACTCCACCATTGTGCACGTACATAGTTCTTGGCCAACTTTTAGTTATATGTCTATGTATCTCATTTTTTGTGTTTATATTTCATTATTTTCACTGCACAATACTTAAGTAGTTGATTGGTTCAACATTTTGCCTGTCTCAGTGTTTGATATTTTTTCACATAAGAGTCTTTCAAAGATCTGGAATTCCTCGATCAATATATTGTTTGTGTAAAATAAAGTATACTTAGTGGCAGAATGGGTGACGCTTAACAAATCCTCAATTCAAATTTCAAAGTTAATGTAACAACAAACTGTTGTCATATGGTTGAAAAAAATAAAATTGATATGTGTGCCTCACCCTCTTTGAAAATCTGACTCCGCCAAACAAACTACACAAAAAAATAACAATATGTTGATATGCAGATATTTGTGTACGACAAATATAAAAATATAACAAAAGTATAACAGAAAGACTCAAAAGCGCCAACGCTACATGATTACGGGGCGTTCATCATTTTTGTATTTGCCGTGTTATACATGACATAAGACGCGACATTCGAACATTTAGAAAAAAATTGAGACAAGTACTAAAATAAATACAGATGACAAAAGTTGGACCCACAACCTCAAAATTCCCAAGTTGCTGCGATGACAAGATTAATCCGATACACCACCAGACAACTCGTGACAATTTTGTGTACAATTTTATATTTATCTCGCGACGCCCGAGTGATTAGGGAAAATATAATACAGATACAGATAAAATGTAATTTTTATGAGTCGAACTCGTGACTAATGCTCCGTTTGGTAAAGTCATGTGATTACTCGAACAACGATGGAGCAAGGCCGGACATGTTGTAACCGCTGCTACCAAATATGATATCATTCACCGATTTGAATTTGTATTGTTTTTAGTGTTGAGTAGCATTTAACATACCTTTTTCTCACCGGATAAAAATCTTATGGTGATCCATCTCACTACACCAAAACGCCAAACGTTTTTTGTGTGTGGAAAATTTGGATAAATATATTTCAAAACTCCTAAACGGGGACAAAGTTACAAATCACATCCAACATGTGACTAAGAAAACATAAAAAGGAAAGGAATTACAACAAATCCCAATTCCTAGCTACTACAGGAGTAATATCAAGTTTTGAACTATGAATTTGATAGTGGTATTTAATCTCCCTAGCAAGCTGCGAGAAAATCATAATGAAATCATAATTTGAAGTCTTTTATTTCTTTCCATCCAAATCAGATATACTGCACCAATAATAGCCCATAGCTCCAAGGCTCCATTATGTTTGGATCTGGAACCAATGTCCGCAAGACATGCATGAAGTGAATACGAAGACCTGATGTTGAGTTTTAATTGAGCTCGACCCCAAATATAACACCAAAACTTGCATTTCTCAAACAGATGTTGAACTGAGTCTGATTCTTGAAGACAAAGCAAACATGGTGGTACTGGATTTCCAGACCATGTGTTGGTCCTATCATGTGTGGGAAGAATATTCTTAAGAGCTCTGAAGGAGGTGAGACTCCATCTAGGGTAGTACTTCCATTTCCATAAATTACTATAAGCAATATCAATGGGGTTGTTTTTGTCGATTATTATCCCAAACAACCGAGTCATCCACACTATAGGGGGAGGGTCTAAGGAGAAATCCGCCTATAACTTGTAGAACCCATATTACATCGCACAGCAGTAGAAAAATGAGCACCGTACCTTCTGGTCATCCAAGACGCCCATAAGCTTTGTGAGTCAAGAAGCTTTTTAACCCTTTTCAACATGTAGTAATCAGCTAGTTCATGCAGATTTTTGAGACCAAGTCCCCCTTCATATGTAGGAAATGCTAGCTTAATCCAACTAGATGGGTGTGTAGAGCTGCCCCAAAAGAAAGTCCGATAAGAGAATTTCCATTCTCCTTAGAATGGCAGAGGGAATCTCACCCATTCGCATCCAATAACAGATCAGCCCCATTGCACAGTGTTTGATGAGCATTAGACGTCCAGCCATAGAGATTTTGGAACCAGGCCACCTTTGTATCATATCTCTGAGTTTGTCGAAGCATTCATGAAAGTGTCGTCTAAAATTTCCTCCAGCCATAGGGAAACCCAAATATTTAGTGGGCCAAGAACCTCTTTGAATTGTCATGCAATTATAGAGCGCCTCCTTGTTGCGACAGGAAGAAGAAAGAAAGAGATGAGTTTTGTTCGGATTACACTTCATACCTGAGGTATTGCCAAATTCTAAAAGAAGTTTTTCAAGTTGAATAAGACTGCGTGAACGGCCTTCAATGAATATAAGGACATCATCCGCAAATAAAAGATGACTAAGAACTCTTGTTCTATTAATGGGGTAAGGCCGAATAGTCCTCTTGTTATGAGCTTCCTAAATGCATTTGCTGAGACCTTCCATGGCAATAGCAAAAAGTAAGGGTGATAGAGGATCACCTTGCCGAAGACCATTGGTGCTTCTAAAGAAACCGACAGATGAACCATTAAGAAGTAGAGAAAAAGAAGGAGTTACAATACATTGCTTGATGAGAGAAATCCATTTGTCACAGAAGCCAAGTCCAGAAAGACACTCCCATAGATATTCCCATTTAACAGAATCAAATGCTTTAGTAATATCCACTTTCACACAAGCTGAAGGAGGACTCACTTTCTGATTATATTTGAGTGTGAATTCAGCAGCCAACAGAGAACAGTCCTCTATACTTCTTCCTTTAATGAAGGCACCTTGATGAGGAGATATGAGTCTATGCATAATAGTGGCCAACCTTCGAGAGATGACTTTAGTGATGATTTTATAAAGCATAGAACAGCATGAGATCAGACGGAAGTCAGCTAGAGAAGAAACAATATCCTTTTTTGGAATAAGTACAAGAAAAATATGATTAACTTGTCTAACCATGTTGCCACCTTCAAAGAACCATTGGATAGCATTCAGCAGGTCATTACATATGATATTCCAGTTTTCCTTGTAGAAGAAACCATTGAACCCATCTAGACCTGGACTTTTATTAGGACCAATGCTCCATACGGCCTCTTTGATTTCTTTCATCCCAGGTAAAGAGCATAGCAAAGTGTTATCTTCCTCGTTAACTAAGGGAGTCCAGTCAGGAAAAGAAGAAGAAGGAGGGGAGCCTGATTGGCCTTGATTGTATAGTTGCTCAAAGAATTGAGTAGTATCATTAGCAATAATATCATCATCTTGTAGAAGATTACCTTGTTGATCAAATAACTTTGTAATAGAGTTGATGGCATCTCTCCGTTTAACAATAGTATGATAGACATTGGTGTTACGATCACCATTCTCAAGCCACTCCATCCTACTTCGCTGCCAATAATAAGACTCCTCGACTTTAAGAAGGTTAAGCTTATCAAGCGTCACCTTCTCAGCATTAATAAGATCAACATCAAGAGGATTCCTTCTAATAACCACAACAATATCATCTAGTTCAAATCTTTCTTTGGTAATAAGATTATGGAGATTGACATATTGCTTAGACCAGGATTTCAGCTTCTCCTTGACGTGCTTAAGCTTGACAGAAACAAAATAATGGATTGCCTGTAACTGTAGTTTCCCAAGCCTCATTAATGATGTCACGACACCCTTCCCATTTCATCCAGAAATTGAGGAACCTAAAAGGTTTCCTTTTGAAAATAACCTTCCTCATGTTGATGTTTAGAGCTGAGTGGTCCGAATAGGTACAAGTGATAAACTTTGATTTTGAACCATGGAATTTATTCAACCAAGCATCATTGGCAAAAGCACGGTCTAGCTTGCAAGTAATTCTTTTTGTAACACCTTGTTTATTATGCCATGAAAAAACCTCCTTACCAATGGTAGGAAGCTCGGTGAGACCAGCATGATCTATAGCAGCGTTGAAAGAGCTTAGAATAGAAGAGGGAACCTCCCGACCACCAGCCTTCTCCTCCAACTTCCTAATATTGTTAAAATCAGCAGTAACAAGCCATGGTTCATCAATGGAGGAGGCGAGACGTTCAAGCGTGTTCCAAAGAACAGAGCATTCAACAACAGAATTCCTCTCATAGACAGCTGTAAGAACAATAACCAAACCACCTTTATTGAGGCACTTAATAGTTATTTGTTGATCATCCATCACACTGACCGACATATCCCAACATTTAGGATTCCAACCAACAAAAACACGTCCATTCAGATCATGCAGATGATTAGAGACCCAAAGCCAACCCTTAGGGAACATCCTATCAGAAGTATGGATCATATGCCTTTTGATTCTAGATTCAACTAGCACAGCTACAGTAGCTTTACTTTCAAGAATAGTTCTGCGAACCTCCCTCTTCTTCCGCTGCTTCCTTGAACCGCGTACATTGGTCATTATAAAGGTCATTAATGACCTCTGCAGGTAGATCGGGTCTTACGAGACCCATCCCCTCTAGTAGACTTTGGTGTCTTCGCATGCACAGAGCCAACAGGTTTTGTAGCCGCAACCTTTCCATTAGTAGCAACCACAGTTTCAACCACTGACGTGCCATCTCCTGAACCATTATCCATCACAGTATTATCATCAGCAGGCTTCTCAATAGAAGCACCTGCTCCCGTCATTGAATCAAGCTGTGACGAAGGGCCAACACCACCAACGGACGAATCTGTAGCACCATTATCACCTCGACGACCTGTAGCACCATCCCTACCCAAACCTGTAGCACCATCCATGTCTATAACTTCACCTCCGCCGCCCGATCCTGAGGCACCATTGCCGGCAACATGAACACAATATGCAACACCTTCGCCACCCGAACCTGCATCACTGTCCGAGTCTGAAACTACACCTCCGCCACCCGATCCAGAGCCACCAACGTCGACACCATTAACTATGCCCTCACCGGAGTCATTCAGAACATCAAAACTATTGCTCGTGTTCACTACTGAGACGTGTAGTGTGGCTTCCTCTGCCACCACCTTCCCCTTACGTCCCACAGCTTTCCAAACCTGAGAAGGTTTAGGAGTAGAAATCTCTTCAGCAGTTTTAGGATTAAGCGGACAGTCATTAGTATCGTGCCCATAAACCTTACATTCTGAGCATCTCTTAGGGATATACTCGTAATGTATCTTGACTGGAACAGGTTCTCGACGCGGCATATTTACCCAGATCTCCTCCGGAGGTTCTTCATCAGCTTCCACCTCAACTAGGGCTCGCGCCTCACCCAAGGACTCAGCGCCGATCGATTTGTAGTCAATTCTCAGGAGTTTGCCCACCCCACTGGCCACAATTCTGACCGCCCTTGGCGACCAATTCCGTCCCATGCTAGGGATGCTAATCCATAGAGGAATGGAGCTGAAGAAATCCTTGTGCAGGTCATCGCCAGTCTTGTAATCCTTGACGACGACAAGTCTGCTGTCAAACCATCTTGGGCCGCCATTAATGATGTTCTGCTTGTCTTCTGCGGAGTTAAATCTTAGGAGAAAGAACTTATCCGGCTTAGAGTACAGATCGAACCCACCCTTGGGTTTCCAGACTCGGCGGATCCAAGCGAGGAGATGGAAATAGTATGGGCGTTTCCCCATGACATATAAGATTGCAGTGTGCTCCCATCAGTTCTCCATAGCTTCATACGTCGGATCGTCGATTGTCACGAATCGTTTCCCCTCCACCCTCGTCGGCGGGTCGTAGCTGTGTTCCTCAAAGGTCGCAGCGCCTCCGAGAACTTGATTACATGCTTTCTTAACGATGGGCCTGCTCTGATCGGTTGTATCTGTCTCCACCGTAGCCATGGGTGCCGTAGAGAGGGGAGGAACTCCCCTCTCCGGTGAGACGAACGGTCGTCCCCTTGGTCTCCAGAGACGCGGCGCAAGCCCTAGGGTAACACACGTTCAAACATCTTCTTTCGTTCAAAACGCCAAACGTTACATAATTAATAACTTGACGTTTTGACAACTACGCCAAACCGTCAGACTAACCCACCATCTATTGTTGTATATAGCCATAACAAATATATATTTTTAGCATCAGATATATTTCAAATTTCTTAAAGTGCGCCCCCTGCTTACCCTCTTCTCATTCCGCTACTGCCTCCTAGCATGCTTCCAAAAATTTATGCACATAATTTTTTCAAATTCGTTTTTCTTTTACTAGATGAGCGGGTCTCTATTCATCCCGCCTCGAACATAGGTCAAACATCAATATATAAAATGAATTCAAATACATTACTTTATAGTGCCTTTAAGATTAAGTAACAACATTACACTTGGAGCTCTGATTAAGATTAAAAGCCCAATCCCAAATATCTTTACGGAATCATGGGGAGAACCACTTTCTTTAAATCCGTCCTTGAGTGGATCGTTACACGCGGTTTCATATTGCTAATTACTTCTTCATATATACACAGGTAACCATGGAGCAGATAACAAGAATGAACACCCATTATTACCATTTGGAGTCAAGACGGGCATCTAGAGAACCTACACCATGGAAGATCCTCGTTGAATCAACCAACTTCTGATGTGTTGTTGTTCTTTGATGATTTCTTTCACCTCAGAGGCCTATTATCGGGGTGCCTCCCCCTTATCATTACCATTTGCATCATCCTTGATATCATTTTCATAGCTCCTTACGGCACTCTTGGTGATAATAATTGATATGACATGGACTTCCTACTTTTTTTTTGTATTTCACTAATTAATTAACATGTGGTTGTATGTTAATTTAGTTTAATATATGAACTTTCTCATAATAAAAAATAGCACAATGCTAAAGTTGTAGCATAACTGATCAGGTTTTCTTTAGGATTCATACAAGATTATCAAAATTTATACAACTATGTAGAGACTCAACAATAATTATAATGATCTTACACTTGATTTATGATTTTTTGTTTATAGAGAACTATCACTAGACAAAGCTGATTTTCTTAGGAAGACTTTTTCTTTAACAAACTTTGTATATCCTTTAACGTTGGTTGGTCAATCAAGATGTCAATGTTACTTGATTCTCATTTCAGCAATCATTTAGTGTTAAAGGTTCAATTATTGTTACACATCATATCATGATGCTAAAACTAACTTTTTTATACCTTATATGACAAGAAGACTCCTACCTCCTCGATCAAACTTGATTGCTTTTATAAGAGGTAGCTAGATGATAAATACCCCTTCACTATATCCACCTACATTCACATTATAAGATCAACACCTTTATTTCCCCTTATCTCGAGGTCCTTCTAGTTTCAATGAAAATAGATGCGACATACTTTTTTGAGATATATTTAAATTATTCATAGTGCGCATTATGACTTATTCAAAATTATTATATTTGGTCTGTAATGATCCATCACTACAAGAACAAGATTACTCAAAATAAAATGTGATTACAATGACATTCATCATCATGAACTTAAGCCCCATAGAAACATTAGTCAAATGTTTTTTTAATATTACAGACAATATTAATATAACCATGTAATCCTTACAATAGTTCACCACAACATATTACATGTTCCACAAAATACAGGATGTGTTAATGTTCCAATTAAACCATATCTCATGAAAACACATGATGTTTAGACATTACAAAAGGGACATTACTATAGATAATTTACATATAACTTACCACTCATTTAACTATGGCTCTAGAATCTAGGAACATATGTTGTGCCAAAAAAATGCATCACAAAACTCTCCCACGTAGACATGAGTGTATAGGGACAATGGTTAACCACTAGTCCTATACATTTTATCTCTAGTGGAAATCACACAAATGTCACTTGCCTATGAGATACCTTCATATAGACATCACCTACCTCCTTATCTAGGATTGGATCTCTCCTCATTGATCTTCTTCATTACTTCCAGGATAACTCTACCAATCAATGTGGATAATCGGGCGGTGAGACTCCAAGTCTAAATGATATGATATAACTTATAAGACATCTATTGGTTATCATATAGTAAATATTTAAAGGAAATAGTAATCTTTATATATATATACATACATACATATATATATAAAGAGCATTAGTGTATAAAAAGTACACACTTAGACAACCATACCTACATCTTTGATTAGCCTACAAGAGATGTTAGACAACATATACATATTAAATTATATATATATATATATATATATATATATATATATATATATATATATATATATATATATATATATATATATACAGAGAGAGAGAGAGAGGGAGGATAGTGTACACTCAAGCGTACTGGAGGCACCGTACACCTCAGTCATTTTTAAAGATGTAATAACTTTTTGAAAAATCTAAACCATATATCTTTTTAAATATCTTAAGAACATAATATACAATAAATTCCAGCTCATTTGGGTACTTATAGATCTTGCATTTAAAGGAGGAAAAAATCATGCATTTCAAATCAGTTTTGTGCATCAATTTTGTTGTCCTTAGATGAGCGACTTACACTCATCCAAATGAGCTCAAATTTTTTATGTGGCCTATTATTATTGTAACTATGAAGATCAATGGATTATATTTTGGAAAAACACAAACTAGATAGGCAAACACCATTGGGGTGTACGACATGATCTGTACACTTGAGTGTATTCTAGCCTGATTATATATATATATAGAGAGAGAGAGAGAGAGTCAGTCTAGAATACACTCGAGTGTACAGATCGCACAAATACACTCAAGTGTGTTTGCATATCAAGACTATTTTTTGCAAAATGTAAACCATTGATCTTCACTATTATACTATAACTAGGATACATACAAACTTTGAGCTCATTTGGATGAGTGTAAGTCACTCATCTAAGGATAACAAAATCAACGCGCAAAACTAATTTGAAATGCATAATTTTTGCGGTCTTTATAACATGACCTATAAATGTCCATGTGCTCAAATTTTGCGTATGAGATATTCACAACATGTTTAATAAGATCAATGGATTAGATTTTTGAAAAAAATATTGCATCATGAAAACTACTTGAGTGTATTCTGCTCCGAATACACTCAAGTGTATTCTAGCCTGACTATATATATATATATATATATATATATATATATATATATATATATATATATATATATATATATCCCATTGATTCACTAACCTCTTGGGTAACTAATCTCAGTTACCCGTGCATCTATTTTGTAATAGGAAGATACATATTTGTAATGAGAGAGACATTATTTGTAATTAGATTACCAAATTTGTAATACAAATACACATTTTGTATTACACATCTGATTACAATTATATATATATATATAGACACACACACACACACACAAACACACACACACGCATATATATGTGTGTGTGTTTATATATATATATATATGTATATATATATGTATCTATATATATATATATATCATGACAAGAGAACATACATGACTAGGGCTTAAAGAAACTTAAACATATATGCTACTCGGCTAGGATATATTTTATGATGCCCTAGGCAAATTGAGGTTTACCATTCAATCTGCTAGCTAGATGCTATTATTCAAGTCTAACAATTTGCACAATGTCTAAGGATATCCATATTCCCTCAACCTCTCCACATTATCTTGGGTCAAAATAAGTAACCAAAATGTAGAGATCCCACTGGATGATTCCACCATGGATATTTTCTTCAAAGTGGATTCACTAATCTCATGCCCGTTTGTGGGTACACAGTTCTCAGTACCAATCTTATGGTAACAACTCTTCATACCATAATTCAACATATAATTGCATCTCATATGCCATTCTTTACTGGACCATACCTTTGTCGATTCCTGAAGAGAGTTCTAATATGATGGGGTATAGTTAACCAAAACATCCCCATATATTCACTATTATATGTCTTTGAGAATCTTGTCATAGATTTATGTTGCTGCAATATTTACTCATTTCACAACTTATTTTTCTCTCTATTAGTTAGATTCATTATTCTCCATCTATATCAAGCAATATGTGAATAGAGCCATCAAGAAAGACAAGAAATCATGCTACTAGCAACTTTAGAAGATAAAAAATTATGGCTATCTGAATCTAACTTCTCACAATATGGCATATTACCACACCTCTATTCACACAGAGGCTTTCCATATATCACATCCCTCAAGGAATATTTAAGGTTAAGAAATCCTTTCCAAAAGTCTTTACGTAATCATTATCGAGTACCACATTACTATGCACTCATAATGCGGTAGTGCGATTGATGGTTAGAACGATCCCTTACCCATAAAGGAACCACTTTTTATAATTGTTCAATGACATAACCATAAAGAGATATGATTAAAATACATTTTTAAAACGTTTTGTTCAAATACCAGCATGTATAGGTACCCTACAGGCGCATCAGTCATCACCATGCATAAACGAAGTGTTATTTGAACTTATCACATCATTGGAAGTTGAAGTTACATAGAGAACTACTAAGTAATCATGTTTGAATGTCAAGAAACTACTTTTAGGAAACATAACTAGAAAATGCAGTTCATATCCTTGATGTACCAGGTTCAAACTGCATACAGATACCACCTTTAACGTTCTTGAGAATATTGCAGCAAGATCTCGTATTGTATGTAAATAATATGTAATAAATGAGTCAAACATTATATCACTCGCCTTAATAGAGTGGAAACAAGTTCTTTGGCGAAGAACAATAGTGAATCCTAGAGCTTCACCAAAAAATGAAAAAACCAAAGCCAAACTATCCAATATATGATCTCCTCCTCCTAATGCACTATAAAACTACCAATTAATGGCCTAAATGCAACTAGATCAAGGCGGGCATGGGAAAATTATATGTAAGCCTTTACATTCAAACCCCTACAGAAACCACCTAGAAAACATCTAAAAAACAAGAAGGTGGTAGATCATCTAGAGAATGGAGGATTTAATTTTTTTCTTGTTGGTGATATGCCCAGAGACACAATCACATGATTGTAATGGAACATCTTCTATTTGATTTGATTATCAATAAAGGCATGTCTGATTATTATGTTTCTTTCAATATGGTATAGTGAATAAATATATTAATGTCCTAAGAATGTATGACTCAATAACATGTGAATTCAATTTGAGGACTTGAACATGAGATCATGTGTATGTTAAGAATATTCATTTTTGTCTGAGTCCCTGGTCATATATCATTATGGAAATCAAGATTTGTTGATTGATGACTACATCTCATTAGTCATGATATCGGATATCAAATCAAATACATATGTACTTGTTATGAACAAGTGTACAAGATACATGGAATCCCATAATGGCAGGCAGAATCACATCTCAATGTGGCTGTGGTGATTGTGGTCCTTAGACATGTAGTCACTACAATGATTTCATGTTGTTCAATGTGATTTAACACCAAAAAAAAACATGCCCTTTAAATAGGTTTCTATACAAGTAGTTCTTAGGTGCATTGTGACATGTGGATTATTGTGAGTAACATAGATGGATTTTTTTCCTCCCATTGGAGTGATATTCTGACCACTTGAGTGAAATATGAAATGCATGGCTATGCTCATGCGAGTCAATATATGATATTGAGCCCATGTGTATCTCAGTAGTCTACTCTAGATCAAGGAACAAAGATTAAACATTAAGAGGATGACGTCACCATGACTCAAATTCAATCAGGATACCAAAGACAATGGGATTATATAATCATAGTAACACTAGTCACAGTACTAGGTTAAGTTATTCTCCAACTTCTCCAATTAGTTTGGTAGCAATGAAGTCTTGCTAGATACCAATCATTGATTGTGAAATCATAATTTGGTTATCAATATCACCGCCAACATAATTTGGAGCCTACAAGGTCACACACATAGGATGTGTTTGAATAGGATTATAATTGTAGACATGATTGGAAATGTTCTAAATCAAATTTATTACTAAAATGTTTAGGCTAGAGTAATATTTGAATACAATCTAAGTTAATAGGTTAAAATATTTAAGCCAATTAATTGAATTTAAATTGTTGACTTATATGATAAGTCAACCGGATAACCCTATGCTATCAGTTAGAGTTTGATGATGGAAAATTAGTTAACCAATTAATATAATTAATTGGTTATTTTATTAACAACATGATTCCAGAATATTTCAATCGCCTATTTGGAAGCCCACGCATGGCTCCTTTTTAAATGCATACACAACCTTTTGTTTCCTATGGTTTCTGAGAAATCATGCTTGCTTTCCACTCCTAGTAATAAGAGCATGACATGCAGATTTTATAGACACGATGTTGTATGTAAACCCTAATTGTTATTGTTCCCATGTGAGAGAAAAAAAGAGCGACCGTGATGCTAGCATGTCACCAAGCAAAGACTGCTCCTTCTAGCCGGCTCAGGTAGCACGAGAAGGAGTTCCAGTCCATCTGTGTGGACTACATAGAGACGGAGATATTATGTGACTGTGTCTGGAGGATGTTGACAAATATTGTTTGTGCATGCGAGTAATGCCGCACATCACCACATGAGGAGGATATCACTGGACCTATTATGTGATATGGTATACCTCACACACTCTCCTTCTGAATTGTTGTTGTCGATGAGATCTGCTTGTAGGATATGTGGAGAAATTTCATTGTTTCCACTATGCTTACTGCCTCCATGAATCCTAAAATTACTTACATAAATCTATGCTTGGTAGTCACCAAGAAGCTTGTCATTGTAGTGCCTTTTTTAGCATAATTTACTATTATGCGTCTAATAAGTAGGAAACGCATACAAAAATGGGTTGAAGTGCCTAAAAGTGGGTTAAAGCATCTAAGGATGGGGTTAATCTGCCTATTTGTCAATGTAGTGCCTAATTTATAGTCCAATGCGCCACAAGATGGGGTTTGCACATTGGTAGAGAAGAGAACAAGTCAAACAACTTTGAAGTAGAAGAGCAATGAAAGTAGGATTCCCATTAGTGGAAATCAATAAATGTTATTTCCTCTTACGTAGCACTTTGAGTTTTATCTCACACAATTGAGGAAATAAGGAAGGACATGGGAAGTATATATAGCCACATAGGAGAGAGAAAATTTGTTCAAATCTATCTTGTTGTCGATCAAAGCAGTGATACCATTTTCAGTCTATCATATCTTGGATAGACAAATCCGGACATTCCATCGGTAACCATGTTCAAAAGCTCCATCACTAAACCGTGTTGCCATGACATTGGTAGACACATGATGAGATGTCGAGTGTTCAATCTCTCAAGAAAACCATAAGTAGATACTCCCAAGATTATCATTGATAGAGCATAGTGGAAAACCATTAGTACTCAACACATGTTTTACATCAGTACTTGAATTAATGAAACCTCCTAGCCAGCCAACTACATCATTGGTAGTGAACTAAGAAAAGACCCAAAGGTCTTAAGACCAACAACTTTCATTGTTCCTCAACCAATGAGAAGGCAGAACAACCATGTTGGTCCTCAACTAACAATAAGCAAAACATATATGTATTAAAAAATAAGTAGAGGAACCTCGTTAGTACTCAAGTGATGAAGAACCAAGCGCACTTCCATCAATCCTCTATTGATGGATATACAGACTGTTCCCATCAATCCTCAACTGATGGAAAGGAAAAATTGATTCGATCATCTAAGTACATTTACAAAGTTGAATAAGAAGGATAGAGAGAGAGAAAGTAAATATGCTATGTGAAAACTAAGGGAAACCTCAAACATGATTAATTTGCAAATAGACACTCAAACAAAGTGTTAACCAAAAAAGATCAAGAATGTAGCATTAAGAATCAATACATGTGATTAATATAGAAAGATATGATTAGGAAGCTAAGACGCATCAAGGGTCTTACACCTATAAACCCCGAATAGGTCTTTTGCCTCTAGAATCCTAAGAGAAAAGAGACAAGTACTTCTTACACATTTCCTCTTCAAGTTCCCATGTGGCTTCTTCCAATCCATGATGATGCCATAGCACCTTTAATAGAACAATGACCTTCTTCCTTAATCACTGCACTTCAAATTGGATGGATTGTCTACTCTATCCTTGGATGACACTTCCTCAGCATGGAGTGTAGAACACTTTGTGCAATATGTGCTATTTAGATGACAACTCTAATTTATATACCACCTTCCCTACATGGGTGATGATGGGGTAAGGTTCCATAAACTTAGGTGCCAACTTTCCTTATTTACAAAATCTAAGAACTCCTTTGCAAGGTGATACCTTGAGGTAGATGTTATCCCCAACTTGGAACTCCAAAGGTCTATGATGATTATTTGTATCTAACTTTTTTCACTCCTACGCTACTTTTATAGTCGTTGTCCTATTATCTTAATCTTTTTGGTTGTTTGTTGGACTAACTTTGGACCTAATAGTTGGCAATCAACCTCTTCTTACCAACATAAAGGTGATCTACAATGTCTCCTATATGGAGCCTAATACGTATCCATGTCAAGATCGTGTGATAATTGTTATTATAAACAAATCAAATCAAGCTAAGATGAATGTTCCAACTCTCCATAAACTCTAGAACATATTACCTCAGTAGATCCTCCAAGACCTATATCATTCTTTTCTGATTGATCATCTTCCTGTAGATGATAGGTCATACATAGATCTAGATATGTTCCCAATGATATGTGTAGACAATTGTAAAAGATGCCAGTAAATTACAGTCTCTATCAGATACTATTGTTGCTAGTACTTCTTGTAATTGTATAATCTCATCTATATAAACATGTGCGAACTCCTAAGTTGAGTAGGTAGTGTTTACTGGAAAGAAGTGTGCTACCTTTTGTTGGGAAATATGGCATCAGATATGGTAGTGGAAATAAAAAATTACTTGCCATATTCTCTTAATATAACAGAGTGTGTAAACAACCATGAGATCAGAAAGAGTGTTGCAAGGTATATACTTGTCTTGGAGCAAGTATAGAGACTATCCCTTGCTGCAATGTGCTACCTTGTCAAGTTACACCTAGACATATGTCATTGTTGGTCTCCTTCTCTAGCACCACGAATGACAATTGACGACATCCTCCTAGAGGGGTGAACACCTACTCACTTCTAGAGTAGTCCACGCAGACCATCGAGAACTCATGTCATTCTATATGAACAGATAGGAAGGAGTTATTCCTTCTAGTCAACATGGTAACATTGAATTCCTTCCCCAATTTTCTCTCCCTTGTTGTTCCTCCCTTTGATAGGTAGAACTTACTAGGACTCTCTTGGTTACCACAACCAGAAAAGACAATAATTATCAGAGCTTACTAATGTGTCTAGGAAGCCCCCAATACTGTTCTATTTTTAGGAGGGCTAGCGTCAGGGTTTCCAATGAATCTGGGAGTCAAAGAGATGGAATTTCATGAATTTTGATAACATGAAAATGATGAAATGTTTGATTCAATGGTGAATAGATTGGTTGGCACGTGAGTCGATTGGTTTAACCCTTGAATCGGTTATTTCACTATGTTTCCCAACTACAATTGTTTTGGAAATTAATATTCGATTAATGAACAACATGATATCAACATCAATCCTTGATCCAATATCATTGATCAACCAAATGGTCAGTTCACAACTTGATTCAATTGGTTCATTCACCTAAGTTGATCGGTTCATTATTGAACTAGTCATTTTAGAGTACAGATTGCCAATATTGTTTAAATAGAATATCTAACACTTTAGTTATCAAGTTTAAACATCATTCATGAATAAACTCCTATTCCAAGTGCATTCCAATACGTGTGACCTTATAGGTTCCAAGATACTTTGGAAGTGAAAGTCCATAACTATTTTATGACATCACAAGAAATCATTGGTATCTATAAATATTGGTATCTAGAAAGACATAATTTCTACCCAAGTAATTTTAAAAGTAGGAGAACTACTTCAAACTACAATCTATAATTAGTGTTACAACAATTGTATAGTTCCCTTGTCTCTGATATCCAGATTGAACTCGAGGCATGGAATTTTCATGCTCTTTGATGTTCAATATATTTTCCTTGAACTAGATCAGATTGCCTGAGATATATGTAAGCTCAATATCAGATATTGACTCACATGAGCATGGCCATGCATTTCTTAGTCTCACTTATCAAGTGGTCAGGATATCATAGGAGGGACAAATCCCATGTACATCACTCACAGTCATTCCCCATGTGTTATAATGTATTTGAACATCACCTTTATGGCAACCCTTATTTGAGGTCACATTTGATGATGACAAAGTACTTCAAACAACATGTGATGAGTTTAGTGATCTCATGTCTAAGAACCACTATCAGCACCATCATTATGAGAGAGGATTCTAACTACCATTCAATGGTTTCTATTTATCATTCTTAAGCTGGGGATGTCTGATATAGTTTTCTCTAATAAGTATCTATGTGTTTGGTTTGATTTTGCATATCATGACTAATCGGATTCTATCATTAACCAATGCACACTCTAGTCTTATGTGCCATTGATGTCTATCTAGCTTCCATAATAACATTCAACTAGGGACATAACAAGAATGTATATACTCTTAACATCTATATGATCTCATCATTTAGGTCCTCAACCAGAAGACATGCATCATTGAGTAAACGTTTATTAGCTTACACCATTATCTCATAACTAAATAAAATAGATTGAATTGGAAGATTTACTTTAATATTAATCAAATCATTTACAAGTTATGCCATTACAATAATCGTATGATTAGCTCTTAGGGCATACATACCAACAAACTTCCACTTTCACTTAGAGAGAATAACCCATGAATTTAATCCCAACTGATCTAACATGACCTTCATGCTTCTTTTGTTAAAGTGCTTTTGTCAAGGGGTTAATAATGTTGCTTTCGGTTGGCACTATGCAAATCATCACATCTCCTCATTGTATGATCTCTTGCATGAGATGGAACTGCCTTTGTATGTTCTTGGAATATTGATGTGATTTGGGTTCCTTAGCTTGTGCAGTAGCTCCATTGTTGTCACAATATAGCTCAATTTCATCGTTGATGCTCGGAATCACCCCAAATTCAAAGATTAACTTCTTGATCATACAACTTCCTTTGTTGCATTGGATGTAAAAATATACTCAATATCTGTTGTAGAATCTACAACTTTCTCTTACTTGGAACTCTTCCAGTTCATGGCTCTTTTATTGAGGCAAAACATAAATCATGATTGCAATCGGTAATCATCTTTGTCAATTTGGAAGCTTGCATCGTTATAACCTTTTACCACCAACTCTTCCTCACCATCGTAGACAAGGATATGACCCTTAGTTCTTCTCAAGTACTTTAGAATGTTCTTCACAGTAGTCCATAGCGCATCATCAAGATCTAATTGATATATGTTCATCATGATTAAGGCATATATGACATCTGGACGAGTACATAACATTGTATACATAATAGATCTAATTGTTGATGCATATGGAGTCTTACTCATGTGTTCCATTACTTCTCATAAATTGGGACATTGCGATCTGGAGATATAAAAGTCATGAGATATGGACAGGTTTCCTCTCTTTAAATCCTCCATGTTGAACCTCTTCAATACTTTGTCAATGTATGTGCTCTAACTTAGTCCAAGAAGCTTTCTAGATCTATCTCTATAGATCCTGATTCGTAAGATATAGGATGCTTCACCCAAGTCCTTCATATAGAATGTATTTCCAAGCCAAGTCTTTGCCATTTGTAAAGTAGGTAAGTCATTCCTCATCAATAGTATGTCATCCACATACAATATCAGGAATACAATCATGCTCACACTAACCTTCTTGTAAACACATAGTTCATCTTCATTTTCAATAAAGCCAAACTCTTTGATTGTTTTGTCAAATTGAAGATTCCAGCTCCAAGATGCTTAATTCAATCCATATATTGACCTTTGTATCTTACATACTTACTTGCATCCTTTGGATTTATAAAACCCTCTGGTTGTGTTATATACACATCCTTTAGAAGAATTCCATTAAGGAATGCAGTTTTAACATCCATCTACTAAATCTCATAGTCATAATAAGATGTGATGGCAAGCATGATCTTGATGGACTTAACCATGGCAATTGGAGAAAAGGTTTCTTCATACTCACACCTTGAACTTGTTTGAAACCCTTTGCAACCAATCGACCCTTGTAAATTTATATATTACCATACATTTCAGTCTTCTTCTTGAAGACCCACTTTCACCCTATGGGTTTTAACCCATCAGGTGGATCCATCAAGGTACAAACCTCGTTGGTGTGCATGGATTCCATCTCACATCTCATGAAGTCTATCCACTTCTTAGATTATGGTCCTTTAATAACTTCTAGGTAGGTAATTGGCTCATCATCAATAACCAATTCATTGCCTTCTTGATTCACAAGATAACCAAATCTTTCAGGCTCAAGGTGTCTCCTACTAGATCTATGAGTTTCCTATGTTACTTGAGGAATTTGAGATTTCACAATGGTTTGTGACTCTCTAAGTTCCTCTTATACCTCTACATGTTCAATGCTTTCTTGTTGGTCTCTATCTACTTCAAGTTCTACTTTACTCCCACTAAATCCTTTGGAAATAAATTCTTTTTCTAGTAATAAAACATCCATGGCAACAAACACTTTGTTGTCAGTTGGGTTATACAAGTAGTATCCCTTGATTTCCTTAAGATATCCAACAAATAACATTTATCTAATCTAGGTCAAGCTTTTTAGGAAACATTTTCTTAACATAATCTTCACACCTCGAAGTCCTCATAAAAGAGATTTTGGGAGGCTTCTTAGTTCACGTCTCATATGGAGTCTTTTAAACTGATTTAGATGGTACACAGTTTAGTGTAAACGTTGTAGTTTCTAGAGCATAAACCCAGAAGGAATTCAGAAGATCAGAAAAACTCATCATTGATCGCACCATACCTATCAAAGTGTGATTCCTTCTTTTTGATATACCACTATGTTTGTGGAGTTCTAGGTGGAGTACATTGTGATACCACAACATAGTCTTACAAAAGATCCTCAAAATCCTAGCTTAAGTATTCTCCACCTCAATCGGAATGAAGTGCTATAATACTCTTACCAAGTTGCTTCTGTACTTCATTCATGAAATCCTATAACTTTTCAAGAGTTTCTGACTTATGTTTCATCATGTAAACATAACCATACCTCAGCCTTCTGACTAATCCCCCTCTGGCGATTGCATAGGTGATTTAGAGTTTATGAGGTCTCCCTCCCCACTCAGGGGAGAGGGGAGGTAGCTGGGCTTTGACAACCTTGGCCTTACGACCCCATTCTCCCCCCGGACCTCTACTTTCCTCTCATCCTCCTCTTGTGTGTCGGCATCGGCTGTGTTGGCGGCTTCTCAGTGACCTGGGCGGTGAGGTGACTGGGCTTGAGCATGTGGCATCGGGGCTTTGGGGATATTTTTCTTCCCACTATGGCGGTGACTGGTTCGCTTTGCATGCCTCTAGTTTTGGGTTCTCAACTGCCTCGAGCTAGGCCCAATAGGGTGCCTCACTACAAGAAAAATATGGTTTAGCTACAATTATTCTAGCTACACGTATTTTATATGTAGTCAAAATACACTTTTTATTACAAATCATTTACATGTAACTAAATATTTGTAGTCTACCTTTTTCAGCTAAAATTGACTAACACAAAATTACAAAATAATTTGTATGGCGCTAACTCATTTGTACGCTTTTCAACTTCCCGCTCTGCTATCCTTTCTATTTCCACCATCCCCAAATGGACACCTTCTTCTAACGCTGTCACTCGGCCCTCTCCTCGACATCTTCTTCTGCACTGCCTTGTCGCTCGCTCGTGGTCCTTGATGATGGCAAATGAATGTCTGGCCATTCCTAGACGCCTTATTGTGAAGCATGTCCAGATCAAAAGGCATCTCGTCAGAGAAGCAATACAACAGCAAATAGACCAGAACAGATAGGAAGTTTCATGGTGTTTTGAGGGCATATCTTCCTAATACTCATAAGGGTCGTGGATAATGGGCATTGCAAGTCCATACAAGTAAGATTCATTCAATCTACGTCTGATACAGATTTCATTTTTATTCATATTTGAGGGTGTTAATAGTAAGTATGATAATGGAGATGCATATTTGAGTATTTCAGTTAGATGGACATTGTATAATGAAATCTCTAGTTGGCTAAGACAAACATATTTTCAAATCGTATGTGGCTCATCTAGAACAACAAAATATCAGTAATTTGGCACACTGCCCCTTTGCATATCAATAGTTTTAGGAGAAAGAAGATTTGAATCCCAACCTGTGGCTTTTATCCTTGAATTGCATTATCTTAAAATATATTTGCATGTCTTAAAAAAATGTTTTTATATGCTATCAATAGGTAATGTGGCAGTGATTTATACCATGTTCATGCCTACAATTTCTTAATTTAGTGACCCACCTCTCTGTTTTGGGAGACTTCTGTAAAAATGGGAATCGATGGAGATGTGAGTTCTCGAGTGCATAGAAACCAGATAATTATAAAGAAGAAACAACCACATTCCATTGCTAGCTAGAAATGAGGATCTTTTTGGATCCTAGATGGGTGACTTAGGTGCTCTAGAGGGGGGGTGAATAGAGCTGAAAGCACTTAAACAAAATTCATTAAACCTTCAAGATATATGCAAGATAAGGTTGCTAAAAAGGCAGTTTGAGTGCAACTAAAACATGCATAGCAAGGATGAGAGAGGTTGAACATACACATGTAGACAAGCTATTTAGAGTGGTTCCACACTTCAAACTAGAAGTGTGTCAGTCCACTTTCCTAGAGAGGTCAACCTCTAGGACTTCAAACAATTTGCACTCTTATATTCATTTATAAGACATACAATACATGACCCAACAAAGGACTTGCCTATCCAATACAAAGAGTCTTCAACCTTACCAAGGACTTACCCACTTTCCAAGAGTCTTCGGCCTTCTCCAAGGACTTACCCACTCTTGTACAAGTCTTCGGCCTTGTAGGAATTACCCACTCTTCTTGGATCTTCCGCCTTTGACTTCACCTTCACTCGGAGAAGCTTCTTCTACCAAGGTCTTACCTACTTGAGCTTGAGTCTTCTTCCTTCTCCAAGGACTTACCCACTCTAGCTCCAAGTCTTCAGCCTTGACCTTCACCAAGGGACTCCTTCCCTTGATCTTCTTCACCTCTCTTGGCTAAGAGAGAGAACCTTCATCTTCATGATTGCAAAAGAGAGATGGGGAGGTTGTGGAAGTGAGAGCCTCACAAGATATACAAATAGGACTAGCTCTCTTACAGATTTCCTACTCACTCTAATAGATGTAGCAAGTGATTAAGCTTAGAGAGAGAGAGGAGGCTGTAGGATCACTCAACTATAGAATAGGAACCTTCATAGTGAATGCTCAACCTTGCAATGAAGCCCAAGGGGTCCTATTTATAGCTGGGGATGCCTCTTAGCCTTTGGGAACACTTGAGAACAAAAACTAGCCATTTTGTGGCTTGCAACGGATCTATTTTCACTTGTTGCAACTCCACAACGGCTAGAAACACTTTTCTGCACTTTTCCGTACAGTGCAATCGGTCGAGTTTCTATGAGTGTAACTCGACCGATAGAGTAAAAGACAAAGCCGATATTCAGACCATCGGTCGAGTTTGTCCTGAGAAAACTCGACCGACCAATGAAAATCGATTTGGTCAATTACTCCATAGGTCGAGTTCTGTGTAAACACAATTTGACCGATGCAATCTCCAGAAAATTGATCAAGACTGATCGGTCGAGTTTCAGGCCATGAAACTCGACCGAAACTGCAGCTGTGATCCATTTTCTAAGTTGCATCTAAAGTGCTCTAATATTCGATCTAAGTGCTCCTGACATTTTTCTAAGCTTAATTACAAGTCATACAACCATTACAAGTGATTTACAACATGATTCTAATGGATATACATCATATTACAAAAACATCCACTTGTATTGACTTTGACTTGTCTTTTCTCCAATTTGAGATGCGCAAGTTAGGACATTTGGAGTGTATCTATATCTAATATGAAATCACTCAAGTAGAGACATTAGACACCAATATGTGGAATGGTTAGTCATCATCAAAACACGGGTTTAGTCAATTTAGACGTGAGTCAACATTGACCTAATTGACCTTGAGTCAACAGAGTTGTTGGACCAAATTTTTTTTCTAAGTTTGATGTGATTTTGCTTTCTGAACAACGAAGTGCACCACAACTATTCTGTTATTGGAAAATTCATCAAATCATGTATGTAAACCTTCACCAATGCCATCCACTTTTTCTTCAAGGTTGAACCAGCTTTTAATTCTTTAACAGGTCGAGCCATCTCAAGTTCAAAAAAAATGGTGAATTTGAGCTTGTAAGC
This sequence comes from Alisma plantago-aquatica, assembly GCA_963693085.1. Classification (NCBI taxonomy): domain Eukaryota; kingdom Viridiplantae; phylum Streptophyta; class Magnoliopsida; order Alismatales; family Alismataceae; genus Alisma; species Alisma plantago-aquatica. The sequence continues at coordinate 589,035,160 of OY856410.1, forward strand.
ATATGTTGGCATTGTTCACAATGTCAGTGAACAAACTGGATTCATCTCCCATTCAATTCTTAGAGTATCTTCCCTCTTTCATAACCTCACTTTGTCAAACATACTGCTGTCTGGATTTTGTTCTACAAAGTTTGTAGTGCAGATGCAATTAGCTATATGCTCAACTTTTTTAGCTGTTACACATACATTATCTGCAAAGTGACCTCACATCCTTCTATTTTATACTAGACAATTGGAAAATGAATGAAAGAATAAATACCATACACTAATATGTATCAAATCCTTTCAATTTTGTCTCGTGTGTTATTTTTAATATGAAATCATGAGATAAGTGTTTTTCATTTTTTGTGTGCCTACACATTGGTGGTTTCTTCCTTGATGAACCTAAGAAAAGTCAAATGAGTGGTTCATTGGATATTCTATTTGGAACTCATTTATGGATATGTGTTAACATCTAAATCAATGTTCAACCAAATATTTAACTAGGAAACTGATGTAATGTCAGACCATGAGGTAATGTGAATATGGTAGAAACTCATTGAATCGATCCATACTTTATGATTTCCAATCATTGTTGAAAAAGGGGGAACATGTAATGAATAAATGGTCACCGAGGAAGTACTAACATATTTATACACATGTTTTTGTTATGTCAAAGGTCTTTTTGTCCTATACTCAGATCAGGAAACCATCCAAACAGACCGTTGACAGGTGGAGTATGCTACATAATCCGAAGCTGAATGTCTTTTTGTCCTATACTCAGATCACGCAACCTCAAGTTGGAGTATGTTACATAATCCTAAGCTGAAAGTGTCTATTCTATTGTAGATTCCCTGGTATTCTTCATGTAAAGGATAGTTCAATAAAATCTAGAAGTTGTAATCCATCATTTTTCATGATGAAGAACATTAGAATAGATAAATCCTATAAATCCTTCATCAAAAGAAAACCCACAAAAATCATCAAGAGAAATATGACCATTTGATAGATCTGACATTGTTCCATCCTAGATTTCAGATTAGTAGAAAATGCAGCATACATATCGATGATTCCGCTTCTACATTCCTCATTGTTAAGGTCCATGTATGACTTCATATCTACTGTAAGGAAATTTGCATTTGTAAATTGAGGTGTAAAGGATAACTTCAATTTTGTTGCTTACCTAAATCTTAAGACTTCTCTCTCAAGTTCTATGCGTGAGTCCAGTCATCAAAGTGACTTGAGATGAAGCTCGCATCCCACATATCTCTAAGGAAAGACATCTCATTCAAGTCACATCATCCTCATTTTCCTAGAGGTAACCTCCATACTAAATAATGGTCATCATGTAAATAAAGTATGGAAGATACTCTTATCACTTGATGACAAGTCCAACTACAGGCCATAATTCTCAGCAAATTCCATCTCAAGGATACACATCAACATTCCATCTTGACCAGCTGATGTCAACTTCTATGACAAAATTTCCTAGACAGCCTTGAGGTTTTTTTAAGTAAAGAACACCATCTAGTTCCGGACATTCATCAACAACTTGACCAAAAACATGTGAATGATTTGAACAAACACTCAAGTTGCCTTTTCCTTTAACATAGGTCAACATGAAGGAGAACACCATCATTCCATAAAATCAATTTTGTAGTCACTCTGTCATTGTTACATCTAGATATGTCACACATGCACTAGTAACAAGATTTCTAAAAGATTTATCAATGTCACCCACTACCTGAGTAGTCATCGACAGACTGTCCTTCGTACTGTCTATTGTTATTCCATCATACATATCAGCTTCTTCACCATCAATCTTTTCAGCATACATCTAATTATCATTCACCTTAACATTTAATGTACCTCTAGCCTAAACTAGGTCGATTATGTATCCAACTGTCAATTCATTATTGATTAAGATGAACTAATCCCGTATTAGGCTTCTCACCCACAACACATCCATCACCAGTAATGTTGGTATGTTTTTCAATAGCTACTGCAAACATCATATTGAGGGAGCTACAAGAATCCAATTGTGTGTTACTTTTCTGCAAGACATGTAACACATGTCAACTTTTTGGTTAGGAATCAATTTCTACAAATCGATAAAAGTCTTAGAACCCTCTTTGAAGCACCAAGCAATGTTGTCCCAGGAACAATATCAGGTGGATCTGAAAAGTAGCTATTTCTGGTAACCAAGAGTATGGCTTAAGGCATTTTAATTTAAAAATATAGTAATTTATTGACTAATATTTTACATGGAAAACATTATACACACTGCTCAAGCTGCCTTTGTTTCTAACTTAGTATTGTTCTGCCTATATAGCTAGAAGAAAATTACAAACCAAGGACTACTTTCATATGGACATAATATCACTTGAAGCATATGTTGGTTCTTTCTTTGTTGTTTATGATATAAGTCAGGGTCCTCTATACAGGAAGTATGCTTCAATATATCAAGAGGCCAAACAATAATATTTTAAAATTTGTCCATGATATAACAATTAAAGAGTGTTTGACCTGTTAAATTGGTCAAATTATTAAGCCTGTGGCTATCTTGTACACTGTCAAACCACACAAACGAGGGTTGTTTGAAGTAACTTTGCCTAGCACTTCAAAAGAATCTCTTCTCGAATTATAATATTCTACAGTATAACTGATAACCATTGTTTCCACTAGAATCTGTTCATCATTTATACTTATTTTACTATTGTGTGTTTCAAATATTTAGTTGTAATTGATCTAAATGGGATACACAAAAATGGCTTCATATGAAAAAATAAGTCATGGAAGCTATCGTACAACATGTTTTGGTCATCTTTGAGTGACACCTAATTGCAACTTGTAGAGACTTAGCGAGTGGTAATCCCATTTACTGCAAGGATTTGTTCCAAGTTCATAATGAATAAAAACCTTTATAAGAAATATATTATTTTCCCATCTATCATTTCTCATGAAAATCGTACGTGACTGGAGGTGATCAGTAAGCCTCTTCCATGAATTGAGTTGAGTCCTTGGTCTCTAAGTCAATACATGTACGTGCATGTTCAAGGTGTGTCTATCAATCATTTTGCTTTTTTATGTCCAGATAGCACATCAATGTTTTGTAAATCAATCCATGCATCATATATCACATAATACTAGAATATTATTTTTTGGTTATATTTCTATAAAATAATCCAGCTTTATAGGAGCAAGGTGGTTATTTTATCCAATGAGCTTGCACAAAACTATGATGCTAATAAATTTCATTTATGCAAGATAATCTGATCTGCTTTTATTGGTCCATTCCCTTGACATAGGGGTATAGAAAAAGTGGCTTTTATAAGAAAGTTACTATTACTAATACATCACTTTGTCTTGACCTTTGTATAATTTTGTGACAACCTATAATATCCCTACTGGTCTGATGAAAGTTTTGTCAACCTACTATTCAAACAACATGATGTAGTCCATTCATACATCATTTAGTACTAATAGGTTTCTCCATATAACCAAATATGTTGACGTTGTCCCCTATTATAGATGAACTTTAGAGGAATTTGCTAAACTGCACTTTTTAAGAAAACTAACTAGTGGGTCTGCTAACTAATCAACATCACTCTCGAAAGCCTTGAGTAGATACACTCCATCCACTCTTGTGAAGTCATCTTGGCTATCTTCAGATGTGTTTGGACTGATTTCTTGATCTCTGTATTTACTAGTGGATATTTACATATTGTATTGTGCTCAAATGCAGACCCATATGAGTACATATTGTTGCTAATATAAAAGATTATAAGCAGGGCCAAATACAACATTGACTTGTTCATCAATGTTTAGGCAACAATTGACGTATCAATCTACCACTAGACATCATCCTTGCCATCTTCTTTATCAATGATTATCTCCATCTTGGATGGCGGGTGAAGATTCATGCACCATGTCAGATCCATTTGACTTTTTATTTTCAAAAAATTAATGCTCGTGGTCATCCTTCCCAGCTACATAATTTTTTTTCCTAACTTATTCTTTAACTTCTTTTGTTCCTCATCAACAACCTCCCATTTTGAAAGCTTTTTAGCTCAGCTCTCCGCATATCCTTTTTATCTTTGAAGGACTTCTTTGACATAGGTGGGTTTGTCAAGGTGAAGGTCATTAATTTACAATGTCCATGTCTTCTTAATACTAGGTAAGCTTGCTAGAATCAAGGTAGAATTTGAGTTTATCTCATATTCAAAGGAGATTATGTCTCAGAAAAGGAAACATCGGATACACTTTGCAAGAAGGATTTTTTTTCTGAATCTATAAGATGTGTTTCTAATGTGGACACCATGGAAATTGTTGTCCATGTGTGGCTTGAAAACTGAGCAGCCACACTATCAAAAGTAGTTCTGAAGAGGGAAGCAACAATATAGACCTAATCAGGCCAGAAGGGGGAGGAGACCGTTTTATTTTTCTCCTAGATTACCTCTTGGACGGTGAGTCATGATAGGGCAGTGCATTTTGGGGTATCCGCAACCCAATTCCTTAAGCCATGAGCTGCCAGCTGGGTTAAAAGGTTATGACTTCTGAAAATGACTTGGTTTTTACATAAGTCGTGCAAGACTACATAAGCAAAATGATTGCACATTCACCACCATTGCATAAAGTAACAAACCAACTTTTAAAGGATCTAATATCTGAATTCATCATTAGGTTTCCTTTCACTTGATAAACTCAAAATAGCATCAACATATGAATAGAATAATAGGGTGTGAGGTGACGCTTTCTTTAACAAATTTTACATATCTCAAAAATCTTCTCATTGCATGCATATCTTATTTTCAGATTGATAATTGTGGGAAGATTGTTCAATCAACACTATTTTATGAATGGTTTAGTTTAGAAGGATTTTTTGCAGGCCATATTTTTTCCACACAAAATTTCAGGCTGTACAATGTGTGTTCTTCCATTTCTATGAGTGGCCATTGAGGCCCAGCGATAAGCAACTTTATGGTATGCATCTCTTTCGTAGCCAGTTACAAACCAAGAAGGCTCTGAAGCTAACGTATTTAGGGATTATCTGTAAAATCATAGGCATATATAGGTAATTACCATATGATGTTTTATTACCGATACTACAGAGAATTTCCATAGGATCTCATTCATCATTTCTAGACCAGTTAGTTCATAAGTTCAAAATGTACTCTAACATAGTGATAGATTTAGAGAATGACTTGCCCATGTTACTAGCTATGGGTTTCATAACTATTTTGCACATGTTGTCAAACTTTTAGTAGTGTGTTCTTATCTAATATAAACTTGTCAATGAGAATTTGTTTAAATCTTATGGCTTTATGTTATCTTCTTGCTATACACACCAATGGAAAGTTTATATTAAGGACATAGTGTACCAAGACTTCGTCATTATTCAAGTACCTTTTAAGACTTCACTGCATAAGGAATAGTCTTCATTTCCAAAAATCACAAAATGTTGATAATGGTGATGACTATGTTCATACTAAAAGTAAATGTTTTGCTTCACTATTGTATCTCTGAGAATTATATTGCTGTATAAATTGTTTCTTCAAGGATTCCAAAATTGCTTCATTTACAAATAAGCTTCATGTGATTGCACCACAACTAGAAGAACATGACTTTTTAGCTATCACATCTCCTTTTCTTGTGTAACTTAACCACATGTGTCTCTGCCTTGCAATCTAGTATTTATACCTTCATTAAAGTAATCATTTATACTAGTTTGGTTTCAATAAAATTGTTTGAAAATGCATCACCAAATTCATTTTCAATTTTTTGGGAAGTGAAGATTCTCTTGTTCATCATACTCTCATGATATGGATTTAAATCTTATCCTAAATCTAGTTAAAGGAGAAGAGGATATTTTCTAGACCATTACATTATCTACGTATGCTAACTTAAAAATTTACTTTACTCAGTGATGAGGGATGTACAAATCCCCCTAGTCCAACACTTCTTATTCTTGATTACATAAGCAGGTGAGATGGTCTATATATAGCATATATCGCAACAAGTTTCATGGTCTGTGTGAATGATTGGGGACAAATGTTTTATACGAGTGATTCACCACCAGGTTTTGTAGCTCATCATCGTTGAAGATCTAGTGTGCCTCTTTATCTTTCAACATGGGAATCTTAATGTTGCTCTGTCTCTTCTTGACATATGTGTGGTAATATTTTGTGTTGTTGACTCCTTTCTTAAGGCATATATAGGAGTTTTCTTGCTTCCATCACTCTTCTTTGAGAATTGCATTCAAGTCAAATTTCAGTCTGGAACATAAATAGTTTTTTATCATTAACTATGTTGGAAGTACTAATGATTCATAGTAGCATTAGTGTTTTCTTGGAGATTCTATTTTCATAGATCTAGAGGCATTGATGATGATTCTTTGTTGCTTTTCCCAATTCTTTAGGTTATTTTGAATATGTGTTGTATTGGATGATTGTATTTATGTGTAAACCCTTTCATTTTTATGATTTATCAGCAAAATCCCAACTTCATTACCCTATTATGAACTAATGGCTTTTCTGGTGATGTTGTTGTTGTGATGTTGGAGTACCGGCTTGATACCCTTATAATAGTGTCCCTAAATGGTGTCTGCGCTACTTCAAAAATAGTAATCATTGCTCCTTCAGTTGTGTGCAAGCTATTCAAGTTTGCATTAGGTCAAAATACACACTGCATTCACATGTCTCGTTAGTCATTATAAAAGATGCATACAACATTGGTAAAGAGGAGACCAAACCATCTTTTGAGCCTTATAAAAGGTTATAAGAGAAATTCTACATATGCTGTTCTATAATATATGTTTTTCAATAATATGTTGTTCTATAATATGCTATTCTATATATATGTTGTTCTATAATATGTTGTTCTATAATATGCTGTTATATATATGGTGTTCTATAATATGTTGTTCTATATATATGATGTTCTATAATATGTTGTTCTATAATATATGTTGTTCTATAATATGTTGTTCTATAATATGTTGTTCTATATATATGTTTTTCTATAATATATAAGAGAAATTCTACCTATGTTGTTCTATAATATATGTTGTTCTATACATGTTGTTCTATAATATGATGTTCTATATATATGTTGTTCTAATATATGTTGTTCTACCAATTCAAGTCATACTTTTATATGCTGTTCTATAATATATGCAACCATGCTATGTAGAATTCTACCTATGCTCACTGCACAATTTTTGCAAAAATGGAGACTTAAAAGTTTTGGCTCCTTTGGGAGCTTAACTATATCAAGAATGGTTTCAAGGCATGTTGAAATTCAAATACAATGCTTAGTTTCACATGACATTGTTTTTGGAAATTTTTGATGTTTGTTTCATGGATTAATGCTAGAAGAACACTATACCATCAACTAAGAACATATTATTTGAAGTCTTGAACAGGTTCATCATTCAAGGGAGGTTTTTCAAAGTTCGGCTGTTGATTCTTGGGAAGGCAGTCATAGTGTGGAGGATTAGTAAGTGATCTCGTTAACAGGTAAATGTTGAAAAGTCAAAAGTTGCATGTGTTTGCTTACAAGTTTTGCATTTGATTTCTTCTCTTCACATTGTGGTTTAACAATTTGGTACATCTGACAATACATATTGGGGGCCGCACAAGTGAATGAAGTTTCCTTTACTTCTCGTCTCTTCAAGGTACTAATTCTGTCATCTTATTCTCATAGCAACCTTCATTTATTCCATGTATGAATGCTTATATATCTTTATTAAACTATTTGGATGATCTTAACCTTATGACATATATGAATATTAACTTCATCTCAATAGATGTCCATATCTCCCTATTATACTATTATACATAGAATTATTTTTGAAGTGCTTTCAGCTACTCACGTCCTGGAGCTGTATACTATTTGTGATTAATCTTGTGGTTCATTTCTCTTTGAAGCATGACGATGCAACTCCATTTGAATCCCAAGCCCACCCAGTCACAGCTACAGCAATAGCCATAGACACAACAGTGTATCATGATATGTTGCAATTTGATATGGCTCTTTGCTACTATGAGAAGGCTGCATTGCATAGACACTACTAAAAAATGGTCTTTAACCACAAAAAAATATTGTAGCGAATACCCCATATTTTGTAGCCAAAAGCTTTAACTACATATTTCTTTACACATACAAATTGTAGTATATGCTCGTATAGCTAAAGCATTTAACTATATGTTTCAAATATGTAGTTAGATAATCCATTCGCTACAAATTCATATGTATCTGGAAGCGTAGCTAGATATTGTCCTTACATATTTAAATATAAGTATAATTATAGCTAAATGTATGACTACAATTGCATATATAGTCAGTATGTAGCAAAAACATGAAGTTAATACATTTTATATGTATTTAATGTGTAGGGAAAGGCATTAGTTACTATATACATATATATGTAGTTGATTATGCGTCTAGCTACATATGTAGTGCCATTTAGTACACATACATATATGCTAAGTTCGACGATATATTCATATATATAGTGTAATATTTTAGTACACAAGTTCTTTTAGTAACAAAATTGTAGTATTTATAACAAGTGATGCTCATTATGCCAAAAATCTTACTTTCATTTATATTGAAGCATCAAATGTACATGGGCATGACGTATTCCTTGCCCCTATTACACAATGTGTACAAAGAAAAGTATATGCATATATCAATGATTAAGTGGTCTACTAACATCTTTGCGAAAGAGTTGTGTCTTTCTCGGTCAGTTTTAACATCCTTATTGTCTTCTTCTTTTGTTCAAGCTCTTGTTGTTCGGCCATCATCGTCCAAAATAACCCGAGATAAGAATATGAAAGGAACCCTCCAAGCAGAGATAGAAGGAATATCGTCCCTATGAAGTTAGTCACTATGTTTGCAGCTGTTGATAGTGGCTATTCAAATATATACATAGGTCTTTATCATATTGCCCAACAAATAAGACTCATATGTCTCTATTGGTTCAAAATCAAAAGAGTCTAGATATTCATCTTTATGGAGTCTGGAGAAGCGATTCTCATTGATGTGCCCTAGATGAAAATGTTAAAGATATGTTTTATTTGAGTTATCGAGTTTTATATTTAGGTATTTACATTATAAAGATTTGTCTTAAGATCTAGAAAATAAAGACCATAGTACATCGGACACTGCCATAAAAGATCTCAACTTTTGAAATATAAAATTGACCATTTTTTCATATGAAATTCATATCCATCCTTGTCCATACAAGATACAGAAAGAATGTTTCCATTTATGGCAGGTACAAAATATCAATTCTTTAACTTCACTACAAGTCTTGTGGGTAGAGATAAACTATAAGTTCCAATTGTAGTAGTAGCAACTCTTGCTCGATTTGCAACGCACAATTCAACCTCACCCTTTTGTAAAGGCTTACACCTTTTTTTAGATCTTGCATATTCAAACATATGTGAGATCCACATCTGGTATATAGTACCCAAGATTAAGAAGTAGATAGATTTATCTCAACAATGCATCTACCTGAAGTGGAGATATCTATCCCCTCCTCCTTCTTCCTTAGTTACTTAAGATAGAGAGGGCAATTTCTCTTCCAATGTCCAGGCCTGTGACAATGGTGACAATTTCCTCCCTTAGTAACCCCTCCCTTTGCTTTCAGTGTAGAATACTTGATCTTCTGACCAGCTTTAAAACTCTTCTTAGCTTTGCCTTTGCCCTTGGACTTCCTTTTTTTCCCTCTATTAATCATCATCACAGACTTGGGCTTATCTTTCTTCATTTGCATTTCAAATGTTCTCAACATGGCAAATAATTTTAAAAATGGCTTGTCAAAATTATTTATGTTGTAGTTCATGACAAACTGACTATATGACTCTAGCAGTGATTGCAAAATCATGTTAGTGGTCAACTCTTGGCCTGAGGGAAATCCCAGTCTTGCAAGTTTTCAACATACCAATAAGCTTGAACACATGGGGACCTACTGGATATCCTTCTGCCATGTTGTACTTGAATAGCACCTTGAAACCAACATATCTCTCCTATCTTGCCTGATCTTGGTATATATACTTAATATGTTTTACCATCTCAATCGCATCCATATTCTCATGATGTCTCCACAACTCATAGTTCATTAAGCACAACATCAGACATTTGACATCTATGTAATGCTCAAAGTACTTCTTATAAGCATCCTTGTCAGCCTTACGCACAATGGGAGCATGTTCATCTAGTTCTTGTGTTTCCAGGGCATAGTGCTTGCACTCTAATTCTCAGTCATCTGAACCAATCATGAAAATTATTTCCATTCAAATTGTCCTTCTTAAGGAAAATCACAAAGAAAATATATTTTTTGTTATCATCTGATTCTACAAGAGAAAATTTACAATTTGTCAAAACACTTTTGTTTTGATTCAAATAAAAGTTGACAATGTTTATTTAGGCCTTTAATTAAGTATTTATCCCATTATTCTGTTCAAATTATTAACCCCACTTAAAATTTCAAAAGATTGCATCATACAATCGTCTAGTGAGCCAAGATCAATATTTTATCAAATCATTAGGCAGTTTTGGCTGATCGTCGACAACTTGACTATTTAGATAGGCAACTTTTGCCAATTGTATATAAATGGAACTCTTGGATTGATGGTGTGCACAACTCTTTGTCGTAATCCATATTTATGCTTCTAGGTACTGAATCTTATTAAGATCACCTAGTTAAGCTTGTCCCAAAAGCCAACATGATAGAATATGCATCCTGCTTCGGCAGATCTACATATATAGCATCACACTTCTATGAGATGGACAATGCACCATGCCTTGGCATAACCATTCTTATTCGATAAAGTTTTCATGTGTGTTATTTATGGAAATCTTCTAAGACTTAATATTGTATTGAGTGATTTTTATATAAATACTTATGCATATCCAATCATTACATACTTATAGTACCTATCACTTACATGTCATAACCACAGTGAAAACGTGCAATAACAAACACAAGAAATGGCTATGGTCATCCTATTTTAATTCCTTGGAGTCACAAGTAATTACTACCACCTAAGGTCCACATCATATGTAGCAACTTGTTGTTTATGACGATTTTTGTTGGAACTAGTCCTGATTGAACTATTCAACCCTCAAATAAGTCGTCTAGCCTCTTCGTGAATCGGTTGGTCTCTTGGATTGGTTGTCTGGTTTCCAGTCCTCGTAATTTCTGGACGCCTCTCCTATTATCGGTGTCCTCAGTCCTCCAACTAATCGATTCTTCTAGTGTAGAATGTCCTATTTGCCATAACAGGAAGTAAAAGCTATCATAATCCTATTTAACACATTACATTGTAATTGAGAAACCTTGAGTTACATTTCAGGGGAGCATAGGAAGGAAATAATTAATAGTTTTGCATGGGAAAAAGAAGAGAGAGGCTTGGTATGCATAGCAAGACATAAATAGGAATAACAAACATCCAACCAAGCACAAAAGGTCTAGGGGTATAGGCCATAACCATTCTTCCAAACACCATCAAAATGATTTTTAAGGCGACACACACACTATACATCCTATATATATATATATATATATATATATATATATATATATATATAGTTGTATCGCATGTGTTATTTAATTAGATATGCATATTAACTATTTAAATATTCACATTGCATGTAATAAGTGATAAAACCAACATCCGATCATATCAATTAAATCTCAAAACATAGTAAATTGACGTGGCTTTGATACCACTACTAGGAAATATGACATCAGATATTGTAGCGGAAAAAAAAGTACTTTCCATACTCCTTGATACAATAGATTTGTCAACAACTATGATATGCAAGGTATATATTTGGTCCACGAGCATGTCCACCGACTATCCCTTATTGCAACGTGCTACCTCGTTGAGTTGCACCTGGATAGCTATTTTCGTGTGCCTCCTGGTCTAGCACCACAGATGACGGTTGACGATTTTCTCCTGATGGGACGAATGCCTTCTCACCTCTAGAGTAGTGCATGCAGACCATCGGGAACTACTGTCATTCTAGATGAATGGATAGGAAGGAGTTTTCCCTTCTAGTCAATGTACTAGCATTGACTTGCTCTCTCAATCATCTCTCCCTTTTTGTTCCTCCCTTTTATGGGTAGAACTTGCTCGAGCTCTCTTGGTTACTGCAACCTGAGAAGACAACAATTATCAGAGCTTATTGATGTGTCTAGGGAAGCTCCCAATACTCCTCTTTTTATAGGAGGGCTAGGGTCAGGGTTTCCAGTCAATCTGGGAGTCGAAGAGACGAGATTTCATGAATTTTCACAACATATGTACCATACAATGGTTGATTCAACGGTGAAATGATCGATTGGCATGTGAGTTTATTGGTTAAACCCTTGAATTGGTTGTTTCACTATGTTTCCTAATTGCAATTGTATTGGCAATTAGTATTTGATTAATGCACAATAAGACATCAGTGTAAATCCTTGATCTAATCTCATTGATCAAACAAATGATAGATTCAAAACCTAAGTTGATTAGTTCGTGGACCTGAGCTAATCGGTTCATTTGCTGAACCGATTGTTTCAGAGTTTAGATTGTCAATATTCTTTAAATTTTATACCTAATACTTTCATAATCAAGTTTAAACATCATTCATGAATAAACTCCTATTCCAATTACATTCCTATGTGTGTGGCCCTATAGGTTCCAAGCTACGTTGGCAGTGAATGTACACAACTATTTTATGGCATCACAAGCAATGATTGGTATCTAGCAAGACATCATTGCTATCCAAGTAATCTAGAAAGTTGGAGAACAACTTCAACCTACAATCTATGATAAGTGTTATAGTGAATGTATAGTTCCTTTGTATCTGATATCTAGATTGAACTCAAGGCATGGAATCATCATCCTCTTCAACGTTCAATCTATGTTCCTTGAACTAGAGTAGACTATTTGAGATACATGTAAGCTCAATATTACATATTGAGTCACACGAGCATGGCCATGCATTTCTCAGTCCCACTTATCAAGTGCCCAAGATATCATACTCCTATAGGAGGGACAAATTCCATCTACATCACTCAAAGTCATTCCCCATGTGTTATTATGTATTTGAACATCACCTTTATGGAAACCCTAATTCAAGGTCACATTTGATGATGAAAAAGTACATCAAACAACATGTGATGAGTGTAGTGATTTCAGGTCTAAGAACCACAATCACCACCATCACTATGAGAGATCATTCTGACTACCATTAAATGGTTTCCATGTATCACTCTCAAGGTGGGGTTGTCCGATACAATGTTCTCTAACAAATATCTATGTGTTTGGTTTGATATCACATATCATGACTAATGCGATTATGTCATCAACCAACACACACTCTAGTCATATATGTTATTGTTGTCTATCCAGCTTCCATAATAACATCTGAGTAGGGACATAACAAGAATGTATATACTCTTGACATCCATATGATTGCATCATTCAGGTCCTCAACCTGAAGACATATGTCATTGAATAATATCTCTTTAGACATTTATTATGTTACATCATTATCTCATAACTGAATGAAATAGAATATTGGTAGATTGTCTTTATTATTAATCAAATATTTTACAAGTTATGCCATTACAATCATCATATGATTAGCTTGTTGGGCATACATACCAATACCTTTGTCAAACTATCAAACACCACCCAAATGTAATAATGTTCTTTGATTTGTCCTGGGGAGACTGAACAAAAAATTCATGGACGCATGATACTACTTCCACTGTAGAATTTGTAGGGGTCATAATGTTCTTATGAGTTCTTAGTGTTCTACATTGACTTGTTGATAGATTTGACACTTGAGCATGGACTCTACCACATCCTTCTTCAATCTAGGCCACAAGTATAAATCATTGAGATTATGATACATCTTAGTTCTATTAGGATGCATCGTGTGCACTAAAGTTTGCACTTATTCTAACATTATCCTTCTCATCTAATCAACTTCAAGAACCACCATTTTGTAATGGTAACACAGAGTCCCATTCTCTAACTCATAAAATCCATCATGCTTTGCATTGCCCAGTTTTGACCAAATGTTCTAAATCATGGCATCATTTTTTTTGCATCCTTGATCTACTGCATCAATGTGAACTTGACTTATAGTTGAGCTAACACACCCCAAGCATGGAGAATTTCATATGTATGCTCATCTGTCAGACGGATATGAACACATCCCTTTTTCCACAAGCTATGTAATAATATGTTGTTCCCAATGCAGATGATGGTGACGACCATCTGCTTGATCCACATGCTATCATATTTGACTTTTATGGGTGATGCTATCATGCATTTCTATTCCTTTATCAGCTCAAGCCATCTTTTTTGCTTCATATTCATATTGTGCTTGAATAGATACTAGAGATTCATGGATTCCACAAAAATCTGACACTTTTCCCTATACTTGTGATGTCTCTAGATCTTTAATGATAAAATCATTGTGGGTAACTCCAGGTCATGTATAGGATAGATCTCCTCATGCTTCTTAAGCTATGTTGAAGTAAAGGAGATCACATTTTTGTCTTTCATCAACTCACATGTGAGACCCTCCTTCGAGGCATCAAACAAAAGTATGTATCCCTTTTTAGGCTCTAGAAAAATTAACATTGGTGCAGAAGTAAGATTCTTTTCAACATCTAGAAACTCTACCAGAATGTCCCTTTCCAAACCAAACGTACACCTTTCATTATCAATTTCATCAATGGCAAATATATTGTACTTAAATCCTTAATTCATCTGCATGTAATATTTGACAAACCTAAGGAAACTCCAAAATTCATTGGTGTTTTGGATGCTCCCATAATTGCACCGACTCACCTTCTTGGGATCTACATAAATCCCTATTCTAGATATGATATGGATAAGCAAAGCAAACTCTATTAATTAGAACTCACATTTGCTGAATTTTCCTTACAAACAGTGTTGCCTCAGCCAATGAAGTGGCACCCCAGTGGTAAAAGTAATGATGTAAGACCGAGAGGTCATGAGTTCAAACCCAGGCGACGGGATGAATGAATCGCCATTTTTTAAAAAAAAAAGTGTTGCCTCAAGAGCTCCAAGGTTAATCGAAGATCTTTTTCATGCTTCTCTTGGTCCTTATAGTATATCAATATATCATCTATGAATACCATGACAAAATGATCTAAGTAATTCTTGAAGACCTAGTTGATCAAGTCCGTGAAAGATCCAGGTGCGTTGTTTAGTCCAAACAACATAACCATGAAATCCTAGTACACATACCTAGTCTTGAAGGATGTCTTAGGTATGTATTCTATCCTAATACTTAGATGGTGGTATTTTGGTCATAGATCCATCTTCAAGAATATCATGGATCCCTTTAGCTGGTCATACAAGTTTTCAATCCTTGATAGGGATACTTCTTCTTCATTGTGACCTTGCTCAACTACCTATAATCTATCCACAATCTCATGGAGCCATCATTCTTCTTGAAAAATAGAATAGGAACACCCCCATGGAAATGCTCAGTTGGATACGACCTCTGTCAGTCAACTCATGTAGTTGTTTATTTAACTCCTTTATTTTTAGATAACTTTTCATACAGTGCTTGTGCTATGAGTTGTACATCGGGAAAAATATCGATCTCAAAGTCAACCTCTTGAGAAATAAACTCATCAGGGAAATACAACTTCAAACTTGTGAACTATGAGTACTTCATAGATAATAGGCCTCTCTACCTTAGTATCAACTACGTGTGCGAGAAAAATATCACAACCCTACCTCATCAACTTCTTATCTATGGAACCAGACACCAAACACATAGGTAGAATCTTGCGGTCTACTTGGAAGACCCAAGAGACATCTCCCTCTTAAAACTTCATAAGTTTGGATCTACAATCAAACACCAAATTATACTATTCTAATGTATTCATACCAAGGATTGCATTGAATCCTTGCATATCAAGTGGCATAAGATCCACTTGAATTCTACATTCAGATAAGATTAGAATGCAAGATAGACACACCTCATGCACAAATAAGGAGCCAACTAAGGGGGTGTCAAGAAAGAGAGGTTAATGTTGAACACTAATAAGAAAATTACAACATAAAATAACAAATCATGTACTAAATGAGTGTGTGCACCCATATCAACTAATGTTATTGCACTCTCATCTCTAATATAGTTGTTCTCTCCTAGGAATTCCAGTACTGTTGCCATGTAGGTCTTGGAATCCTTTGCTTCATGGCTCCTTGATGAATGAATATTCATCATGTTTTCATTACATTTTCTAGAGCAATTTTGCTTCACTCCACTAGATTTTTCGTTTTGTTTTACTTAGTTTCATGATTTCTATTTTTACCTCAAAGAATAGATTCTAATTATATTTATTTCCCTTATATAGATAAAAGCACCAATCAAATCATGAGCACAATGAAGTCCCTCCCTGAATTCAATGTTGAGGTTCGAGAGGAATCACAAAGCAAATTGGTTAAATAACACAAGTTAGAATGTTAATCAAGTGATCAACTGTCTGGCCAGCTGACACATCCAAAGAATCTCAAAGGGAAGCATGATCGTTCGATCCACCTTGCTGGTTGCATGACCATCATATGTGCCTCCAAAGTCTAAAAGCCAACAACAATTTCAAGAATCCACTTGATTGATCCACTTTGTGGATCGACTGACCCACTTACTCTCTAGATGACATATCAGAATGAATATCAACCAACCAGTTTTGTTGTTCAAACAAATAGAAGTCCATTAGGTGTGATGTCAAGTGTCTGATCAACCAACTGGAGCACCTGGTCACTCGATCAATGTGGTAGATAGAGCAAAAATTGCCCAACTACCCATTGGAGGCTATGTTGTAACAATAGGGAGGCCCAAACTAATTATCATCAAATTCCATTCACTCTTAGTATTGGGCAAGATTTAGAGTAAGGATCCAAAGGAGAATACAAGGAAGAATACCATCTTTACATCGTTCTTTGGACTTATTTGTTGGAGTAGATTGCAAAAGTAAGAGTCCTCTGGCTACATCTCTCTTCTCCATCGGTGACATGCTACCTACCCTCTCTTCTTGTATTTGTGTTCTAACTATGACTATAAACAACTGGACCTTCTAGTTGGGGCATGGGGGTAGACTCATCGTTTGTACTCTATCATAGTTGTTATTAAACTTGACTTTTTCACTTTATTAAATTGTTCTTCATTTGATTTTTACGTGCTTGTTGAATTGATCTCTCAATTACCATGGATTTTTTGGGTACTGAATTACTATGGTTGATGTAATCCTGAATGTCGGTATTATGAAACACAAGATTATATCCACTAATAGATATGTAAGATTATGAATGTGGTCACATAAGGGATACTATAAGATGATTGAATTGTAAACTATGGGTAACGAGACCTCGAGTCCACAGAGAATTTAGTCTTTTTGTAATTTGCACTCCATAAGGAGGATAATTCATTTGGTCCTAGTTTAACTACTAAGATATATGAGTTGTAATGGTTATGATTGGTACGTAGGTGATGGTGGTGAAATCCAATTGTCCCACCATTCATTTAATAACAATTTCAACTAATCTTTTAATATGTTTTGCTTGAATTTTTTTGATTCAATCATTAGTCTATAATCGTCCTCAAACAAACAAATTTACGTATTATTCTTAAAGAATTATTTTTAGAGTGATTGCTAAAAATGATATCTTTTAGGTTTGGCCCTTTGTTATACTACAATTGATCTGTCCACTTGCAAGTGAGTTAGTTGCAATACTAATAAAGGTTTTAAAGCCTTGGATAGTTCTTCTTTGGGAAATGTGTATGCAGTAAAACTTGCATCAATCCTCTTGAAAATTTCCCTGATAATTGGGTTGACTTCCTCTTGTCATCATTGTCATGGATGTTGACCTAATGTTCTTATGGTCCTCCTCACTAACTCCACAAAATTGGATAACTTTTTGTGTGGCTCCAAAGTTGTTTCCAACCTTTCTAGATTAGCATGTAACCCCTTATAAAACTATCAAATTTTTTCCATCTCGATATATACCATGTGTGAGAAAAACATTATCATATCCATGAATTAGGCTTCATACTCGTTGATTGGCATCTCTCTCTACCATAGACGTTTAAATTGTGTAATCTTCTCATTCAAATAATATGGAGGAAAGTATTAGTTCTCAAACTTCCTCATGAACTCTATCTAAGAGATGACCTCATCTAGCCTCTTCTCGTACTCAATAGCCCACTAATGGATAGTATTCCCTTAAAAAGATATTTTACTTACTTCACCTAGTCTTTGTTCTAAATGTTCAGTAATCGAAATGCTCCCTTCATCTCTATGAGTAACAAACCCACATTGTATAGATCTCCTATACCCAAGTACTATATGGCTGTTACATGTTTCAATCGTTCAAATGTTTTTCTAGAGCCCGTTAACTTGATGTTCAAGGTCTAAGCCTTTCCCTCTGAAACTAGTATCTTGCTTGAAAACTGAGTAAAAGTAGACATCATCTATCCAAACATGGCCATACAGGCTAGAAGAATAGGAAAACCTTATCTCGAAAGGTTCCATCTTAGGTTGCCTTTAGCTAATAAGGCCCAAAAATCCTCTCCTTGTGAGCCTTCCACCTCCCATCATCTCTCAGGTGAAGGTAACTATTGTTCGTGTGTCCTCTATGAGGTCTAGCCAGATCTAAATAGCCATAACTAGTTGTTAGATTTAGTGGATCCATAACAAAGGCATAACCTAACCCGATATCCTATTATATAGGGGTGGCAAAAAAATCCATACTCGGCCTACCCTACCCAGCCTGGCCCGACTCGACCCAAAAATCTGGGTCTATTAAATTTTGGGTCGGGTCTATTCGGATCCATTCTAAATCAAGTCAGGCCTGGTTGGGTATTATCTAGTTTGGGGTTTGTTGTATTCTTTTGTAGATTTTATAATAGAGTATTTTTTATGATTTTCGGGCCCAGTCAAGTCCGATCGATTTTTTGGGTTAGGTATGTGCGGGTCCCAGTTTAGTCAGGTCCTTTTGGGTCTTGGTCCATTTTGGGTATGATTTATCTAGATCTGGGTCCACTCAGGTTGGGTCCATTTTGGGTCAGGTCCATCAAAACCCAATGCATTGCTAGGCCTACCAGTATACTTAGTGAAGCTAGGCTTTGAGACCAAAAATGTGTGATGACACATCCCTGCAAGAGCAAAATTACTCAAAATAAAAACCACTTACAATAACAATCATCATTATACACTTAATCCACATAAAAATCATAGATAATTTTTTTCTTGTTTAAAATTACATATAATATTGATAGAACCATGTAATCCTTAAAAGATTTCACCATAAAATATTACATGCTCCAAAAAATATAAGACTTTGGTACAAGATGTGTTCATGATCCACTTACACAATAAACTCATCAAAAAGCATGTTTTTAGACATTGTGTAAGGGAAATTGCTATATAGTATGCATATAAAACCTTACAACTTGTATAATTCAGTTCTAGAGGCCGTGCGCACACATCAAAATCTCAACCCAAACAAATACATATAGAAAAACTTTCCATCTAGACTTGGTTGTCTGTGGGAAATGCTTGACCACTACCTATACACACTTTATCTATAGAATTCAATCAAACATCACCTACCTCTGATCCTTCATGTATACATCACCTACTGGCTTGTTTAAGGCCACCTCCGTCCTAGTTGATATTCTCAACCATTGTTGCCATAACTTTGTTGCTCACCTAAAGATGCAAAACATCATCAGGTGAAACCTCGAGTCCAAAAGGTATGATACATCATCAAAGGCATCCATAACTTATCATATAATAAATATTTTAAGGAAATAATAATCATTTAGATATATAAATACCATTATCTTTCTTAGAGGTTCACACTTATGCAACCATACTTGCATCTATGACTAGCATGCAAGATATGTTAGAGAGATTATACATATTGAATTATATAGATATTTATCATGTCAAGAGCTCATCAATTCTTAGCGATAAATAAACCTAAACAAATATGCTACTATGTTGGGATATATTTTATCATGACATTTGCAGATTGAGTCATACCACTCAATCTTCTATCTAGATTCTACTAAGCCACTCTAGTAATCCATACAATATCTAAGGATATCTAGATTTCCTAGTCCACATAAACTAGGGTCAATGCAAAGTAACCTGAAAGATAGAGATACCACTAGATGATTCCACTATGGTCATTTTCCTAGAAATAGATCCAATAATCTTAGGATTACCTTGGGTACATCAGTCAGGGTTCCAATATTAGGGTAGCAACCCTTCATGCCACAATTCAATTTATCATCTCATATACCATTCCTCATTAGACCATCAACCATTGATGAGTACCAAACACAGTTCAAATAGGATGGGGTATCGATACCTCAAATGCCCCATATATTCACTAATATATGTCTGTGAACATCTTCTCAGGAATTAAGGTAGCTACAAGATTTACTAGTTTCACTATTTCCCATAATGACCTATAGTATAGATCTACTGGCTTGAGGCTCTGCAACTTACATTTCTCTTCATTAGTTTGATTCATTATTCTACATTTTTATCAAGTAAGATGCAAATAGAGCCATCAATGAAAGACAAATGATCATGTTACTAACAAATTTAGAAGATATAAAATGTATGGTTATCAGAATCTAACTTCTCAAAACATTGCATATTACCATTCCTCTACACATATTGAGGCTTTCCATATATCATAGATTTCAAGGAGTAAAGGAGTTTCAAAAGATTTTCCTGTAACTCTTTATAGAATAATTATTGAGTACCACATTACTAGGAAATCATAATAGGAAATTATAATAGATGGTTAACCATCCCTTTATCCATAAAGGAACCACTTTTTACATTTTTCAACAACATAAAAGTAAGCAAAATGATTAAAAAATATTTAAAAAAGTTCTCCTAAGATATATGCGTGTAGTGGTACCCTAATGGGATGTAAGTTATCATCATTCACAAAATTAGTGCTATTTAAACTTATCCCATCATCAAAAGATGAAGTTACACATGGATGTAGTGAAAAATGCAATTCATATCCTTGATGTACCAGGTTCAGGATGCATAAAGATGTCACCTTTAATATACTTAGGGAAAATTACATCAACATCTTAGTATGATGTACATAGTAGGTAATAAATGATTTGAAGTATATATAACTCACTTGAAGATAGTGAAGACAAATCCACATAGGAATAATGGTGGTGAAGCCTCTTGATTCAAGACAAACTCCAAGACCAAAAGCAGACTCTCCAATATCTGAGCTCCTCCTCCTAACGTGCTCTATAGATGTTGAACCATAGACAGAAAGAAACTAGAGCAAGGATGGAGAATGGAAAATAGGGTGTAAGGTGTAATAGTCAAAATACTAGAGAAAACCACTTAGAAAATGTCCATTGAAATAAAAATATGGTAGATTATCAAGAGAACAAAGGATAAAAGTTCCACTTACACATATCTAAGCTTTATAGTCACTTGGAAGATCATCACACATCAACATAGAAGAGAATGAAGGAAAAAACAACAAAGTCAAAGACCAATGAAAGCAAGATTCTCATCATTAGATGTTAACTGATGGCATCTCACTCTGCTACACACTTCAGGTTTTAGCTCGCATAAGTGAGGCATGAAGGAAGGACAAGGGGGTGCGTATAGACCCATAGGAGATAGAAAAGGTGGTTATATGTTTCCTACTATCAGTCAAATTACTGATACCTTTTTTGATTCACACATTCACAACCTCCATCCACATACCGCCTTGCCATGTCATCTGTGACACATGAAAAGATATCATCAGTTCATGCTCTTAGGATAACCATCAACAGAAACTCCCATGACTATCATTGGTAGAGTATAGCATTAAACCATCAATAATTAGTGCTGGCTTTCCAGTGGGACTCAACCGATGAAAACTCACCTCCTAGTCTGACAACTGCTTTATTGATAGTCAACCAATGAAAGCATAGAAGTTCATAAGACCAACCGCTTCCATTCAGACAACGGGAAAGCAGAACGACCCCAATAGTCATCACCCTAAAAAATCCAAACATATCTCAACCAATGTAAAGGAGAGGAACCTCATCGGTCCTAAACCAATGAAGAACCAGGCACACTTCCTTAAGTCCTCTACTTGTGGAAAGGAATGCCACTCCTGTCATTCCTCAACTAGATAAAAAGGAAACAACACTTGGTTAGATCATGTAAATGAATCCACAAATTCTAAACAATAAGAGGGGATAGATAGATAAAAGGAAACTTTTTGTCAACAAACATCAAGGGAACCCTCAGACATGATTAAATTGCACATAGACCCTCAAAAAGAGAGCTAACTGTCAAAAGACCCAAACGTACATCAATTAAATATCCAGACATGTGCTTAAGATAGGAAAATAGGATTAGGAAGCTAAGAAAATTTAGAAGTCCTACATGGTATTTATCCAAAAAAATCAAAAGATTTAAATTTTCTCTTAAACAACTGATTTGATAAACATTTGAAAAGTGCATGATAATATTATATATATGCAAACTAATTCCTAGTGATGACAAACATATCTAGGCAATGGAGACATCCTACTAGAATGCATGTCTTGAACCATTAGTTTGACAATCTTCCCATAAAAAATGGGTGTCTATGGAAAGAAAGATTAAAATGAAACTTTTGTCTTAGACAAAACACCAAGTTTTTTTCGTAATATACACCCAAAACAAACTAACACCACCTAGAATCTTTATATTTATGGTATTCTTACTATGGACAAGAACACCACAAAATCTCACAGGATTGACACTTTCTATGATAGATACAACCATTTCCACATGCTCCCAAACAATGTCATTGTAGATTTATATAACTTATTTCCAACTAAGGTGGCTCACTATAATAACTTGGTTTCTATCAACCTAATGTGTTTATCAAAATTATGCTATCTCAATGTAACATAACTTTAATTCATCACATGATTGGAAGATTTAGTTTCCTACAAAAGCGTAAGTGATGTAGTGCATTTTCTCCTTTGAAAGAAATCCTAAGGGTGTTGGAAATCAAATATATCCTTGATATATATATATATATATATATATATATATATATAGAGAGAGAGAGAGAGAGAGAGAGAGAGAGAGATGGATTTATGTGGAGATGAAAACAAAATGAAATAAGTAATATGTAACATATTATCCAATTTTGAGACTAATTTAACATAACCTTCATTTTACAAAGGGAAAATGGGCCATAAAACTCTTTCTTAGGATGGGACTACAGTAGGAAAAGCCAAAGTTAAAACTTCAGTTCATTTAAATATTTTATTAATATATTATGGAATTTCAACATAAACTCAAATGAAAAGAATTTCAATAGATAAAAAGTCTAGAAATAGCATAGCTAGCCTATATGATAATGATTATGATATTAATGATCTAGATCATGATGGTGTGAGAGATGGGTTATTTTTCCATCCCCTATGTATGGTAGGAATGATACTAAGGATTTACTGTGTGGATAGGCCACTACATATCTGATTGACCACTTTAGCACCTACCAATCACCTTGGTGGGTCATTGCAACCTCATCAAACCCAAGTTTGGATAGGTGTGGTGTATTTTCCATGAAGTCCAAACCCCACCTTTCTAGATCCTCTCAATTATTAGATGTAGTTAGGGAAAGAATAGAATTGTCAGTTATGATTCCTTAGTGGTCTAAGTCTTTATCTCCAAGCCTAACCGACTACTAAGGGAGACTAACTGAGTCAGCCAACAAGTCTCTTGTCCTTGGGGCTTCCTTACTTCCCATGGTCTGTATGGTGGAAAAACAATGCACATGGGAGGAGCATACCATCTTTTTCACCCTCACCTCTTGTTGCTACCATCAGTACATTCATGGAAGATTTAGGGAGCCATGTGTACTACTTGTTTATGTTGGGATCATAGCTCACTAAATATTTTCTTGATTTGATCCCTGTAATTCAAAGTTGGAGTAGTAGGATAATGACATGACCATTCTATTGCGTAAGCACTCTCCCTTATAGTGCATGGAGTAAGAGAGTTCCCAATGGTGGAGGGAAGATTAGGGTTTGTCTCTAAAAGGAAGAGAATCTATTTATAGGAGATAATAGTAAGGGTTTGCAATGTTCCTCTTATCCTTTTTTGTTTGGCAAGGGCATCCAAAAGAGCGACATTTTATAATGTATCACATCCACTATCCTGTCCTAAAGCATAGAGCATGTAATTATGTAAAGAGTGAGGAAAGTCTCCACTAAATCCTTAAAAGATCCAGAATCTTACTTTATTGTAGTTTCCTAAAAAAATGACAAAAAATAGAAAATTTTGAATGCCGAATATAGTTTCAAAGTAGGGTCATATTCAAATTGATCTTTTTATTGACTCACCAAATGATATCCTAAATTAATTCTAGTTAATAATAGGTCCCTCTTAAGTCAAATTTCCTCTCTCTTTCTAAAGTTAGCCTGAATATTATGTTGAAATTAGTTGAAATGGTTTCTCAACCATAACTACAACCTATTTCATAGAAAATCACTCTAATATGTGTTCAATTTCCATTTGATGTGTAACTTGCATAAATTATTGGGTCCAACCTGAGACCATATCCTAATTGGGTTTCATTCAAATTCCAATTTTTTATTCTAGTAGTTAATGTCTATCATGCAATTAATTTTGGAGGTTTAAAATACTTACAGATACAATTTTGGATTTTGTCCACTTTACATGAAATATATGTTTGTATACATCTCTTATGAAAATTTCCTCATAAAAGTTTAGGGATCCCAACAAAAAATAGATATTGTAGTGTAATCATTTTTGTATCTTAGATTCTTAATATACCAACATATCTCTATTTCATGTGTTGTAAAATGTGCCATCTCTCGTGGAACCATTGTATTGGGAAGTTTACATTCCAATGATCTTTTGGCACCTCACTTGAGTACCTAGGCCCGAAATAGTGTATTTTTTATACCAACCTACTGAGTTATCCACCAAGGATAGATGTGGTAAACCTTTTAGAAAACTAATGAGTTAGTAAGTCTTAAGTTTCTCAAGTCTTACCGAAATACTTACATGTCACCAATGTTAACTTTATTGGTCTTAACTTTTTGAAGTCTTACCTAAATACTTACATGTCACCCGATGTTAACACAACTGGTCAGGAGCGGTGCCTCCCTATCAGCCCAACTGAGTGTGATCCCCAAAGGGGTTGAGCTCCAAGAAAAAAAATTAAAGGTAGGTCTTCCGACCAGAAAGTGTTGTGATGACATATCATGCTATCGAGTGTTGTGTGAGGGTGAGTGATCATCATACGTACGAACTCTATGTAAAACCTACTAGGAGGAGTCCATTAGTGGCCCATTCTAGGAGGTGTTCCTTGTCATTAAAAAACATACTTACACAATGGTTTCAGCCTTCCCTGAGAAATAGTCACATGACTAGTAGACCTCATATGAATATCAATTTACTTTTATGATATGGGTTATTTATATTTCAACTATACTTATTTTCTGAATGAAATAATCAAATGGGCTTTATGCGTTTAAATTTTATTTTTATTACTATGCATATTTGACATCCTTTTCTATAAGCTGGAAAACTATTATATAACTATTTTTTGGAATTAAGTGCATGTAATGTTTACTTGTATATTGCTCTTGCTTCTTTCAGATTATTAAAGTTTCTTCTTGATATTGGTTGTGAGTGGTGTTTTACTCACTATTCTAGTATTTCTCCATTAAAAAATATTTTGAGAATGTCCCTTTTTTCAGGATGATTAACCCAAAGACTAGCAGCAACTCAATCCCTCAAAGTAATATGTCTAATACTTTATTTGTGTTCTTAGTATACATGTTCGCTCATGTTACATAATTATTAGGGCATGAGTGGGATATAAGTAAACGTTACTTAATTTATAAAACCTAACTAAGTGCTCATTCTTTTTTAGTAAAAAATAAATAATGTAATCGAGGCATGCATTTGAATTGTGTGCGTTCCTATTGTTGTTATTTGATCAAATTACAACACCCTAACTCTATTGATAGGCAAAGCTTTAAATTTATAAATCCAAATACACAAATATATCCCTCATAAGTGTTATAGATTTATTATAGTGGATTCAATGTCATTCACAAGTATCATGTAAATGAAAGGTAATCTAACTTGAGAAGAGATATAGATATTCATTATTAACTAAAAATTATCAAACCAAAGAACAAAAGGTAGAATAGGTAAAATTAGAGGTGATAGTATTGAGAAACATCTAGATCAGGTCTTTTGTCTCCTTTATCACACTACTCACGAATGATATTTAACCAACCAAATATATTAACTAATTGAAGTTTCTCAAGATCATTGTATCCTTTTCTAAGATTTAGCCAAAGCACATAGAGTTAGTAGACAATGCCTTTCTTAGGGCTACTTGTCAATACCTATGAGTTATAGCATGACCATCAAACAAATCAACATGATGCTTCTCTTGTACTATCATGATGGATGTCTTCTCTAATCATCTTCGCCACTAGACTTTCACTATCTTGGTTGTTTTATAGAGACTCTTAGATCTTAAAAGGTAGATGCCATGAAAAAGTAGTTGGTTGCACTTCAGTATGGGAATTACAATGGGTGGCAAGTATCACATGGTCTAGAGTAGGGGCAAATCACTCATGTTTGCGTAAGCATTACAAAGCTCAAAGGAAGAGTTGAGATTCATAGCCGATATAGAGAATGGAGGAGAATAGAGTCAAAGAAGTGGTCACTATAATTGAATTAGGTACTCTCTAGTGTTGATCGTGTGGGATCTTATAACATCCCAAAATTTTGAGAATAATTAAACCTTAGAATGCAATTTTTCTTAAATTGAAATCGTTAAGGGGCTTAATGCCAAAATACCATTACATGAAATTCCTTAAAAGATAACGAAGTGAGAAAATAAAGTGAGACTCAAAAATAGACTTTTTCTTTCATAAGTGCATTAAGTGTTACAATTAACTCAAAAGTATAAATGCTGGTTTTCCTTTTTTTCTTCTATCCTATTCTTGAAAATGTTTAAAGGAGATGAAAGTGAAAAACAAAGAGGCATGAAATTCAAAATTAAGGATTTGATGAATTGAATAAGAAGTATTCTTTTCTTTTGATAGATTTTAAGATAAGAAAATCATGAATATATTTGTTCCTCTTTCCTCCAATTGGATTTGCAAAAGGAATAACAAACAAGCCCTATGCACCAATTTCAAAAATATGGGATGAGTTACCCCCTTGGACCATAGTAAATGACTTTGTTTTTCTTCTTGATAATTATTAATTAAATAAATAATGTAATTCGCAAAAGTAATGAAGAATTGGCGATTAAATAAGAATAATGTGGAAATTTCTAGAAAAGGGTATGTCGAGAGTAACAAATGGCCATAATTCATTCCTAAATTTCACCCAAAAGAAAGAATATACCTAAATAGCATTACTTATCAAGTTTGGATGGAAAAAGAATTATCACATGCCTTAAATGAATCAAATAATTCAAATACATAAGTAGAAAGAAAAGGGTATCTATCTTTTGTATTTTGGTCCCAAATCTTCCCCACACATAGATTTAATTAATACAAACATTCCTTTAAAATTATAAGATTATTGGTTAAAATGAGAGGAAGTTACGAATTAATTGGGTTTTCAAAGGATTCAAGGGAAATGCATTAAATGTCACAAAATAATTTGATTTGAAAAACTATACATGGCCCCTTTTGATGTCAACCATGTGTGGCGACTGTTGGATTAAAGATCCAATGGCACATGGATCATCATCCACCTTGCACATGAATGGAAACTGGGAACAACCCATTCCTTCTTGATTTTGTGAATTCCTTTCTCTCTAATTCACGAGAACATCTAGAAACATCTCCATTGGTTTTGTGAGGAGATTTTGCACCAAACAAATGTAGGTTCTACCCCATTTGGAAGGCTAATTAAAATTTCTCCAATGTGTAGAACACCCCGCCGACCAACCTCAATAGTCAAGGCTGTATATATGGGATTGAATTCCCCAAAAAACCCTAGTTGTGTCTATGAGACTCTTCTACACTTGAAATCTCTCTCCCAGCCTCCAATTCCTCTGCCAGCACCCTCCTTCACCCTTGACATTCTCTAAACCCTACCGAAGAACCCCTTATAGATGTTCACCTCTCTCTGACCACCCTCAGAGTAATTTGGACCTCAGACGACTCCGACAAGACATGGTGTAGAGGCCAATGCTCTTATCTTCCACCCAGAGGTATAGTATTGTGAGGTCAGCCACTGAGATGACCGCCTGCTTGGAAACAAGGCATACACAAAAGTTGAAGGTGACCAGATGCAAAATTACCTCCCTGTCCCCAACTGCTGCCGATAGGTAAGGGTATTCCCAACCATCCACCCTTTTTCCTTACCTAGCCACATGAGCACGGCCCGCCAACCTAGCATGAGCCGATTGGCGCACCCTGGCCTAGCCATCCGCCCATGTGGTGATCTCCCATTGGCCCAAAAGGATTTATTTTATAAAAAGTCTACAAAATAATTGGTGAGTCCAAACCTAGAAAAAGTATATATGTTTTTTATCATAAAAATATGAGGAGTTCAATAAAATTGGTTTCATGACGTTATTTTCACTGGAATTCCAAACTATATAGAAGTGATATCCTTGAGGTGATTTCATATGTGAAAAACACTAATTTCATAAGATTAAGAACAATGTATAAATCTACATTTTGAGTAATGCATGGTGTTTCATTTATCTTTTTGCTATGTATATCATGTTTTTTGAGGTTCCTCCAAGCCAAGTCCCCATGTTATAAACAACATAGGGTTTTCTTCTATTGACGTACATATATTGGAGTGGCATTATAATATGGTATCAGAGCCACACGTAGATAGATACTAAGCTCAAAATTCACATGTTCTAACCCCAGGTATAGAAGAAGTAAGTTCAAGATAATGGAAACCAAAGTAGAGGTCTAGATAGGAGAAAAAAGTTTAAATTAATATTAGGATTATGTTCCTAGATGTTTTGGATCTTTGTGTTAACTCTAGAATTGTATATATCATGCTCTCTCTTTTTCCCACGTGTTTGTGGTATGGGACACATGCTCTTGGGGTTTTTATAGAGAGCACTTTATGTGCATAATTATGCTTGTCTTGCCCTTTCAAGTGCATGTGGTATGGGACATGTGAACAAAGGAGGTGCTAAGATGTGTGTAACAAGACATGCCACCTTTGAATACATGAGTGGACGACATGTATCCAAAGGTAACAAAGAACACAATAGTAGCATTAAAAGTTTGAGACATATAGTCACTTAAACCTAATTAGATATATATTAAAGAAACATGCATACAAAAGGTGGATAATTTAACATAGATAAGTTAGATCTAGGGTAGAACTATAATCCCTAGAGAAGGGGTATAAATGGCCTTTGTCATATCAATGATGATGAGATAGATGCAATAGTGGTGCACATGTATGCTGGTTTTAATAATGAGGTTAGGGACAATGTTTTTCCATGAGGTGGTCACAACTTGAGGGTGAAAATGAGCCTTTAAGATAATATTAGAGAGTTAGTATACATAGAAATCCTAAGGTGGGTAATAAGTGGAAATTTTGAGGACCAAATTTATTTAAGGTGGGTAGAATTGTAGCATCCCAAAATTTTGAGAATAATTTAACCCTTGGAACATAGTTTTTCTTAAATAGAAATAGTTGAGGGTCTTAATGCAAAAATACCATTAAATGAAATTTCTAAAAAATAATTAGATGAGAAAATAAAGTGGGACTCAAAAATAGACTTTCTCTTTCATAAATGCATGAAGTGTTACTATTGATTCAAAAGTATAAATGTTGTTTTCCCTTTTTTTCTCCTATTCTTGAAAATGTTTAAAAGAGATAAAAGTGAAAGAGGTTCCCGTTGCATCATCCGGCCTCTGATGTGACTTATTGAGATACTGGTGTGTGGGCACATGGGTCTCCCGACTTTACCATCCCTGCTATCTGGGCCTCCTCCTAGGGCGGTGGGTTTCCCCCGACAATCAAAAAAGAAAGAGAAAGAGGCATGAAATTCGAAATTAAGGATTTGATTAATTGAATACAAAGTATTCTTTTATTTTAATAGGTTTTAAGACAAGAAGATCATTAATATCTCTGTTTCTCTTTTGTCCTATTTGGATTTGCAAAAAGGAATTCTAAACGACTCCTGTGCGCCAATTTCAAAAATATGGGATGAATTACTCCCTTGGACCATAGTAAATGACTTTATTTTTCTTCTTAATAATTATTAATTAAAGAAATAAAGGAATTTGCAAAAGTAATGAAGAATTGGTGATTAAATAAGAATCATGTAGAAATTTCTAGAAAAGGGTATGTTGAGAGTAAGAAATGGGCATAATTCGATACTAAATTTCACACAAAAGAAAGAACACGCCAAAATAAGATTGCTTATCAAGATTGGATGAAATTTTTTTATTGCATGCCTTATGAATCAAATAAGTTAATTACATGAGGGGAAACAAAAGGGTATTTAACATTCATATTTTGGCCCCAAATCTTGCCCACACAGAGATTTAATTAGTAAAAACCTTCTTTTAAAATTGGAGATGATTATTTGAAAGGAGAGGAATTAATGAATTAATTGTGTTTTCCTAAGTTCAAGTATTTGAGGGAATTGCATTAAATGTCACGAAATAATCTGATTGGGAAAACTATACCCAACCACTTTTGATGTCACACACACTTGGTGACCATTGGATTAAAGATCTGATGGTGCCTGGATCATCAAACACCTTGCACACAAAAGGAAACTAGGAACAATCCTTTCCTTCTTGATTTCATGAATTACTCTCTCTGATTCACGAGTACATCTAGAAACATATCCATTGGTTTTGTGAGGATATTTTTCACCATGCAATCATATGTTCTAACCCCATTGGAAGGCTAATTAAAATTTCCCCAATTTGCAGATACCCCCGTCAACCAACCTCCATAGCCAAGGCTATATATATGAGGTTGAATTCCCTTGCAAAACCCTGGTTGTGTCTACAAGATGCTTCCACACTTGAAATTACTCTCTTTTCCTCCAGTTCCTCTGCTAGCACCCTCCTTCACCCTTAACATTCTTTGAACCTTGCTTGACAACCCCTTCTAGACGTAATCCTCTCTTCAACCAACCTTAGAGTAATTGGGAACTTAGACGACTCTGGCGATGCATCGCAGAGAATCCAATGATCTTATCTTCCACTCAAAGGTCTAGGATCACGAGGTCAACTACTGAGTTGACCGCATGCTCGTGAAGAAGGAATCCATGATGGTTGAAGATGACCAGGCACAAAATTACCTTCCTGCTCCAGACTACGATGTTGGTAGGTAAGGGTATTCCCATCCAACTATCCTTTTTCCTCGCCTAGCCATGCTAGTGCTACTAACCTGGCGTGAGCCGAGCGACGCGCCTTGTCCTAGTCAACCGCCCATGTGGCGAGCTCCTATTGTCCCAAAAGGTATTTTATAAAATTCTAGAAAATAATTGGTAAGTCCAAAACTAGCAAAAGTATATATGATTTTGATTAGAAAATATGAGGAGTTCAATCAAATTAGATTCATGACCTTATTTGTACTGGAATTCCAAAAGTATATAGAAGTGATATCCTTTATGTGATTTCTATGTGAAAAACACTAATTGCATAAGATCAATGAGATTGATGACCACAACTTGTTTAAATGATGTTAATGGTCAAACTTTAAACATTTTGGATAAAAATAGAATCTTGTATCAAATTTGGGAATAATGAATCATATGTTCCCAAATTAGGGTTTAGATAGCATTTAAGATGGTAATTGATATAAACTATATTGATTACAGGACATTAGAGTTTCTATAAATCTCAGGAGGTTAGGATTTGACTCAAGATCAATGAGACCAACTTAGGATCTAATTTTCTCTAGGTAAGCAGGTCATACTACTATACATAAGTACCTTATTTAATTGTATGATGCATTTTGTAGGGAAATATGGCTATAGAGCATTCAGCGGAAACAAAAATTTTACCTACCATATTCCCATAATCAACAGATCGCGTCAACAAATATAATATGGAAAGGATGGTTTCAAGGATATACTTGGTCCTAGAGCAAGTCTGGAAACAATACTCATCGTTGTAGTTGCACAACTCTGACTCCTAGTCACACTGAGACGTGTCTGACTGTTCCTTCACAGACATCAGACTCGAGCATCGTCTTATGTAACAACTCCTCTCGTCATGGACAACTGGTTGATGATGTCCTCCTTGGTGGTAGAAAAGGGCCTCCTTCCTCTTGAGAAGTCCACATGGACCACCTAGAACCCTTGTCATCCTTCTAGAATAGACATGAAGGATATGTCCCTTCTATTGGCGTACTAGTCAACAACTTTCTCTCCCACAACAATGATCTCAATTTCTCTCTCCCTTGCTATCCCTCCCTAGTTGGGTAGGATTTCCTCGGGCTCTCGTGGTTACCACAAGAAGAGAGGAAAATGTTTGTCAGAGTAAATTATTATCAATTGTCTGTGTTGTTCTTTGGAAAGCCCCCAGTACCCCTTTTTTTATAGGCGGGGTTTGGGTCTAGTTTCCCATGCAATGTGGGAGTGGAAGAGACCAGGAGATCTCCAATTTTTGCATCCTGCAACCACCAAAATGTCCATCTGGCACACCAACTTTCGTCTGACATGCGACACTCTCATCACATACTGCAAGTGGTTTGTTTTTTAGTTCCCCAATCACATATATAATTGGAAATTCTGATTCAAATTAATATAACATATTAATTCCTTCCACAACAAGTAATGTGCAATCAAAAAAAATTTGAAAATATCTATAACCTTCCCTCAGATGAACCAGACCATCTCTCCCAAGTGAGACAACCATCTCGATCACCCAAATGATTGTCTAGTGACCCGAGACAAGCCGTTCAGTTTGGTCGGTTTGCTCTTAAGTCAATTTCAATTCGAATTAGTCCTAACTCCCTAGACGGTCGTCTCAACACTTGAGATGACCATTTAGAACTCTAGACGACCATCTCAACACTTTAGATTAGTGTTTGGTAGTGCATTCAGCCTATATTTTGTGCAAATAAAATACATAAACACTTTAGTACTTAATTCAATTGTCATTCAAGATTAAACTCCCCTTCTAGGTCGAGACCTATGTGTGACCCTATAGGTTGCATATAACTTTGGCAGTGAATTTCTATAAAACTTATGACATCACATGCAATGAGTGGTGCCTATTTAGACATCAACCCTACCCTAGTAAATGGAAAGTTGGGGAACAACTTCAACCTACAATCTGTGTATGGTGTTGTAATGCTTGTATAGTTCCTTTATCACTAATGTCTAGATTGAAGTTGAGGCATGGAGCAGTCACCCTATTTATCATCCAATCTTGTTTCTTGAACTAAGAGTAGACTATCTAAGATATATGCAAGGTTAATATCACATATTGACTCACATGTTCATGGCCATGCATTTCTCAATCTTGCTAATCCAGAGGCCTAGGACATCAAACTCTTGTAGGAAGGACAAATCCCATTTTTATTACTCACAATCTATCCCCATGTCTCAAAGTCACCCAATCATCACTATTATAGAAACCCATGTCTCAAGACTGTGTTTGATGATGCCAAAGTGTAGCCAATGACATGTGATGAGTGTAGTGATTTTAGGTCTAAGAACCACAACCACCATCATTGTGAGATATGACTATGACTTCCATGATGATGGCTTCCACGTGTCAGTCTCACAGTGGGTATGTCCGATACACTATTCTTTGACATGTATCTGTGTGATTGGTTTGATATTGCCAAATCATGACTAATGAGATTGTGTCATCAACCAGCTCACACTTTGATCCTATGTGTAATTGTTATCTATCAACCTTCCACAATAACAACCAATCAGGGACATAATGAGAATATGTATATGTACTCTTAACATCTGCATGATCTCATATATTCCAAGTCATGTACTTGAAGACATACATCATTGAGTAATATTATTCTCTAGAAATTTATAATATTACATCATTGTCTCATAATAGAATTAAACATAGTAAATTGGAAGCTTTCCTTTTATCAATAATCAAATCATTTTTACAAGTTATGACATAACAACCATCACATGATTGGATCTTTGGGCATACATACCAATAGACTCCCATTTGCACTTAGATCCAATCACCCATGAATTGTATTCCAAGTGATCTAACATGACTGTCATGCTTTTGCGGTGAAAGTGTCTTTATCCAGGGATCAACAATATTATTTTTAGTTGGTGCTTTGCAAATCTTTACATCTCCTTGTTGTACAATCTCTCATATGAGATGGAATCATGTTTGTTTATGCTTTGAGAGCTGATGCAATCTGGGTTCCTTATCTTGTGCAATAGCTCTATTATTGTTACAATATAGCTCAATTTCATCGTTGATGCTTGGAAAGACCCAAGTTTTATAAGAACTTCTTGATACATACAGCCTCCTTTGATACATTAGATGCAATAATATACTTGACCTCTATTGTAGAATTGACAATTTTCTCTTTCTTAGAACTCTTCCATCTCACAACTCCATTATTTAGGCAAAATATGAATCTTGATTGTGATTTGTAATCATCTTGATCAATCTATAAGCTTGCATCGGTGTAACCCTTTACCACCAACTCTTTCTCTCCAACGTAGACCAAGAACTGATCCTTAGTCCTTCTCATGTACTTGAGGATGTTCTTCATAGATAGTGAGAATCACCTAGATATGAATGATATTTTCTCATCATGCTCAAGGCATACGAGATTGTCTAGATGGGTACACAACATTGAATACATGATTGATCCAATGGCTGAGCATATGGAATCAAACTCATGTGTTCCCTTTCTTTACAAGAACTGGGACACTGATCTCTAGAGATGGGGACACCATGACACATGGGCAAGTTTCCTCTCTTTGAGTTCTCCATGTTGAACCACTTCAACACGTTGTCAGTGTATGTGCTCTGACTTAATCCAAGAAGCCTTATGGATCTATCTCTATAGATCGTTATTCCCAAGATGTAGGCTACTTCTCCCAAGTCTTTCATATAGAATGTATTTCCAAGCCATGTCTTTACCTTTTGTAAAGTAGGGATGTCATTCCCCATCAATAGTATGTCATCTACATATAATATGAGGTATTTCACTATGCTCCCCAAACCTTGTTGTACACACAAGGTTCATCTTCATTTTGAATAAAGCCAAACCCTTTGGCTATCTCATAAAAAAATATTTCTAGGTCTAAGATGCTTGCTTCAATCCGTAGATTGACCTTTGTAACTTACATACATTATTTGCAAATTTTGGATCAATAAAACCCTTAGGTTGTGTCATATACACATCCATACAAGATTCATGCTAAGGAATGTGATTTTAACATACATTTTCCAAATCTCATAGTCATGATAAGCTACAATAGTAAGCATGATCTTGATGGACTTAACCATGGCCACTAGAGAAAAGGTTTCTTCATAGTCAACACCTTGAACTTGTATGAAATCATTTGCAACCAATCTGTCCTTATAGGTTTCAATTTTTTATCCACGTCGATCTTCTTCTTGAAGACCCACTTGCACCCTATGGGTTTTACCCCTTCAGGTGTATCCACAAAAGTCCATACTTTGTTGGTATACATGGATTCCATCATGGCCTCAAGACATTTATCAGACTCTGGTTCCTCAATAGCAACTTTATAGGAAATTGACTCATCATCTATGACCAATTCACTACCTTCCTGATTTACAAGATATCCAAATCTCTTAGGCTTGAGGTATGTCCTATTGGATCTATGAGGTTCATGTGTTACTTGAGGAAATTGAGATTACAAAACACCTTATGAATCTCTTTGTTTCTCTAGTTCATCTATTTGTTCAATGTTTTCTTGTTGGTCTCAAACCTCTTTGAGTTTCACTTTTCTCCCACTGATTCCTTTGGAAATAAAATCCATCTCAAGGAATGCAGCATCCCTGGAAACAAAGACTTTGTTGTCATTTTGGGAATAAAAGTAATATCCTCTTGATTCTTTAGAATATCCAACAAAATAACATTTATCAGATTTAAGTCCAAGCTTATCGGGAAACATTTTCTTGACATAGGCTTCACATCCCCAAATTCTCACAAAAGACATATTGGGATGCCTCCCATTCCATATCTCATATGGTGTCTTCTGAACCAATTTAGATGGTACTTGGTTTAGGGTAAAAGTCACAATTTCTAGAGTATACCCCCAGAAGGTATTCAGAAGCTCATCTAAACTCATCATCAATCGCATCGTATCTAGTAATGTGTGATTTATTATTTTTGATACACCATTTTGTTGAGGTGTTCCAGGTGGAGTCCACTGGGATACCATCCCATGGACTCTAAGAAGGTTTTCAAACTATTGATTTAAGTGATTACAATGAAGTGCCTTAATACTTTAATCAAGTTGTTTCTGTACTTCATTCATAAATTCCTTTTTTTAGGAGTCTCTGACTTATGTTTCATTAAATAAACATAGCTATACTTACTGAAGTCATCAGTGAAGGTAATGAAATACTAATACCCACCTCCAGCAATTGTTCTAAAAGGTCCACACACATCAGTATGTATGAGTCCTAATAGATCATTAGCCCTCTCATTGTTACCAATGAAAGGGGTCTTAGCCATCTTGCCCAACAAACAAGATTCACATGTCTCTATTGATTCAAAATAAAAAGAGTCTAGATAACCATCTTTATGGAATCTAGATATGTGATTCTCATTTATGTTCCCTAGATGATAATGCCAAAGGTATGTTTTCTTTGAGTTGTTGAGTTTTAGTCTTTTGATATTAACATTATATACATCTATATTTAAATCTAACAAGTAAAGATCATAAGACATTGGGGAACTGCCATAAAAGATCATATCTTTTGAAATAGAACATCGACCATATTTAATATGGAATTCAAATTCATCCTTGTCTGTACAAGATACAGAAATGATGTTTCTATTTATAGCAAGTACATAATAGTAGTTCTTTAACTCTATTACAAACCCTATGGATAGAGATATACTATAGATTCCAACTACACTGGCTGCAACTTTTGTGCCATTATAAACTCACAGTTCCACCTCACCTTTTCCTAAAGGCCTACTTCCTTTCAGATCATGCATATGAGAACATATGTGAAATTCACATCTGGTATCTAGTATCCATGATGATGAAGTAGATATATTTATCTCAATAATGTATATACCTAAAGTTCAGATCACCATCCCCATATTCTTCTTCTTGAATGCCTTCAAGTACAAAGGATGAGATCCTCTTGCACTTTTATTCCTCCTTATATTGAGTGTTAAAGATTTGGATTTGGGCTAGACCTCATAACTCTTCTGTGCTTACTTTGATCCTTGGACTCAGCTCTGTTGATCACCATCACAGGATTGTCCCTCTTCAATTTTGCTTCAACATGAATCAACATGGCAAGCAAGTCTGACATATGTCCAGCCGTGTTATTCACATTTGTCTTTAGAATAGTATCAATGGAAAACTCTTGGCTCAAGGTGAATCCTAGTTCTTCAAGATGATACAGATGTCCAATCATATTGACCACATGTTCTTCTATTTAGGTTCCCTGTATTAGCTTAGACTCAAGAATCACCTTCAGGATATCATCCCTTTCTTGCTTGTAAGACCAAGTGTCACTTTCTTAAGATGTGTTACCATCTCAAGAACATTCATGTTTTCACATTGCTCGTGTATCTCATGTGACACCCCTACGTGCCACAAATGAGATTACTCAAAACCAAACAAAAAATAACACTAAGAAAGATAACTACTAAAAAACACAGGAAATTAAATCAGATTTCATAAAATAACCATAGGCTATAAAGTTTCACATTTAAGTCCATAAAAAGACACCTGGATTACATAAAACATATCATAAGGTTCTTACATCATTGTTTTCAGCCTTCATGTCATCAACTTGTTACATGAGATACATGTTCCATATATACATACATGTACTCATGCCATATCTATACAAAAAAAACACAAACTAAAAACCTCGTATCGTAGATATCTCTATAAAACACATCAAAAACACCCCCAATGCTTGAGTGTACATGGATGACTCTAGGA
Source organism: Alisma plantago-aquatica (assembly GCA_963693085.1). NCBI lineage: Eukaryota > Viridiplantae > Streptophyta > Magnoliopsida > Alismatales > Alismataceae > Alisma > Alisma plantago-aquatica. The sequence continues at coordinate 589,073,367 of OY856410.1, forward strand.
CTCTAACACCAAAAGACTAGCAACACATTCAACCTTATCAGATACTTCTCTTGTTGCTTCTCTTCCTCTACTGCACAATCTTCACCTCATCATACAAAGACAGCTAAAAGATGTGGAAACCCATGGGGTGAGACCAAATCTCCCAGCGAGAGATGTAACTCTCTGCCAACATCTATTCGATTTCATATAACTAAGCAGGAAGATAAGGTGCTAAGTAGGAGGAGCCGATTCAACTAAATGATATGTATGCAACTGATAAAGTAGATTAAGCAAAATGAGACAGTTATCACTGAACAGTACAACAATTCACATTCTAAAAATGAATATGAAGAACATGTATATTTTCTATTACTAAAACTATACAAAAGCAAGACAAGGCTTCAACCAATGCTCTTTGCATTTTATCCCTATGCAATTACACTATGCAATTGTATTATGTATATTATTATGCCATGAGGAGATGAGGTATACCACTAATGATCCAACTACCCACTGCTATGTCAAAATTAGTGTCATACAAGGTCTATGATAGAGACAGAATCCATGACCTTTCCAACACCTCTTGGTCAGTACAAGAGAAAACATCATAGAGACATATTAAGTCTAACTGCAAAATAGCCTTACCTGCCATGGTATATAGGCACATCGCTAGTGAACTAATCTACAACCCATAGTCACATCGTATTTTATTATGTCATGAGGATATGAGGTATACCACTCATGCTCCAAATGACCATTGCCAAGTCAAAATCAGTGCCATACAAGGTCTATGGAAGAGCCATAATCCATGACCTCTCCAACACCTCTTGGTCAGCACAAGAGAAAACACCACAGAGACATATTTAGTCTAACTATAAAGCCTAGCCTACCTTAGGATATAGGAACAACACTAGTGAACTAATCTACGACATGCAGTCACACTCCTGTCAGGGTATGTTCGGTAACTGATCATGTGAAAGTATCATAAGCATATACTGAGGTACTGCTCGCAGCCGCAATCCTGCCAGGATATGGTCTGTATCCAATCATGTGAATATGTATACTCAATAGTATATGAGTCAGAGATTCCATGAAGGGAGAACCCATTTCACCATCCAACACTAAGACTAACACTGGAATGGATCTATGGCTAGGGAAAACTACATAATTAAGGTTCCATGTGATTAGTTAGGCCAATTAAGTGTCTTTTAGCATCAATCAAATTACAATGTAGAAACAACAGAAAAATTCTACAAGAATAAGAGCATAGTACAACTTCAGAAGATATAAAACGCATAAGGTGTGAAGTTGTCACTTCATCTCATAACATTGTAGCACTGCCATTCACAAGGGCCACATTACTGTCACACAACCGTATAAGACTGTCACCAATGTCACATCACTATTGGACATCAATCCCTTAATCACATTATTTTTGTATCACATGTGTCTCAACATGCCTCCTAAAGGCTTATAGTCATCACCTTGTGTCACATCATATTCACCATATCATGCATTGGTTATGGTATTCATTTTACCTGCAAGGTTAGGGGTTCATAAATAAGAGAGAGAGAGAAAACATCATAGTATTATAACTACTTTGAGGGAGAGAATCAAACACATTACATTACCCAACATTATGCTTATGGTTCCTTATTTTCGAGATTAGGGTTTTATAGCTATACTCAATCACCAAACACTATATACACCACTTCCCACTTTCTTGGAGCATGTTAGTTAAGCCTCATTACTGGGTTATGATTAGATCATTATATCAACAACACAAAGTATTACGTCATTCATACATATACATGTACCCATCCCATTATGTTGTACATACATAGAAGCCATGCATCATGTATGTGTATCAACCATTTATCACATGTGTGTGTCACGATCAATCATCACATACGTGTATCAATCACCCTCAAGCATGGTTCTTTGATCATCACAAACCTACATATGATCATGGTCACGACGCACCAAGATAGTGTTATGACTGCGACACACCATCACCCTGGTCACGACCGTGCTGCATCCCAATTTGGAATCACGACCACCATCCACAATGCGACGTATTGATTGCAACATGATAAGTCTTGACCACTACAACAAGCTATGTCTTGACCCCCATCCAACTTCATGTCATAGTCATAGCCAATAACATGTCGAGACCTAAGGCCAACACCCAGTTACGACAGAGCCGAGTCACAACTAGGTGTCTAAACCCCCACGACAGGGTGTCACGACCAAAACAAAATAGGGTATAACAATCAGAGAAGAACCAACATAAGACATCTCAGTTGAAACAAGATAAACAATAGAAGAACCAGGTATCACCATGTTCAACACTCAAGAAACAAAGTGTCTTGACCCAAAGCCAAAACATGGGTGTATGCCTCGACCGAAACCAAGACCAAACAAGAAGAATACCAAAAGTAACAAAGCCCAAAACTTAGGGGTTTTGAGATCATCAAAGCCTAGAATCATCACCATGAGGATCATCAATCAGAACCACTTAGGAGAGAGAAAGCTAAACCCCAACACATGAGGAAAACATCCAAAGCTCTGAGGAAAACATAATGGCCAGACTTAAAACATGGTGACAAAAACCAAAGCTCAAGGTGAATGTGAGACCATCCTCTCAAGAACACTTAGAAAGTGTGCACATAGAAATTAGGGTTTAGGAAAGAGAGTTAAAACACATTTAACACATCCAAAATAGAATACAAACTTCATAATACCTCAGGATACATGATCATCATGCATGTGATCCAAGCCAAGGTCAAAAGATAGGGAGAAAACCACCATAACATATCCATCACTAAAATCGAGTATTCCTAGCAAACCAAGTATGATTCTCACCATCATTCAAGTTATAGAGCAAGGTGTCATCAACTAGCATGTTAGGATTATAATCTATAGAGAGAAATAGTAACATGCAAATAATAATATGGTGCAAGTAATAGAGAGGGAAGAGTGTTATATAACCCGCCTTAGGGAAGATCACTCCAAGAATCACAAGATACAAGCACACAATCACCAAGGATGATAAAGCTCCATAAAAGGCTCCACTCTTGGGCACAAGTTGACCTCAAAAAGGAAAAGGAACCAAGGTCAAAAATTGCTCAACAAAGAGGGTAAAAGATCTCTAGGCCGAACCAAAGGAAGAAGGGGAAAGAGAGAAGAAACCCCCTCTCACTTGGGTTCTGCCTTGTTAAAACATGGCCTATGACCCTTGAGATGAGGAGCTTACTCTCAAGAATGATCACCATGGATGATCCATGGTCTAGATCTGAGAAAATAGAATGAGATGGGTTAGAAGATCTAAGGAAATGGCACCAAAGAAAGGCATACACTTACCAAGGTTGAAGATGAGCAAAGGTCACCACATGCAAGAGATAAGATCACCAAAGCTCTAAGTATGAGCCTCCTTGCTCCACCAAGCCCCAAGGATGAGAAAAAAAGGAGGAGAAAGAAAGATGACCAAAAGGTTCACTTGCATGGAGAGAATACAGTTTGTATAGAAAAGGAGGAAGAAGTAGGGTGAAGATGAGGTGTCAACACTAAAAGGCACCAAAGGGACACTTGTCCACCCAAGAAACCAACATGAAACCACATAAACCTTGAATGCATGAGATGATGATACAACCCATGTTGTGTCTCAACCACTTAGTGTTGGTATGTATGCCCTGAGAGCCAATCATAGGATGATTGGATTGGGATACATTAAGATTTATTTGATAAATATCAAAGGTAAGCTTCCAATTTATTCTGGTTCAATCAGTTATGAGGTAATGATAGAATAGAATGAATGTCTAGAGAATGAAAGTACTCGATGATGTATGTCTTTAGGTTGAGGACTTGAAGAATGAGATCATGTAGATTCTAATAGTTTGTACATTCTTGTTTTGTCCCTATTCGGATGTCTTTGTGGAAGGTTGATAGACAACAATGACACAGTAAGACTAGAGTATGTGTTGGTTGATGATAGAGTCTCATTAGTCATGATATGTGGTATCAAACCAAGCACATAGATACATGTTAGAGAACAGTGTATCAGACAGACCCACCATGAGAGTGACACATGGAACCATGACATGGTAGTCATAGTCAGCTCTCACAGTGATGGTGGTGATTGTGATTCTTAGACCTGAAATCACTGCACTCATCACATGTCATTGGGCACACTTTGACATCATCAAACGCATTCCTAAAATATGGATTGTTATAAAGGTGATGATTGGGTGACTTTGACACTTGGGGTTTTGACTGTGAGTGATAGATATGGGACTTGTCTCTCCTAATGGAGTATGATGTCCATGGCCACTTGATAAGCGAGACTGAGAAAGGTATGCACATGCATGTGTGAGTCAATATGTGATATTAATGGCACACACATCTCAGACAGTCTGCTTTGGATCAAGGAACATGAATGAACATTAAAAGAATGATAACTCCATGCCTTGAGTTCATTCAGGATATCAGAGACAAAGGAGTTATATATTCACTGGAACACCAATCATAGACTGTAGGATTGAAAGTTGTTCTCCAACATTCCTTTTCACTTGGGTAGCACTGATGTGTGACTAGGCACCACTCTTTGCTTGTGATGTCATAAGCTAGTTATGGGCATTCACTACCAACGTGAAATGTGACCTATAGGGTCACAGACAAAGGATTTTCCTAGAAGAGGAGTTTATCCATGAATGATGTTTTGATTTATTATTAAAGGTGTTTAGGTACTCAATCAAACATTCAATCAATTGACTTGACTTAGAATCATCAAGTTCAAGTGTTGAACTAATGGATTTGAGTGTCAGATTGATTGAGAATTGCATTGATTATGTTTTGCACAATCTGGACCACCAACCGGTCGGTTCACTGGGTGAACCAATCGCTCAAGGTCAGTAAGATGACCAGTTCACTTGGTGAATTGATCATTTTGAATGGACCAAACGAGCAATGTTGGGTTGTCCAGATTTGTGAGAAAAGATTTTCATTTTACTTGTACAATTTGATTGGGACAAGAATTGATCTTAGTATTAATTAGAAATGAAAGAGGAAAGTCAATTGGAGGCAAGTCTGGGAAGCAAACTGATTAGTTCACTTAGTGAACTGACCGGTTCACTAAGTGAACCAACCAGCTCACATTCCCAAACGACCAGTTTGCTTGTGAAACAACCGGTTTACCTGCCACAGTGCAATCAATTCATGGAAATTCTAGACCCTTCTACTCCCACTTTAGTCCCGCATTTCCTAGGGCTAAAAACCCTAACCCCTCCTATATATAGAGAGGTTCTGGGGTCTTTTCAAATAGAACAAATTAGAACATCAGTTGCTCTGCAAAGTTGTTGTCCTCTTTGGTTGTGGTATCCGAGTGAGCCCTAGCAAGTTCTACCTGTCCAGGGAGGAACAATGAGGGAAAGCAAACTATAGAAAAGCAACAGATTGTGGGAGAGTGTGCCAGTGACTAGTACACCGATAGAAGGTGATAACTCCTTCTAGTATCCTATAGGACATGACGACTAGAGTTCCCAATGGTCAGTGTGGAGTATCTATAGAGGTGGGAGATTTCTGTCGCTCAGGAGGACGACTGTCAACTGCAGTCCGAGTCAAGACCAAGAGCTGCATAGACGCCGTCGAAGACTAGGTGGTTGAAGATCGCACTATCTGCAAGGCATTGTCACTGAGCAAGCCTCAGGACCAGGTATGACTCGCTAAAACCATCCTTCCTATTTCATAGTCATTGATGTGGTCTGTGGTTATGGTTTTGTGGTGAGAGAATTTTTTTTATTTCTGCTGCCTTCTCCCTCACCTAAAACCCATCAGTGATATCAGATCCACATCAACGTACTGTGTTTTAGGATAATCGATATGATCGGTTTTTGGTTTTACCACATTTAATTTATTGCATACAATGTGAATATTTAACTAGATAAATTTCATGATCCCAAACTAAATATATACATATATGATATGGTATATATATGCAAATAATATGTTTCGCTCAAAATGGTTTTGATGGTGGATGTGTAATGTGGTTATGACCTATAAACCCCTATGTGTGTGCTTGGTTGGTTGTGTTTGTTTGCTCTCGGTCTGCGCACCAAGCCCTCTTCTTCTTTTTCTGATGTAACTTGAGATAACTCGAGATTCTTTTCCACCTTTACTCCCCCTGAATGTAACTCGGGGTTTCCCAATGAGATGTAAAAGTAGGATAGTTTATTTCATGTTACGTCAAACACTGGCGGGCACCCAGATGACCGATTGGAGGTGCGATACGATCGACTGGAGGTGCCAACTGATTGGTTGGTTGACCAAGGTGACCAATAGATGGTGCAGTTGGAGGCCTGACGAGAAGCAGATGACCTAACAAACCAACCATCTGGAGGAGTCAAATGATCGGTTGGTGACAACCAACCGACTAGCCAGGAGGAAATTCGATCAGTCATGTGATGAGCTGATTAAACTCAGAATGGCATAAGCATAGGATCTTCATCAACAACAGGTTGCATGTGATGTATACTAGATGACCATAATTCCTTGTGGCTCAAGGAATTATAATAGGATGACCATAATCATTGCTTTATCATTATTGCATGTTTTCCTTGTGGGATATAACATGTATATGCTATGTACCATATATGTGGTGACTGGATACATATATGTATATATAATCATATTAAAACCCCTCAAAATAATATTAAGTCTTAGATGCTTTCCATAAGCTGCACACATAATACTCTTGATCGAAAAGCATAGGCATCCCAAGGGTGGTGCGCTGTCTATCTCGTGGATGTGTGATGGTAGTTGTGTGGGTCCGCCAAGTGGGGTGCACTTCTATCGTCTTGGATTTTGGTTCGGGCTTAACTAAATGATCCTAATGGGATTAAGAACTTGGAGGCATGGAGATGTGCATGGCAAAGAGTTGCGCACGTCATCTATCCAAGAGTTGCATATGATGCAATTGGTAAGTGTTACCTACCTTAATAATTGATTATGAACGCTGGCGTTGGTAGGGTAATAATTCAATTATTTTGGATCTTGACTCACTAGAAGGTTGTACATTGCAATCTTCCTAATTGATGGCGAGGGCTATCAATTTGAACAAAATAGTGGGAGTGATAATTAATTAAAGGCCTAATTATATAATCAAAATTTTCCAAATCAATCAAATTAAGTCAAAAAGTGTTGGACTGAAATTGCATATTTCCTTTTTGTAGAACCAATGGGTGTCAACAATAATCACTTTTCATTGTGGTCGGTCCTTGAGAAGGACAAGCTAAATGGGACAGATTTCCACGATTGGTTTAGGACATTGAGAATTGTTCTCACTCAAGAGAGAAATCTCTATGTCCTAGATACACCAGCTTCAAAGGATCCCACTTCCACCGCACCAAAGGCAAAAAGAGATGCTTACAAGAAGCATATTGAAGATGTCATTGATGCAAAGTGCTTGATGTTGTGCTCAATGAACTGTGAGTTGTAGAGACAACATGATAGCATGGATGTCATTGATATGGTTCAGCATCTCAAGAACATGTTTCAAAACTAAGCACGGTGAGAGAGATGTGATGTCTCAAGGGTGATGTTCAAGTGCATCATGATAGAAGGAGATCTAGTTGGTCCTCACACACTCAAGATGATTGGGTATGTGGAGAACCTGACAAGACTGGGATTCCCTTTGAGCCAAGATTTGGTTACTGATGTGATACTGCAATCGTTTCCAGAATCTTACATTCAGTTTGGGATGAACTACAACATGAACAACTTTGACAAGTCTTTGACAGAGTTGTTGGCATGTTGAGGACAGACGAGGCACATATGAAGAAAGACAAACCCAAATCTGTGATGTTGATCAATAGAGAGAAGGGTAAGTCTAAAGGAAAGGGCAAGGGAAAAGGAAAGAAGGGTTCTGATGCTAGCTAGCAGCCTAAGTCATCTTTAGCTCTCAATCCCAAAGGAGGGGTGAACAAGGGAGGAAAATGTCACCATTGTCAAGAGCCATGACATTGGAGGATAAATTGCCCTCTCTATCTGGATGAACAAAAGAAGGAGGGGATGGAAGTCTCCACCTCAGGTATCATGAAATAAACTTGAAACATTTCTTTAATCTGAGGTATATGATACCAAGACATAGATCTGACATATATGATATGCATGATCTGAAAAGAAGTGATGACCTTTGTAAAAGGACCAAGAAGGAACATTCATCATTGGAGCAAGTGTTGCTAATATAGATAGGAGTACCTTTTAGTTTATTTCAGCCCAAAGGGCATATAATGGAGTTATGAACTGCTATTTTTGTAACATCCTCAATTCAACCACCTAATTTTCTTCCTTCAAAAATCAAGTAGCTAAATCTGAGCCGTTAATATCAAACCAAGAATCAAAGCACAAGAGTAAGATAAGCAATATTTTATTTCAAAATATTACACCCATACAAAAGGTATTTTTACATTATCTCATATATCAACAAAAAAAATGATACATAGGTTTAAAATTAAGCTTGATGCACCTTTGATTCTTGACGCCCTTCAGGATCTTTTCAAGATGAGTCTTCCATAAGGAAAGGTCCTATAAATAAAAATCTGCAACATGGAAGAATATGTCACAGCCCAAGTGGGAGAGTATGAGTTAGACAAATGTCTAAGTATGGAAAAATAGAGATAAGCAGCAAGACACTGTAAATATAAATGTATTCTTAATGCATTACTCAGATAACTAGAGTAACAAAAGTCCCAAAAAAATCATTGACCATCTACTAGCATGAAGCATAAGGAATGTGTATGTACGTATATTCATAAAGCATTTATCAGATGACAACTCTCTCAAAATGCTAGATCGATAATTTGAAGCATAATCAGGATTATTGGCATAATGATAACAAAAAGGGAGACCTTATTCCATAATTGAGTTTAACTACAACTCTCAGAGAAGGTGTCAAATCACCTCGGGCAACTGGCGTGCAACCACAAAAACTTGTTTAGCCAAAACCTTAGTCCAATAGGGTCACCAAAACACCTGTAAGTACCCTAGCACACCCCCAGCCACTTGTGCACACTGCATGCTCTATTCAATGACTCAGATTACCACATGCAGCCACTAGTTGCCTTTCCAAGACCAGAATAGGGTGCTCCTTGCACAAAATTTCACTTGGATAATCATTAGTTAGCATGCTTAATCTTTGCAGGAGATTATTCCCCATTACTAACTTGATGATGCCTAACTCTACATGACCAACCCAAGTGTGGGCCTGAGTATGGTAGAGTATTATACTCATCCATCCCTGACTCCAAAGGACTTAGATCTAGATCCCAAATGTATCAATCCCTAGACAAGACATGGTGACTCTATTACCAACACATCTCCCAATATAAGGTTTAGAATTAAAAGGAAATCATCAAAGATATACAACTCAAAATGATGGCTAGTCAAAATTAATGAGGTCAAAAGGTAGTCATGAATAAATGAATCACTAGTTGAGTATTTCACTATGACACCTAAAATGTAAACTTGTGGGATTGTGGAATTGAATCAGACAAATCTATGGTCAAAAGTGTGCAAGAGGTTAGGGAGTCCCCCCGTGTGAACACAGAACCAATTAAATAACCTTTCCTCTTTACTGGCTACATGCATCAGTGAAACAAGCATCTAGTAACCTTTGAAATGTCTGATGGAATTCCACTTTTCAACAATATCACATTACTCAATTAATAGGGAGAAATAAATGAAAAGGGAACCAAAAGACAATAGGACATGAATCCAAAGAAATGCTTGATTATCATCTAAAATCTTTGAACTCAATTTTGAAGGATAATATGGAAAAATATATGAAAGTCGTACCTAGCTTATCAATAAAGAGGTTGTGTATAGTTGATTGCTTATTCATTCTTAAAGAAAGTATATAAAGTATGCCTATACTCTTACTGCATATAATACCAAGACATTCTATACCATACCTTTCATTGATGTTGATATAATAGATTGTGATAGAAATTGAATATCATATTAAACAATACTAAAACCTACTTTTTGGATGACATAAGAGGTTATCACAAAACGTGGGAACCATACCTTTAGATGTACTTGATGCATAGTTCCACAAGAAAACCATAGAATCATTAAATATATCCAGTTATGATATGTTTTTTGCAGCATTACGTCGCATGTGCCATCACCTCGATCCTCATCCCCAACAAGAACAACTTCAAGGATTTCTCTCACTATAGTAGAAGAGAGACAACTTAAAGCATCATGACATGTGTGGAAGATATAGTATTTGGATTATCTTATTACAATGGAGGTGGGAGATAGTAGGTTCCTGTATATAGATGGTTTGTTGGGAAGTGGTTCCATTCACTAACATAGAGGAAGAGAGAGTGATTCACTAGTCTAGAGAGAGATGCAAGGTTTATGGTTGGGAGAGGGGCTAGGATAAGGGAAGGACGTCCACCTTTGTTTTGGGGATGAAGAGGAGAGAACTTATGCTTATGGTGGGGTGGATGGGGGATCTTTATATAGGAATGGTGAAGGGTAGCATGGTCCTAATTGCAAAAAGTGTGTGGACATGGGTGCAAGGTGTCATTTTAGGTGGATGTTTACTAGTTAGGTTACACACAGATGGTTAGGTGTCATCTCAAGAATAGCTAGATGACACATGGAAGCATATGTGTCATTTCAAGATAGCTATTAAAGGGTGGTTGACACATGGCAGGATAGGTGTCAACTTTTAGAGGTGCTAGGTGTCAAGGGAAGGATAATGCCACTCACCTACTTGCTTCACCAACTAATGTGCTTGCTCAAGCTACATACTTTCTATCCAGCTATATGCTTTCCTACATAAGCATCTTGCTTGCCACCCAGCTACCTACTTGTGTGTTTACCCACCAAAATGTTATTTTTCAAAAATTGACAAAAAGTACTGCAATTATATTTTCAATATATAAAATCTTTTAAATAAATCATAATAGATTATTTTAACATTTAAAATTGATTTTACGAATGAATCCTCAAAGAAGCTTGTTTTATGAATATCTCTAAATAAAGAGTTTTAACTTGGTAAAGAGATCAGGATGTTACAGTTTCATTTTTCCAATAAATAGAAACACTTTATTTTTGCATCTTGTAATGACAAGGATGTCTATCAATAAAGTTGATATTTCAATTTCAAAGATATGATCTTTTGTGGGAATGCCTTATTTATCTTGTGGTACTTGGTATGCATAAGATAAAATGATACCTAAAAGTTATTGATGACTCAAACAAATAATTAGCATTATCATGAGAAATTCATTTCTAGTTTCCATGTTGATGGATAGACTAGACTCTTTTGGGTGTGAACAATTAAGAGATATGAATGTCTTGGGCATGATAACAAGTCAATCTTTGCTAGATGGAGTGGGAGAATGACTATTATATTGGGTATAATACATATTGATGTATTTATATACCTATTGGAATAAATGCTAATGCTTCAGATGGTGTTTAGTGAAATACCAATATGAATATCTTGAAGTGTTCAAGAATATCATAAATGAAGTACAAACTTGGTAAAAGTATTAACTCTTTGATATGATCAATGAATGGGGTAGTTAAACCAAATGTTTGAGGACCTTGTCACTAATTATGATAGTGTATCATAGAGAACTCATGATGTCTAAATCTAAGAAGGAATCATACTCTAAAGAATTAGAGCATGATCATAAAATAACCAATCTTCTAGAATTCTTCTAAAGAGCATGCTTTACTCTAAGTAAAGAAGATTAAGAATCACAAGTGTTGTGGGTTCTCAAATTCCTGATGTAAAAAATACACCTCATATATCTAGGTGATGAATTGGTCATGTGATGAGCCAATACGCTAGATGATGTTGAGAGACCAGATTTTGAGTTATGATTTAAGGGCCATAAGATCCAAAATGACTTCCATGTGAACCAATTAAGGTATGACCTTATGGTAGCACTTGATTGGGATAAAACCCATAAGTGCAATTGGGTCTTAAGAGTTAAGACTGACATAGATGACATGTAGAGAAAGGATCATGCTTTCTATTAGAACTTGAAAGACGATGAAATTTGGCATATAGATATTAAAACCGCATTCCTAGCAGGAATAAGATAAGGTTGTGTACGTGACACAACCTGAAGGGTTTTATGAATCCAATAATGCAAATGCAGTCTATAAGTTACAAGGGATTAATCAATATGATTGATTAAATACAAGCAACTCAGAACTGGAAGTCTTTACTTTAATTATATAGTCAAAAGGTTTGACTGATATATCAAAATAAAGAAGGGATCTATGGTTACAAAGTGTTAGTGGGAGCGTATTCACATTCCACATGATGATGAGGAATGAAATGTTCTAAAATAGAAACTGGTGTGGAAATACCTTCTTTAATGGAAGATAGAGAAATGTCCTATGTGATAGGAATAGAGATCCATAGAGATAGTTCTCAAAAACCTCTTGACCAGGTAAAGAGAGATCATACATTGGCTATCTGTACTGAAGGGCTCAATATGCACAGATTCAGTGGGAAAAACTTGTCCATGCTACATGGAGTTAGTATCTCAGATGCCAAGTGTCCCAAATTCTTACAAAGAATAGGAACACATAGATAGATATTGATCTATCATGTATGTAATCATCCCATTATTTTGTATGTATTCAACATGACAAGAAAATATGTATTCATCATCTTGTATGTATTGGACATGACAATATGATATGCTCATCCTGTTAACTCGTGCGACGAGTGGATGTCTGTCTACTTCCAGTGAGAGTCACTAGAATACCATGAAGAACATGTTTGGTACTTACGAATTACTAGTTCTATGGTAATATAAGGAAGAGTTGAGTATAGAGAGTTACACTGATGCAAGCTTCTGAAATGACTGAAAATGATCGTAAAATATAAAATATAAAAGTGAATATCAGTTGATAAGTGGAAATTTTCTGATTTAATAGTTGTTTAATTATAAAATGGAATGTTGAGTATCCTTGTGTTATGAACAACAAAAGAAACTATATGGATCTAGAAGTTCATAGAGATGGACTTATAGATATTCCAATCATTGATGACAAGTACTAATACTGAGTCAAACAATGGAGCTAAATGTAGGCAAGGAATATCAGATCGCATATTATGGCAACTCCATCTCATATGATATGTTGTACAGTGAAGAGATGTGAAACATACAATATACTGACTAAAGCAAAGTGTTGCTAACTCATTGCGTTAGCACTAGAGCAGTAGAAACATGTGGGACATGTTTGGAGATCACTAAGAATATGATTCAAAGGTGATTGGATCACAATGCAAGTGGGAGTCTATTGGTATGTATGCTCTGGGAGCCAATCATAGGACGACTGGATTGGGATACATTAAGATTGCTTTGATAACTATCAAAGGCAAGATTCCAATTTATTATAGTTCAATCAGTTATGACATAATGATAGAATAGAATGAATGTCTAGAGAATGACAATACTCGATGATGCATGTCTTCAGGTTGAGGACCTGAAGAATGAGATCATACAGATGCTAAGAGTTTGTACATTCTTGTTTTGTCCCTAGTCAGATGTCATTATGGAAGGTTGATAGACAATAATGACACAACAAGACTAGAGTATGTGTTGGTTGATGACAGAGTCTCATTAGTCATGATATGTGATATCAAACCAAGCACATAGAAATATAGATTGGGTACACTTAGACATGAAATCACTACACTCATCACATGTCGTTGGGTACACTTTGACATCATCAAACGCAATCCTAAAATATAGATTGTTAGAAAGATGATGATTGGGTGACTTTGACACATGGGATTTTGACTGTGAGTGATAGATATGGGATTTGTCCCTCTTGAGGGAGTATGATATCCATGGACACTTGATAAGTGAGACTGAGAAAAGCATGTGCATGCACGTGTGAGTCAATATATGATATTGATGGCACACGTATCTCAGACACTCTGCTTTGGATAAAGGAACATGAATGAACGTTGAAAGGATGACAACTCCATGCCTTGAGTTCATTTAGGATATCTGAGACAAAGATATTATACATTCACTGGAACACCAATCATAGACTTTAGGATTGAAAGTTGTTCTCCAACTTTCCTCTTCACTTGGGTAGAACTGATTTGCGACTAGGCACCACTCTTTGCTTGTGATGTCATAAGCTAGTTATGGACATTCACTACCAATGTGAAATGGGATCTATAGGGTCACAAACAAAGGATTTATGTGGAAGAGGAATTTATCCATAAATGATGTTTGGATTGATTACTGAAGGTGTTTAGGTACTCAATCAAACATTCAATCAATTGACTTGACTTAGAATCATCAAGTTCAAGTGTTGAACTAACTGATTTGAGTGTCAGATTGATTGAGAATTGCATTGACTGGGTTCTGCACAATCTGGACCACCAATCGACCGGTTCACTGGGTGATTGTGGGAGAGTGTGTCAGTGACTAGTACACCGATAGAAGGAGACAACTCCTTCTAGTATCCTATAGGATAGGACGACTAGAGTTCCCGGTGGTCCGTGTTGACTATCTATAGAGGCGGGAGATTTCTATCGCTCAGGAGGACGACTTTCAATTGTAGTCTGGGTCAAGACTAGGGGCTACACAGATGCCATCAAAGACTAGGTGGTTGAAGATCGCACTAGTTGTGAGGCATTATCACTGAGCAATCCTTAGGACCAGGTATGATTTTCTAAAACCATCCTTCCTATTTCATATGCGTTGATGCGATCTGTGGTTATGGTTTCTCTCACCTAAAACCCAACACTTAGATCCCCAAACCCATTGGTCTCGGTTAAGACACACCAAGAAGGTCGAGACAAAGGGCAACACACATATCCTGGTCAAGTCAAAAGACCACCAAGACATCTAGGTCGAGACACACCTCAAGAAGATCACTGTCTCGACCCAACCTCCACCCAAACCCTCATGGTTGAGACAAAACCATCTAGAGAGGGTGTCTTGATCAAGACACTCATAAGACACATCCTCAACGTTGAGATAAGGGTCTCCACACTCAACCATGTCCACATGGTCTAGACACATCAAAACCTTAAAACCCTAATCACCTCTAAGGGTGTCACCACTCATCCAATGCCCAACTAAGGTGCTCCAAGGTACCAAAATGTCACTCATGAAGCCAAGATAAAGAAGGAACACAATAGATATGGCAAATTACAAGATAGCCCTAATATTTGGGTAAATTATAATTTGACCCAAAACAAGCACACAAACCACAAACATCATCCAAACAAGCTCATACTAGAGACGTAAGCTCTCCAAAAGTTCTAAAAACATCTCAAAGGATTGGAGCAAGGTCCTAATAACTTACTCAGCCAAAGAAAATAGGATTAGCCCAAAACACATGTCAGGGGCCTTACAAGCCATAAACCCCTAACAAGGTTTTTTCCCCCGAATTCCAAAGCAAAAAGCGACATGTACATCCTACACAACCTCAAGCTCCTACTGGGTCAACGAAAATAGATATAAAGAAAATGAGGACATATCAAAATGAGATAACTCCATCTAACCTATCTCTACTCATGGGTTGACCTCCCCTTCTGGCTGACTCAAGGTGTAAAATTGAGTTGTCACTTGTTGTCATCCTCGTTCCCCACTAGCTTGTCTAGAGGAACCAACCTACAAAGCTTGTCCACATACTCTTCCACCGCTGCTAAACTATTGTCTCTATGAGCCCTACCCACTTTGTCTCATTTGTTGGGTCACTTCATCACCTTTCACTAGATACTTATACCTCAGATGTCCTACCTGCCCCGTCATTGTGGCCTACACGGCCCCGTCACTGACACAAATGTTGTAATGTGGGTTCCTATAGGTGGAAAACTGTGGCCTCTTCTCTTACTTGGTGACCACTATGGATGGCTTGCTCCTCTTTTTTGTGATGGTGGTAGTGAGAACCTAGGATCCTTAAAGACACCTGATGATTATTCTTGGTATTGTGTCGGTCTCTTCTTTGCACCTTTCTCACACTTCTCAACCATAGATCTCTCTATCCTCCAAATTGACTCCACAAATGTGGAAAAAGACTCTCTATCCTCTAAGGTTACTGTCGGCATTGTTAACTCCGTATTCAACCCTTTCTCAAAATGTATGATTCTCTCTTGATCTATAGCAGCCATGTGAGGATAAAACATCAACAACTCCATAAACTTCACTTCATACTCGTTGATCGACATGGATCCCTGTCGGATCCTCTCAAACTGGCTAATCTTCTCATCCAGATAGGTCTGAGGGAAGTACTGACTGATGAAATCATGTCAGAGCTCCTCCCAAATGATCACAACACCTGACCTTTTCTCCTCTTCTGTGGACCACCAATGCCAAACACTCCCCTTCAAAGGATACATTGCGTGTCTCACTTTGTCTACCTTGGGGATGTTGAGGATCTTAAAGGCCTCTCCAACTCCATCAACCAAACATCTGCATCTGCTAGATCTATTGAAGATCCATAATCTACAACCTCTCCAACACCTCTTAGTCAGCACAAGAGAAAACAACGTAGAAACATATCAAGTCTAACTACAAAATAGCCTAGCCTACCTTGATATATAGGCACAATGCTAGTGAACTGAGCTACGACCCGTAGTCATACTACTACCAGGATATGGCCCACAACCAATCCTATGAAAGTATAATAAATATATACTAAGTCACATGATTGAGATACGGCCTGCAGTCACACTCCTACCGGGGTATGGCCCATAGCCAATCTTGTGAATGTGTATACTCAACAGTATATGACTTTGATCTTCCACTGAGGGAGAACCCGTTTCACCATCCAGCACTAATATTGATACTGGAATAGACTTATGTCCAGGTCAAACTACATGATTAAGGTTCCACTTAATTAGTTAGGCCAATTAAGTGTCTTTTACCATCAATTAATTTGCAACATATAAACCACAAACAAATCCTACAAGAAAAGAGCATAGTACAACTTCAGAAGATATAAAATGTATAAGGTGTGAACTTGTCACTTCATCACATAGCACTGCCATTCACAAGTCCCACGTCACTATCACACAACCATACAAGACTGTCACCAATGTCACATCATTGTTGGAAATCAATCCGTTAATCAAATTATTCATGTATCACATGTGTCTCATCATGCCTCCTAAAGGGTTACAGTCATCCCTGTGTCATAATATATTCACCATAGAATGCATTGGATATGGTATTCATTTCACCTACAAGGTTAGGGGTTCATAAACAAGAGCGATAAAACATCAAAGTATTATAACCACTTTGAGAGAGAGAAGCAAACACATTATATTACCCAAAATTAGGGTTATGGTTTTTTATTTACCCGATTAGGGTTTTATAGCTATACTTAATCACCAAACCCTAGGTACACCACTTCCCACTTTCTTTAGCATGTTAGGTTAAGCCTCATTACTTGGTTATGATTAGATAATTATCTCAATAGCCCTAAGTATTACATCATTCATACATATACATGTACCCATCCCATTATGTTGTACATAGATAACAACCATGCATCATGTGTGTGTATCAACCATCTATCACATGTGTGTGTCATGACCAACCATTACATTCATGTTTTGACAACCCTCAAGCATGGTTCTTCAACCATGACAAGCCCACACATTGTTGCTGTAAGGAGTGGGAACCGAGAAGGGGATCCACTCCCTACTAAAATTTTGAAGAATAAAACATCCATTCCAAAACACACTCAAATGTATGTTGAATTTTCAAATTTCAATAAATGGTATTCAAAACAACCAAAGTGTAGTAGCAGAAGCAAACAAATGACTATATTCAATTTTCACAAAAGATTACAAAAGTACATCATAATCTCCCATAAGAGTTTACATGTATGATACAACATAAGGATCTAAGTAGAGGGAAGTTTAACCTACTTCAAATCTATCTCCAAGAAACATTTCCAAGATCTAGGTCCATGTTGGAAGGTATGTTCTCATTGGTCATGTTCAACACTTTGATCTAAACCTGGGTGGTTGGGAAAACACCTAGAAAGAGAGATAAAAACAAGGTATGTGTCAAATAATAAACAAGAACAAAAGATATGGAAATAAAATTAAAGTAAAGGGTAATATTTCATCATAAGATGAAGAGATCAAGAGTATGAGGCATAATTAGATGGATGTTTTCCATATCAAGAAAAATAATAAAAGATTTGCATGCATGATTAATATTGACTACATTAACTAAGTAGGGTTGAGTAACCTACCAGGCCTCAACCTATAGGTGAGGGGAGAATTAATACATTTCCAACCACCTGCACATATTTTTATGGGGGAGAATAAGACATTCCCAAGGGTGAATTAATACATGCCCTGTCTATGGGTGGTTGTACATAAGTACCACTACTACAACTAAATAGTCCATAAGATCAACATGCTACAAAAGAAATCATGGCATCATATATTTGGAACATGGCAGTGGGGTTCAACACCCAAACAAAAGAGAAACAATACTGATTTAGAGGTATACATAAAAATGGATTCAAGAATAGAAGATTTAGGCTTAATTTAAGCCTCATTAGGGAATATAGGGTTTGGTTGCAATTATCCCAACATAGGGTGTAAAGAATACGCATACCTCTCTTACTTATATCAACTACTAATTTTCACCACTTTAATTTTGAACCCATGTTCCACTTTGCCTATTTTCAATGTATTAACATGTATTAGAGTGCATTATGCACGTTAATGTAAAGAAACACTAATTTTAGACCTTTTTAGAAAAACTTCATTTTAGACTCTGAAAACCTTACTAATGAACTTTTCAGGTTCTCTTGATCAAGAAAACATATTTTTATGTTAATTTTGGAGTTATGTTGATTAAGATGTAATTTTATGGATTTTATTCATTAAATTCATTTTACAAAAATACCCTTCATCAAACCTCAAAATAAGACCTTGAAAATATTTTTATTAGATAGAAATTAATTTTTTGATTCCAAAACATATTTATTTGTCAAATTTTGGTAAGTGGATTAAAATATATGAATTTTTCAATTTGAACGAATCAGGAAATGACAATTCAGATATCTTCGAGAGGGAGGAAGAGTGAGAGAGAGGGAGAAAACATCATTTGACCCAAGATTAGAGTTGGAGTTGCGTAGGTAACCAAACTAGAGATTCTAGAGAAGGTAAAATATCAAGAAACCAAAACTCTAGAAGAACATGGTAAATAGATATGGAGATCGTCGATTTTAAACATAGAAGCTTGAGTTTTAAGCATGTAGTAAGCAATATATGAAAATGGGGTTATAAAATTTGCCTCTAGGAAGGTGGACAGGTTCAAGCAGTAAGGTTCACAAGCTAGAGAGGCTAGTTTCTCCAACAAAGCTCCTATCTCGAGCAAGAAGTACCTTCTCCACTTTAGAGGTGAAAACCCCTAGAAAAAGAACCTGGAGATTATGTGTTTAAGGGCTCTAGGTGGGGTTTCACCATGGAAGGTCATGGTTCTGACCTGGAAGAAGGTTGGAGGAAGATGAACAACATGAAAATAGAGAAGTGAAGGAGGAAACTTACTAGTTTTGGTCAAAATCACCAAGAAGGAGCTTTCACTAGTACAGAATTGTCCTTTAGTGTCGGATATATAAGCTTTTTGGCATCGGTTTCCAAGTGACACCCAAGTGGGAGCCGCTAAAAGTATACACTTTCAACGTCAATTTTTATCTGACGCCATAACCCTTCCCGCCACCAATAAAATGTGCCAGCAAGGGCACCATACGCGTCGGTTTATATCGATAACCGACACTATATCCATGCTAAAGACGTCAGCTTTATACTAATAACTGACGCCATTAACCCATCTCGAATGAAAAAAATCAGCCCCCAGAAAGGGATAAAGATGTCGGTGTTATACTAATAACCGACGCAGTAAGGTTTTGTAGTCAGTTTTATACTAATAACCGACGCCTATGTTCTGATTTTTTTTTCTTATCAGTTTGCAGGCCTGCTGTTCGGCTGGTCAACAGGATGCAGAACCTATAGTTCAGTTCTGAATTGTAGATTTACAACACCCTTGATTTCAGCCAACAACAGGCCACAAATCTAAAAAATTAACAAGGATAGACAATAATTTATGATCATGTGATTCACACACATATATAAGCACATTTAATTCATATTATTTTTCATCACACACATGTAGAAACTAGTAGTTCCATTTCAAATTTCCTCCATTTTCACACACATTTAGCAACCTGCAATTCCATTCATTTCATCTCTTTTCACATTCAGACACATGTAGAAACATTCATGTATTCATCTTCACATTCACACATATGACAATTCAAAAAAATTCATTCAGACATGTATATATAAAAGTTTCACATGTCATCAAATACAAAAATAATTATGAGAACAAAGTTTAGAGATATCATTCTTTATTATTATCATCATGATCATTATCGTCATCAGTATTCCAATGATAATAAAAAATTTCCACTACTTGTAAGGTTTTTTCCCATTGTTCTCTTACATCATCTAATTCTTCCATCGTATAGGGAGTATGTACATCTAATAACTTTTCACCTGTAGTGAAGTCACTGGTTTTAAACACCTGCAAAGAGAATGACGTATATATATAATTAATAATATATAATAAGATTGATATATTTCATATTATCTAATGAGACTATATATAATACATGTTGTATGGTATCGATTTCCATTGCAGCATGTTTGATAATTAGGTCCATATATCACATCACATAGTATGCACATGCCCAACCGTTGTCTTGTTTAGCACACTATAAATTGAAACATACAAAATGTTCAAAAATACAAACAACCACAGTTCACATAAATAATATATACATTGGAGTCGGGAAATTACTTTCACATTCTCCCAAATTAGTAATTGTTTCTTTTTCTTGGAGATGTTTCCTCCATCTTTTTTGAACTCTCTTAAAGCCCTACATGTTAATGTAACACATAAAATTGCATAATTAAATGGTAATGTAATAACATATGTTAATGGATATAAAAATATGAAATATTTCTCACATGAATAATGGCCTTTTCATTGGGTGTCCATATAATGTGTCTAATTCCTTCCCCGCAGAATCTAGATAACAAACAGTGAACATCTTGGGGACATTAACCGGTAACTCCCAAAGCCTACTACTAGAGGTAAGAAAGTTAAAAATCAATAACTCAAAATCTACAATAAAAATGTAATTTTCTTAAGTCCAAATTGTAAGAAAAGTAAACTTACTCAACATTGAATGGAGCTATTATCACTGACTTATTTTTTGTACCAAAATAATGAAAAGTGACAGAGCAGTATGAGGTAACTGATGAAGGCTCTTTATCTATGAGACTGATCAAAGATGGAACTTGAAAACTCACATGGAAAAATAAAAAATCTTTATAGATCGTGTGTAATTGGCTACAAAACATGTATTACTTATGCATTAATATATAAGAAACCAGATCACCATATATAAAATAAGGTATATGTATGTGTAAATAAGATATCACCATATCCATAACTCTATCATAGATGTATTCAACCAATCATAATGAAACAACTCCAAAATATTTTGTATAAATAGATTGTTATCGTATGATTTACCTAAAATATCCACTGGAATAGAAACTTTTATAGGACAAATTGGGTTGTGTTATCCTATACATACTGCCATACCCTTACAATTAGGACCTAACAATGTGCATAGGTCCCTTGGAAGCCAACTAGGTACTTCAGGAGGTGGAGGTGGAGGCCGAGATGTAGTGGGTTTCTTCCTTTTGACCTGTATATATAATTTCATATCAATTGACTGTATACACACTAATAAATTAACGTAATGTAAATTTATTATACAATATCAGTGTAGATGACATCCGTATTGGGCCACAATATCCCTCTATCTTCTGCTTCACCAAGCATTTCAAAATTTGGGTGGGCATATGGAAATGGATGATCCCTCCAATTGGGGAGTACATGTAACTCACACGAACCGCACCATCTGGTACTAGAGTCCCATGAAACGTGTCCCCTAGAAGGGGTGGGTAAGCCTCGGCCTCTACAATGATAAATTCTTTGCTTTTTGGACGGCATGGCAGGAACCCCTACAAATTTACGTAAAGAATGTTATATATATATATATATATATATATATATATATATATATATATATATATATATATACATAAACATATCATCTTCAAAAGACTATCTACTATGTCATAAAAATACTTACAGCGGACGTGCTAGGTGGTGGGTCCATAGGATTACTCCCAACCTCTATAGTAGGAGAAGAGCGACATGCCATAGGTATACTGTCTGAGTGGCATTCTAAGATGCCTGCCACTTGCTAATTGATTCATGGAGTCTCTTATCAAGTGCTTCCTCGACTCTCCTATTAATTAACTCATCTACCTATACATGGATAAAAGAAATGCTAGGTTTTTATTATTGAATTCCCTTTCGTAATAACATTCTAAAAAAAGAATAGGTTACCTCATCTTGTGAAAATCCCGCTTTTGGGACAAGTTTGCACTGTTATGGCCCAAAGAACGCTTTTATGCCCACACCAGCGCTTGCACCCCTAACACATCCAGGATGCTCTAGGTTACCAAGAGCAACTATCAATCCATCCCTTGTGCCCTTAGGGATGAATTTGCCTTCCTTCCTCTGCTCATGAAGCTCCTGCTAATTGCCATCAATAGAAATTGGTAAGTAAACATAAAAATAATCAATATCAATTTCTCTAAGAGTTGAATTTTACCATTTTTAGCCGCCTCAGTAGTTGCGGGATTGGTTATATCTCCTTTCTTGTTTTGCCTCCCAGCTATCCACATAGCATGGTGAGGAAGAGGTGTGGGAGCAATAGTAGAGGACTCCACAGTCTCCTGATAGCAGCAGACTGAGTTAGACTCAGCCTGTAGTCTTTGGCGAACACCTACATACCCTTTTGGGCCCATCGTGTGGTCATGCACATTCAGTGCACGCCTTGCTCTTTGAGCATCGTTGATAGCCTTGTTAGTAAGCACATTGATTTGGTTAGTAACACTAAAGGTTAATCATAAATAAGTGAATACATAAGAATGTATATTAATTAAATTGGGAGTGGAGCTTAATACCTTGAATTCATCAATTTTTCTTTTGGTAACAAACTCCTCCCAGTCACTGGGGTCCAGGTAATTCCATTGCTCAGTGGTTGACTTCTTCCTCTTCTCAACATCTCGTATGTAATCTCAGGTGACATTTGTCCTATAGTTCCTTAGGACCCTCCCACAGCGTTGCATCACACATTTACGATGCAACTTTTCATCCAGTTCAAATATACTCTGCAAAATAGAATTGCTATTAACTAGTATCCTAAAAATTAGTAATCTACAAAATAGAATTGCAAATAATAATAACTCACGCATAGTTTCTTCCATACTAAGTATTTCTTCTCCTTAGGAACTTTATGCCAAGATTCTACATTAGGACTACAATGGCTACGAGTAAGAACCCCAAGATATCAAATAAATGAGTTACGGTTCACTCCAACTGGATTTCTTGCATGATCAAAATCCACAGCCAGTTTGGGTCCATTGCCCCTTTGTTGTAGTAACTTGTTCACCATAGTGATGCCCCTCACTTTTTCAATTTTTATGCTGCTCATCAAGTGCCCCAAGTTCTTCAGGGGGTACATCGTCAACCTAAAATCTGACAAAATAAACACACTTACATGATATAACTATAAATGGACATATAGATAGAAATATAGGATATATTTTTAAAACTTACATTGTGAGGCGGCGCATTGATATCCTCACCCTCACGGTAATCATCATCACAACCATCATGCTCATCCATCTGAAATCAAACATTTAGCATTTGACATAACTTGAAGATAATAAAACATATAAAAAATATAAACATGCATGCCTCTAATATTGTGATCTTTTATCAATTAACATTCCTTCATTGTAATCTCCGTGCACATACAAGTCATCATTAGCTTCAATATTTGGTGGTGTTGGGAACCCAACTGAGAATGGAATGGATTCATCATACTTATCATAGTACTCTTCTTCATCTATAGGATCTTCAATGAACTGTCTTTTACCATGAAGAACAACCGACCATTTATCATTTGTAGGATCATCGATATAAAATACTTGTTTCACATGTGATACCAATATGAATGGTTCACCCTTCTTGCCAATCTTTTCAAAGTTCACTAATGTGAAACCCAATTCATCCACTATAAATCCTTTGGTGTTATCAACCCAGTTACATTTAAAGAGAAGAATTCTAAAATCTACATAGTCAAACTCCCATATGTCTTCAATGACACCGTAATATGACATTTTAGCTTCATGTGGACTCTTATCCTTTGCACTTGCAAAAAACAATGAAGACGCTTGAAGGGTGGCCCTACTATTTTGGACGACACTCTTATCATCTTGATGCTTTGTGTAATATGAGAATCCATTTATGGCAAACCCTTCATAAGACATAACATTCAATTTTGGTTTAAAGGTGAGGCATTTGATAGTTTTAGTAAGATTATTTGGTGTTTGAGATAGTTGATGTAAGAATTTATTTTCAAACCACTTAATAAATGTCTTTTTATGCACTCTAGCAAGCTACATTAAATTGGCTCGAGGATATTGTCTCTTGATAAAATTGGTATGTTCCTCGATATAAACACTCACTTCATCGATGTTGTGTAAAATATACAAGTGACCTTGTTCCAACTTCTCATGGTTGATTACTTTCATCCATGATCCCAAAATTCCTTTTCCGGAATACTCCTCAATATTCTTGTCATTAACAAGAGCGTCATTACCACTCAGAAAGTCATTGCAAAAATCAATAGCCTCTCTCACCACATAACCCTCAATAATACTCCCTTCAGGCCGATAACAGTTTCGAACATCACCTTTAAAAATGCTCATGTATCGTTCAAAGGGATACATCCAATGCAAGAAAATTGGTCCCAACATTTTCACTTCCCTAGTCAAGTAGACAACTAGATTTACCATGATATTAAAGAACGAAGGAGGAAAGTACATCTCAAGCTGACATAGGGTAACAACCACTTCTCTTTGTAATTTATCGAGAGTAACAAGGTCAATAACTTTGTTGCACATACTGTTGAAAAAGAAACAAAGTCTGGTGATTACAAATCTTACATGCTTCGATAATATAGATCGAATTGCCATGGGAAATATTTGTTGCATTAGAGTTTGATAATCATGAGATTTAAGACCTATCAACTTCAGATCTTTCATTGATACCAATCTACAGATTTTGGATGAGTAACCCTATGGCACCTTAACATTTACCAAGCATTCACAAAAAACTTTCTTATCCTTTCTAGACAACTTCAGATCTTTAGTCTTACCTGGTATATTCAATAGAGTACCAATGATGCTATCACATACATTTTTCTCAGCGTGCATGACATCGATACAATGCCTGACTGCCAAAGAACTCCAATAAGGAAGGTCCCAAAATATTGACTTGTTCTTGAATAAAGATTTGTCACTCCGTGTGGCCATGGTACATTGTGATCTATTACCAAATTCATTGGCAAAGTCTTTTACTCTTTCATAAACAACCTCCCCCGGTATAGGTTTAGGTGCACTCCGTTCCTCATTCCGTCCATTGAATGCTTTGTACAACCTATAATACGGATGGAATTTTGGAAGAAACCTTCGATGACCAAGATATACAGTCTTGCTGCCATGCTTTAGTCGTATTGAATTAGTGTTCTCTTCACATATAGGACACACTTTAGATCCTTTGACACTATATCCAGACAAATTTACATATGCTAGAAAGTCATTAATAGTGCAAAACAACGTAGTGTGAAAATGAAATGTCTCTCTTCGTGAAGCATCATAGGTCATCACACCTTCACCCTAGAGTTTCTTTAAGTTATCAATCATAGGTTTAAGATAAACATCGATATCATTTCCAAGTTGTTTAGGGTCCGATATCAACAATGACAACACAACGTACTTATTTTTCATACACAACCAGGGAGGAAGATTATATAAAACAAGCATAATTGGCCAAGTACTATGTTTGCTACTCAATGTCCTGTACGGTTTCATCCCATCTGTACAAAGCCCAAGTTTTAGATTCCTGACTTCTTGACCAAATTTAGGGTATAATAAATCAATCTTCTTCCACTGTGGAGAATCAGACGCATGTCATGGGTTCCCATCATTATTTTTCTTAACATCTACATGCCACCTCAAATTCTTTGCACCTATCGGATTGGCAAACAAGCATTGAAACTATGATATTATAAGTAGATACCACATCATCTTTGCAGGAGAACCAATTTTGGACTCCCCCGAAGTCGTCAATTTATACCTTGACGCACCAAATTTTGGACAATCTTTCAAATCCACATAGTCCTTTTGAAATAATACACAATCATTCAGGCATGCGTGTATCTTCTTGACCTCCATTCCCATTGGGCACCACAATTTCTGTAACTAGTATGTTGAGATTGGCAGCTCGCTTCCTTCAAGAAAAATTTCTTTCAATAAAGACAACAATGACGTGAAGCTTTTGTCGCTCCATCTATTGTTAGCTTTTAGCTTATATAATCTCAACACAGTGCTAAGCTTCGTAAACTTAGTACAACTTGTGTATAATGGTATCTCAGCATCATGCACAATGTTTCTAAACATGGGAGGTGGATTGGTGTGCTCTACCCCACAACTATCCAACATCGCATCAATGATGTCTATAGGAATTGGTTCATTCACATCTACATCATCGGAGGCAATTTCTTCTTCCATACAAGCACTACTATCGACATCCACTGATTTCAAGTTTGAAATCTCTCCATGCCAGTGTCATTCTGTATAGCCTTGTACAATCCCGTTGCACATGACATGACTTTTGATTTTGTCACCAGTGCTGACTTTCAAGTTGTTACTGCAATGCCTATATGGATAGTACAACCTATCTCCAGGTTGTTTCCTATGTTCCTAGGTAAATCTAATAAATTGATCAAGACCAGAAATAAAATCTGGGGTGCAGTGATTTGGAATGGACATCCATGATCTATCCATTCTATGATCAAAGAGAAAACAAGTATATATTAGGGTTTAGGGTTAAAAGATTAGGGTCTAGGGTTAAAAGATTAGGATTTATGGTTAAAATTTTAGGGTTTAAGGTCTTATTTATAATAAATTTGTACCACCTATCCCATTTGTGAAACCCTAATCACACTAGTAAGTGTATAATGTGTATTGGTTTTTCAAGAAAATTTTGGCAGCATTTCCCCAATGTTCTCCAACTACATATGTACTTAGAGAACAAATGGGAAAATGCTACCGAAATTTTCTTGAAAACCCAATACACATTTTACACTTACATCCTAAGTGAGATTAAGTGTTCAAGAACAGTCCCAAAGTGGGGAGTATCCAAGATTTACTCCTAATGAGTAAATCTTGGACAAGTTTCTAGGCCAACAAATACATGCATGTTGTCATTCTTATATCTACAATCCTAGTTTCATCATTCATATCCTAAGTTTTATGTGACATCATTTAATCATGCTTGTCAGTAAATACTAAAAAGTAAATCATAGAATGATCTATCCATTCTATGATTAAAGAGAAAATAAGTATATGTTAGAGTCTAGGGTTAAAAGATTAGGGTTTAAGGTCTTATATATAATAAATGTGTACCACCTATCCCATTCTTGATAATATAATTACAATTCATCACAATCTCATTACAATTCATCACAATATAATTTTAGGGTTTACAATTCATCACAATCTCATTACAGTTCATCACATTATCATTATAATTCATCATAACATATTATGATTTATAAATAATTTTCAATTCCAATAAAATACATAGTTACATATATACATTTTCATACAATCATCACAATATAATTAGATTTAGGACAAAAACATATTAGAATTTATACATAATTCCAATTCTAATCAAATACATTACATGCATTTTTATCACAACAATATAATCAATGCAAAAAAAAAGTAGAGAAGGACCAACCTTGTCAGAGGGAAGAAGGCAGAGGCGGCAGCGGCTCCGACTAGAGGAGCAGCTAGCAGCGACGGAGGCTAAGTGACGGTGGCTGGAGGAGCAGCTAGCAGTGACACTGGTGGCTAGAGGAGAAGCTAGCAATAGGGACGATGGCAGAGGAGCATCTAGCAGTATGGATAGCCGACGACTGGAGGAGCAGCTAGCAGTAGGCGGCAGAGGACCAGTTAGCAACAGGGACGACAGCTGGAGGAAAAGGTAGCAGCAGGGATGGTGGTGGAGGACCAACAAGGACGACAGTGGTGGAGGACCAACAGGGACGACGACAGTAGACGGAGTCACTGGAATTGTCAGAATCACCAGACCTAGTGAAATTGTGATGAAACAGAGAATGGGGAAGAGTCTATTTTGCGCAGGTGCTATTAAGTTTTCCATAGTCGTCAATTGTTTCGGAAATCGATACCTAAGTTTGTTTTAGTCGTCAGTTTCAACATACAAAAACTGACGTCTATTCAAATATGCCAACAAAAAAAAAATTGAGTTACAACCATAGTTGTCAGTTGGGAACCTAAAACCGATGCCTAATATGCGAAAAGTTTTTCTCGGGGTAGCGCACAATCACACATCCTCGTCGGTTCGTCTTCTCAAACTGACGAAAAATAAGGGGATGGATTTTGTCTCGCAGAGGATCTTTCTTCGGCGGTTCCTTACAAAACAACCGACGCTGATTTGAAAATTTTTGGAGGCAAATATTTTTCCCTGAAAAATTATATTTTGTGGGTGATTATGGTCATCGATTTTTGTAAAAAAACCGACATTATAGAAAAAGTGATACCCGTGTCTTTTGTAAATCATCCAACCTTCATATATAGGTGTCAGTTGTCATTTTAAGCCGACGTCGAATCATTTGGCGTCGGTTTTGTATATGACGTTATAGGTCATTTTTGTAGTAATGTTTAGAAACCCTAAATAGAGCAAATTTGGAACCCTAGGAGCCTTCTTCACCAAGGTAAGCACCCTCTTTTACCTTGGGACAACACCTTCATGGAAAAATAGAATAGGAATTATTATCTGAGCTAGAGGAAAGAGAAAGAGAGCAAGAGTTTTTGAATTGGGAGGTGAGAAAGGTAGATATGGCTTATAAAGAAGGGGGCAAACATGAGGTGTCTATGGGACTTTCCATGTGTCCTTAGCCTAGGGCTTCATGGCCATGCAAGAGGACAGATCATAGAGGCTTCTTGAATATCAAATGTCGATTATAAAAGCCCATGGAGACTTCTAGGCTATCTCCACCATCCTCCAATCAAAGAAATAACCCCATTGGTTGATATCTTTTAAAGATAAGATCATCTATAAAGAGGGCAATCCCTAAAATACCCTTGGAGAGAAACACCTTCAAACCAAAGTGAAACTAGGTGCCCCATGGTTCAAAATCTCAAGAATGGTGAGGGAAT
Organism: Alisma plantago-aquatica; assembly: GCA_963693085.1. Lineage (NCBI taxonomy): Eukaryota > Viridiplantae > Streptophyta > Magnoliopsida > Alismatales > Alismataceae > Alisma > Alisma plantago-aquatica. The sequence goes on from OY856410.1 coordinate 589,102,846, forward strand.
ATCTAAATATTATAATGCATGTGATGATTTGCAAGGAAAACCTCCCGATTGGGTAAATTTGCATAAAAGTCTAGAATGTACCTAAAATTTTCATAATTGGTACAAACAACATCCAAATTAAACCAAATTTGAAACTTAGGCTCAGTTAATGATTCAAAACACATCACAAAGTTATATTAAGGTTTAAGCTTTTTTAATACATTAAGCAAGGTTTGGGGCCTTGCACTTCTAGCACAAATTTATTTACCATTGTTCCACTTAAGTGGTGATTTTGCATTTTAGATCCTTAAATAAGATTTCACTGAGGTAATTGTTAATAAACCCTTCCATTGGTATAATTAACCAAACCACCATAGGTTTCACAATTGAAATATCAAAGCCAAAAAGGATAGAAATGAAAGACAAAGCTTAGAAAAGGGCCAAAAAGATTATATGTCCAAATTCAGTATGTTACAGTTGTGATGGTGACATACCAACACATGGTTGCGACCACAAAACACCATCACCCTACTCTCAACCGCAACGCATCACAACTTGGCATCACAACCACCATCCACAAAGCAACATCTCAACCGCAACATGACAAGTCTCGACCGTAACGACAACCTATGTCTCGACCCCCCTCCAACAACATGTTGCGTCCATAGCCAATAGCATGTCGTGACCCTAGACCAACACCCAGTTATGACTAAGACACATCACATCTAGGTGTCTCGACCACCCACGACAGGGCACCACGTTCAAAAGAAATAAGGTGTCACAATCAAAGCAGAACCAATATAAGATGTTTCAATCGAAACAAGATAAACATCAGGAAAACTAGGCGTCGCCATGTTCAACACTCATGAAACAAAGTTTCTCGACCAAATTTAAAACATGGGTGTATGTCTTGATCAAAACAAAGACCAAACATCAAGAACACCAAGAGTCACAAAGCCCAAAACTCAGGGGTTTTGAGATTATCAAACCCTAGAATCTTCACCATGAGGATCATCAATCAAAACCATTTAGGAGAGAGAAATCCAAACCCCAAAACATGAGGAGAAAATCAAAAGCTTCAAGGAAAACATAATGGCCGAACTTAAAACATGGTTACAAAACCAAAGCTCAAGATGCACGTGGGACCATCCTCTCAAGAACACATAGAAAGCATGCACATAGAAATTATGGTTTAAGAAAGAGAGTTAAACCACATTTAACACATCCAAAATAGAACCCAAACTTCATAATACATCAAGGTACACGAGCATCATGCATGTGATCTAAGACAAGATCAAAAGATAGGGAGAAAACCACCATAACACATCCATCACTAAAATTGGGTTTTGGATTCCAAGAAAACCAAGCATGATTCTCACCACCATTCAAGTTATAGAGCATGGTGTCATCTACTAGCATGCTAGGATTATAACTCTAGAGAGAGAAATAGCAGCATGCAAACAATAATATGGTGCAAATAATAGAGAGGGTAGAGAGTTATATAACCCACCTTAGGGAAGATCACTCCAAGGATCACAAGCTCTAAGCACACGATCACCAAGGAGGATGAAGCTCCATCAAAGGCTCCACTATAGGCAACAAGATGACCTCAAAAAGGAGAAAGTATCAAGGTGAAAAGTTTCTCAATAAAGAGGGTAAAAGATCTCTAGGACAAACCAAAGGAAGAAGGGTGGAAAGAGAGAAGAAACTCCCTCTCACTTGGGTTCTGCCTTGTCAAAACATGGCCTATGACCCTTGTGATGAGGAGCATACTCTCAAGAACGACAACAATGGATGATCCATGGTCTAAGATGGAGAAAAGATAAGAAAATGTGGTAGAAGATCCAAGGAAACAACACCAAAGAAAGCCATACACTTACCAAGGTTGAAGATCAGAAAAGGTCACCACATGCAAGAGATCTGATCACCAAAGATCCAAGGATGAGATCTCCTTGCTCCACCAAGCCCCAAGGATGAGAAAAAGAGGAGGAGGAAGAAAGAGGACTGGAAGGTTCACTTGCATGGAGAGAATAGGGTTTATATAGAAACGGAGGAGAGACATAGGGTGAAGATGAGGTGTCAACACTTAAAGGCACTAAAGGGACACTTGTCCACCCAAGAAATCAACATGCAACCACTTGAACCTTGCATGCACGAGATAATGATACAACCTATGTTGGGTCTTGACCACTTAGGTCCCTAAACCCATTGGTATTGTCCAAGACACACCAAGGAGGTCAAGACAAAGGGCAACACACATAACCTGGTCAACACAAAAGACCACCAAGACATCCAGGTTGAGACACACCTCAAGAATACCATTGTGTCAACCCAACTCCCACCGAAATCCTCATGGTTGAGAAAAAACCATCTAGAGAGGCTGTCTTGACTGAGACACTCACAAGGCACATCCTCAAGGTCGAGGCAAGGGTCGCTACACTCAACCATGTACACATGACTGAGACACATCAAAACCCTAAAAACCCTAATGATCTCTAAGGGTGTTATTACTCATCCAAGGCCCAACCAAGGTGCCCCAAGGAACCACACTCTTTCATGAAGTGAAGAGAGATAAGTAACACTCCAAATGTGGAAAATTGCAAGATAACCCTCATATTTGGTTAAATTACAATTTGACACAAAACAAATACACAAAGCACAAACATCATCCAAACAAGCTCCAACTAGAGACTGAAGGTCTCCACAAGCTCTAAAACATCTCAAAGGATTATAGCAAGGTCCTAAGAACTTACTCAAGCCTAAGAAATTAGGGTTAGTCCAAAAAATAAGGGCAGTGGTCATACAAGACATAAATGCCTAACAAGGATTTTGCCCCTGAAATCTGAAGCAAAAAGAGAAGGGTACATCTTACACATCTCTACCTCAAGATCCTACTCAGGTCAACCAAAATAGATACAAGGTAGATGTAGATATAGAAGAATGAAATAACTCCATCTAACATGTCTCTACTCATGGGTTGACCTCCCCTTCTGGCTGACTCAAGGTGTAAAATAGAGTCGTCTCCTATTGTTGTCCTCGTTCCCTACTAACTTGTCTAGAGGAACCAACCTGTGACACTTTTCCACGTCCATTTCCACCATTGTTAAAATAATATCTCTATGATCCCTACTGGCTCTACCTCATTTTCTGGGTCACCTCATCACCTTTCACTGGTCACTCCTTCCTCAAATATCCGACCTGCCCACATTTATGGCAAGTCTTGGTCTCATACTGTGGACTAGACGGCCCCATCACTAACACAGATGTTGTACTGTGGTATTTCTAGCACTGGTTTGTCAAGTACATAGAGCTTGCATTCTTCATTGAGAACCTTTCTCAAAGTCCAAAACTAGTTGTGAAAATTTCTCCCATCAAGTTTGTCTTTCTTTAGGACCAATTACAAATAAAAAAATTTCATCATTTGATTCTACAATAGAAAAATTTGCATTTGTCAACAAACCTTTTTTATTTGATTTAATTTAACATTTTGACTATATGAATTCGGTTTTTAATTATTATCACTCTCACTATTTTATTCAAATTGATAGCACTCAATATCAACTCAGAATGTTATAGTGTAAAATATTCTTGTGGGCCAGATTCAAGATAATTCAACTATGGCCTGATCAACACCTCAAATACAGTCAACCATCAATGTAGGCAACTTTTTCCAATTCATCATATGTAACTTTGGATAGACGATATGTCCAACCCCTTTCCATAATCATATGCATGCTTCTAGGCCAAGACGCTCTGAGAATCACAAGTCAAGCCTGATCCAAAATCTGACACAGTAATAATGCAACCCGTAGAGGTGGAACCTACATTATTACCATCACACTTCCATGAGATAGACGATGCACCCCAAATAAATAAATAAATATATATATATATATATACAGTCAGGCTAGAATACACTCGAGTGTATTTGGAGTGGAATACACTCAAGCAGTTTTTCATGATGCAATATTTTTTTCAAAAATCTAATCCATTGATCTTCTTAAACATCTTGTGAATAGCTTATATACAAAATTTGAGCGCATTTTGACATTTATAGGTCATGTTATAAAGACCGCAAAATTATGCATTTCAAATTAGTTTTGCGCATCGATTTTGTTACCCTTGGATGAGTGACTTACACTCATCCAAATGGGCACAAAATTTGTATGTAGCCTAGTTATAGTATGACAATGAAGATCAATGGTTTATGTTTTATAAAAAATAGTCTTGATATGAAAACACACTTGAGTGTATTTGTACGATATGTACACTCAACTATTCTAGCCTGACTCTCTCTCTCTCTCTCTCTCTCTCTCTCTCTATATATATATATATATATATATATATATATATATATGGTCGATCAAGCTTTTCATGTGTGCTGCTTTTGGAAAGCATTTATGACTTGATAGTTTATTTGAGGAAGTTCGTATAAATACGTATACTTTATCCAATCACTACATATATAGTACACATCATATACATGATATATCCCACAAAAAAAACATGCAATAAAGGGAAGTGATGGTTATGGCCAGCCTAATATAATCCCTTAAAGCCATAAGGAATTACGCCATCTAGGTTACATCACATGCATAAACCTTTTATTGATGAAGATCTGTGCTAGCTAATCTGGGTTGATCGATTCAACCCTTGAACTGATCAGCTTGCCTCCTGGCCAGTTGTTAGGTCATCTCACCATTCATCTGGTCATTCTATCCACCATCTGGTGGGCTCCTCCAGTGGATTGGTCATGTCCACCACGTGATCAGTTTGGCTCATCCTCCTAGTCCTTCAGTCGTCCTGCATGTCTTTGGGACATCTTCTTGTTTGTCACAATAAGAAAGTAAACTATCCTAATTTTACATGTTTTTAGAGAAACCTCGATTTACATTCTAGGGGAGAAAAGGTAGGAATGAATTAACTTTACATTGGGAAGATAAGATAGAGGCTCGGTATGCAGACCAAGATAAACAGACAAATCGGCCACAAAACCATGCATAAAATTTAGGGGTTATTGGCCATATGCATGCTACACATCCACCATCAAAATCTCTTTTATGGTGACACGTGTAAAATTTCATATATATCATATATATATAGTTTGGGATTATCGTGGTATTAGATTTGACAAGATATTATTCGCATCACATGCAATATTAGCACGAAAAAACTAAAGTTCGGTCATATCGATTATCCCATAATATAGTAAATTGATGTTGGCTCTGATTGTAGGGAAATATGGCTACAGAGCATGAATAGGAAACTAAAATTTTATCTACCATATTTCCATAACTAATGGATTGTGTCAGTAACTATAATATGAAAGGATGTTTTTGAGGATATACCTGGTCTTGGATCAAGTGCAATGACAATCCTCATTGTTCTAGATGCAAAACTCTAACTCCTGTTTTCACCCGGACTTGTCTGACTGCTCCTCCATGGACAACAGACTCAATCATCATCTTTTGCAATGACACCTCTAGTCATAGACTGTTTGTTGACGATGCCCTCCTTAGTGGAAGACAACGACCTCTCGCCTCTACGGAAGTCCACACGGACAACCTAAAACTCCTATCATCCTAACAGAACGTATAGGAAGGATTTGTCCCTCCCATTGGTGTACTAGTCACAGACTTGCTCTCTCCCTTGCTATCCCTCCCTAGTCGAGTAGGACTTGCTTGGACTCTCATGGTTACTGATAACACCCATTTTTGTGGTATTTATGGCCCATATTTCATTGTCAAATATGCCCTTTTAAACTGTTTTCCTCTTCATTTTGTCATGTTATTTAATAAACGAGACACACTATGCTCTTAACTCATTTTTATCATCTTTTATAGATTTTTTCCTCGCTTTTCCACTCAAAATCAGCAAAATGGCTCGTCCCGGCCCACTTACAAAGAATTGGCTCTACAAGTCCGCTACCCGACGCGGATGCCGCCCGATAGTAGAAAAACACGATATAAGCATGTTGCGCAGTGCTGGCACTAACGGGCGATACGCCATGAGCACATACACGATACAGGCGTGTCACGCTTTACTCAAGTAGGTCCTCACTGGCGGGCGATACGCCAATCTACCTGACAAAGAGCTCTTCCCGACACGACTAATCAGCCGTCATGGCATGTCGCGCGAGACGAGCCACTCACCGGAGGCAGCTGCCCGTCACGCCTGATACATTCGCAACCCGACACCCTTTGTGCTGGGCGACAAGTATGTCAAATATCCCTGAAGCCACGCTAATGGAGTCGATAGAGGACATGTTGCGCCCCAAGGTCTGCAACTTCTTCCAACTGCTGCATATAAATAGCAGCTACAGGACCTCGATGGGACGGGTCGGAATCTCGTGAAAGCTAACTTTGGAGAGCACCTGGAGCTAGTGTGTCGCGTCCCCGAGGCGTGCCAAGTGATACTAGGTGAGCACTTCCCTAACCCAAGAGGGGGGAGTGGTTCACTTAGAATCCGTCCTGATAGCCACATCAGCTGATATCGACCAAGAAGGCCACCCGTTGGGTCGGGCTCCTAGATGGGCTCTCGCCCGAGACGACTCACCCACTACACCCGATACGAGGAACCTGAGAACCTAAGACCTCTCTAACCTGACACGATACCGAACCCGATACGGATCTCCCGTCACGGTCTGTCACCTGAGAGGGTGGCATCCCGATACGGCCGTATCGGGTAGAGTGTTTTGACCGATACGTCTGCCCGTCACGGCCTATCGCCCGATAGGGGATGCCGCCCGACACAGCCATACCGGGCAGAGCTCCTACTCAGTATTGGGTTAAAGGCATCTTAGGGGTCTACTGCTGTATGTCGACCTCCTCTATCAAGGAGGCTGATATTTATCTTCCCTTTTATAGTCATTTACTTTCTTTATTTACGCAATGTAACTAAACCTTTTATACGATGCTCATGCTAAAAGAATTAGAGGAGTTTTAATATCTATTGCTCTAAGTTTGGTCCCTTTTGTTGGGTGATTTATTTTTAGCATCTGAACTCTAGCTTGTATGCTTGGATCATGTTTTGACTAGCTACCGAATCATGTTTCCTATTTCAACATCCTCGAGAGAGGAGTTGTGACCCTAGTGTTTGGTCCGGTCATGGTGTACGTGAGTACCCAGGGTCGGAGTCGCTTCAGTATCTTTCCACTTCAACTAAGTTCCCCTACCCTTGAGAGAGGGAGTCGATTCTTGGTTGGAGGTACCCTCTTCGAGAGAAGGGGTACTGGACGTTTTCTACTGCCGCTCGTTATGGCTAAGTTTTCTTCCTTCATTCCTGACCTAAGTAATAGTGTTATCTCCTCTGTTCTATTTTACAAAACTCCTAAAAATTGATAAATGCCAAAACCTTAATCTTCCTCGTAAACTCCAGTTGGGGATAGTTTTCTTTTTGTTTCACCGATTTTGATCTACCGTTCCCTTGGGAACATCTTCTTACCGATCTTTTACCAGAGTGTAGAGTGTTGATTCTGTGTTCTTATCACTACCACCCTTTTCCCTGTGGTTTGACCCCGATTACAACATCGGACCCCATCATCGTTGCGGGGGCCTAAGAGTCGGGTTATTTAAAAGTCCGACTACTTCAAATACGCTCCCTTTTGGACGTGCAATTTAGGCTAGTCAACTTTTTGGCACCGTTGTCGGGGTCAAGGCAAAATGGCACTGTTAATGAACCTGAATCCACTAACTAAAGTCCCGTGTCACAAGCTTAGTAATAAGCTTGACAACACATTTCTTTTAGATTTCTGACCTGAAATGTACAGAATAGTTCATTTTATTAACACAGGTTTTCTGACTTGATCATACACTCTATTCAGGTACTCAGGGAAGAAGCGCTTTACTCACTTGAACACCATTCATCATGCCGGCCCGCATGGAACCACCCCTTTCTGAATATGAGCGGAATGCGAGAGTTGGACCACACCACCCACCTCCTCCTAGAACATAACAAGACAAAGATGACCGTTATAATGACGACCACCTCTACAAAGAGCCTGAAGAACCTGAATCAAAACAACCTGGGGATGATCATCATCATGAGGGACGTCATAACCACCTTAGGCACATAAGGAATCATCATAATCAAGAGCGGAATCGTAGAGAAAGTGCAAGTGAAGATTCTAACGAAGAAGAAAAGACTCTTCGGGAGTTGGCTGCCACGAAGGCCAACAACTCAAGATGCCCGGTGGTAATCCCAAGGTTTGACGTTGTTAACTTTGAACTGAAACCATCTGTCATATCTATGATCCAGAACAAAAGCTTCAGAGGAAGTTCCAAGAACAATAACCCTTATCATCATCTCGACGCTTTTAAGAATATATGTGATACCATCAAAATGCGGGGAGTTCTACAAGAAGTTATCTACTGCAAGGGCTTCATCTTCTCCTTAGAGGACAAGGCCCTATCCTGGTACCTAGGGCTACCGCACCAAGCTCTGAACGGGTGGAACGTATTGGCAGATGCTTTTGTGAACAAGTTTTACCCTATAGAGAAAACTGTCAGGAACAGGCAGAGGATCACGTCTTTCATGCAGAAGCCAAATGAGAATCTACACGAAGCCTGGGAAAGATATCAGGAGTATCAGAGAGACTGCCCTCATCACAACTACAAGAAAGGTTTCCTGATAACCACCTTCTACAATGGTCTGACCCCTGAAGAAAGGGTATCATTGAATGCAGCTATAGGAAGCGAATTTCTGGGGAAGAAGCCCAGTAGATCCAAAAAGATTATCGAAAACATGGTTGAACTACAAGGCGGTACCGACTATGACAGGTCTGATAGAGGTTATGCTAAGAAAGCCGCTAATGAAGGACTGTCGGTCGAGTCCAAGGCTTTTAAAGCAATCACTAGACAAATTCAAAAGATAGCCACTAATGTTAGATAGTTAAAAGAATTAGGAGGGAAAGGGAAGAAACAGATTGAGAAGGTGATGAAGTGTGTCACTTGCAGAGAAGGTGGACACGGTGTTTATAACTGCGTTTACACCCGACTCGACGAGTCAAGTGAAAGTGAATCTGAAGCAGAGGAAGGTGAGAACGTCTCTTTTGTCAACTTCAAAAGACCGGACCACCCTGGTTTTAGCTATGGCAACAAGGATGCGGCAGAAAACTCGCATCAATTGAATAATCCACCCAAGCAACTGCAAGGTTTCGAGAAAAGGGGGGGACAAGGCCAGTTCACCCGAACTACCAATTTCCAAACAAATAAGGGAAACTTTTAAGGGCAAGGGAAGTACCAAAACTGCCAAGCAACTAACCCTAGTCAAGGCCAGGGTCAAGCTAAGGAGTAGAGTCGGAACAAGAGCTCAAATCAACTGGATTTGGTGGGCCAATTGTTCGACTTTGTCAAAAGACAGGATACTATAAACAACCAGTTGGCACAAAGCACGCTGTCGAACTCAGGGGTCTTGAATACGATGCAAGTTCAAATGGCGGATATGCAAATGCACCAATGCCAGATAGACCAGCAGATGGCTCAAATGGTCGAGTTAATAAGGAATCCCTCGGGTAAGATACCCTCCAGAACTGAGTCTGCTAAAATGGCAGTACTCAGATCAGGGAAGATAGTAGAACTCCTTGAAGCGGCCAGACCTGAGGAACCTGAACCAAGGATTATGGCAGAGAACCCAAGTGAAGAAGAGAACCAAAGAGCTCATATCAGGGAACCAGAATCAGAACTGGTGGAGGATCTATTTGGTAAAAGAAGCCCTTACTCTCCAAGATTGCCTTTCCCTTACAAACTCATAAAGGCACATCTTAAAAGGCGATATGAAAGGTTTATGGAGTCGATGAAAAAGCTTCACCTCGAAGTACCATTCCTGGATGCTTTAGAGGAAATGCCGACCTATGCCAAGTTTTTCAAGGATCTGATCACCAAGAAAAAAAGAGGAGGAAGAATTGAGACGGTGCACCTAGCCAGTACGTCTTCTGCCTTCGTGAAGGCGGATCTACCTACCAAGAAGAAGGACCCTGGAGCCTTTACTATTCCTTTTGCTGTTGGAGATAACGTCGAGCGGAAAGGTCTTGCTGATTTAGGGGCTAGTATAAGCCTTATGCCCTTGAGCCTTGCACAACGATTGGGTTTGACTGATATGGTCAGTACCAACATGAGGATCGAATTGGCAGACCATACCTTCAAAAACCCTATGGGAGTCGTTGAGGATGTTCCTATTCGTGTACGAAGATTCTTTATTCCTTGTGACATTGTTGTCATAGACACTGTAGAGGACTCCAACTGTCCGATCATCTTTGGGCGCCTCTTATTGGCTACAGGAAGAGCGCTGATTGATGTTGCTGAAGGAATCATCACTCTTAGGGTCAAAATCGATCACATAAATTTCAGGATAAAGGACGCTATGAAAGGACCATCCCTGTCAGAATCTGCCTACTTCATGGATAGCTACAACCAGTTTTGTGAAGAAGTAGAAGAAGATATCGCAATGGTAGACCCTCTTATGAGGGCGTTGAACCATCAGGACTCTAATTCCGAAGATCCTGAGGTTGATGAGATCCTCACCTACCTAAATCAAAATGGTGAAGACCTTAGCGATAAGGAGGAAGTTGTAGAGACAGTCAAGTTTGCTTCTCTAGAAATGACACCAGAAGAAGAAAAAGCACCTAAGCCCAAGCCGGAGCTGAAGCAACTGTTGGAAGGTTTGAAGTATGAGTTTCTAGATCAAGAAGGAAGAAATCCAGTCATTGTTAATGCCAGTCTGATGGGAGAACAATTGGAAAGACTTCTCAAGGAGTTGAGGCTCCACAAGCAAGCCATATGCTATTCGGTAGAGGATATCAAGGGGCTTAGCCCCGCTCTATGCATGCACCGCATAAATTTGGAAGAATCAGCTAAACCTCTGGTCCAACCTCAGAGAAAGTTGAACCAGATGTTAAAAGAGGTTGTGAAGAAAGAAGTGATCAAGATAAGAGATGTAGGAATTATCTACCCAATCAGCGATAGCAACTAGGTGAGCCACATCCACGTAGTACCAAAGAAAGGAGGCATGATAGTTGTGAAAAGTGACAAAGGTGATGAAGTAGCAGTCCGGACTGTCACCGGATGGAGAATGTGTATAGATTATCGAAAGCTGAATCAGGCCACAAAGAAAGATCATTACCCGCTCCCTTTTATCAACCAAGTTCTAGAGAGATTGGCGCATCATGATTATTTCTGCTTTTTATATGGTTATTCTGGGTTTTATCAAGTCTCTATTCTATCGGACGACCAGGAAAAGACCACTTTCACCTATCTCTATGGTACTTATGCTTTTCAAAGGATGTCGTTTGGGTTGTGCAATGCTCCAGCAACATTCCAGCGTTGCATGATCTCAATATTTTTGTATTTTCTGGAAGACATCGTGGAAATTTTTATGGATAATTTTTTTGTTTATGGAAAAGACTTCGATACTTGTCTGAAAAACCTATCTTTAGTCCGGCAGCACTGTGAAGAAAAGAATTTGGTCCTCAACTGGGAGAAGTGCCACTTCATGGTACGAGAGGGCATAGTGCTTGGCCATAAAGTCTCGAGGAGAGGTATCGAGGTAGATGTGAGTAAGGTTGAAGCTATATCTAGACTACCTCCACCCAAGTTTGTAACTGGAGTATGAAGTTTTCTCAGACATGTTGGTTATTACCGAAGATGCATAAAAGACTTTTCAAAAATCTCAAAACCTTTGTCAAAACTTTTGGTTAAGGATGTTGAATTTGATCTCACTAACGATTGCCTAAGTTCTTTTCAGGCTTTGAAAGATGCACTTGTTTCTCCACCTATCCTTGAAGCTCCGGATTGCGAGCTACCTTTCGAACTAATGCGCGATGCCAGTGACTATGTCGTAGGGGCAGTCCTGGGACAGAAGAAGGATAAGAGGCACCGTGTCATTTTCTATGCCAGCCGTACTCTTGATGAAGCACAGGTAAATTACACGACAACAGAGAAGGAAATGCTTGTGATTGTCTTCACTTTAGACAAGTTCAGATCTTATCTGATTGGCACAAAGGTAAAGGTCTACACCTACCGGGGGGTGAAATGATAGCTTATGTAGAAAAAGGATACAAAGCCTAGGCTGTTAAGGTGGGCTTTACTACTCCAGGAGTTTGATCACAAGATCATTGATAAGAAAGGTGCGGAAAATGTAGTCGCCGACCACTTATCAAGGATTATAGTCAGAGACAAGAAGGAGCCACCTATCAATGATAACTATGCAGATGAGGCCTTGCTAATGGTAGAAGCCAGAGATGAGAGTTTTCCATGGTTTGCAGATATTTGTAATTATCTTGCTTGTGGGGAGTTACCTCCGGAAGTAACATACAATCAAAAGAAGCAGCTCTTTTCTGATATAAAGAACTACTATTGGGATGATCCCCTTCTCTTTAGAAGATGCGCAAATAACCTGTATAGAAGATGTATTTCTGAAGAAGAAGTGCCAAACATTATGAAAGAATGCCATGCCTCACCCTATGGAGGGCATCTGGGGAGTGAAAGAATTGCAGCTAAGGTGCTGCAATTTGGATTCTATTGGCCTTCGTTGTTTAAGGATGCTGCCACCTATGTGAAAGTTTGTAAAGAATGCCAATCAACTGGAAGTATCGGAAAGAGAAACGAGATGCCTATGGCCAACTGGGTTGAAGTCGAGATCTTTGATGTCTGGGGAATAGACTACATGGGTCCATTTCCCCCATCAAAGGGATATCAATACATTTTAGTCATGGTGGACTACGTGTCTAAATGGGTCGAAGTTGTTGCCACCCAAGCTTGCGACTCCAAATCTGTGATCAAGCTGTTCGAGAAAACTATCTTTCCTCGCTTTGGAGTACCTCATACTGTGATAAGCGATGGCGGATCGCATTTCAGGGAGAAACAATTTGAAGCACTTCTGAAGAAGTATGGGGTCAAGCACAAGGTTGCTACACCCTATCACCCCCAAACTTCAGGGCAGGTGGAGGTCGAATAGACAGATTAAGCATATTTTAGAAAAGACTGTCAGCCGCACGAGAAAGGATTGGGCGTTGAAGTTAGATGATGCTCTATGCGTGTACAGAACTACATATAAGACACCCATTGGTACCACCCCTTATAGATTGATTTATGGGAAATCCTGTCATCTACCCTTAGAGCTTGAACACAAGGCTCTTTGGGAAATTAAGTTTCTTAATATGGACTTAGAGAAGGCAGGGGAAAAGAGATATCTGCAGCTGCAAGAGCTTGAAGAGATGAGAATCCATGCATACAAAAATGCACGGATTTACAAGCAGAGGACCAAGGTGTGGCATGATGCCCACCTGAAGAAAAAGGATGTGAGTGAAGGTGATAAAGTTTTGTTATTTAAATCCTCTATCCGTCTTTTTCCAGGTAAGCTGCAGACAAGGTGGTCTGGACCCTTCACCGTGGCAAGGATATATCCATCAGGAATGATGGAGTTATATGACAAAGACAATCCAACAAAGGTTTTTCCAGTAAACAGGCCCAGAGTGAAGAGGTATTATGAATATGAAGCGTTCGTGAGAAGATCAAAATTGAGCTTGCAGGAGGCTGAAACACCCAAGGAAGCAGAATGATTGATATAAAGTTGTCGAGCTGACGACGCTAACTACAACGCTCTTCGGGAGGCAGCCCGAGTCTTTATTTTCTTAGAATAGGATGTTATTTTCTTTCCTGCAAGAAAAATATTATGAACATTATGATTGTAATAAGGCCCGAGTCAGCGCATGTGCCACATGCTCAGACTCTCCTGCTTTGTGGGCCACCACAGGTTTTATAGTCTTTGATGAGTAATACCATCTGAGGCTAGGAGTTTCACTTTTGGCCAATGATGTTTTACCCATCAATTTCTTTTTCCCTTTCTTTAGTTTTAGTTTTTCATCTTTTATCTTGTTTTATTCTTCTTTGGAGCCTGTATCGGGTGCGCAAGGTTGCCATGCCCGATACCAAGATCCCTTGCCCTATTGGGCATCCAACTTTTGTTTGTGCGCACATCACCTTTTCTCTAATTGAGTGTCGCATAGATCTGTATCGGGCAAGGTCCCACAAATCACACGACACGCGCCTATCGGGCATCGGACATTAGCAATAAGCCCGTGTCGCGCGACATACCGTGCCACGCGATACGTCTTGCCGCCCTGATCAAGTCGTGCTCGGGAAGCCTAAACGACTTATGACATGACAGATTAGACTGATTTTAATGCTCGCCTCGGGAATGATTTCTCTCCTTGCGCGACACGTGCCCCTGTTTTACCCGTTTTACCCCCGCTCTAGATTGCTATATATAGTAACCGCAGTAAAACCGTATCAGGCACTGGCATTTACTTTTCACCTACTCCCGTATTGCGCATTTAACTCTCTCTTTGCTCTCGTGTCGGCCAGAGTTGATTTTGCTCCCATGTCGTGCAACTACCTTCGGAAGATAAAGGTATAACCCGATACGCTTATCGCGTGGCTTACCCGACACGCCTATCGTATTGCGCAACTCATATCGGGGAGATGCCTTGAGTTTTATTTTGAGTGTGTGTCACCCAACACACGTTTGTGTCGGGTATCATATCTTTTTTGACCACATCGTGTGACGCACTTCTATCACGTGCCTAACCGATACCTTATATCGGGCGATACCCATGTTCCCCAGTTTTATTTTAATAAGATTTTATCTTGTGTCGCCTCACGTTTTGCTAGTATCGGGCGACACCCAATCGTATCGGGCAGTGTGGTTGTCCCCAGTGACGCCTGGCGTTGCACGATAAACTTGTGGCGATAATGGTCTGGACTTCGTACCGCCCGATACAGGTGTATTGGGCAAGCATCGCCTCATCCAGTTTTGTCGCCCGATACGACTGTATCGAGTAGCTCAATATCAGGCCAGGCTTTTTGACTTATCGCGCAACTGCTAGCTTGTTGGAGACTGTGTCGGGCTATCAAGATTTTGTCACCGATATCAACTTAACTCTATCAAGTTTTGTTAATTTTTAAATATGTCACCTATCTGATATCAGGCGACACACCCTGCCGCCCGACGTCGGGTAAGGAGAACCATTCAGTAAAAAACTTGATACTCACTAAAAAATTTGTTTCATAATAAGGCCCGCACGAAGCAAACTGTCGTCCAAGTAGATGAACAAGGCAGGAGGATCAACACTGAGGCCACCGCTGAAGCTACAACAGCCAGGAAGAAATGTCGGAACCCCGACTCAGCGGGGGCGTCTGGGGCCGAGAAAAGGCCCCATGATGGAAGAAGCAACAGCCCCAACAACAGCTTCAATCTCTACAGCCGAACCTGAACCTTTAGATCACTCACCAGGTAGGTTTGTGTCTAGAGACAATGAGCAAAGTTGTCGATACATAGAACTGGCAACAAAAATCTAAAAGCTGAGTAGATTCTACCACCAGTCATCCTTCCTTCAGCTAGACATTTTTGACAGGCTGGAAAATGTCCTAGCTACAGTAGGGCTGAGGAAAATCTGCTTCAGCCACTCCGCCTCTTACACGGAACTCACCAAGGAGTTCATGTCATCTCTCCGCCGGGTACAGAATAAACCTGAGGAAATCAAAGAATATGGCAGAGCAGAGAGACTACAAGGACGGTTGTACAATGTCGAGCACATCATATCAGAGAAGATGCTCAATGAAATCTTTTCTTCCAACGAGGCAGAAAAAGAACTTCTTAACAATGGTGTAAGGATCACCAAAGGAGACGGGTTTGACCCAATGGAGCTCTGGAGAAGGCTGACTGGTGAGTCATCTTTCAAGTCGGGAAGTAAGGTGGTGGCAATGCACTCCTGCTTCTGGAGGATAGTACACAAATTTGTGGCATGCCTGCTCTTCAGTAAGAACGAATCAAGAAACATCTACACCGAAGAACTCCATCTCATATGGAACATGATGGAGGGAAATGTAGTCAACATGGGATGCTTCTTGCTGAATAGGCTGTACCCCATAAAGGATGCCACCAAGGAGTATTGCATGGGTGGCATCGTCAATCTGATTGTGATCGGGTTAGGATACCCAAAGGAACCGCGTAACCTTTCAAGGACAAGGGGTGATGAGAAGATCGACCTCAAGTTCCTCATGAGGGCCAACATCATTAAGAAGGAGGGGTGAAACTACTTCTACAAATTTGTAAGAACAAACACCCTCCTTCCACTCCCTCGCTGTGCTGCCTACGACGCAGAAAAGATGGTTTTCACCACAGTAGAGATTGAAGTTGTGGTATTCGAAGCAGCTTATGCCGCCACCATAAGGATTCAAGAGAGGACAGTCATGACAGGAAGTCCTGTCCCTCTCAATGCTCAGTAGGATAAATCATCCACAGTCCCTACCGAGCCACCCACCACTGCAGAGCAACCAACGACAGCCATTGATAGAGCTGCCGCAGATTAAGAAGTGTCGGCGATCGTGGAGGTCGTCGTAATAATCGGGGCTGAAACAATTACAATAGCCCCGATGGGAGCTGTCATGGAAGAGATAGCCGCAACTCCTGAGATTTCTGTGGCGCCCTAAGTGGCGGAAGAAGAAGTGCATCCGAACACCAGTAATGGGGCATTCGTCGAGATCCTCGAGAAGGAGCTCGGGGCTGTGCAGCCCACGCCGCCGCCACCACCAGCATCTCCTGCGGTAGCTATGGAGGAGGTCGCCGAAAATAGGGATGCGGAGAAGCATCCACCCACACCGCGCCCCTCTCCACGACCACAAGCAGGCGAGGCGGAGAAAGTGCCAACACCTCGCCCAGAAGCAACAACCTCGCGAACAATCCAGATTGATACTACTCCGAGTGAAGCCTCCCACTCATCAGGTCAATCTTCACGGAGTGTTGTGAGGACGAGAGGGAGATCTGTAGCAGCCCCTCCGTCACTCGGACATATGTTGGGTCATGAATTTGATCACTTGTGGGATGTAACAGGAAGCCACTTAGCTATTTTTACTTCGCTAACCCGCAAGTTTTCCGTTTTCCAACAGAGGCTAAGTGAGTGGCAACTGCTGACTCTAGTCGGCCTACCCGACCAACTAGAGACACTTAATGCCACACTATAGCTGGCCCTCTAATGCCTTGACGTGATCAAGGAGAGGCTGAGCAGGAGAGATGACCATCCACGTCCAAGGAAGCCGAGAAGGTCTTCGTCACCCCCTGGCTCAGGCTCCCAACCCTCCTTATCAACGTCATCGCCGAGGACGTCGTCCACTTCCTCTTTCAGTGGGCCATCCACAACGCCCGACAATGAGACGACGCACAAGTCTGTCGATGGGTCTCCAGTAGGAAAGGAGAGCTCCCGAGGCATAGTAAAATTTGCCCCCTCCGCCTCCCTAGATGAAGACGAAGACAATAATGAATCTGTCAGCATCGGGGAGGATTCTTCTGATGAATCAGAGGGAGAAGGAGGAGGCATCGATGCTGCCAACAAAAGACACCCCACTAGAGGATGAAGCTCGACGACAGATGTGTTTTCTGTACCATCAGAGATATCTTATTTTGAGATGGCGGACTTCGAAAAAAGG
This sequence comes from Alisma plantago-aquatica, assembly GCA_963693085.1. Taxonomy (NCBI): domain Eukaryota; kingdom Viridiplantae; phylum Streptophyta; class Magnoliopsida; order Alismatales; family Alismataceae; genus Alisma; species Alisma plantago-aquatica. The sequence goes on from OY856410.1 coordinate 589,120,305, forward strand.
GCCATAAGATACCTGACGATCAGGGACTAGAAGCTACTGAACAAGGTCCTGAGGTCACAGGCTGACGAAGAAGAAGTCATCTGGAGCGACGGCTACTTCTCAATACAACGGGGAGCACTAAGAAGCATATTCCGCTCCCCAGCCGTCATCGGGAAAAGTTGTTCAGGGTCCTACAAGGCTTCGTGATAGAGAACGCAGGCGTCAGGACAGGCTGATAGACGATCTACAGTGCCACCCCGGCCTTAGCGAGAAGACTGATGAAGGGGCTGTATGAATCTACACAGGTGGCCACTATGCTGAAGCATATTGAAGAGCACAACCCAAACCTAGTGCTGGCCCCCTACAAACATCAAAAGGGTTGGTTCTTGTGCGTTGCTGACCTCCGTAATCACGACGTCCAACTGCTTAGCTGCTGCAACAAAGAGGTCCCGCACACAGACAACACTTTCGTACACCCCGAGGACAAACATCTGAGGCTGCTCCCGCTGCGTCTCCACCGCATTATAAAGTATGGAATCCAACGCCACAGCGGCGTCTGGAATTTTTTCACAATAAGGGACTTCCCAGTTCAAGAAAAAGAAGGAAGTGGAAACAACACCTTTATAGTCCTGTGAGCCATGGAAATGATACATATTTTCAGATTCTTAAGACAACTCCAGAGCCAAAACTTCTATCAGCTCAGAAGCATCTATGCACTATTGTTGATCAAGGACAAGCGCTATTTCTGAGACGTAGGGATACCAAAAGAGTTGCTGGATAGTGAACAAGAATATGAATCCTCCCAACCCAGCAGCACTTCAGAAAAAGAAAATGAGATGGAAGAAGACGTTTATGGGGGCAGGCAAGCAACTACAAATCCTGCGGGAAGTATTCGGAAATGAAGACCCTGCTTTGCTTGAAATCTCAGAGGAAATGATCAGCAATTTCGACAGATTCTCGTGCTCCACTCTAACACGAGATCAGGTCAATGAGATCATGCAGAAGTTGGCCGAATCTACCCCTACAAACGTCATCTATGAGGCAGGCAGTGTCATAGTCACGGTTGACAACTTAAGGGACATGGTGAAAGAAGGAGGATGTTTGGCGATATCAGTGGCGGTGGCCTACATCCAAATAATACAAAGAAAGCTTGAACACGCATACATAGCCCATCCAATGTTATTCAACAACATCTGCCTTGCCGACGAGTCAGGAGCGAAATAATCTTTTCTGACAGAGTTACAGAGTAGGACGCCACACATCATCTTCCTGCATATCCTGCACTACAACCAGTGGACGTTCCTGACGATGTACACTTACCAACGAGAAGGAATTTTCTACAATAGCTCGGATAGCAACAAAGATCAACCAGTGCAGTGTACATCGACAGCGTTGACATCCCTCGAGCGCTTAGTACAAAAATACTATAATGAGGTGGCAACGCTGATCCAACCTTTTCGGGAGACAGTAGAGTGCAAATGGCACGAACTTCAGTTCTGCCACCGCAGTCCACAACAAATTCCACTATCCAACGATTGCGGCATCTTCATGCTGGAATGGATATCTAGCTAGGTGACGTTACAACAAATGCCCGACAATCTCCACCACATCGACTATCACAGCAAACATGGAGAATATGTGTGGGAGCTTTTATCTGGCGAAGACGCGCTCACCAGCTAACCCTCACTGAATTAACATTACCCTACCTTATCTATCTCACAACTCTGAGATAGAGTGTAGGATAAGTTTGGGGGGAGGTACTATGTATATCAGTGAGGGAGGTACTAAAATCCTTCCAAACTCTACCTTTCTTTTTCCTATAATATATCATGTGTATATATATACAAAAAAATTTTGCACATACAAAAACTTTTGCCTCTATACAATTGTACAAAGACACTCTATAGTAAAAACCTGATACGACTTCTTTCCAGTTTGTTTTCTCTGTGTCTAAGGTGGTGCAGGTTTTTGTAATGATCTTTCTGAAAATGCGGTCTCAAAATGACAAAAGACTACTACTTTCCACACCAAAAATTCAAAAAATAATCTCGCAACTGTTAAGAGATGTGTATGCAGAAGGAAAAAGTTGCCCCAACAACAACTTTCTTTTGCTTCCCTACCCATCCAAAATCCCAAAAAGAGAGAAAATCCTTATGAGAGTGAATAAAATCAAGAGAGTTGTGCCAAATGAAAAAAAAAATATATACACACTCTTTTCTTTCCAAAAAGTACCCATCTTTAGGCATGGTAGATCCGGGACAGTGGTATGTAGGATGTGAAATCACTGCTCTAAAGCCAACTGGCTTGGACTGCAGGGACCACTTGCCCATTAATGGACCCGTACCTAGATGGACTGATGGGAAACAAGAAAAACCCAAAAAGCCTTAAACTTACCCAAAAACACAACTTCCTTTTTCCAAAAGCTGTTTGGTGTGAAAGCTAACTTCAAAATCATGCACCCAAGTCTCGCCGAAGCTGAAGAGAAAATTTGGCTTAAATAAGGCAGGAAAAATAAAGTCAGTTGCTTGTAGTCAGATTTTATTCTCATTAAGACATTTCGATACTCGCTCAAACCCCTTGTCTGAAAACTATATGGGATTAAGAAGAAGTATCGCAAAACAAAGTTTTAAAATTGATTGAGGACAATCAAAATGCTAAGTTTGGGGGAGTTGATAACACCCATTTTGTGGTATTTATGGCCCATATTTCATTGTCAAATCTGCCCTTTTAAACTATTTTCCTCTTCATTTTGTCATGTTATTGAATAAACGAGACACACTATGCTCTTAAATCATTTTTATCATCTTTTACAGAGTTTTTCCTCTCTTTTCCACTCAAAATCCGCAAAATGGCTCGTCACGACCCACTTACAAAGAATCGGCTCTACAAGTCTGCTACTCGATGCGAATGCCGCCCGATAGGAGCAAAGCGCGATACAGGCGTGTCGCGTAGTGCTGGTACTAACGGGCGATATTCCATGAGCACATACGCGATACAAGCACGTCACGCTTTACTCAGGAAGGTCCTCACTAGCGGGCGATACGCCAATCTACCCGACAAAGTGCTCTGCCCGACACGACTAATCAGCCGTCATGGCATGTCGCGCGAGACGAGCCACTCACCGGAGGCAGCTGTCTGTCACGCCCGATAGCTTCGCAACCCGGAACCCTTTGTGCCGGGCGACACGTATGTCGAATATCCCTGAAGCCACGCTAATGGAGCCGATAGAGGACACGTGATGCCCCGAGGTCCACAACTTCTTCCAACCGCTGCCTATAAATAGCAGCTACAGGACCTCGATGGGACGGGTCAAAATCTCACAAAAGATAACTTTGGAGAGCACCTGGAGTTAGTGTGTCGCGTCCCCGAGGCGTGCCGGGCGATACTAGGTGAGCACTTCCCCAACCTGAGAGGGGCGGGAGTGGTTCACTTAGAATCCGTCCTGGTAGCCACAGCAGCCAATATCGACCAAGAAGGCCACTCGATGTGCTGGGCTCCTAGATGGGCTCTCGGCCGAGACGGATCACCCACTACACCCGATACGAGGAACCTGAGAACCTAAGACCTCTCTAACCCGACACGATATCTGTAACATCCCAGGATTTGAGGCCTTGGATAAGTTGATCTTAAAAGGAATGATTGGACTACCCATATCACCAAGGTGCACCTCCTTTTCAGGGAGCCCATCTCTAAAGAACTCCATAGTTAAGCGTGCTCAGCTTGGAGTAGTACTAGGATGGGTAACCAGTCGGGAAGTTGCTCCTGGCTTGTGCGTGAGTGGACAAAAAGCGTGCAGTTAAGGCTAGTGGTGGTCTGTGGGGCCAGTCATCATTCCTGAAACTCTACTAGAGCCTTGGGCAGTGGGCCCAGGCATTACAAATGGTATCAGAGCCATAACCCCTCCAGTAGGTGGGGCCGACAGGGACATGGCATGCCAGTCTTGAGCCGTGCAGTCCAGGCATGTAGGAAAGGGCTGTCCATGGTTGACGTAGCCACCTTTGCGCTGGTATTCTGTGACCGGGAGCTGGGTGTCCATGGGCCATTGTGGGTCTACACTGAAATGGGGAAGAGATTATGAGGCCTTATAGTTGAGCCTTGACGAGGACATCAAGAGTCTAAGTGGGGGAGATTGTAACATCCCAGGATTTGAGGCCTTGGATAATTTGATTGGCTTGATTGAATGTACATGAAGTATATGTTGATTAATCTACATGACTCATCAAATCAGGTATGTGGTTACGCTTATGACTACCCAAGTTAGTTTTCCGATGGATTCCCGGATGTTTAATCGCATTGAATGCAACTAAACTGTTGGATGTTTATTTATTTCATGCAACTATAAAGTGACTATGATTATCACTATAAATGAGTATATATAACTGGCTAGATCCGGGTCCACCTCTGTTACTTTGAAAAGGATGAAAGGGGGTAATCCTAGAGCAAGGTCTAGGTTACCGAGAGTTAGAAATTGGGCTACCTACGTGTAGTGCCATGAGACTCATTAGCCTGCCATGAGTTAAGGAGTGGGCTACTTACGAGTAGTGCCATGTGACTCAACCCTAGAAACTGGTTCACCTATAGGTGGGACCATGAGGGGTTTAATGGGGATCTACCACAAGGAAGGTAGGATCCAGGTCCACTGCAGGGATAGTACAGAGGATAGGGTACTCGTGGATCGCGGATGTTATATTTAAAACGTAATATTGATTGATTAATGATTAATTGAATGATTACATAGTTATCATAGTTGCAAGATTATTGTTTCCCCCACATACCAGCTTCGGCTGACCGACGTTTTGTTTGTCGGCATTTTAGGTACAAGCTAAAAGGACAAACAGTAAATCGTCACATCATGAAATACATGAAGAAAAATACAAGGAGGATCAGTTAGAGTAGAATCATTAAGTGGATAGATGTTAGAAATCCAAAATTTTAAAGAGGTATGCAAAGTTTATTTTCTTACAGCTTTTCAGTTTAGTATGTTAAAATTTGATAATTATTCTTGGTTAATTGCCGAACCTTTGATCCGGAAGTCATGGGTATGGCTTCGACCTCTCGGTCTCCCTTAATTGGGGGTTATCGGGAGGTGGGGTCGTAACATTTGGTATCAGAGCGTAGGTTCCCCAGTTAACCATTAATAATTATTAAATTTTACAAACTCCATAGAACCCAAGGGAGTTATTAGAGGAGTATCCCAAAGATGGAGGTGTCTAGAAAGGGATCACGACCGGGCGCTGGCAAGATTTTCCTCCGCACCGCTAGTCGGAATACGAGGACTCCCGGACCCGTGTGACCGCCTGGCCAAAGTCTTAGGGTATGAATCGAAATAAGATACCTTTAGGACTTCTCATCTTTTTCATCCCTTCTCATCACGAAATTCTGATAAGGACATAAAGGATTAGGGTTTCCTTTCTTCTCCTCACCCTCTTGAGGTATGGGTAAGGTTAATAAGGTTTAAGAAATCCTCCACTAAATTAATGAAAGGCATGTAAATAAGATGTCATGGACATAATCTTAATAGATTAAGCGCAAAATAAATAATAGATACATGCTTAGGACGTATGGCATAAGATGTCATGTCCTCAGAAGAGACCTGAGGTTAGACCTTCTGGTCAGGAGGATAAGTTAGTCTTGGAGATAGAGATCTCCATTCCAAGTAGAGACCTGGAACATCCTTTGAGGATGATGCTAACCCTAACCCTAAGTGAAGATTAGAGATGAGTTGGACCAGGTGTTTGAAAGGACATGCCTTTGGGATGCCATAGGATCCATGGATGATCTAACACCTTTGGCAACCCAACCCTGGGAAGGATCGTGCATGAAGGATAACTCCTTAGATGATGAGGTTAGTGAAGGACCTTAGAAACCCTATGGGCTTGTGCAAGTAGGGTATAGATGGCATCTAAGGCACGTCATAGTGCTGATAGTAGGATGAAACCCTGGATAAGGAATCATGATGGAGCATAAAGGGTTATGGATGATCTTGAGAAACCATAAGTTCAAACCTAGGCTTCACCCATGTAGAGCATGCCTTTGGGGTTTAACCTTCATGAAGAGGGGACCTCTAATGGTGAGGTTGGATGTAGGGTTAGCTCTAGAGAGAGCAGGAAACCCCGTAAGAAGGTTGGAAGCCTAAAACCCTGAACGATGGATGATGTGGGTTGCCTCATGATCGATCCCTAAAAGTTGATGATGTCTTGGTTTCCTTTAGAGGGACCAAACCCTAGAGATAGAAGATGAAGCATCTGGTGCCTATGTGGCTACGGTAGGGAGAAGAGTTCCTTAGACCTAGAAAGGTGTGGTAGCAGGCTATGAGGCCTTGTACCTTGTTATTTGTCCTTAAGAAGGACCCAACCCTAAGTGTTGATCGAGAAGAAGGATGATAGGAAGTGCACGAGATGCCTTTTTCCAACTTGATTCATGGTTCAGAGATAGAGAGTGCAGTTGGACACCTAAAAGTGAACCTAGGGTTCCTAGGCCTAAGAGGGGAAGTGGTATACCTAATGCTCATGATGAGAATTAAGTTTCTATAGTTTCGAGCATGGTACACCTCATGAATAAAGGAAAAGGGAAGTCCCTTAAGTTTAAGGTATGTGTAATGAACCCCTCATAGCTAGGTTGATGATAAAGGAAGGAATGACCTTGATCCAGTATTGAGGAAAGAGGACAAGTAGGACCTAGTATGGTTCAATAAGTGATCTGCTTGTGCCTTAATGGTTTGCTAGGGTTAAGTAGGCTCGGGTGGATGTAAACCCTGGACCTAAGAGCTTTTGTGACCTTGGAGATAGTTTTCCTCCCATCCTGGGAGCGGGACCCTTTTGGAAGGGTGTATATCAGTTTTGTTGGTTTAAGGTAACCTAAAGAGGTCTCATAGGATCTTGAGAAGCTAAGTGAAAGGTACGAAGTATGAGATTGAATCTACCGACCCATAGATATCCATCTCTATTGCATGTGAATGTGTTACCATGGAAGTAACCAGAAAGGGGCGTGACCAAGGTAGGTAGGTTGCCATGATCCCGATGAAAGGATGAAGGCCAGCCCATGAATGCAGAAGGAGAGATGATGAAGACTTGGGTAAGGTTCTAAGTGAACATGTACTATGATAGAGAATCCTGAGTCTATCCTAGGGTCAGGTAGGGATAAGACCGATGAAGGTAGGAGTTACCTAATTCCCCAATTGCATATGACCATAGGGTCGAGAGGTAACAGCTATCATTGTCTAAGGGCCATGGGTTAGGAAATTGATCACCTTCATGAACTCATGGGACCCAAAGGGCAGATGAGTAGGGCACTCTCTTGATGCATGAGGGAAAAGGGATGACCCCAAAAGAGTCGGTACCCTATAGACCTAGAGGAGATGACCAAGGATATAAACCTCAGTAGGTTCAAGACTTGTGTGATATCATGATTTCTGTGATGTAGAGACATATGTGGCACGTTGTGACTTAGATGTAAAGGTGTATTGACAAGGTGGGATGTACCATCTCTACCCTTGGAACATGAAGAACTCTGTATTTGGACTGCAGCCAAATGCTTATTTCCTCTTGTTATGGGGGTGAGAGATAGGACATTACGCATGCCATACACCAAGGATGAGAGATGATGTGGGTCGGAACGTTGCCACGAGATATGGGATAGAGAAGATAACCTACCCTGGTAAAGAGATGATACATGGATGGTTTACTAGCACTTAGAGAATGAGGTAGTCACCTTATGAGGATGTCTTTATCATGAATTATGTGGAACTTGCAAGTTATACCATGTTGAGTTTGATCACCATGATGATGAAATCAGAGAGTGTTCTTCATAAAGATGGACGTAGAGTTTGAGGTGAGATGATAAGTGAGATACATGGAAGTGTATGTCTTCAATATTATCTAATACCTAAGGATGTGAAGTGATAATGGATTCCTCTGGTTGAGCTATAGCTACTTCGTTTAGCTAGAAGAGGTTGTTTGGCTAACCCTAAGTTTGAAAAGGAATGGTGTTTAGATAACACTCAAATGTGTTAAGATGCGTTGAATAGTTAAAGAGTTGTTTGGTTAGCCAGTCTAGCCCTTGATACGATGAAAGGATGGTAGTAGAACCTCAGATGCACTTCTTTGGGAAAAGAAGGTGATGAAACCCCAACATGAGTGGTTTAGGGTTTCGTAGGAATCGATCTTGAAGAATCATGACATACAGGAAATCATGATTGAAGACCCCCATACATCGTAGTAAATAGCAATAGCACTTTGGATGCTTAAAAATGAAGATTGTATGTGGTTATGTCCATGCAAGCCAGGAGGTAAAGGACGAATCCCAGTAACCCAGTATGTCGATATAGAGGACAAAAGGATCCCTGAGAGGGAACGAGAGCTCAACACTATGGATGTTGTGATAGGTCTTCCCTGGACTGAGGAAGGTCGAGATGCAATATGGGTTATGGTAGATCGCCTTACCTAGTTGACATAAGAAAGGAAGAGTTCGGTTAAGGGACAGATCTAGCTGAACTACCCATGAGAGAGATGGTTCAATTACACCATGAAGCAAGTTCAAAGGTTTTTGAGTTTGACCTAAAGGTTCACTTCCATAAAGTGGAAGTAGGTACATGAAAAACTCAATGATAGTATAGTTTATCGCCCCTAACTATGGTTAGTATGACCCAGACTAAAGGGTCTGATGAGGGCATGTGTGCTCGTTCAGGGTGATATCTAGAGACAGTTATTATCCTATGAAAGATGGGACAATGACCACCCTAGCCAGTACTGGGTTTTATAAGAAGCTCTGTAAGGGAGGTTGTGTCGGTCACCACTTCAGTAAGGTGATGTTGGTGAAAAGGACCACATGATGGTTAAAAAAAAAAGGCCCCAGTACGTGTAGATGAAGTCACTTTGATTGCGCAAGGGCTGAAAGGAGCCTAGAGACGATGAGAGTCGTGAGCAGATGCAAAGTAGACTGACATACAAGTTACTGTGGGAGAAAATGTGACATGAAAATCCGACCCCTCTAAGTTATATCTAAGAGAGCTGAGTCCCCAATACATGGGTCCATTAGAGATGGATGGGTGGAGAAGGTTAGGTTTGACCCTACCCCTCATGATAGAGTAATGGGAGATGTTTTCCATATGTCCAATTTAGGGCACTATGTGAGATACTGACCATGTGCTGAGCAATGAACCTAGTGGGCCCCAAGGAAGGCTGAAATGGCCTGAGACACCTGTGCAGTTTATAGACGCCAGGATGAAAGAACTCAGAGAAAAGAATATGTGATGATAAAGGTTCTTTGAAAATGCCATGGGTACGGCAAAACCACATAGGGGCCAATGATGGACATGGAAAAGTCTTATCCTGAATTGGTTGTTTGCTTGTTTGAATTTTGAGGACAAAATTCCTATAAGAGGGGAAGGATGTTATAACCCCAATTTTTGGGTTCAAGTGGTGAGAAATATAATTTCTCATGTTAAAGATGTTTGAACAAATAATCATATATTTGGTTGAGAATAATTGGATTTCGTTTAGAATATCCTTGTTATTTGATTTGTGGGCTTTATTGGCTATTAGTCCCAATAACATGGCAATAATAAAGAAAATTCAATTAGTGAATGAATAATTGAATAATTGATAAAAGAAATATGTGGAAACCTCTAGAAGGAAAATCCAAAGAGGATTTCGTGCCTCTTGGATTCTTTGGGTTCGAAGGAGTCTAAAGTTGTAAAGAAAAGAAATAAGAAAAAGAAAAGATTAATTATGTATTTCTTTATTAAGAGAGAAATTGAAAACATTGATGAAATGTGGAAATTAAGTGAAAAGATGGATAATTGACTTTCCCTTTATGGAATTTCGTATCCCAAGGTTTTCTTATGATAGAAGGGATGCCAATGAGGAAAATAGAAGGGAAATAAAAAGAAATTCTCAAGAAGATATATTTTTAATGAGAAATAAACAAGATAATGTGAGATAATGCATTTAGATGCATCTAGAAGGATAATAAGTATCCAATAAAGATAATTTCGAGATAATGGAGTATCTTGGGATCCAAGGAGTCCCAATAAAGAGGAAATAAAGAGAAAATACTAAAAAGGTAAATTAAGAGGATAATGTGTTGCATTATTAATGAATTATGTGGTATTGTTTAAAAAGGAAGTATTTTCTATAAAATGAAAGTAGAATTTCGTGCCTTTAGAACAAAGAGCTAGTACTAATAGAATAAAGGAAGTTATTTTCGAAATTTCAAGATCTAAAGCATAAAGAAATATCAAGGTTTTCCTAATGACTAAAGGATATGATTTATTAAGGAAGTGTTTATAAGAAAGAGGATTTCTTTGTTAAACAAGGAAAGGAAGTTTCCTATATGCTTTGGGTCTTGCTCTCCTCGTGGGTTGGCATGATAGGATAATGCTACCTTTCCCAATAAAAGGGACGGATCTAGAGACTCCGGTTCTCCTTGTCTTCCGCTCTTCTCCAACCATGTGCACGTACAAACTCTAACCAAGAGAGGAACTTGAACCCTAGAGCGACGATGGGATGAGGACGGAGGGTTGGTGGAAGCAAGATCCACCCACGATGCCGGAGGGAGGGAGAGCCGCCAGATGCAGCTGCGCAACGCCAGCAGGGTAGCCGCTGGCTGTTAGCAGTTACAGGCTTCACGGGCATGAAGCCCAACCACCATGTCCATCTGCGGAGGCTTAGTCGAGCATGAGGGGGCGCGGCGGAGGCAGGAGGCCGCACCTAGTGGCCGTCGAGGTCGATGAAGAGCGGCAGGGCCGCACCAAAGCTGACCAGCAGCATGGCCGCGTTAGGGCGCGCGCTGGGTTGAAGATGACTGGAGGTTGGACGGTTTTGCCCTTCCGCCAGCTGAAGAACGTATCTAATTGATCGGGGGTATAAGCGTCTATTCGAAATGTTCCAAATCGATCGTTGTACATAGCAAGGATGACGTGGCGCAATGCCATTGGCCAAGTAAGTGAATATTTACAAAATTCATATCTCGTAAACCGTAGCTCGAATAATTGCGAATAATATATGAAAATTGATCAGGGGAACGAGAGGAATCCATTAAAAATATAATTATATATTGATTCCGTTCCTAATTGCAAAAGTACTTTAAGTTAATGAAAAGTGAATTAAAGATAGGTTAACAACCCTAATTGAGGTTAATGAATGAGCCTATGAAGCTTAATAGGTTAATTTAATTATTATTAACCTATTGAATGATAATGATGGGCTTGAACCTGATCTAAATGAATAACTACATGTTTTAGGGTTTTTACCCCATATGAGAATAATTAAGCTTTTAGAAACCCTAATTTAGGGTAAAAGAAGATAAGATCATATTTAGATTGGAAAAAAATGTGAAAATATGATTGTTAAATGATAGTTCTATGTTTTTGGTATATGAAAGTCCTTAATCCTGGATAAATACCCTAAAAGTGGTAATTAGGGTCTTTTCATGAATAAAAGGTAGAAATGATGACAAAATGAGTTCATATGTTAATTAGACCCTAATGAGCTTTGAATTAATGATAGATGCACATAATGATATTGTTATGAATTAAAAGAGATAAAAATAGTATCTTTAATGTAAAAGAAGTTTAATGAAATTAATTGATGATTAATGTGCTTTTAAATATGTAAATAGGGTTATATGTTGTTGAGATAACCTTAGTATTGAAGAATAGATAAGATAACTAGGGTTTTTGAATAATCGCATAAAATTAGGGTTTAATGCGGTGAAAGATAAAAGGAAACTCTAATTGCATAATGAAACCCTAAGATAGACACAAAACCCTAGAAAGTGAATTCAAGTAAATAGAGTAGATTCTTGATGAAGTGTGTGACAGTAGAGTACATATTCTTTTTAGGAATTATGTGATGATTGAATTACTTGCTTGGATATGTTGATTGGCTTGATTGAATGTACATGAAGTAAATGTTGATTAATCTACATGACTCATCAAATCAGGTATGTGGTTACGCTTATGACTACCCGAGTTAGTTTTCCGATGGATTCCCGGATGTTTAATCGCATTGAATGCAACTAAACTGTTGGATGTTTATTTATTTCATGCAACTATAAAGTGACTATGATTATCACTATAAATGAGTATATATAACTGGCTAGATCCGGATCCACCTCTGTTACTTTGAAAAGGCTGAAAGGGGGTAATCCTAGAGCAAGGTCTAGGTTACCGAGAGTTAGAAATTGGGCTACCTACGTGTAGTGCCATGAGACTCATTAGCCTGCCATGAGTTAAGGAGTGGGCTACTTACGAGTAGTGCCATGTGACTCAACCCTAGAAACTAGTTCACCTATAGGTGGGACCATGAGGGGTTTAATGGGGATCTACCACAAGGAAGGTAGGATCCAGGTCCACTGCAGGGATAGTATAGAGGATAGGGTACTCGTGGATCACGGATGTTATATTTAAAACGTAATCTTGATTGATTAATGATTAATTGAATGATTACATAGTTATCATAGTTGCAAGATTATTGTTTCCCCCACATACTAGCTTCGGCTGACCGACGTTTTGTTTGTCGGCGTTTTAGGTACAAGCTAAAAGGACAAACAGTAAATCGTCACATCGTGAAATACATGAAGAAAAATACAAGGAGGATCAGTTAGAGTAGAATCATTAAGTGGATAGATGTTAGAAATCCAAAATTTTAAAGAGGTATGCAAAGTTTATTTTCTTACAGCTTTTCAGTTTAGTATGTTAAAATTTGATAATTATTCTTGGTTAATTGCCGAACCTTTGATCCGGAAGTCATGGGTACGGCTTCGACCTCTCGGTCTCCCTTAATTGGGGTTATCGGGAGGTAGGGTCGTAACATTTTTAGATTGTAACATCCCAGGATTTGAGGCCTTGGATAAGTTGATCTTAAAAGGAATGATTGGACTACCCATATCACCAAGGTGCACCTCCTTTTCAGGGAGCCCATCTCTAAAGAACTCCATAGTTAAGCGTGCTCAGCTTGGAGTAGTACTAGGATGGGTGACCAGTCGGGAAGTTGCTCCTGGCTTGCGCGTGAGTGGACAAAAAATGTGCAGTTAAGGCTAGTGGTGGTCTGTGGGGCCAGTCATCATTCCTGAAACTCTACTAGAGCCTTGGGCAGTGGGCCCAGGCATTACAAATGGTATCAGAGCCATAACCCCTCCAGTAGGTGGGGCCGACAGGGACATGGCATGCCAGTCTTGAGCCGTGCAGTCCAGGCATGTAGGAAAGGGTTGTCCATGGTTGACGTAGCCACCTTTGCGCTGGTATTCTGTGATCGGGAGCTGGGTGTCCATGGGCCATTGTGGGTCTACACTGAAATGGGGAAGAGATTATGAGGCCTTATAGTTGAGCCTTGACGAGGACGTCAAGAGTCTAAGTGGGGAAGATTGTAACATCCCAAGATTTGAGGCCTTGGATAAGTTGATCTTAAAAGGAATGATTGGACTACCCATATCACCAAGGTGCACCTCCTTTTCAGGGAGCCCATCTCTAAATAACTCCATAGTTAAGCGTGCTCAGCTTGGAGTAGTACTAGGATGGGTGACTAGTCGGGAAGTTGCTCCTGGCTTGCGTGTGAGTGGACAAAAAGCGTGCAGTTAAGGCTAGTGGTGGTCTGTGGGGCCAGTCATCATTCCTGAAACTCTACTAGAGCCGTGGGCAGTGGGCCCAGGCATTACAATATCAAACCTAATACGGATCTCCCGTCACAGTCTGTCACCTGAGAGGTTGGCATCCCAGTACGGCCGTATCGGGTAGAGTGCTTTGACCGATACGTCTGCCTGTCACGGCCTATTGCCCGATAGGGGATGCCGCCCGACACAGTTGTATCGGGTAGAGCTCCCGCTCGGTATTGGATTAAATGTGTCTTAGGGGTCTGCTGCTGTATGTCGACCTCCTCTATTAAGGAGGCCGATATCTATCTTCCCTTTTACAGTCATTTACTTTTTTTATTTACGCAATGTAAATAAACCTTTTATACGATGCTCATGCTAATAGAATTAGAGGAGTTTTAATATCTATTGCTCTAAGTTTGGTCCCATTTGTTGGGTGATTTCTTTTTAGCATCTGAACTCTAGCTTTTATGCTTGGATCATGTTTTGACTAGCTACCGAATCTGTTGGATAAATTGGACATTATGATAAATCCCTTTGTTTCGATGATGACAAACATTTCATTCTTATTAATCTAACGAGCTACTTAAGTGTGCAGGAACAAGGTGATGACAAAGTCCTAGGGAATCCTTACGCTTGAATGTTTATAAATGTCATGCAATGTAATCATATGTAAACTTGTACAAACATATAATGTACAAGTACTTAGACTTCATGTAAATCAAGCGTTAGATCTCCCTAACTAAACACTGCACTTAGTTAGGACATATCCTTCCAAAAGGATCACATTATGCACACTCATAAACACACACTTAGTATCTTAATTAAAAGATTGAAAACAGAGTCAATCTCGGTCGACCACACTCCTCGACCGAGACACTCTCGGTCGACAAACTTCTCGACCGAGATTGACCAAAAGTAGCCGTTAGACACAGCAGTTGACAGTTGCAAATAAACGTTAATCCAGAGAGCCTGTCGGTCGACGAATCCTCGACCGACTGGGCATCTCGGTCGACGAGTCCTCGACCGAGATGGTCTCTGACAGCAACTGCAGAATTAATTAACTAGCCGTTGCTAATGCGCCTAACTTATTCCTAACGGCTAGTTAAGCACTAGGAACCCCCTAGAAGTTGTCTAGAACGTCCTTAAGCATACATAGGTCATTCCTATAAAGAGGACATGCCTTAGGTCACCAGAAAGGGTATCTAAGATATACTTGTGCTATACTTGAGCTTGAATACACACTTGCAATCTGTTTTAGAGCAATAGAGCAATTCCTACACTTGCCACTCATTCCTATTGCTCCCATTTCGTGCCCTATAGGCTAGTATCTCCTATCCACTACAATCACATTGTCATACACATTGGTTAGGAGATTTATACGCTTGATATAGGCAAATCAAGCCTTGTGCTTAAAAGGATAAGTTGTAATTTTTGTTTTCCTTCTTGTTCCTTGTTATCTTTTGTACTCTCCTTGCTACTCCTAGGGTTGGAGGCTGTGGATTGGAGAGAATTGACTTCTCAGGTGGAGAAGGGGACTTCAAGCTACTTCAAGAAGGCTATCGCACGGGAAGCTACTTCAGAAGGCTGGTGCAACAGGTGTTGGTGCATCTACTTCAAGGAAAGGCTGCTTCAAGGTTGGGCGATTACTTCTAGGTGAAGGCTGCTTGAAGGGTTTGGGAAAAGAAATTGTATTTTATGTAAAGTCCTTGCGAGGTAATAAAATAGATTTCTTTTCAAACCCCGGTTGGGTAAGCAACCGGGTAGTGGACTGACTACCTTAGTATTTGCTAAGGCTAGGAACCACTCTAAACCCTTGTGTCTCCTTGTCCAATATTGTCTTTATGGTTGATTGAGTTAATTAATTGTTAAATTATCTATAAAACTCTATTCACCCCCCCTCTAGAGGTTTTCAATTGGTATCAGAGCAGGCTTCAAGGAGCCCTAACAAGGTCTTGAAGAGATAAAGGGTGGAGGTGACTACAACCACAAGAAAAGGAGCATGGACCAAAGTTCGACAAGTTGCAATTGGTGCTTAGGAACAAAGCACTCTACGTCTAAATGTCCATGGAGGTCAAAGAAAGGAGATGCACATAAAGAGTGTTTCGTTGCTACAATAAGTGAGGAAGAAGAAGAAGAGGTAAGCTTGCTTGATTTACCCAAGGAGGAGTTAGTTGCTATTATTGAAGAAACACATAACAAATATGTTGAATACAAAAAGAAATTAAAGAAATCAAATAAAGAAAATGATGATCTAAATGCTAGACTTCTTGAGCTTACATCCGAAAATGATGATTTATATGCTAAATTGAATACTCTTGGTTTTGAAAAAGATAGCATTATGTCTGACAATCGTACTTTGAAATCATCTCTGAGTAATAGTGAAGTGAAAATTTTCACTCTAGAGACTAACTATGATCTTCTATGTCAAGAAAAGACTGAATTGCTTGCAAAGTTAAATGATATTCAAAAACAACCTATATTGTGCACCCATGTAGATTATGACAATATAGTGAAAGAAAGAAATATGTTATCATCCAATCTAGATCAAGCAAAATTAGATATCAAGAAAAGAATGGATGAGATCACCAAGCTACAACAAAAAGTTAGAAGTTTAAATAACAATGGCATCCTTGATCAAATATTAGATAATCCCTATCATCAAATTGGGAGAAGAGGACTAGGTTATAAGCCTAAGGGGAAATCCTATCAACAACCTAGTTGGAGAAGGACACAAGCGAGTCAATCCATGAATGTACATAGAGGCAAATATACATTTGTACCAAAGAACAACCTAGATCAAAATCATAGAAAGAGATATGAGGTTGATTCTATATGTTGCCACTATTGTTTACATCTTGGACATTACTCCTTCTCCTGCCCATACAAGAAAAAGGATGTTGAGTTGGTATGGGTTCCAAAATCCCCAAATTGATTTGATTAGACTAAGTTGAGATATGACCAAAGCCTTTAAGTTGCATATCTTTATGTCTATCTCAACTTAACATGTAGGGATAATAAATCGAAACTTAAAAGATTTGATTTAAAGGTTATCTTGATCTAACTAAACTTTCAAATTGCATAATTGAATTAAAATAATCTAAATTTTACTTGAAAACTATTACTGAAACACATTTCAGAAACAATACAGAAACTTCCTCGGTCGAGAAACTGTTCGACCGAGAACACTTTCGGTCGAGCAATAGTCGACCGAGCAGATTACTGTTTTCAAGTTCTGCTGTATCTATTGTTTTTAGTGTTTCTATCAATTTGTTATAAATGTTTGATCAAGATTAAATTGCAGGAAATATTTTGAATCAAATCATATTGATCTCTCTACATCATGAAACATATTGCAAAAATGATATATGAAGACTGATTTTTTAACAAACTTTACTCCTTGGTTAAGAAAGTTTATTAAGCATGTTCATAGTTTGTCTTAAAACTGAAAACTCATGAAACATGAATAAGATTCTTTTGGACTATCATCAAATTGATTTGAAAATGAATCATGTTTCACATGGTTTATCCTAAGTATTTCTTGATCTATGTATGCAAACCATGAATAGTCATTGTTCTTTATCATTGTGATTCAGTTCATATGAAGATATCATTCTGCACAAATGATAAAACTAAATGGCACAAATGCATTTCACATATAAGTACTCAAAATTGGAAATCTACAGTAAAATTGCTGAATAATCTTTTGACGAATCTATGTGCCATCTATTTGTTGTTAATGACTATTTTACATGCAAAACTAGTTGAAGATCTTTTTGATATCATCATGTTTAGAATTAACTATTTCACATGATTTTCTAAAGTATCTCCTGGTCTATCCATATAGAAATCATGTGTTATGACATGATTACAATTACTGTATCTCATGAAATAATTATGGTTCTATCATTGCATCATGGGTATGCTTTCACTATTTTATCATTCAACTCATAAAAATGATGCTATGCTACATAGAACAAATGGAAAATGATTATTGTATACATGACTTCTTGATGATTTATAGCAAGCAAATATGTTATTGGTGATCTATTGCTTAGACATAGAACTTTAAGGTTTGAAATAAAATGAAGAATTTCTCAATAGGTATCTATAAGAAATTGAGATATTAATCATGCCTTCATTGTTAAGAAGATGTTTTCATATTAAGTATCACTTAACACGCTTCATTATGTTTTGATTCATATATACAAATCTTGAATGATCATTATAATTGTATATATCATAAAAGCATCTTAACATAATAGAAAATAATTGTGGACACAGCTTGTGATGATGATGGTTCTATGACAAGCCAAAACGGTACTTCTCAGAACAAAATATTAATGTTTTATCTATTTGCTTGTTCTAAGAAATTAAAAGCAAAAAGCTTGACTTTAAGATATAAATCTTGCTTTCAAAATATATGTTTAAGAATCTTATGATAAGGGTATAATAAGAAATGGGATTTGATACTCATGTACCCATCGCAAAGCATATGAAACATCATGTAAAACATGCATTCTAGAAAAATCAAGGTCAAAGACTTCACTATGATGCTCATATATACTTCAAATTGATATTTATAAGCTATCTGCAGAAATGAATGTCTATCTTGGAAATCTACAGAATTTGCCTCTTGGTTAAAATTAAAATTGACCAAGGGGCGCTATGGTCGTAGTCAAGGGCGACCTAAAATAAGCTTTGACAAGATGCTTATTTGGACATTATTCTATTGTACTTAATCTTAGTATACTCTTGATAAAGGTCAAAACCAAAATTTAAAATCATCTGTGACCTTAGAAGCATTAAATTGCTTAAATCGTAAGATTAAGGGGGAGCTTATAAAAACAAATTTGATTATTTGATTATGAAGCTTACAAAAACATTGTTAACATCATTTGGAGTTTGTTATGACCTTCGGATTCTTAAAAGAAATTTGCATGAAAAAGAATTTCATCAAAATGATATATCTTGCTCTTAAAGGAACTCTCTAAACAAATCAGGGCTTAACATCCCTTGTTTTGGTTGGAGACATTTTTTTTTATATATATTCTAAGCTTAAAGGACTCTCATTTCATTTCAGGGTTTAACATCCCTTGTAAAATGAGTGAGAAATCAATATACATATGCCATGAACCTAACATGATCTCATATCATTTCAATGCTTAACATCCTTTGCAAATGATTGAGAAATAAATTGTGGCTAAATTAGACAAAAATGACATAAATCCCTGTTCCTAATAGGATATCTAATTAAGGGGGAGCTTAATATAAAATTAAGGGGGAGAAGAAATAATATGTTTAACCTGGATATCTTTTTGAAATGACAAAGGGGGAGAAAGAATATAAAATCAAAAATATAAATATACATGAGTTTCATCTTGATGGCCAGCACTCACTTGTAAAACAAGAATGGCTACAAAAGGTAATCCTCAGGTATGAAACTCACATGCTTTATATTTCCTTATTTCATATTTTAGGAAATGTTTGTCATCTTCAAAAAGGGGGAGATTGTTGGATAAATTGGACATTATGATAAATCCCTTTGTTTCGATGATGACAAACATTTCATTCTTATTAATCTAACGAGCTACTTAAGTGTGCAGGAACAAGGTGATGACAAAGTCCTAGGGAATCCTTACGCTTGAATGTTTATAAATGTCATGCAATGTAATCATATGTAAACTTGTACAAACATATAATGTACAAGTACTTAGACTTCATGTAAATCAAGCGTTAGATCTCCCTAAATAAACACTACACTTAGTTAGGACATATCCTTCCAAAAGGATCACATTATGCACACTCATAAACACACACTTAGTATCTTAATTAAAAGATTGAAAACAGAGTCAATCTCGGTCGACCACACTCCTCGACCGAGACACTCTCGGTCGACAAACTTCTCGACCGAGATTGACCAAAAGTAGCCGTTAGACACAGCAGTTGACAGTTGCAAATAAACGTTAATCCAGAGAGCCTGTCGGTCGACGAATCCTCGACCGACTGGGCATCTCGGTCGACGAGTCCTCGACCGAGATGGTCTCTGACAGCAACTGCAGAATTAATTAACTAGCCGTTGCTAATGCGCCTAACTTATTCCTAACGGCTAGTTAAGCACTAGGAACCCCCTAGAAGTTGTCTAGAACGTCCTTAAGCATACATAGGTCATTCCTATAAAGAGGACATGCCTTAGGTCACCAGAAAGGGTATCTAAGATATACTTGTGCTATACTTGAGCTTGAATACACACTTGCAATCTGTTTTAGAGCAATAGAGCAATTCCTACACTTGCCACTCATTCCTATTGCTCCCATTTCGTGCCCTATAGGCTAGTATCTCCTATCCACTACAATCACATTGTCATACACATTGGTTAGGAGATTTATACGCTTGATATAGGCAAATCAAGCCTTGTGCTTAAAAGGATAAGTTGTAATTTCTGTTTTCCTTCTTGTTCCTTGTTATCTTTTGTACTCTCCTTGCTACTCCTAGGGTTGGAGGCTGTGGATTGGAGAGAATTGACTTCTCAGGTGGAGAAGGGGACTTCAAGCTACTTCAAGAAGGCTATCGCACGGGAAGCTACTTCAGAAGGCTGGTGCAACGGGTGTTGGTGCATCTACTTCAAGGAAAGGGTGCTTCAAGGTTGGGCGATTACTTCTAGGTGAAGGCTGCTTGAAGGGTTTGGGAAAAGAAATTGTATTTTATGTAAAGTCCTTGCGAGGTAATAAAATAGATTTCTTTTCAAACCCCGGTTGGGTAAGCAACCGGGTAGTGGACTGACTACCTTAGTATTTGCTAAGGCTAGGAACCACTCTAAACCCTTGTGTCTCCTTGTCCAATATTGTCTTTATGGTTGATTGAGTTAATTAATTGTTAAATTATCTATAAAACTCTATTCACCCCCCCTCTAGAGGTTTTCAATTGGTATCAGAGCAGGCTTCAAGGAGCCCTAACAAGGTCTTGAAGAGATAAAGGGTGGAGGTGACTACAACCACAAGAAAAGGAGCATGGACCAAAGTTCGACAAGTTGCAATTGGTGCTTAGGAACAAAGCACTCTACGTCTAAATGTCCATGGAGGTCAAAGAAAGGAGATGCACATAAAGAGTGTTTCGTTGCTACAATAAGTGAGGAAGAAGAAGAAGAGGTAAGCTTGCTTGATTTACCCAAGGAGGAGTTAGTTGCTATTATTGAAGAAACACATAACAAATATGTTGAATACAAAAAGAAATTAAAGAAATCAAATAAAGAAAATGATGATCTAAATGCTAGACTTCTTGAGCTTACATCCGAAAATGATGATTTATATGCTAAATTGAATACTCTTGGTTTTGAAAAAGATAGCATTATGTCTGACAATCGTACTTTGAAATCATCTCTGAGTAATAGTGAAGTGAAAATTTTCACTCTAGAGACTAACTATGATCTTCTATGTCAAGAAAAGACTGAATTGCTTGCAAAGTTAAATGATATTAAAAAACAACCTATATTGTGCACCCATGTAGATTATGACAATATAGTGAAAGAAAGAAATATGTTATCATCCAATCTAGATCAAGCAAAATTAGATATCAAGAAAAGAATGGATGAGATCACCAAGCTACAACAAAAAGTTAGAAGTTTAAATAACAATGGCATCCTTGATCAAATATTAGATAATCCCTATCATCAAATTGGGAGAAGAGGACTAGGTTATAAGCCTAAGGGGAAATCCTATCAACAACCTAGTTGGAGAAGGACACAAGCGAATCAATCCATGAATGTACATAGAGGCAAATATACATTTGTACCAAAGAACAACCTAGATCAAAATCATAGAAAGAGATATGAGGTTGATTCTATATGTTGCCACTATTGTTTACATCTTGGACATTACTCCTTCTCCTGCCCATACAAGAAAAAGGATGTTGAGTTGGTATGGGTTCCAAAATCCCCAAATTGATTTGATTAGACTAAGTTGAGATATGACCAAAGCCTTTAAGTTGCATATCTTTATGTCTATCTCAACTTAACATGTAGGGATAATAAATCGAAACTTAAAAGATTTGATTTAAAGGTTATCTTGATCTAACTAAACTTTCAAATTGCATAATTGAATTAAAATAATCTAAATTTTACTTGAAAACTATTACTGAAACACATTTCAGAAACAATACAGAAACTTCCTCGGTCGAGAAACTGTTCGACCGAGAACACTTTCGGTCGAGCAATAGTCGACCGAGCAGATTACTGTTTTCAAGTTCTGCTGTATCTATTGTTTTTAGTGTTGCTATCAATTTGTTATAAATGTTTGATCAAGATTAAATTGCAGGAAATATTTTGAATCAAATCATATTGATCTCTCTACATCATGAAACATATTGCAAAAATGATATATGAAGACTGATTTTTTAACAAACTTTACTCCTTGGTTAAGAAAGTTTATTAAGCATGTTCATAGTTTGTCTTAAAACTGAAAACTCATGAAACATGAATAAGATTCTTTTGGACTATCATCAAATTGATTTGAAAATGAATCATGTTTCACATGGTTTATCCTAAGTATTTCTTGATCTATGTATGCAAACCATGAATAGTCATTGTTCTTTATCATTGTGATTCAGTTCATATGAAGATATCATTCTGCACAAATGATAAAACTAAATGGCACAAATGCATTTCACATATAAGTACTCAAAATTGGAAATCTACAGTAAAATTGCTGAATAATCTTTTGACGAATCTATGTGCCATCTATTTGTTGTTAATGACTATTTTACATGCAAAACTAGTTGAAGATCTTTTTGATATCATCATGTTTAGAATTAACTATTTCACATGATTTTCTAAAGTATCTCCTGGTCTATCCATATAGAAATCATGTGTTATGACATGATTACAATTACTGTATCTCATGAAATAATTATGGTTCTATCATTGCATCATGGGTATGCTTTCACTATTTTATCATTCAACTCATAAAAATGATGCTATGCTACATAGAACAAATGGAAAATGATTATTGTATACATGACTTCTTGATGATTTATAGCAAGCAAATATGTTATTGGTGATCTATTGCTTAGACATAGAACTTTAAGGTTTGAAATAAAATGAAGAATTTCTCAATAGGTATCTATAAGAAATTGAGATATTAATCATGCCTTCATTGTTAAGAAGATGTTTTCATATTAAGTATCACTTAACACGCTTCATTATGTTTTGATTCATATATACAAATCTTGAATGATCATTATAATTGTATATATCATAAAAGCATCTTAACATAATAGAAAATAATTGTGGACACAGCTTGTGATGATGATGGTTCTATGACAAGCCAAAACGGTACTTCTCAGAACAAAATATTAATGTTTTATCTATTTGCTTGTTCTAAGAAATTAAAAGCAAAAAGCTTGACTTTAAGATATAAATCTTGCTTTCAAAATATATGTTTAAGAATCTTATGATAAGGGTATAATAAGAAATGGGATTTGATACTCATGTACCCATCGCAAAGCATATGAAACATCATGTAAAACATGCATTCTAGAAAAATCAAGGTCAAAGACTTCACTATGATGCTCATATATACTTCAAATTGATATTTATAAGCTATCTGCAGAAATGAATGTCTATCTTGGAAATCTACAGAATTTGCCTCTTGGTTAAAATTAAAATTGACCAAGGGGCGCTATGGTCGTAGTCAAGGGCGACCTAAAATAAGCTTTGACAAGATGCTTATTTGGACATTATTCTATTGTACTTAATCTTAGTATACTCTTGATAAAGGTCAAAACCAAAATTTAAAATCATCTGTGACCTTAGAAGCATTAAATTGCTTAAATCGTAAGATTAAGGGGGAGCTTATAAAAACAAATTTGATTATTTGATTATGAAGCTTACAAAAACATTGTTAACATCATTTGGAGTTTGTTATGACCTTCGGATTCTTAAAAGAAATTTGCATGAAAAAGAATTTCATCAAAATGATATATCTTGCTCTTAAAGGAACTCTCTAAACAAATCAGGGCTTAACATCCCTTGTTTTGGTTGGAGACATTTTTTTTAATATATATTCTAAGCTTAAAGGACTCTCATTTCATTTCAGGGTTTAACATCCCTTGTAAAATGAGTGAGAAATCAATATACATATGCCATGAACCTAACATGATCTCATATCATTTCAAGGCTTAACATCCTTTGCAAATGATTGAGAAATAAATTGTGGCTAAATTAGACAAAAATGACATAAATCCCTGTTCCTAATAGGATATCTAATTAAGGGGGAGCTTAATATAAAATTAAGGGGGAGAAGAAATAATATGTTTAACCTGGATATCTTTTTGAAATGACAAAGGGGGAGAAAGAATATAAAATCAAAAATATAAATATACATGAGTTTCATCTTGATGGCCAGCACTCACTTGTAAAACAAGAATGGCTACAAAAGGTAATCCTCAGGTATGAAACTCACATGCTTTATATTTCCTTATTTCATATTTTAGGAAATGTTTGTCATCTTCAAAAAGGGGGAGATTGTTGGATAAATTGGACATTATGATAAATCCCTTTGTTTCGATGATGACAAACATTTCATTCTTATTAATCTAACGAGCTACTTAAGTGTGCAGGAACAAGGTGATGACAAAGTCCTAGGGAATCCTTACGCTTGAATGTTTATAAATGTCATGCAATGTAATCATATGTAAACTTGTACAAACATATAATGTACAAGTACTTAGACTTCATGTAAATCAAGCGTTAGATCTCCCTAACTAAACACTACACTTAGTTAGGACATATCCTTCCAAAAGGATCACATTATGCACACTCATAAACACACACTTAGTATCTTAATTAAAAGATTGAAAACAGAGTCAATCTCGGTCGACCACACTCCTCGACCGAGACACTCTCGGTCGACAAACTTCTCGACCGAGATTGACCAAAAGTAGCCGTTAGACACAGCAGTTGACAGTTGCAAATAAACGTTAATCCAGAGAGCCTGTCGGTCGACGAATCCTCGACCGACTGGGCATCTCGGGCGACGAGTCCTCGATCGAGATGGTCTCTGACAGCAACTGCAGAATTAATTAACTAGCCGTTGCTAATGCGCCTAACTTATTCCTAACGGATAGTTAAGCACTAGGAACCCCCTAGAAGTTGTCTAGAACGTCCTTAAGCATACATAGGTCATTCCTATAAAGAGGACATGCCTTAGGTCACCAGAAAGGGTATCTAAGATATACTTGTGCTATACTTGAGCTTGAATACACACTTGCAATCTGTTTTAGAGCAATAGAGCAATTCCTACACTTGCCACTCATTCCTATTGCTCCCATTTCGTGCCCTATAGGCTAGTATCTCCTATCCACTACAATCACATTGTCATACACATTGGTTAGGAGATTTATACGCTTGATATAGGCAAATCAAGCCTTGTGCTTAAAAGGATAAGTTGTAATTTCTGTTTTCCTTCTTGTTCCTTGTTATCTTTTGTACTCTCCTTGCTACTCCTAGGGTTGGAGGCTGTGGATTGGAGAGAAATGACTTCTCAGGTGGAGAAGGGGACTTCAAGCTACTTCAAGAAGGCTATCGCACGGGAAGCTACTTCAGAAGGCTGGTGCAACGGGTGTTGGTGCATCTACTTCAAGGAAAGGCTGCTTCAAGGTTGGGCGATTACTTCTAGGTGAAGGCTGCTTGAAGGGTTTGGGAAAAGAAATTGTATTTTATGTAAAGTCCTTGCGAGGTAATAAAATAGATTTCTTTTCAAACCCCAGTTGGGTAAGCAACCGGGTAGTGGACTGACTACCTTAGTATTTGCTAAGGCTAGGAACCACTCTAAACCCTTGTGTCTCCTTGTCCAATATTGTCTTTATGGTTGCTTGAGTTAATTAATTGTTAAATTATCTATAAAACTCTATTCACCCCCCTCTAGAGGTTTTCAGAATCGTGTTTCCCATTTCAACATCCTCGAGAGAGTTGTTGCGACCCTAGTGTTTGGTCCTGTCATGGTGTACGAGAGTACCCAGGGTCGGAGTCACTTCAGTATCTTTCCACTTCAACTAAGGTCCCCTACCCTTGAGAGAGGGAGTCGATTCTTGGTTGGAGGTACCCTCTTCAAGAGAAGGGGTACTGGACGTTTTCTGCTGCCGCTCATTATGGCTAAGTTTTCTTCCTTCATTCTTGACCTAAGTAATAGTGTTATCTCCTCTGTTCTGTTGCACAAAAATCCTAAAATTTGATAAATGCCAAAACCTTAATCTTCCTCGTAAACTCCAGTTGGGGATAGTTTTCTTTTTGTTTCGCCGATTTTGATCTACCGTTCCCTTGGGAACATCTTCTTACCGATCTTTTACCGGAGTGTAGAGTGTTGATTCGGCGTTCTTAGTACTACCACCCTTGTCCCTGTGGTTCGACCCCGATTACTAGTTCGGACCCCGTCATCGTTGCGGGGGCCTAAGAGTCGGGTTATTTAAAAGTCTGAGTACTTCAAATCCGCTCCCTTTTGGATGCACGATTTATGTCGGTCAGTTACTAAAACTAGAGAAGACAACATTTGTCAAACAAACTAATTCTCAATTGTGTGTGTTGTGTTCTAGGAAGCCCCCAGTACCCATCTATTTATATGTGGGGTTTGGATCCAGGTTCCTAGTCGATGCAGGAGTGGAAGGGACCAGAAGATTTCAAATTTTCATAACATGCGACCATCAAAACAGCTATCTAGCACACCATATGATTGCCAAGTATGTAGGACGGTCATCTTGTACTGTGTGACTGTCATTTTACAATTTCCCAATCGCATATGAAATTGACAATTTCAATTCCAATTAATATCACATATTAATTCCTTACACAACAAGTAATATTCAATTGACACAAACTTGGAAATATCTATAACCTTCCCTCAGTCGAACCGAACCATCTCGCCCATGCGGGACGACCATCTCGGTCACCCAGACAATCGTATGGTGACCTAAGCCGAGCCGGTCAGCTTGGTCGGTTCGCTCTTAAGCTATTTTCAACTCGAATTAGGCCTGACTCCCCAGACACCCATCTCAACACTTGAGACGATTGTTTAGCACTCCAAACAACCATCTCAATACTTGAGGTGGGCGTTTGGCAGTGCAGTCAGCCTATATGTTGTGTGAATCAAATACCTAAACACTTTAGTACTTAATTCAATTGTCATTCAAGATTAAACTCCTCTTCTAGGTCGAGACTTATATGTGTGACTCTATAGGTCTCATATTACTTTGGCAGTAAATGTCCATAACAACTTATGACATTACAAGCAATGAGTGGTGCCTATTCGCACATCAACACTACCTAAGTAAATGGAAAATTGGGGAACAACTTCAACCTACAATCTATGTATGGTGTTGCAATGCTTGTACAGTTCCTTTGGCACTAATGTCCAGATTGAATTCGATGCATGGAGCAGTCACTCTCTTTTTCATCCAATCTTATTTCTTGAACCAAGAGTAGATTGTCTGAGATATATGTAAGCTCAATATCACATATTGACTCACAAATGTGCATGGATGTGCAGGTAAGACCTTTGGCCCAGTCCAAAAGATCCCACACATCGTTCTCTCCTCTTCTTCCATGTCTTTGTCCATCAATTCTAACCATGAGGGTATAGTCCTATCCCTGAATGACGAGAAGTTGTATGTGGTCTTGCTTGAGGCGGGAAGACTCCACGACCATCCTGGACTGATCCACTACCAACCCAACGCCCCTGTCTTCGCGCAACTCGTGTCGTATGTTTGCAAGCTTGCAGCTATCACGGTAGTAATGGTGGATCAGTTTCTCTTGGGAACGGCCATTCCGGCCGCAAGTTGGAGGTGCCACGCATGCGCCGGGGTGCATCAGAGCTAGGGCTCCAGCCTGCAGCAGTCCTCGAGCCTCTAAGAAGGAGGGGTAGGCCGCGGGAGGGCTGCCATCAGTGGCCGCAACCGCTGATCGGAGGTTGAAGAAGACCTCAGCCGATTGGACAAATATACCCCTCTGCGGTATGAAGTACGGGCAACTTACGTGAGGGTATAACGGTCATTTCAAAATGTTTTCAAGCTGGCTGAGTACGTTGCATGAATCGAGTGACATGGCATCCTCCCATTTGTCTGAGTAAGTAGATTTATTGTAAAATTCATAACTAAATAATCGTAGCTCAGATTGGTACGTATAAAATATGAAAATTACTCAAAATTTTGAGAGGTTTAGTAAAAATATATTTAGAAGTTAATTCCTCTTGCAATTTGAAAAGTAGTGTAAGTTATGAACTTGAATGAATTAAAAATTAAGAAACCCTATTTTGAGATGATTAATATATTTAGTAGGGTTTAATGGATGATTAAAGTTGGCATTAACCTGTTAATGATAAAAATGAACATTCAGTACAAAAATGATGAACTTTACACGTAATTGGTTTAATTTAGAGTTTCATGTGCATGAATATACTTTAATGGGCCTCGAAACCCTAATATTGGTAATGTGACTCTTAATGGCTTAATTTATTCAAAACCATGAATAAAGCTAAGATATGATGA